>CM050512.1:59396250-60006041 GCA_027563665.1 Antrozous pallidus
AGATGATAGATAGATAGATAGATAGATAGATAGATAGATAGATAGATGATAGATAATCTCCCTAATTGTTTGCCAGACTTCCAATTCAATGGCAACGGGAAATGATAGCTCTCCTTCAGGACAGAGAAAAAATGGCCTCAGTGCTGAATTTATTTCCTTTTGAAAATGAGTTCGCATTTTTTTCTCTTATCCTCACTTTTTTATCTTATTACTCTGTTATTGTTTCACAAAGAGTTAAGGAATATCATGCTGACGGGGAAATATAATTCACACACCTCCAGCCTGCTAGTTCTTTCCCAAACAGACTGACTAACAAAGCATGTTTCCCTTTGGGTGTTGGAATCAAATGAATTGTAGGAAAAGGTTTTTGTCCTTTGTTCTGTTCCAATTCCATTCCACGTGGCCTGACTTGTTTGTCTTCTTGTCAACCTTCTACACTTACCTTGGCATTTCTCCTAGTCAGCAAGCAGGACTGCATAGGAATGTCGGCCTGTAAGTCAGTTAAGGTAAACCTAGCCACCTGTCTTCCTGTTTGGACTTCCTTAATGACCATAAACTCACATCATCCAGTGCCAGTCAGACAAAAATAACCACAGGATTCCAAACTGACCCTTCCTCCGAGAGGATCACACTCCCTCTCCCCATTCTGTTGGCCTTTTGGAATGAGGTGTCTGGCTTCTTCAGCCCTCTCAGATCTCATTCCTTTGCACAAGAGCATTTCCCATCACTAAACCATTGATACTGAATGAGACATTATGAATGATATTATTTTTATAACTTCTAAAAACTAATTTTCTATAATACTGAGATTCCAAAATTCTACCCAAATTCCACAGGTATTTACCAAGCAGCATATTAATAGATATAAAAAACAGTCCCTGCCCATAAAGTAATTTGTGCATAAATAATAATACTGTTAACACATAGCAAGTAGAATATGAACGATATAAAAGTTCCAGGAGTAATAGAGCATGGAACAAAAAGGAAGGTGAATTATGAATGGGAGAATGAGCATTAATAAGGAGAGAACAGCATATGAGCTAGATCTCAGTACAGATGGATTGAGAACTGAGGGGAAGGGGTAGAGAGTAATCAAGAAGCTAACAATTCAAACGAAAGAGAATTGGCAAGGAATGGAAATTTTCAAACACATTCATGAAACAATAAAGAATTGTATTTCTCTACACGAACTAAAGTCTCCTATAGGCCAGATGGTCTGAGTCTCAAATACTGCTCAGAACTTTCACTTTATTCTGTAGACCTATGTTTCCCAAAAGCTGGCCATAGGCCAGTAATAGTTTAAATCTAAGTTTTCACTTGACTGGAGAGAAATGAGAAAAATAAAGACAATTTGTAAGGAGGTTGTCTGGTTTCTTTTGTTGTTGTTGTTGTTGTTGTTTTTATGAAAGAAAGATATTCAATTTAAAAGCCTTTCCTTTATTTTGGGGATTATCTATTTTCTATATTTGGAATCAAATACAATAGCTTTTATGAAGTGATAAAAGTAGATGACAGTGTGGTAGAAGGTTCTAATGTTCTTGCTTCTCAAGAAAAAAATTGGCAACACTCTTTTGGGCTCCCAGATATATTTTTATTTCACTAGTCCATGAGATCCAAAATTTGGGAGCCACTTCCCAAGGTAATGTGGACCCTTGGAAGAGTAATGTAATGGGAATTGTTCTTTACAAAGCATAACTCTGGGAGCAGTAACACTAAATGAGAAAAGAAAGGGTGGGGAGGAGGAGGGAAGGCAATAAATGAGACAGATAATGGCAGTGTACAGGGAAGTAGTTAGAAATCTATGGCAAGAAGCAATCATGACCTAAACCAGGACACTGACATATAAAATTGAAAGAAAGCAATGGATGCAAGAGACAGAACCTACAAGATTGGCAACTGAGTGAACCTACAAGATTATATACTGAGCCTAGAGTCTGAGCACACTGTACAAAAAGACAAGAAAGAATGAGCAGAAACTTGGAAGACACCTGGAGAGGTGACAGGCTGGGAAGTTGGCAAAGCCTGAGGAGGTACTCCCAGGAGTTGTTCGCATAAATCTAAGAGCTGAGAGAGAATAGTCAAGAAAGAGCCCAAGAGAGAAGTCCAAGGGATACACCTCCACTACTTGATTCCACTAGATGTACCCTAATCAGTGAACTTTGATTTTTGTTGTCATCGTTTCCTTATTGGTCAACATCTCATACTGTAATTTTGAAAAATCTCAAAATTTCTCAAGATCCTTTGTATTGCTGCATTTCTCTGTTACCACATACTTCAATGAACTTCAGCAACACATCAAATTGGTGTGAGCTGAGAAGTTATGAAATAGCCATCACTGAGCCTAAGGGAATAAAGTCTTTCTGCCAAATATAAGGAGAGAGAAAAAATAAAATTTGAACTAGAATGACACTTCAGCATTATAACAAATTGTGTAATGTTTACAAAAGAAGGGCACTCAGATTTAAAAGCTCTTTGGATATATTTTTTGGCCTGGATATTAGGGTTGCGATACCATTTATTTTTTTGTATGGTTATACTAGCTAATATTTATTGAGCATTTTCTATGGTCAGTCCTTTAACAATCACAACTTTATTTTTTTTTAATATATTTTATTGATTTTTTTACAGAGCGGAAGGGAGAGGGATAGAAACTCAGAAACATCGATGAAAGAGAGACATCGATCAGCTGCCTCCTGCATGCCCCCCACTGGGGATGTGCCCGCAGCCAAGGCACATGCCCTTGCCGGAATCGAACCCGGGACCCTTCAGTCCGCAGTCCGACACTCTATCCACTGAGCCAAACCGGTCTCGGCAACAATCACAACTTTAATTAATCTTCACACAAAAATCAGGTAGATAATTTGAGCAGGTTTTTTTTTTTCAAGTAATTAAATCAATTTTGAGATAAACCACTTGTTCAAAGTCACCAAGCAGTAAGTGACTGAGCTGGTGTTAGAACTCATTTACATTGATTAGACTTTATTCTTGGCAAACGATAGAAAGCCCAAACTAAAGAATTTATGGAAAGGGGGAATTTATGAGTTCCTATAAGTAAAACTTCCAGAAGCAGGACTAAGATTAGGTCCAGAGGGAACTTAACAAGTAACTCAAACAGTGTCATCAGCCTACAATGTCCTTCTCCTCATCCTTACCCAGATATCTCTGTGTTGGCTCCATTTTCAAACAACTTCTGTTGTGATGTCAGAATGTGTCCAGCAGATTAGCCTCACAGCCAGGCTCAACCGAGACCAGTGGGAAAATAAACCATCTCTTAGCCCATCAATCCCAGGAGAAGCCTCCTTGGATTAATTTACTGTGATTGGTCCCAAGGCTTCTCCTGAAGAAATCACTGCAGTGTAAGCAATGTTATGCACTATATGGCCTGGCCTGGAGTGCAATAATCAAGGATACTATTAACAGAATTAAGGTGCACAGATGCTGGGAAGCATGATCAGTAAATATCTCTGACAAATGAAAATCCTTGCTGAAGAACCTAAGGTTTTAATCACTATATTTTTCCAACTGAGCAATAAAGAACTAATGAAGAACAGAGATGAGGCTTTGCACATTGACATGAGAACCCTGCTCTTGGAGAATCCTTCAAGATTCTTTAATAGTTATTCAGAACTACTAACACTTTGGGGAAAAGAATAAATGATGAACTACTCCTGTTTCTGCTGTGGGAACAACAGATCTGAACACACTCCTCCAAAGAGACTTCTTTTGGGGAGCCAGGAAGGAAAAGATGAACGTTGAACCTTTGTCTTGCTTCACTCTTGAGATTATTTTGAGAGAGAGAGAGATGCAGGCCTCTGTCTCTCCCTTCAAAGCCTAGTGTTTATGTCAGAATTCGATGTCAAATTTCTGTCCATCTAGAAGATTTTCTTTCATTTATCCCCTAATACACTGGATTTAGATTGGGACAATGAGGCATTAGTGCCCATTGCTCCATTTATCCTTTTAGAGCCCGTTAAAGATCCCACAAAAGAACCAATCTTATTTCTGAAACAGGTTGCTCCAATTAGGAAAGGACAGAAGAGAGAGCACCCTGATCCTATTTATGATCGTCCCTTTCTATTTCTCTAGGAATATTAACTTTCTGGTTCCCTCCAAACCTTCTTTCCCCTTTAATTTCAGCTCACACTCTGACATTATGGAAATAAGAAAACAAAGTACATGGATGCCTGTTACTTCATGGATATATTGATGAAATGGTTTGCAATGCAATTAAATTCCAGTTCTTTGTGCTTAGCAAGAAAAAAGGAAACACCCTTTTGGGCCATCTCTTAGCAGTAAAAGTTCAGTGAAAGTCTGTTACTTCCTCTCCTTTAAAACTGCAGCTTGCTAGACAATATTGCCAGACAAATGGAATAGTTTATTTCTGTCCTTTATATTGTAGTGAATGTGAAAAGAAGAGTCTGTACTTCAATGAGATGGGTTTCAAATGAGAATCGAAAAGCCTGTGTTCTTTTACAGTTTCAATACCTCATTTAATACTTTGGTTATACTCAAAAATCCTATAGGAATAGCAAATGTATACCTTTGCACATAAGAAGCAAAAATGTTCCTTTTGAAACTTAAGTATAAGACAAATGGTGAACTGAATCCAAAAAGAGAACTGGGTATGGTGTTTTTTTTCCCCCAAAAGGTTGTCAAATATAGTTGGAACAACTCTATGAAACATTTTTTGAGTGGGAGACTTTTATTTTTATAGTGTTTACTTTTCTCTTCCCAATTGTTTTCTGGTATAAAAAAATTAAACTAAAATTTATCAAAGAAAATATGAGTTCCTATTCTTCACATTGAGTTTCCAGACTAGCTTCATCCAGGTCCCATCCCTAACTTCACTCCAGCTGGTTGACCAGCACTTCCCTAAGGAATCCCCTCTGAGTTTTCTTTGCTCTGTTGCATTCTGTGATGCTGATACATACAAGACAACTTTTTTACTTACTGAAATAATAGGCAGAGCATCAAAACAAATAGGATGGCCAGGGCAGACCAGGGCTAATTAATTTGTGGGCAGATTCAGCAGGTAAGCCAGAATTTATTATAAAAATATATTGTTAATATATTCTACAAATCAGTAGGACTTGTTCTATATTTGAATCCTTACAAATTAGAACATATGAGTATGTTTACTCTCACAAATATTTTTGGAATTTTTTTGTTAGTTTTCATAATAACAATTCCATATCATGTTAACCAAAAATGTGGAAACAATTTATACATGCATTGAAGCAGCATTTTCCAGAGTATGATCTCAAGGAGGTGAGCTATTTCATGTTTAGATAGATTTGTCCAGGTCTGGCTATCAAAATCTTACCAAAAGACTTCAAGCTACCATCTTCCCAGGGAACTTACCCAACTTAAGTACCTTTGTCTTTGCACATTTCAATGTTCTTCTTCCTTGGAACTTTAGTCATGGAAGGTTTTCAAATCATGTTTATTTTCAAATTCATCACTGTTCTGAATTGAAATATTAGAGAGAAATGAGCAGGTCAAGGTGCATAGATGTTAATAAGTTTTAGTCACCAAATAGATGACTGGCAGTAATTAGCTATAGTTCAATAATTCTGAGATATAAAAAAGTGCCTTAAAGGATTAGGTGATCCCTAACCAGTTTGGCTCAGTGGATAGAGCATCGGCCAGCCTGCGCACTGAAGGGTCCAGGTTTGATTCCGGTGAAGGGCATGTACCTTGGTTGCGGGTACATCCCCAGGAGGGAGTGTGCAAGAGGCAGTTGATCGATGTTTCTCTCTCATCAATGTTTCTGACTTCTATCCCTCTCCCTTCCTCTCTGTAAAAAATCAATAAAATATTTTTTTAAAGGATTAGATGAAGCTTGACATGCAAGGACTTCTTAAAATTACATAAAGTGTAGGACCTGAGAGAAAACTTTCCTTTCTAATTAAGGCAAAAAAACAAACAAAACTGAAAGTAAGATGTCCATATGCCCTTCACAAGCCTTTTTGAAGTATTTTAGCTTATTGATAATAATTTGATTAGGACAATGTTAACTACTAATAAAGTATGTATGGGTGTGAGGAGAAACCTCCTATGGATGTTGCTTTACATGATAAAATAATATTTGAAAAGCTGAGTCCAAGTTCAAGGGGAAAGAAAGAGAGAATTAATTTCAGAATGCTGATATCTTTTCTCCTAAAATAATTGGGCATACCCAATAATGAACCGTGAACAATGTTATGATTAGAGGTACTTTCTTTTTTAAGGATTTTTTCTTGAAATTTTCTCAAACTTGCAAAAAAAATACTTGCAAATAATTACAAGGAATCTTTTTCTAGAACTATTGAAGAGTAAGTTAATAATCTCATTCACCCTCTGATGCTAGTGGGTAGTTCCTGCAAACAAGAACACTCTTCTGCTAGATTCTCACAACATAACCATCAAACTCAGGAAATGAACACAGACATGTTACTGCCGATTCACATTCAGAGCCCATTTATGTTTTGCCAATTGTCTCAATAAAATCTTTTATATTAAAGGAATCACACATCACATTTACTTGTCATGTCTTTTCAAAGTCTTTCCCTCTGGAACTGTTCCTCAGTCTCACATTGACTTTCATGAGCTTGACATTTGTTATGATTGCAGGCTGGTTATTTTATAAAAGGCCCCTCAGTGGGATTTTTAAGTCTTCTCCTCTTGTTTAGATTCAGACTATGATGCTGTCACTCTTTTTCTCTTTGTAGTAATAATTAATTGTGTGAGAGGTTTCTTTTAAACTATGATAAAATTCTATTTCTCATACTTTTCATGTATTTATGTATTTATATTTAAACAGATTTATGCATCCCAATTTTATTCAATGGCCTACAATTCATTATCAGTATTTATATTGATGTTCAATTTTTCCCAGGTTGGTTAGTGGAGCCCCTTTCTGCTGGGCCCTGCATCCTTCTGCTATACCTCTATTATTCTTTGAGCACTTTATTACTCTATGGCACAGTATATTTCAGCATTGTTTTGTAATCCCTTCATCCAAGCCTTGAATCAGTCATTCCTTCCTTTCAGTAGAAAACTGGATTTGGAAATCAAGATCTAGACATTAGATCTGCCACTGTCACTGGGGAGTTTTTGATCCCAAATCCTCTTGCTCGCAAAACTAGGGAATACTTGTTTGTATGTGTATGCATTCATTACATTTATGTTTATTTCTTTATCTGTCTGCATGCTGAAAACGAAGTATTTACTCCAATACATGGTTTTTACACCAATTCATCTAACACCATAAGGTTCATTCTAGTTTGCTGCCTTTTTGTATTTGTAACTGCCTCCTCTGACAGTGAGAAATTTAATTTATATTATTCTTAACATACTTATTAAATTAATCCCCCATAATTAACCCATTGCTCATCATCACCACCTCCTCTTCCCTTGCAAAGGAGTTCTCCTCATACCTGGGTTCTACTACCTGTTCTGAGCTTCCCCATTGTATGGATATTCTCTCTGTGGTTAGCCTTAAACACCATGCTAAGCTGATCCCATGCAAACATGCCTTCCTCACCAAGCTTAGGCTCTGACTCTCAGCCTCCTCAGACACCCACCTTGCTCCTGGCCACCATGACACTCTCCCAACCAGCTCCAATGACCTCTCAGCCCCCTTCCATTCCTTACCCCACCCGAAGACACCTACCTTGCTCTGGCCCTGAAGGCCTTTTAGACTCAATTTTTTAAGAGGAAAAAGAAAAAGAAGAACAGGAATGAAAAGGAGAAGAGGCAGAGCCACTGTTGCTTTTTTAAAATTACTTTCCCGCTTCCCTTGTAGGGATGGAGGGCAATGATGTGGTGAGAATATTTGTGACAAATTTGATAACAGAAAGCATAAGTTCTACTTACAGAATAAACATTCTTTTACCCTAACTGAGAAATTTGTATATAAAAGTTACACAATATTATTTGAGGTAATTTATTTTTAACAAATCACATGTTAATTTTAATACTTCCTAAGAATACAGACTTAATGCAAAGAAGACTCTTCCTTAATATACTTACATTGGAATCATTAAGATAATATAGTCACACACATTAAATTCCATGAAAGAACAAAGAAATTATTTGGAGATTTTAAGACAAAAAAAAATTCAAATTAGCACAATACTGACAAAAGAAAGGATTATTTGCCTGGAGTAGCCAGATAATTGCTTTAATTCTCATAATATAAAGTGTTCTTTACCCCTAGCATGTCTTCTCTGCTCTTTTTTTTTTTTTTAAGTGTATGATTCCATAGGAAACCAAGATGACAGTATAGGTAGATACCTATCTTACTGCCCCACACAACAATTTCAAAACTACCACTTAATGACAGAACGCACATCATCCAGAATCACCGGAAAGCTGGGTAGGACACTGTGACTCAGAGGAACGGTGGAGGGCAGAGTTGCAGATACACACGGACTCAGAGGTTCGGAGCTGTGCGTGCAAGCAGGAAGGGCTGCAAACCCAGCTGGTTTTCTCGAACAGGGAAGGAGACAAAAGTGTCCCACTGCACTGATTCCCCAGTTCTGGGCGAGGTCTGGGGAACCCACAATCATATGGGGTGAAACTGGACAGTAAGGAGGAAGCACACTGAAAATTGGGCACTGCAGAGGTCCGTGAGCTTGTGGAGAAGGCACATAAACTTGGGAACTGCAGAAGCGCGTGAGCGCAGAGAGGACTCTTGACTTTCTCTCCCGTTCAGGCGAGAAAAAAAAAAGAAGAAGAAGGGAAACCACCAGACTCCATTGTTTTACAACCTTGGGTGAGACTTTGGGTGTGCAGACTCATTTGGGGAGAGGCTGAATTGTCCAGCAGCGGGTAGAAGCTCGGTGGCAGTTTTCTCTCAGAGGTGAATGCAGCCGTTACCACCAGGAACAGAGACCCAGGTGCCACATAGGGCAGATATGACTGGAAATCAAGGCTGCCTGCTCAGCCCGGAGACTCCACCCATCCAACCTGAGCACAGCTGATTCTCACAGCCAATTGGCCTGGAGGTCAAACCCTCCTAGCGCTAACAACAATAATCTAGGCTTAACGTCAACAAGACTGTGCAACCCATAAAGGGCTGCAGCAAGAGTATCCACCTCAGGTAACTGGGAAGGCTGAGCCACTGTCCTTTAGAGGACATCTACCACACAAAGCTAATCGACCAACTCAGGGAAGTAGCCAAAATGCAGAGACATGGAAAGAAATCAGATGTGAAAGAAATGGAGGGGAAAAAAAAACTGGACATAGAGTTCAAAACCACAATTATAAGGTTTTTCAAGAGGCTCCTAAAAAAGGCCGATAAACTTAATGAGACCTTCGAGGATATGAAAAAGTACCAACTAGAAATTAAGCATACACTGACTGAAATAAAAAAATATTATACAAACACCTAAAAGCAGTCTAGAGGACCGCAGGAATCAAGTCAAAGATTTGAAATATAAAGAAGCATAATCCACTCAGCCAAAAAAGCAAGAAGCAAAAAGAATCCAAAAATTTGAAGACAGTGTAAGGGGCCTCTGGGACAACCTCAAGCATACCAACATCTGAATTATAGGAGTGCCAGAAAAAACAAGAGAGCAAGATAATGAAAGCCTATTTGAAGAAATAGTGACCGAAAACTTCTCACACCCGGTGAAAGAAATTGACTTAGGAGTCCAAGAAGCACACAGAACCCCAAATTATAGGAACCCAAAGAGGACCACACCAAAACACATCATAATTAAAATGCCAAGAGCAAAAGACAAAGAGAGAATATTAAAAGCAGCAAGAAAAAAAAAGTTAGTTACCTATAAGGGAGCACCCATACTATTGTCAGCTGATTTCTCAACAGAAACTATGCAGGCCAGACAGGAGTGGCAAGAAATATTCAAAGTGATGAATAGCAAGAATCTACAACCAAGATTACTCTACCCAGCAAAGCTATCATTCAGAATTGAAGGTCAGATAAGTGCTTTGCAGATAAGAAAAAGCTAAAGAAGTTCATCACCTGCCAAACCAGTATTATATGAAATGCTGAAAGGTATTCTTTAAGAAGAGGAAGAAGAAAAAGGTAAAAATAAAAATTATGAAAAACAAATACACATCTATCAACAAATGAATCTAAAAATCAAGTGAATTAATAATCTGATCAACAGGATAAACTGGTGACTATAACAGAATCAAGGGCATAGAGAGGGAATGGACTGACAGTTCTTGGGGAGAAAAGGGGTGTGAGAGGTGCAGCAAGAGACGGGACAAAAATCATACACCTATGGAAGAGGACAGTGTGGGGGAGGTAAGGGCAGAGGGTGGGATGGGTACCAGGTGGAGGGTAGCTATAGGGGGGAAAAGGGAGAACATTGTAATTAATAAACTGAACAATAAAGATTAAAATGTAAAAAATAAATTAAATAAAGTATATGATTCCATTTATGTGAGGTTGCTAGAATAGGCAAACTCATAGAGACAGAAAGTAGAACATGTTGCCAGGGTTGGAAAGAGGAGGAGCTGGGAATTCAGGGCTTAATGGTCACAGAGTTTCTATGTGTGGTGATGAAAAAGTTCTGGTGATGGACGGTAACAGTTGCACATTATGAATGTAATTAATGCCACCAACTTGTTAAAATGCTGAAATTTTATGTTATTGTATATTTCATTACAACAAAAAGTTTAAAACAGAGTAGGAGGAAAGGGGGATTAAAACATTTTTTAAAAAGTACTTTTAACCTTTTTAGACTATGGAACACACTGCACATTCAGAAAATCTACTAGAATGCTGGTCCTCAGGGGGCGGGGGGGCGGGTAGGGGAGAGCAGGGGGAAAGAGGAGAGATCAACCAAAGGACTTGTATGCATGAATATAAGCCTAACCATTGGACATGAACACCAGGGGGGTGAAGGCATGAGTGGAGGGGTTGGAGGGGTTAATAAAGGGATAAGAACATATATGTAATACCTTAATTAATAAAGACATTTAGGAAAAAATAAAGTTAAAACAATAGGCAAGACTAAATTACAGTAAAACTCTAAAACAAAACAAGGAAGTGAGTGCCACAAAAGAACATTGTTACCTTTACAAGGTAGGAGCAAGGGAGAAGTTGGAGGGGGAGAAAGGTCGGGCTTCTAGGCTGGCCATGTTCTCGCTGGCCTAGGGAGTTTGCTTTGTGATAAATCATCATGATGTACAGTATCTGTTTTGTATGATTTTCTGAATGTGTAGTGTGTTCTCTGCTCTTTTAAAAACAATCATCCCTTAACAGGCTCTGACAATTTGTAGTACAAATACTTTTTTACCAAACCAAAATTTTGGGCACTTAAGAATTCTAAATACCAGTTATTAGAAAAAGAGAAAGTAATATTGTAGATGTATTGCTGCCAACAGTAGTCTAGGCATTTAATTCCTGGATAAAGAGTACAAATAATTGTGATGTTGTTGTTTTTTACTGGGATTGAAAAGTATATAAATCATGGAAGTATCTTAGTCAGCCATGTAGAGATGTCCTAACAGTCAGCTACAATATGGTCTGTTAATATCTGATTTTTAGCTAGAACAAATATATTTCTGTCCCCCAAAAGAGCAATATACACAAATATTTTACATTATGTAAAGTCTTTTTCCAAAAAACTATCACCCTGTCAGGATAAGTCAATTCGAAGACATTCTTCATGGTGATGAATAGATCTTTTGTGGACCACTCCAATTTTTTTCTGTCTATGAAGCCTGTATTATTATATCCAGTTCGACTTGGTTATTAAGAGGAAATGGCACAGGGAAAGAGAGTAAAAAGCTAGGTAGGAGGTAAAAAACAACAATAATAGTGCACATTAGTATTGTCTATAATATAAAATTATGCTATAATAGTGAAAGATATATTGATTCCCAAATTCTTAGTGGTCATTCACTAAAATATCCAAAGAACAAACAATGTTTACTCAATTCTTTTTTTTTTAATTAGAAAAATATTTTCACATTTTGGAAAGCCTAGTTTTCAACAGTCCTTTTAAATATTTAAATGAGAGCATGAGAGGGAATTGTTTTTTTACAAAGTTCATTATTCTCTATAATCTTTTTAGCACATATGATAGTCCTAGTTTTGTAGTCTCCCTGTAACTTTCCTTACCTTTGAGCTAATTCTGAGTTTTTCCCCTAGATAATTCTTTTCCTTCAATCTCTCTAAAGTAAAGAAATATAGTAAGGCTCAAACAGAGTCCTTTGATTTGCTAAGTCATGTTTCTGAAATTTGTGTGTTTCATACTATTCATACCATTGAGTGGTAGGAGATGACCAAATAAAATATGTGGTAACAAGAAAGAATGAAAATAAATGAACTAAGCTTTGAATTCAAAATGCTAGAAAATGAGCAACCAAGCAAACCCAAAGTAAGAGATTAATAGAGATAAAATCAGAAATTTATAAGAGAAAAGTACACACAACCAAAAAAAAATCCTAATCTAGTAGCAAAAATCAACAATATAAAGCTAGCTCTTTAAAAAGAGCAGTAAGCTAAATAAACTCCTAACAAGTGTAATTAAGTTTGATTGAGTGCATTAAAGCTAAACAATTAGCTATGATTAACACACTTATTTTCTAGAAAAAAGGACAAAATATACATGCTCCCAATGTCACGTGGACTCAAAATAATGCTGGTAGTGCATTTTACTTATGCCCTTTTTATTATACAAAGTCTGAAAAACTAAAAATATCTGATTGTCTAGTTTAAAGCATATCTTTCATCTCTGTGTTAAATCTGTCTTTGAAAATTGCTTCCTGAAAAAAATTTTACCTTTTAAGTTTTAAGTATATGTGATAAATTATTTTGATTCTCTTTTCCCTTAGTAAAGTGAAATGCTTTTTCTCTAGTTCAGCAATGGACTCTGATGTCCAGGAGTGGTGAAAACTTATAATTAATTACTATTTCTTGACCATGTCCATATCAGGTGAAAGACAAATAGAACAAAAATAAACCACACACACAAAACAAAACAACAACAACAACAAAAACACAATGGCATTTAATCAGATGGCATTTCTCATTCTCACTGAAATATTAGAATCCAAGTTTTAAATCAGAAAATGTCATTTTGAACTAAACAATTAAAATTGGTCGGCTCATTTAACACTGTGGTAGAGTATATTTCATATAGACATCTATATTAAAAGCTCTAAATTAAGATAGACCTGGAGTTAAAATATATCTTCCACTTGCTACTGTGTAACTATAAGCAAGTTTATTAATTTACCATGGTGCCAATTTCTGTATTATAAAATAGGAATAATAATAAGACATTCCAATTTCTTTTCCAGATAATACCTATCAATACTGGAAAAATACAACTACTTAAAATCTTTAGGAATTTGGGAAGAAAGCTGAAATTTTAAATAAAAGACAAGCATATGGTAAGTTTCTGATTTTTATTTCTTTATGTAGAAAATCCAAAAGAATCAACAAAATAACCATTAGAACTAATAAATGAGTTTATCAAACTTACAAGATATAAGGTTAAGAGACAAAATCGTGTCTTTTTAAAAATTTTTTTGTTGTTGAGAGTATTACAGATGTCCCTCTTTTTCTGTCCAGTAGCCCCCTTCACACAGTTCCCGCCCCAGGCCAAGTCTTTATCACCCTAGTGTCTGTGTCTGTAAGTAATGCTTATATGCATATAAGATCTTTGGTTAATCTCTTCCTGATCCCTACCCCCCTTCCCTCTGAGATTCTTTGGTCTGTTCTATGTTTTCATTTTATTCATCTGATTCTATTTTATTCATCAGCTTATTTTGTTCATTAGATTTCTTGGTTTTTCTTTTAAATTCAATTATTGATAGATAAGCATTTGTTTGCCTTCTAAGAAAATTAAATTTTAGATTCTTATTGCTTATTGAAAAAGAAGGCAAAATAATGCCAGCGATTCTCCCACCAGATCTTAATCAAGGACAAAAGTAAAGCATGCTCCATAGTTAACATTATATCTTTTCTAAGCTTTCTTGTAACCAGTCAGTTAATAGTAGATCAAGAACATAAACTCTGCATATCAGAGTGATCTTGATTCACTTCTTCCACTCCCAAGCTTAAGTAATCAGGAGATACGGTAGAGATGCCACCCAAACCATCCAACTATACTTTGAGTTAAAACTCTTGAACATTACAGCTGGGCCTTTTAAATTAAACCTTTTAAATTAAAGATTTAAAAGTTAGGAAGTAGTTAATTGACCTAATTAAAACAATGAATTTTATAGATGCTTATACAAGAGGGAAGGGTTATTTGTTGTTTTCTTTTTTATTTCTGTGATGTGGATTTTAAGTCTGTTTATTTGCTTATATGCTTGAATTAATTCAAATTTTATGGGCTCCTTGTGTGTTCCTGGAATAAAGAAAAAAAACTTAAAGAGCCATAGCCAGTGTCTACCTTCAAAGGTATAAAAACCCACGGAATATTCAAGATAATTTCTGGATAGTTTTCCTAGCTCAGTTTGCAAAACTTCGAAAATTAACTATAGGATCAGAGAAGCTTTGAACATAAACAAAAGCCTTGAGCAGTGGGCTTTGGGAACAATATCTTAAAACTGAGTACAAAAGCACAGTTTATATATACTTAAAGTTTATCTGTAATAAACATGTATTAATACAAGGATAACTATGGCTGACTGAGTTGGATAGAAATATTAGAAAGGGAAAAGAAAGAACAACCAGAATCTGGTCAAAGTAGAAAATGGTTTTGGACTTCCCTGTCATCTTTGTTGCATTTTCTCTTGCTCAGGCACTTCTTTAATATTAAGATATTATTCAGGGATGTTCTGTTTACCTAATAAGAGTACAAGTGAGTCTTACCTAATAAGAGTACAAGTGTGATTGAGCTGTCTTTTGAAGACTTTCATTCTAGGATCCATTCAAGGTATTTTAGATAATTATCAGGTACTTCATCTGATGTATGAGGACCTATAAAAACAAAGAAATATCGTGGTAATTGGATTAGCATTACCAGAACCATAGGTGTCCTCCATAGTTGATGTCTTTGCTGAAAGTCAGGAAAACATTTCTGGATGTGATAATCAGTAGGCTGTGAATTCTGCTGAAAGAAAGGTGTAGGAAACTTTGCCGGTTGAGTCATTCAAACCCAAGACTGGAACAGGCTGTGGGGAACAGTGTGCACATTCAGAAAAGAGGCTGCACAACCCCAACCAATTGGGCCTTTTCCTCCAATTCCTATACTCCTTTTGGAAATTTGTTCCTCTTATAAATAAACTCAAGACTACCAACAACTATTGGAAAATACTATCTGATTTGCGTCTAGAGGTCTGATTTTCTTGTTCATATAATGGATTTCAGCAAAGCTTCTCTCCTTTGGAAAGCCCTTTTTAAAGAGGAACAAAAGCTTTTTAACCAAAATTGGAGCATATAGGCTGAAATTATTCTAGCTATGGAAACAACTATTTCAAACAAGAAGTGTTTAAAATCTAGATAACATGGTCACCATAGGTAGCCGCTAATGGCTCCACAGAGCATAAGTCAATGAAAAACAGCAAAATAAATCTGGATGTCACCAAGTCCATGTAAATATCACTATAATACTTATGATGAGACTGTGGTGATATTGTGATATAATAAGAAATATATATTTGGTTTTCATTCTTCATTTCTAGCAATGAGGTTTTAAAACTCTTAGAATTTCCTGAGTGATATGGGAGAGAGAAGCCCCTTTTTACTCATAATAAGCCCCTTTAAATCATAACTGAGTTTATGCTAATGAGGTGACTCTTGGTGGGCCCCTCAATTGCTTCAGGATGGGAGCAGGTAGCAGGAAGAACCAACCCTGTGATCAGGAGGTTGGATCTTTCAGGCCCACACTTCCAACCTCCCAGGAGGGAAGAGAGCCTAGAGATTGAGTTAATTACTAATGCCCAAGGATTTAACCAATCTTGCCTATGTAATGGGAACTCTGAAGAAACCCTAAACAATGGGCATTCTGAAAGTGTGCAGGTTACTAAACACACTGAGGGTGTGTGCCTAGAGAGGGCATAAGGGTTTCATGCCCCTCCTCCCAGACCTTACCTACGCATCTCCTCTACTTGCCTGTTCTTGAGTTGTATCTTTTATGATAAACAGCAAATGTAAATACAGTGTTTCCCTGAGTTCTGTGAGTCTTTCAAGCAAATTATTGAACCTGAGGTGGGGTGTCATGGAACCCCCACCCCCCGATTTATAGCATGTTGGCCAGATGTGCAGTGACCCAGACTTGCAATAGTTCTGAAGTGGGGGAAGTCTCCTGGAACTGAGCCCAAACATGTAGGACTGTGGTGTCAGGGTTAAATTGGATTGAAGACATTCCATTTGTATCTGGAGAGTTGGAAAATTAGTTAGTGGCGGGGGCGGGGTATTGGGTAAGACTCATTCTGTTGGTGTTAGAAGTGTTTTGTGTAAAGAAAGATTACAGTATCTACTTAATTGAGTCTCGGGGCCCTGTAATTATTAGAAGCAACATAAATGAGGACAGGAAAAAGCATTCATGAAAGTGGGCACACTACAACAGAGGTAAGTGACCCATCACAGATTGATAGGAGACAAGTACTGGAAGTATCAAGAACTTCGAAAGCTTGTGATCTCTTTATTGTATTTAAATGAGGCAAAGAAATCTACATGACACAGGAATCCTGAAGAATGAAGTATAGTTTTGTGATTATGTACACAGACTCTGACACACAGCCAGAGTTTGGATTTTGGTAGGTATAACTTGCCCCCTTACCTGTGTCTCAGTTTTCTCACCTGTAAAAGGGGCATAATAGTACTTCATAAGATTTTCATGCTAGTTATATTACTTAATGTATGTGACATGCTTAGAACAGTGCTTAGAACCTTATAAACACTATGTAAAGCTTAGCTATGATAGTTGTATGTGTACATATAAACTGAAGGGTTTAGATAAAAATGATAATTATACCATAACTTTGCAGAGTGCTTCAGAATATCCCAGGACAGACATCATTATCACACCTTCCCCCTCATTAATGAAAGCAAAGCTCATACTTAATTAGCATCTTGTCCAAATCATGAAATGAAAGTAAAATGGTAAAGATTAAAAACTTGTTTCTAATTTATTTTTAAGAGATATCTATTTTTTAAAGTAATTGAACTAAGAGATTTTTGTTACTGTCGCTTAGGGGAATAAGGTGGACATATCCAGAAAAAAAAGAATTGCATATGTAGATATTATCTCCTAATGATACTACATAAAATAAGTGGTTTATGTAGAACCCATATATATATATATATATATATATATATATATATATATACTTTATTCTTGATTATGTTATTTTGTTTTCTAAAGTTAAAAAGAAACTTCCCACTTTTCTACCACCTCTCTACACAAAGGTCACTACCCAAAAATTCAGTTAGAATTCTGAACTCAAAGATACCCCAAAGAAGGAGAAATTAATAATTGATTATTGGTGTCATTATTTAATAAAAAAAGAAAATTGGGAAAAACTAGATATCTGTACTAGAACTTAACCTTCTAGTCTTCATTCAAATAAGTCACTCTAAATTATTTAATATGTATAGTTTTGTAACAGAGCTGTCATAACTTCTAGGTATTAGCTGCCACACAGAAATTATAAACACGTATTTCACTGGACAAGGCTTTGGATAAGCTGGCTTCTAACCCAATGGCTAAATGCATTACTAGTTCAAGTCCTAAACATGTCATTGCTTAGCTAGTTGAATTCTTAAACTCCCTGAGCTTCAGTTGCTCCATTTTATGAATAAAAATGCTTTGAGTCCCACAGAGGTTAAGTGACATATTCAAGTTTTCAAAGCTAGAAAGTGGTGGATATCATAAAAGTTGGTTAATAATAATTCCTAACATTTATTGAAAACTATCCATAGTCCAAGCACTGTGCTATATCCTTGCATTATATACTTTAGCCTTCAGAATAACCTATGAAATAGATCATTACTGTTATCCCCATTTTAAAGGCAGGGAATGTAAAATTTGGAGAGGTTAAATTTCACAGAGCACATTGCCAACAATTGCAAAAGCTGTGATATTAAACTGTGCCTGGTGATTTAGAAAGCTTCCAAATAAAGCTAATTATTATTAGAATTAGTAGTATTAATGGGCCACCAGATACTATTCAGGTTACTCTGGACAAATAACATAACATGATATTTCTATTATTGAAATTTTATTTGAATAATAATAATAATGTCTGACCTGCCTATCTTTCACATGAAATCCAACTAGAAAAAGACATTACCTTCAGCTGGTCGTGCTACTATAACAACATACCACAGACTAGGTTGCTTAGAAAACAATACAACTTTATTTCTGGGAAGTCCAAAATCAAGGCGCTGACAGATTCAGTGTCTGGTGAGAACCTACTTCTTGCATGGACAGATCTTCTCACTACACCCTCACGTGGCCAAAGAGACTCTTTTATAAGGATATTGATCCCACTCATGAGGGCTCTGCCTTCATCCCCTAATCACCTCCAAAACCCTCACCTCTAAATACCATAGGAGGATGCAAGCACTCTACCTATAGCAGACCCCAAAGTAGGACCACAGTATTAGGCACTGAATATGTCATCTTATTGACCAACTGAGTGAATACTCTCTTTCACTACTATCCTTTAGTATTATTCATTGCTTGTTCATAGAAGGTAGCTTTAGAAATAACTAGTTTTAAAAATCCAAATATATTTAAGGAATTTAGCACAGGGCTCAATAAAAAACAAGGTATTATTATTATATTTTTACTAGTAGCCATGTGCACGAATCCATGTGCCAGTAGCTCTCTGTGGGGCCTGGCTGCTCTGCGCCTGCTGCTCAGAGGCTCTCCATGGCCCAGAGGCCCATACATGGCCAGGACAAGGACACAAGCGTTTCCCGCCCCCCCCCCCCCCCCCCCCCCCCCCGTTCCCCTTGCTGCTCAGTGCCCACAGCCCAGAGGCCCTCTGCAGCCATGACGACAAAGCAAGCATTCCACTAGGCCACTCATGCTGCCCACTCTCAGCAGCCACCCCACGGGACTGGGGGACTCCAGTGGGGCTGACAGGACTGGGCACCACCATCTTTGTGAATGAGTAATGGTTAATTTGCATATTATCTTTTTATTAGATAGGATTATTATGATGTTAAATTTGTGGTTTAATCTAACATCTTGAAGTGAGGTACAATTAGAGTCTAAATCAGTGATAACCTCTGTAACACTTCACAATAAAATATAGTACGAAGAAGAGACTCCACAGTTCACAAATTGATAGCAGCTTAAAGAAATGTATTATCGGGAGACACCAAGATGGCGGCATAAGCAAACACCTATTGTTCTGCCCCGCGCAACGATTTAAGAACTACAACATAACAGCAGAACAGACAGCACCCAGAATCGCCAGAAAGCTGGCTGAATGAAAACTCCACTAATAGGAGCAAAGGTGGGACGCAGACTCAGGACCAGCGGGAGCGCAGATTGAAACAGATTCCCCAGAACCGGCGAGGTCCGAGGTCCGGGGGGCGCGGCAGAAGCTCCTAGTCCCAAGGGACAGCAAACCCGCGACTTGTCCCCTGGAAACTTGTCTCCTGGTTCCAGAAACCATCTATTTTACAGCCCTGGGCTAGACTTTTGGTGTGCAGGCACATTTGGGGAAAGGCAGAGTTGTCTGGCAAGGGGAAGAGACTAGCGGCTTTCTCTTGGAAGAGTCTGCAGCCATCCCCACCCAGCACAGACCCGAGCCCGCGAGCGTTGCATAGGACCCAGCGGCCGCCGCCCCGCCGCCGCGGCATAGCCCAGAGACTCCGCCCATCCAACCTGAGCACAGCTGAGCTTCACAGCCAATTGGCCTGGAGGTCAAACCCTCCTAGGGCTAACAACAAAAAGCGGGGTTTAAATTCAAAAACACTGAATACAACCCATAAAGGATTGCAGTAAGAGTACCCACCTCAAGTAACTGGGGAGACTGAGCCACTGTCCCTTTGAGGATAGCCACCACATAAAGCAGCCACCATGCAGAGACATGGAAAGAAATCAGGTGTGAAAGAAATGGAGGAGAAAAGACGACAAGACATAGAGTTCAAAACCACGGTTATAAGGCTTTTCAAGAGGCTCCTACAAAAGGCCGATCAACTTAATGAGAATTACCAGGAAATAATCAAGACCAACCAGCAAATGAATGAGAATTACAAGGAGATGAATGAGACCCTCAGGGAAATTAACAAGACCTCTGAGGATACGAACCAGACCCTCACAGATAAAAAAAAGGACCAACTAGAAATCAAGCATACACAGACTGAAATAAAAAATATTACACAAAGTCCTAAAAGCAGTTCAGAGGGCCACAAGAACCAAGTCAAAGATTTGAAATACAAAGAAGCAAAATCCACTCAGCTGGAAAAGCAAGAAACAAAAAGAATTCAGATAATTGAAGATAGTGTAAGGGGCCTCTGGGACAACCTCAAGCAAGCCAACATCCGAATTATTGGGGTCCCAGAAAAAGAGAGAGAGCAAGTTAATGAAAACCTACTTGAAGAAATAGTGACTGAAAACTTTCCCCACCTGGTGAAAGAAACTGACTTAAAAGCCCAAGAAGTACACAGAACTCCAAAATATAGGAATCTAAAGAGGACCACACCAAGACATATCATAATTAAAATGCCAAGAGCAAAAGATAAAGAGAGAATATTAAAAGCAGCAAGAGAAAAACAGTTGGTTACCTACAGGGGAGCACCCATACGATTGTCAGCGGATTTCTCAACAGAAACGATGCAGGCCAGACGCGAGTGGCAAGAAATATTCAAAATAATGAAGAGCAAGAATCTACAACCAAGATTACTCTATCCAGCAAAGCTATCATTCAGAATTGAGGATCAGATAAAGTGCTTCGCAGATAAGAAAAAACTAAAGGAGTTCATCACCACCAAACCAGTATTATATGAAATGCTGAAAGATATTCTTTAAGATGAGGAAGAAGAAAAAGGTAAAAATATAAATTATGAACAACAAATACACATCTATCAACAAATGAACATAAAAATCAAGTGAACTGATAGGCTGATGAACAAGATAAACTGGTGAATATAACAGAAACATGGACATAGAGAGGGAATGGACTGACAATTCTTGGGGAGAAAAGGGTTGTTGGAAGTACAGCAAGAGATTGGACAAAAATCTTGCAACAATGGGAGAGGACATTGGGGAGGGGGAGGTGAGGGTGGGATAGGTACAGGGTGGAGGGAAGATATAGGGGGATAAAAAAGGGGAAACAATGTAATTAATAAACTGAACAATAAAAAAGAAAATTAAAAAAAATAAATAAATAAAAATAAAAGGAAAACAAAACAAAAAAAAAACAAAAAAAAAAACAAAAAAAAAAAAAAAAAAGAAATGTATTATCGTCCAGTATGGCTGGATTTTTTTTTTCTTTCCTGTAATCTTCAATTACATCCTTGTAATAGTCATTTAACTATACTTTCTTACCTAAAGAAATAAGATAGTTAGGAGTTGAATATTCTCTTTAGTTAGTAGAATACTTACAATACCTCCACCAAGTTAATTAGGAAATCAACTGCCTTCACCTTCTGCTAACAGACATGTATGCTAAAATCTATGTAGTGGATCCCAGTCCACAATTCAACTATTCCACTTTTCCACATCTCCTGAATGAGCTGTGATCTTGTAGTAAAAGGGGGAAAGAAGTGTTATTGTTCCTTTCTCCCACTCTTCTACACAAAATGCTGCAAAGGTGCTATTAGACCTGCCAAAGCAGACAGGACAAATTGGGGAAGTTCACTGGAGGAGCAGATATGCGTTTTCTCGGTAATAACAACTATTAATTTCTCTAGTGTATCTCACATACACAAAATGTAAGATATTCATGCCCTTCTCGGTTCTGTGCTGGGTCTAGTTCAGAAATGGATAAATTCTGAATATTCATAAACTTTTCCTGTCATATTTAAGCTAATGTTCACTATCTAGCAATACAGCTCAATAGCAAATGTCCCGCCTGCTTATTAGTTATGTTTTGTCACATGAACATATTTCCACTGAGTGTTTCATTTGATAATCTTTCATTGTACGTTCATTATGGCAAAGACCATGTCCAATCTCCCAGATCCTCCTTCACTAATACATTATGTGTGGGCGCTGAGACAAACCTCACTCAATGCTTGACACTAAGTTGAACCTCTTAGTGCCTGGCAATTTAATAAGCTTCCAAATAATGTTAGTTATTGGAATAATGTTAGTGATTGACTAACTACACACAATGCAATTAAAGGTATTCCTTAATAGATATTCTAACTATGTAAACTATTCTGCAGCTTTAAGAAGCCATAATCCCTGCTTGGTGTTTTTATAATAGCCACGTGTCTGCCTTTTCTGACCTGAGTGTCATCAGTGTGTCATCTCTTGCTATTCTCTGAACATCCCAGAGAAATGAGCTCTTTGGGGACTTTGTGAGGCGGGTTACAATGGGAGTGTGGTGACAAGAAACAAAGTCTAAAAGTATCTTAATATGTTTACAAGAAGCCATGTTCCAAAAGCTCAGGCTGAGCTCTGAAAAAATAATAGATATTTTCCAACACTAAGGCCACCAGTGTAAGGGTGTATCTGAAATCTCCTGGGTTGTGGTTCCCATGAAAAGATGTGTGAGAATCAGATGGTTCAGCAGATTTTAAGTGCTTATTTCCTTAGGAGGAGGTTAAAGTTAGTGTCAAGTGTTGAGTGAGGTTTGACTGCTTTTCCAGGTGCCAGGGACATCTTTGTAAACACAGGAGTGGGAGATGAATACAATTCATTTATTCATGTATAAACCTTTTCACATGTGCCTGGACTGAGGAGTCAGAAAGATCTGAGCAAATCCCAGCATGATTCATAAAGAGGCTTCCCCTCCCACAGTAAGACCCCAGAAATGTAGGGTGGATGCAGGCCAAGGCAGTGGGAGAAGCAGCTTCCTCTACCAGTCATTCTAGGAAGGTCTAGGAAAGGTCCATTGAAAAGATAATCTGCTCAATAAAGGTTAAACAGCTCCCTTTTGGAAGAGAAAAAAAAAAACTGTTTTCTGCTAATGCATGCAATTGCCTGTAACACCTAGGTCTATAACAATAAAAATTATATTTTTGTTCAGCGTAAGAGAGAAGGAACAAAGATATGGTTAGAATGAGAAATAGACCTTTTTTGCCTTTAGTGGCATGATTTTCAAACTAAAGGTTTCTAGGGACCATGACCATTCTTTCCTCTTAAGATTGGCCCTTGGGTAAACTATCGCTCCTACTTCAGTAGTTTACCCTCCCGAGCCCCCTGCCAGAGAGCAAAAGTTGAATGTGTTTCCACATAACTTGTATTTGTGAATAGAACTATTTGTTTTAAATACTGAATATCCAAAGGAAATAACTTTATTTTAGTAATTTGTTATTGTGGTAAAATATACATAACAACATTTACTACTTTAACCATTTTTAAGTGTGTAGTTCTAATGCATTAAGTAAGCACATTCATGTTGCTGTGCAACCATCATAGCTTTATTAAGATATATTTGACATACAGCATTGTGTGAGTTTAAGTTGTACAACATGTTGACTTGATACACTTTATATTGCAAAATGATTACCACCATAGCTTAGCTAACAACTTCATCATGTCACATAATTACCATTTCTTTTATGTGGTGAGAATATTTAAGATACTCTCTTAACAACTTTTAAGTATATTATATGGTGTTATTAACTATAATCACCATACTGTACATCAGGACCCCAGAACTCATTCATCTGATACTAAAAGTTTGTGCCCTTTGACCAACATTTCCCAATTTTCTCCACCCCACCCCCAGGCCTTGGCAACTGCCACTCTATTCTCTTTTTATAATTTGGGTGTTTTTAGATTCTGCATATGAAAGATATGTGGTTTGTACTTCTCTGTCATATTTTATTTAACATACTACCCTCAATTTTCATCCATACCAAGATTCAAAGGAAATAACTTTTGATTGGCATAAATTGGTACTGAAATAACTTTAGCAGTTTAATTTTGAACAATGAACTTGATACTATTAACAATTCACTTTTATGGAGTTTTGATGAGTAAAATATTTAAAATGTATAAAAATATGGAATATAAAACATTCTATAAAATACAAAAAAGTGAATGACAAGTATTATGTCATTAATTTATTTCCCAAAGTTTATTGTAATTCATGCCCAAGGCAAAAATATGTAAATACAACTCCAATGGAAATTTCTTAATATGTTACTCTCATCAAGCATTAAAAACCTTTTCTTTTTAATTGATAAAATAAACAAATTTTAAAGATCATAAACTCCATGGACATTTCTCCAAAGTTCACACGTAAATGGGTAGGAAGGGTTACACATCTGCATGTAATAAAGATTATGTAAACTGTCTTGAGGCAATTTAATTTTGCTCACTTACTATTCCAACTCAAGAGGCCAATGCAGTGGAAACATGTCCCCATCTCTACCCGCCTTGCCAGAAGGGCTCTGCCCAGAGAGAAAACCGAGTTAATGAGGGGTGGCCGAAGATGTCAAGGACCAGCTGAGTCCCAGGGACAGAGCTGAAAAGCCATTTGAGGAGGTTGCAAGACTGTAATAGCCACATTTCAGGTACCATAAAGCAATAAATCATTTTTCAGTTGGTTCCTGATACTTAGGAGGCAATCCAGTACCAATACCTGCTCCTGAGTTATTTTAAGGCAAGCAACATCAGGTAAATTGTTCTTCTGACAAGGAATGGAATCGAGCTGGCGAAGGACTAAGCAAACCTTGATGGGTGTGGGACTGTCTTGAAATAAACTCCTCCCCTGGGTTTTTAAGGCATCGGCTGTAGCAGATGAGACCTCCAGGCAATCAGATGTGTGATTGCATCATGTAAACAACACCCGCTGGACTTGCCTTATTTGCTCTTATGAAATTCCTGTCAGTTTTAAGACATAAATAATTCAAGCAAATGGCTTTGGACACCAGAGACTGCCAATTATTATTGTGTCACCAACTCACCACCATTTGTTTTGATCACCAGAGTATATCTTTTTAAAAAAAACAACACTTTCAGACTCAGAATGAGTTCTACGTTAAAGCAATTTTCTTTTCCTCCAATTTCTTCCAAATTGGTTTTATTTGTATTTGAAAAGTAGAAATTGAAATTTATCATTTAGAATGCCTTTTGTGTCTCTTTGATTTCTCTACAAAAGTTCAAATATAATAGAATTCGAAATTAAATTGTACAAGCAATTACATTAGAAAAAGGGAGCAAAGCTTTCTGTATTTCTAAAAGAACTATAAAATTTCCAGAGTACAATCAACACATTTAAGAATTCAAGAGGGAGAATTACAATGCTTACATCAGTCTAATAACTGAAATGAATCCAGCATTTCCATTTTAAAGCCACTAATCCAACAATAAAGGGGAGATGAAACAAACTCCGACAGCTATAAAAGAGCTGTTTGGGACTGCACGTTGTGACTGCCTCAATTTTAGGTCTGAGCTATGACAAAACAGCTCAGGCTTAAAACTGATGGAACTGATGACGAGACTGTAACCATCTCTAAAAGAGCCAGAAGTTGCTAGGTGGGCTTCAAGGTCACGTTGCTTTTCTAATCCTGTCCCCTTTGTCATTAGCATGACAGTGCTATTGATGTCTATATTGTTACTCCATCTAATAAGAATTTTGTTATGGCATATTCTCTTCTCTTTTTCTGTTCTGCACTGTGCATTGTAAAACATTACCAGAATTTTTTTCTTTATGTACTTTAAGTATAATGCCACAAGTTTTTTGTAGCCCACCTGGCTGCAAGAACAAGTCTACTGAAAATTATTAACAGTAGCATATCTTATCCTTGAACACAAGCAACTTCCAGAGCTGAAGTTACTTTATTTTAGTTTGCTTCACACCTCCATAGGAGAAAGAGAAAGAAAAGAGTTCTGGGCTCTGAATTAGTCATTGACTTTCTTCTGCAGTTTAAATTGCTGTTCTGAGATGATTAAGTGAAACTCCAAGAGGCACTCAGTCAGACAGTCAAGTCATCAGTCCCATTAATGCCGTTTTGTCATAGCTCAGATCTGAATTTCATGATTATTCCCATTATCAAAATCTGAGTCACTCTAAAAGAAGCACATGTGGAATTTCAAATGATTATGATGTCTTCCAACAAGTTTCAGTTGAATCAGCTCTTTTCCCATTAAGATTTGTAAAGAATGCTTCTGATGTAGGATTAACAAATCTAGCAAATAAAATTACAGGCTATCCAATAAAACTTCAATTTCAGATTAAAAAATGAGTATTTTTTATGATAAGCATCTCTCATGCAAAATTTGGGACACACATCAAAATTTATGTCTCATCTCCACTTGGAGTGGTGAACACACAATACAACATAAACATGATGTATAACCTTAGCCAGTTTGGGTCAGTGGGTAGGGCCTGTGGACTGAAGGGTCCCATTTTCAATTCTGGCCAAGGGCACATGCCTGGGTTGCAGGCTCGGTTTGATATACAGGAGGCAGCTGATCAATGATCCCCTTTCATCATTGATGTTTCTGTCTCTTCCTTACTCTCCCTTCCTCTATGAAATCAATAAAAATATATTTTTAAAAATTAAAAAATAAAGTTTATATACAATATAATTGTATAACTGAAACCTATATAAATTCAATTAAAAATAAATAATCATATAAATAAATAAAAATTATGTCTCATGCAAAATCTGGAACATATTTATACTAAAAATTATTCATTGTTTATATGAAATTCAAATTTAACTGGGCAGTCTGTATTTTAGCTGGCAGTTCTACCTTATGACATCACTATTAAGTAGACAAGTAAGACTAGAGAAGAAGGATGTATGGCTTCAGGTAATTTAACTACCAGCTGAAAGTCAGGTGGTAGCTAGCACAAAGGCCTTTAAAAAATATTTTTCCTGGAAGCAAAGGAAGCTCTGGATGGCAAGATAAATTAAGCTGGACTCTGGAAAGAGGCTGAGCCCCAGGGAGAGCCTTGGCCAACAACAAAGACCTCAGTGGTGCTCATTCGCTCAATAAAAGACACACACCTGCTCTCAATGAGTTGTCACCATAAGGTGGTTTCCCTTCATGTATTCTTTTCAAGACTAATGATGTGTGACAAAAATAGTCAAGCAAGGCTAGGAAAAAAACCTTTCATGCAGAAACTTACCATTCAGCTTGTTTTAATAATCATCCCTCTTTTAGGTATCACTGGCTGTTCCACCCAAACATTTAAATAAGTCAAAGGTCAAAGGACAATAATATATTAATTGAAGCAAGTTTTGTTTTAAAGAAATTTCCTGAGTCTCTTAGCAAAAATATCAGTTACATTTTTGTGAAAATTTATTAAAATAATAGAAAACATATTGCTTTCATATTAACATGTAATATGTACCATTATGGTTGCAAGCAGAGAGAGAGATGGAAGGAGATAGGCACTAACTAAGGCTAATTAACATTTTGGAGATAGTTTTTGCAACATTGTCCTAAAAACCATAATTCTTGTGTTTATCTCCATCATAATGACTCTAAGCACTACTGTGTCTGGCAACCATGAAAAATGCCTAGATATGGGTGTTATGGTCCCCCCTATAATCTACTCTGTGATCCTCTTTGCATCCTTAGAAACAAACATCCTATCTAATAAAAGAGTAATATGCAAATTGACCATACCTTTGCTACACCCAATAAACCATGCCCACAAGCCACACCCACAAGCCAATCAGGAGTGATATGCAAATTAACACCCAACCAAGATGGCTGCTGCCCATGGCAGGGTGATTGCTGGGTTCTCAAGGCTGGAAAAAGCCTTGCCAGAGGTTTTTTCTGGCCTTAAGGCAGGCTTGGACTGAGGCTGGGGCAGGGCCAGCCAGCAGATCAACTCCATGGCAGGGTGATCCACTGGGTTCCCAAGGCCAGGGGAAGAGGTTTTTTCAAGAGGTTTTTCTCCCTGGCCTTGGGGCAGGATTGGGCTGGGGCGGGGGCAGAGCCATCCAGCAATAGCTGGGTTGCAGGGCGACCACTGGCTGGGGTCCCAGCAATCAGCCAGATTGCAAGGCGATTGCTGGTTGGGGTCCCCTGCCCAAGGACGAAAGCCTTAGTCAGAAGCTTTTGGCCTTGGGCATGCCGGGGGTGAGCTGTCAGTAGGACATCCCCTGAGGCTCCCAGTATGTGAGAGGTGATAGGTTGGGCTGAGAGACCTCCCACCCCCAGTGCACAAAATTTGTGCACTGGGCCCCTAGTTATTAGATAAAAGAAGTATAGGAGAGTCTCATCATGGTTACTCTCTCATTCTCTCTTTGTATCTTTCCCTTATGTCTAGTCACATAGAAGTGAGTTGACAGGTATACTTCTAACTAATTAAGCAATTAGTATCATTTTCATAGTAAATATTAAGATGTCTTTAATAAGCAAATGGGCTCAAGATCTGTGCTGTCCAATACAGTAGCTACTAACCACATGCAATTTAATCTAAAGTTAATTAAAAGTATGTATGCATATAAGCATTACCAATGGACAGACACTAGGGGGATGAGAGCATGTGCAAGGGGGTAGGAGTGGCTGGGGAGGGGTCAATGGGGGGAAAAGGAGACATATGTAATACTTTAATCAATAAAGAATTAAATAAATAAATGTTCATTAAAATGAAATAAAAATTAAGATTTATTTTTTCAGTCACACTAGCTACTCAAGTACTCAATAGCCATACATGATGGGACATTCCCATCACCACAGAATGTCTCCTGAATTGTATTGTCCTATAGAATATTACATTTTCCTACTGAATCAGAAAAGATGTGCATATTTTTGGAGTACCACTCTGTCCAACAGTCATTACAGAGAAATAGGAAAAAAACAGGTTTAGAAAATGAAAGACATAATTAAGCAATTTAACTGGAGAAAATGTGCTAGGTTAGGTACCCTAAGTGCAACAATTTCAGGACAGTTTTGAGCAAATAAAGATAACAGGTATAAAAAATATGCATTTCAAATGTGAATAAGGATTGTTATTGCAACTGTTATTAAGAGCTAGAGGCCCAGTGCACAAAATTCATGCATGGGTAGGATCCCTAGGCCTGGTAGGCAATCAGGGCTGGTCTGTGGGGCGACCAGCAGAAAGATCAGGGGGCCCCCATTGACACCAACCTTGGCTGGCCTGGGACCTGCAGGCTGCGGTCAGCTCCTGTATTTAATGTCTGCCCCCTGGTGGTCAGTGCTCATCATAGCAACCAGTCATTCCACCATTTGGTCAATTTGCATATTAGGTTTTTATTATATAGGATTGCCAAGATCTGGAAACAGCCCAAGGGCCCATCAGTAGATGAGTGAATAAAAAAGCTGTGGTACATTTACACAATTTGAGCATAAAAAGAAGGAAATCTTACCTTTGCAACAGCATGGATGAACCTGGATATTATTATGTTAAGTGAAATAAGCCAATCAGAGAAAGACAAATACCATGTGATCTCACTCATATGTGGAATCTAATCTACAAAATAAATTTGATGAACAAAATAGAAACAAAGACATGGATATATGGAACAGACCAACAGCTATCAGAGGGGAAGGGAGAAGGAGGAACTGGATGAAAGAAGGTTAAGGGATTATCCATAAAACATAAATACATAACACATAGACACACAACAGTGTGGTGATAACCAGAGGGAAAGGAGAGTGGGGGGAGGGGGAGGTGGGCAAAGGGCGTTAGAAATGGGAATGGAAAGAGACTTTGCTTTGGGAGATAGGTGCACATGCAGTGTACAGATCTTTATTGAGTTGTCCACTTGAAACTTGTATGGTTTTGCAAACAAACATCACTCCAATAAATTCAATTTTTTAAAAAAGTTAATGGGGAGAAACCAAGGTGGTGGCATAGGTAAACACCTAAACTTCTGCCTCACACAAAAATTTCAAAAACACAACTAAAAGGCAAAATGGACATCATCCAGAACCACAGGAAAGCCAGCTGACTGGAAATTCTACAACTAGAAGGAAAGAGGAATGCACACAGAGAATCAGAGGAGCTGCAAAGCCTGAGGTAGGGAGATAGGTGTGTGCGGAGAGGATGGGCCGGAGAGGATGGGGTGGCTGAGTGCCTGGCTGATAAGCTCTAGTGGGAAGGAGACAAAAACTCCAGACTGTGCTGAACCACAGTTCCGACTGCACTGAACCACAGTTCCGGGTGAGACCCTGGGGACCCAGGCTCATATGGGGGGAATCTGGACTGTAAGGTGGAATCTCAGGGAAATGGCTAAAAGCAGAGGTCCAGAGGGGTGCGAGCGAGTGTGCACAGAGAGGACAGACTGTTAAGGGTGCTGCTGGCTTAATCTAGCAAGAAGGAGACAAGGGTTCTGGATGGTGCTGAACCCCAGTTCCAACTGCAATGAACCCCAGTACCTGGCGAGAATCTGGGAGTCCAGATTCATTGGGGGAGATAATGGACTGTTTGTCAGCAGGGGAAGCTCGAGGGCGCCTTCCTCTCAGAAGTGCTTGTAGTGATTGCCTGTGGACATAGAGACCCAGGAACCCTGTGGGGCGGGGCTGACTAGAAGCCAAGGCTGTTGGCTCTACCCTGAAACTCTGTCCCATCCAAGCTGAGCACAGAGGCTTGTGCAATTTTTGCAAGTCTTATCACATAAGGCTGTCTCCCAAGTAGACACAGCTGATCCTCACAGCCAGTTGGCCTGGAGGTCAATTCCTCCCAGTGATACCAACAACAATCAAGACTTAATTACAACAAGACTGTACACACAGACCACAAAGGGATGAACCAAGAGTATCCACCTCAGGTAACAGGGGAGGCTGAGACACCTAACACACAAAGCTACTCTACCAACTCAAGGAAGCAGCAAAAATCCCGAAACAAAGAAACAAATGAAAGAAATGGAGGAAAACAAATGACTGGATATAGAGTTCAATACCACAGTTATAAGGTTTTTCAAGAGATTCCTAGAAAAGGCTGATAAATTCAGCAAGACCCTCAAGGATATGAAAAAGGACCAACTAGAAATTAAACATACACTGACTGAAATAAAAAAAGATTATAGATTCCCAACAGCAGACTAGAGGAATGCAAGTATCCAGTCAAAGATGTGAAATACCAAGGCAAAAAACACTAAACTAGAAAAGCAAAAAGAAAAAGGAATCCAAAAGTTTGAGGATAGTGTAAGAAGCCTCTGGGACAACTTCAAGCATACCAATATCAGAATTATGGGGTGCCAGAAGAAGAGAGAGAGCAAGATACTGAAAACCTATTTGAAGAAATAATGACAGAAAACTTCCCCAACCTGGTGAAAGAAATAGACTTACAAGTCCAGGAAGTGCACAGATCCCGAAACAAAAGGAATCCAAAGAGGAGCACACCAAGACACATCATAATTAAAATGCCAAGAGCAAAAGACAAAGAGAGAATATTAAAAGCAGCAAGAGAAAAACACTTAATTACCTACAAGGGAGCACCCATAGATTGTTAGCTGATTTCTCAACAGAAACAATGCAGGCCAGATGGGAGTGCCAAGAAATTTTCAAAGTGATGAATATCAAGAGTCTACAAGATTACTCTACCCAGCGAAGCTATCATTCAGAATTGAGGTCAGATAAAGAGCTTCACAGGTAAGGAGAAGCTAAAGGAGTTCACCAACACCAAACCAGTATTATATGAAATGCTGAAAGGTATTCTTTAAGAAGGGGAAGAAGAAGAAAAAGGAGGAAAAGGTGGCTCTTTAAACTAGAGCATAGATGGAACTGGAGAGCATTATGCTAAGTGAAATAAGCCAGTCAAAGAAAGATAAGTATCACATGATCTAACTCATTTATGAAATATAATGAACAACATAAACTGATGAACAAAAACAGATCCAGAGACAGAGAAGCATTGACTGTCAAACCTTAGAGGGAAGGTAGGGGAGGGTAGGGGTAAGGGGAAGAGAGCAACCAAAGGACGTGTATGCATGCATATAAGCCTAATCAATGGACACAGACACAAGGGAGGTGAGGGCATAAGTGGGGAGGGGGGGTTGGCAGGGGTAAAGGGGGATGAGGACACATATGTAATACTTTAATCAATAAAGAAACTTTTTTAAAAATGTTAATGGGGCTGAAACTGGTTTGGCTCAGTGGATAGAGTATCAGCCTGAGGACTGAAGAATCCCGGGTTTGATTCCGGTCAAGGGCATGTACCTTGATTGTGGGCGCATTCCAATTGGGGGGTGTGCAGGAGGCAGCTGATTGATGTTTCTCTCTTATCAATGTTTCTAACTTTCTATCCCTCTCCCTTCCTCTTTGTAAAAAATCAATAAAATATAAAAAAAAAGATGTTAATGGGTAAAAAAAAATCTCCCATTTTACAATTCCTTTATAGTATATGGGATATATGTTAACAATTTATTTACCTAATTCCTAAGTTAGCCCCCCTCTAAAATATGCATACTGTCTGTTTCATTAAAGAGTGGCCAGTGCCGAACCGGTTTGGCTCAGTGGATAGAGCGTCAGCCTGCGGACTGAAAGGTCCTAGGTTCGATTCCGGTCAAGGGCATGTACCTTGGCTTCGGGCACATCCCCAATTGGAGGTGTGCAGGAGGCTGCTGATTGATGTTTCTCTCCCATCGATGTTTCTGACTTTCTATCCCTCTCACTTCCTCTCTGTAAAAAATCAATAAAATATTTTTAAAAAAAAGAGTGACCAGGGACTGTGGTTCCTTTCCTTATCCTGTTACTAGAGGCCCGGTCCACAAAGTTCATGCAAGAGCCTTGGCTCCCGCCCTGCCCACTGCTGCCATGCCCCACCCACCACTGCCTCCTCTGTCGCAGCCCCCGCCCACTGTGGTCTTGTCCGGAAGAAAGGTTGTCCAGAGGAAGGACTTCTAGTCTAATTAGCAGAGTAACCTTTTATTATTATATATAGTCCCACTGGGAGCTCTCAAACAAGACTGTCAGGGTAAACTTCCTATTTATGACTTCCTAGCTGTTTCATTGTAGGCAAGTTACTTAAGCTCCCTGTGTTTCTATTTTCTCTTCTATAAAGTGGGGATAGTAATAATAACAGTTCCCTTTTTCAGCAGGGCCAGCTCACCTGTGTGATTGGTGATCCCTGATGTTGTACAGTACACATCCTGTGCAACTGGTATGTCAACTTTCCTTACTGGGTTTTGAAGGCATTAAAAAAGCGAATTCATTTAAAAGAGACAGAATTTAGCACATATTAAAGCACTCAATAAATGGTAGCTATACCTAAACTGTTCTTCGAAAGATAGTTTCTCAAAGGGAAGAATCAAGTAGTAGAATCTGAAAGTGATTTATAACTAGAATTACCAACCACCATGGTTTGCCCTAGACTGAATGAGCTCTCGGCATGCAGACATTTTGGTTTTAAAACCAAGCAAACCAGGATGAGTTGGGTACTCATTAAAAGAAAAGAAAAGAAAAAAGAAAAGAAAAGGGTTTAACCCCAAGAAACATCCAGAAGTGTATAATATTTATTCACTCTATTCAATGATTACCCATATTAGTACCAGCATCTGGCTAAACGTTATGAAGTCTTCATACTAAATACAAGGGTCATTGGATGAATAGAATTAACACAGTTCTTCTTGGCATTAATGTGGAGATTTAGCAAAAGTCAAAATGTCCTGCTGGAGAAGAATATAGCACAGTCCCTGTGTTTTGTGGCTTTGAAATATCAGCACACGATGCCTTCTCAGCATATAATCCAATGGCTAAACTAGGAGTGCTTTTGTGTGTGTGTGTGTTTTGTTTGTTTGTTTGTTTTGTTTTGTTTTCTCTTTTTTGACTGAAGTGAAAAGGTTTGAATGCTTTCCCATAGCCTCTTCTCCTGGAAACCTCAACTCCAAAAGGAACTGCTGACCAGGAAATATTTAATTGCTACAGGGCATCTTGTTCTGTTGTTCTACTTTTTACAAACCATAAAAGAGGAATTGCATTTTATCCTTACGTATTTATTGGATCACCATTGTTCAAATGTAATCTATACCTTGGCACTTGGAGAAATGAGGCAAGAAGTGGGTTGGTAATAGCCTTAATTAAATCAAGTATTTATGATTTCCTCTGAAGGTTTTTATTTGCACAACCTAGAGCAAGAACACAGCAGGAAAGCAGCAGTCAAATCAATAGAAGAACAGATAGAATTAGCTTGGCAACCCTAAAACACAAGTTGCCATCTCATTCTGCAAGTCTCCCTTCAACTGAGCACTAAATTGGATTTTATTGGGCGAGCCCCAACTGCTCGATGCTTTTGTGGGTCCCATGGACCACAGCGTAATTACACATTCCCATTTATTTGAAATGCTAAGAGATAATAAAAGAGGATAACAGAGAGGTCAGTCCAAAAAAGATCTCCTTTATTAGGGATCTCTTTTCAATGGGAATTTTTCTTGCCTAATAACTCTATTCAGGTGTCTTACCTCTTTCCCATCAGGAGAGTAGTCAATGTGAGAACCTAGGCATAAAGAAAGGGAATATTATCCTTTTTTTCTCTACCTATTTCCAAGTCAGCGTCTTCTATCTTTACCTCATAAGCAGGTGTGCAAAATGTTGTGCCAGCCCATTCCTCTATAAGTTCATCCTTATTAAATAATCACTAATGTGGGGAGCACTCAAGGGGGAAGAGCACACTGAGGGTGGGGGTAGGCAACATGAATATAGAGAAACCCAAAGTTAACTCCCAGTTTGGGGTGATTGTTAATGATGGGGGCAGCAGGAATGAAAACAAGTTTCTGAAAATACTAACCTGCCATTTTTATTATACTTCAAATATTTGAAACAGTCTGAGGAAACAGTGAGGAGAAAGGGCAGTTTTAACTTTTGGATAATATTTCACCAGGATCAACATTTAAATCTGTTGTGTCTCTAAATGCTCATCAGGTGAATGAGGAGAGTCCAGGGGAGAAGAGGAGTTATTAAAATTAGATGGTGGATACCTTGCAACAGTCTCATGTTAATCGTGGGGAGATTACCATGCAAAATTATTTGGCTTTAAAGTCCATTAGATGGATCCATATACCTAATAATTTTAACCATCAAGTTTGAATCATGCAGATATACCATTTTAAATCATAGGTCAAGGACTGAGTTTTCTTCATAGAGTCCACATCATTAACCAAGCTCATAATATTAGTCTTTAGCACACATCTTTGTGAATCTCAAGGTGGAATCCCAGTCAGGCCAGGTGCTCACTTTCTCTCCGCGTGTAGGAGTGCCTTTGAAGTACATGAGGCTCCGTGTATGGAATGGATGAAGAGACCCAGGCCTTGGAATGGAAATCACACTGGAAAAGAAAGTTAACAAGGGAGAGATTTTTCTAATATGATAGTGAGTTAAGTGATTTAGGTCTAATTTAGCTATTCTGTTGACTTGGGATGCAATCTTTCATTTTATTACATCTCTCAGGTTTTCTGTCTACAAAGTTAGAAGCAATAATCTTTTCCAAACCTGTGGAAAACTCCAGGTTATCTCACCACATTTTGCAAACTATCACAGATACTTGGTCCTAAGGCTTGCAAGAAATTATGCTGTGCCTAAAATAAATCATGTCCAAAGAAGATAAATAGTTTCATAAAAAATAAAGTGATTGCCCCTAGCAACTGAACTAGACTTCACAAGCTTCTGATAATCACTAGAATCAGACCCTGGCATTGAGGGAAAGACTGTTAACAATTTTGTAGATTAATAAAGCTTCTTAACAACTAATTTCTTAAAATATGTCTGTCTACAAAATTATATTTCGAGATACTCCTTGGATTCAAGGTAGGAAAGACAAATCCATCTCAATATAGAGAGAAAATATTTTTCTAATGATTTTCTGTAAAGGAAATTTAATATTAGCCTTCATTTACAAACCTAAGCTCCCTCGATAAATTACTAAGACCATTGAAGATAAAGCCATTTGCTAGTAGAAAGTGCCAAATGAATGCAAACTATTCCTGTCGTAGCATTGCAGGAGTGGCTTTACCAATGATTCAAAACTCACCAATTCTAGTTTCTAGGGATTCTGTCTACTTTAGAACCTCTGTTCTTCAAAAATTGAATGAAAGTAGGAAACCTTCAAAAGGTTTTAAGAAAATTTTAGAAATTCAAAAAAATTTATAATTTCCCAAATTTTAAAAGCAAAAACTAAAGCAGTAGTTTTTCAAAAGGGCAAACAGTGAGGTCAATAGCCACACTGGTAATAGCTTAGCATTCTGATGCTAGGCAGGTACAATTAGGAGTTACTTAGATATAGAAGCATAGTTCAGAAATATAAACAATTGATCATCTGAGTGAAGGGTACACTCTTTGTTACTACAACTTTCAGTAAATTTGAAATTATTTTTAATAGAAATGACTTTTTTAAAGAAATTATGTTTAATAGAAGTCATTTTTAAAACAAAAAGAGTAGAATGCTTTTCTAGATCAGACCCTCCCACAGGGTGGTGTCTGGACCAGCATCATTACCTCAGACTTGCTAGGAAAGCAAATGTAACATATAGTGAAGGGTCTATCACTGCTTGCCAGAGAAATTTTGCCAGACTCAGAAGCCAGAGGATGAGACAAGGTCAGGATTAATATGCAAATAAGCTGCTTGGTTAGTAGGGAGACACAGGCCCAGGGGAGAGACAGGAACCCAAAGAGAATAGAATCTGAGGCACTGCTTGCACAGAGTCAAGTGCTGGGCTCTCTGTCTTCATCTTATGTTGGAGATGACCTGGCCTATCTGAATATAGAAATCTCACTACTCAAGGGAGCTAAAAATCCAGAACCTGCCTTGGGAGAAGTGAGCAGGGTGGAGGTAATGTGCCAATACTATACTAAGTAGTCCTGGAGAGTACATGCCCCTGGAAAAAAATCTATATTTGTACATACAGCTCAAAAGTAGCACTTTTAATACTATATCTGCTAACTCTGATGACTTATAATGAGCTTTCACTTTAAAGCTGAAGGCCATGTGTATGCTCATTTAGTTCACAATCAAATAATGAGCACGAGAAAAGCACACAGCAGCAGCTATTCCACAAGCAGGAAACAAATCTCCTCCAGAGCATTTTAGTGGAGGGACAGTTATCATTCAGGGGGCAGAGGGTCAGAAAAGATAGGGTTGATTAGTGTTTGAGGCGGACCCAGAAAGGACAATCTTGAAAGATAAACTGCATCTTTCTCTCTTTGGAATTTCTAAGAGGAAAGCGTCTGGGGAAAGAAAGGCTAAAGATGGAAACTTTCAGAATGGGATTAGAGCAGTGCTCCAATGAATCAGGATTATATGCCAGGACTGAGAGCTAAGGTACTACCCTGAGATGAGATGTTAGGATTTCACATAGATAAAAATATTTCAGATGCAGAGAACGTGTGGAAAAGAGCAAATGCAACAGGGCAGAGAGACAGCATTTAACAAGCTGCCTGTGAGCACTAGCATTACACAAAGCAAAGAGCCCTGAACCTGGACCCAAACATGGGGCCTCCAGTCTCAGCAACGCCAAGGATACCACTGGTCTGGACAACTCATTTAGGCTTTCAAATCCACAACTCCTTTATTGACAAAATAGGTGGTGGGAGAGGATCAGAATGATGATATCTAGAGTCTTTTTCTTATCAATATGGTAGCCAAGCTGAGGGGGAAACAGTGAAGATAAAGTAGACAAAACACCTATAGAAGACAGAAGTTCAGGAAATATGAATTGGCCCAGAAGACAACGAAAAAGCATGTTTCTCCCAGGTGCCTTTGAAGGTGGCCTTGCAGAAGCCAGATCAGCCTGGGCCTGAGGCTCTGTCTGTGGAAGTAAGCACTTCCTCATAGCTGGGCCATCTTCAAAGGGGCTGCGAGAGTCCACCATTTTGTGGAGAAGCAAGATGCAAATCCCAATACCATCAAAATGTGGCTCCCAAAAAGGACCTATCCTTCAAGTTCACCAAATGAAATTTTTTTAAATTATAAAATAAATATTTTCAAGCATATTAAGATCTCCACATATTAGCAAGCTGGTTATAGAGATAAATCCATGGAAGAAATTCCTTCCAGAGCAGCTATAGCCAAAGATCCCCATTTTGCCTGCAGAATGAAACTGAGTGAACCCATCACTCTTCATTCCCTTCAAACTGGGCTTCATCAACTTGGGACACCTGGGCCCAATTAGGCCCTTCATTTTCTTTGCATGGGAAGTTTTATTGTCAAAATTATTGCTCCAACTAGCCAATGCACTTTACCTGGCTCTGAGCAACCAAAGGTACTTAATGCCAATAGTGTGAACAGATTAAAGATCCAGCTGTTTCCTGTGACAAACAGAGCCAAAGCTTGCATTATCTTGATTGGTTGACTAAATTAACCAAGAAATCTGGGCAAACTCACTTGAAATTGTACACCAATGAGCATTGGAAATTGTGCAGAAAAAAATCATACTAGAAAGAATATCATTTACATTTATCTACCTTCCCCCACCAGTGGTACGACCTTTGAATTTAGAAACCAAATTACTGCAGACAGACACTTATTGGCTAAAATAATAAGAAACATAATCTTTTGTGTATCGTCACTGACAGCTAATATCTTAGATCTAGTCATCTTATGAAGCAGTTTTCTTAATAGAATCTATTACTAAGTACAAGAAGAAGAATAAACCTCATATACTGAGTGTTTAATAAACACTAATTAATGAAGACAATGTTCCAATTGTAATGGTTCCCTTTCTATTCTAAGAGCATAAAAACAAGAATACAATGCTTTTATGAAAGTGCTCTTAATTAAAACTGGCTTGAATCTAACCATTCTCTCTTGTCAAAACAGGGAGGAATCCTTTAATTTTATACCTCCATCACCAACAATTCATATGATATAAAACTTCTAATAGCTTCAATTTATCTTTGTTGAATTTCTTTTTATTTTTATTATCAATCTAAAAAGTTAATTTGCAATACAATTTTCCGAATCTTGTGTGGGCTGCGACTAATTCAAGTGGATGCTTTTCTCTGTCCTAACTAGTCCCCCAGGACACTTGCTGGTGCCCCTTTAAACAGCAGGAAGAACTAAAAGCACAGTTGTTCTGATCCATGATGTGAAAATACAAAGAGAGAAAGCTATTTAGGGAGAAATTTGCTTAAAGAGCTGGGCTAATTAAATAGAGGATTCCATGTGATGAAGTATAGATCTCTGCTGGATGAAGACACTCTGGTTCTGGAAGCCAACAAAGCATCAAACAGAGGGAAGGCCCCATTCTTCTGCGTGTCAGTCTCAGCTCCTTCATTAGCTCCGGAAACACAATTCACAGGAATAAAGGGAAGTACTTCTCATTCTTTTCTTTCTGTGTACAAAGGTTCAGACTGTTTTACAGGCAACAGTTAATGGGCTACTATCTTTCACAATATAAAACAAACATAAACTCAAAGCATCTTTTTTTTTATGAGACTGTTACTGACTCCATATTTCCAATGTTAAAAAAAATGTTGGTAGAGCTTATTCTTCTGAGATAACTACAGCAAAAAATACAAAAGCATTGGAACAGAGAAACTGAACCCTAGGTAAGTTGTAGAAATGTTAATAAGTGATAGTCTTACAGGATAACAAAGGATTGGTACATGAAAGTATAAGAGAAGGAGTATACGGCATGGGGCAAAGGTAGGTTTACAGTTGTGAATAGATGAAACACAGTTTATTTTTCTATTATTATTTATTTATTTATTGTTGTATTGTTTTCCCTAAGAACAACTGTAGACCTACTTTTGCCCCACCCCATATTAGAAGTTAAAAGATTGAGGGTAGCAGAAATTTGCAAAGATGATTCCAGATAAAGGTAGGGGTTCTGTTCAACACACAATGCAGAAGAAAGTTCAGAAAGAAAAAAAAAACTTATAGCTTTGAGAAAATAGCTAATTCAATTTTAAAGCTATTTAAAGGCAAAGACAGAAAAAGAATAGAAGTAAAAGATCAACCTGAGATGATGGAGTAATATGCTGCATTCCCAAAATATAAAAGAGACAGTATGAGAGAAAATTTGTAGGAAACTTTGGCAGATTGGAATTCAGTTGACTCCTTGAAAAGACATTACAAATGAAACTGCATATTGTGCCTAGACACAAAAAATGACTCTTACTACTGGATGGTACAAAGATATTGTAAGAACACTATAGGCCTGGTGCACAAAATTCATGCACAGGTGGGTGTGTCCATCAGCCCAGCCTGCACCCTCTCCAATCTGGGGACCCCTTAAGGAATGTCTGACTGCCTGATTATGCCCAATCCTAAATGGACAGTCAGACATCCCTGTCACAATCCAGGACTGCTGGCTCCCAACTCCTTGACTGCTTGCCTTCCTGATTGCCCCTAACCACTTCTGCCTGCCAACCGAATCACCCCCTAACCACTCCCCTACCATCCTGATTGATGCCTAACTGCTCCCCTGCTAGCCTGTTTGCCCCTCACTGCCCTTCCCTGCAGGCCTGGTCACTCCTAACTTCCCTCCCCTGCAGGCCTGCCCCCCCCAACTCTTCTCCCCTGCAGGCCTGGGTCCCCCAACTACCCTTCCCTGCAGGCCCAGTCACCCCCAACTTCCCTCCTCTGCTGTCCTGGTCACACCTAACTGCCCTCCCCTGCAGGTTTGATCATCCCCAACTGCCCTTCTTTACAGGCCTGGTCCCTCCCAACTATTCTCCCCTGCTGGCCTGATCATCCACAACTGCCCTCCCTTGCAGACCTGGTCCCTCCCAACTGCCTTCTGCTGCTGGCCATCTTATGTCCACATGTGGGCAGCCATCTTTGACCACATGAGGGCAGCCATCTTGTGTGTTAGAGTGATGGTCAATTTGCATATTATTCTTTTATTAGATAGGAAGGATTAGATAGGATAGAGGCCTGATGCATGGGTGGGGCCTGCTGGTTTGCCCTGAAGGGTGTCCCAGATCAGGGTGTGGTTCCCTTGGGGCATGGGGCAGCCTGAGCAAGGCCTGTGGTGGTTTGCAGGCCAGCCATGCCCTCCGGTGACCCAAGGGGAGACCCTCATATCTGGAATTTATTTATCTTCTATAATTGAAACTTTGTAGCCTGGAGTGGAGGCCTGGGCCTGCCAGGGTGTGCAGAAAGCTTGGCTTCCTCCATCGCCAGGGGTAACTCAAGCCTCCTGCTCTCTCCAGCTCTGTGGCTGCTGCCATTTTTGTTGGGATTTATTTATCTTCTATAATTGAAACTTTGTAGCCTTAAGTGGAGGCCTGGGCTGGCCGGGGCAGGCAGAAATTTTGGCTTCCTCCATTGCCAGGAAAACCCAAGCCTTCTGCTCTCTCTGTGGCCGTAGCCATCTTGGTTGGATTAATTTGCATACTCACTCCTGATTGGCTGGATTGTGGGTGTAGTAGAGGTATGGTCAATTTGCATATTACTCTTTTATTATATAGGATTCCATACTGACCTGGAGTGAAAGACCTAAGAAAAAATAGAAATATCCAGAGGAAGCTTGTCAATTTAAATGGATATTACATGAAGGTTTGGGGCAGACATGGAATCTCTGGGAAAATATTCCCCCTCCCATGTACACACACACACACACACACATGCATACACACTGATTCACAAACATTAGAATTTAACACAGGGAATGGGGACCAAAATCATTTGGGGACACTTCTCTTTGGTGAAAGACTAAGATGCCCCTTCCATCAGAGAGATCAATTGTGACACAAGTAGAGTGTTGGATAATGTTTGTAAATATAATAATAATAATAATAATAATAACAACAATTTAATTAAATATAGACTAGAGGCCTGGTGCATGAAATTCATGAATGGGTAGGATCCCTAGGTCTGGCTAGTGATCAGGGCCAATCAGGGCCTTCCAGCGCCAACTGGGGTCTTCCTTCATTCCTCGCCGCCCCCTGGTGGTCAGCACACATCATAGTGAGCGATTGAACACCTGGTCAAACTCTGAGGGGACAATTTGCATATTAGGCTTTTATATATAAAGAGCCATCATCATAAAAATTTATTACACTTCAAAGTCAAATAATTCTTTTGAGGAATGAACATTTCATGACATAGATAGACTTTGTACCCATTGTGTCTTAGTATTTTTTTTTTTAAGTCAGAAGCAACAGTTTGAAGAAGAAAAAATGGTATTCATACCTTGTTTAATGATGCTTTCCATTCAGGAATTTTTGGTAGCTAAATTGTCTAAGAATTTGTCCCAATGTCATTAAGGATGATTTACTTTACTCTATAATCAAGGAATATCATCAAAGATATAAGAAAGAAGATTGACAGTTGGCATACATGTAGAGAACTAGTGGAAAGCAAGAAGAAAGGCTAAATCCAAAAAAATCTCTCTGAGTATTTTCTTTTTTTTTTTTTTATATATATATTTTATTGATTTTTCACAGAGAGGAAGGGAGAGGGATAGAAAGTCAGAAACATCGATGAGAGAGAGACATCGATCAGCCGCCTCTTGCACGCCCCCTACTGGGTATGTGCCCGCAGCCAAGGTACATGCCCTTGCTGGAATCGAACCCGGGACCCTTCAGTCCGCAGTCCAATGCTCTATCCACTGAGCCAAACCGGTCTCGGCTCTCTGAGTATTTTCATTCAACCAACATTTACTGGGGATCTCCTTTATGCCAGGCATTGTAATAGGCACAGAAAATGTAGACAAATAAACCATTCTATATACTTTCCTAAAGTTCAGAGTCTGTTGGGGAAAACAGAAAAGTAAAACAACAGTTATTAAATAATATGATTATTTCAGGGATTCAAGAAAGACGTCCGAGGTGCCTCCATATTTGAAGGATAAATATGGATCAGCTAAAAGGAAAGGACAGGTGGGTGCTTTAGGCAGGGGTATCAGCATATGTAACAATATGGAGTGATACAACTGTTGGTGCATTTTGGAAACTACATTGTGGAGAGAGAGAGGAGAGGAGAGTGAGTTTAGGAGGAGAAAGATTAGTTTGTGTGATAAATAATGGAGTTTAAACTGAACTGTTCTCCCAGAACATCGAGGGAATTGTTGGAGGATTAAACAGAAGGTAACCTGAACACATTTTCATTTTAGCAAAGTTATGCCAGGGTATGTGAGCATTGCCATCGGCACTGCCATGGGCAGGGCAAGAACTAAATTTATTGCTGGATACATTGATTTTCAATTAAATAAACTCATATACGCCGTTTTAAACCAAAAAGAACCACATTTAATATACATACTGTTTTAACTGGAAAAGACAAGGGTGAAACTGAATTTACTTAAGATTAGAGAAATAGCCTCAAAATGAGTCATCCAGATTCAGTCTGACACCTGGCTGTTCACTGGACTCACCTTTTCAGTGCATCTGTGTGGTGAGGATCTGGGCATCTTTGGATCATGTCTCTTGGGTTCAGAAAACATGAGTAAAGGGAGAAATGCCTTCAATTCAGAAAACTCCAATGTCTGATGGCCTGACTGGATCCTGTGCTCTTTTTACTAAGCATGTGGCTAGGAGGATGGAAGACTCTAATTGGTCAAGCCTAGGTGTTCATCTCCATGGTGATGTGGCAGAAGACTGTGATAGGCAAGCCCAAAACACTTGGAAAGGTAGTGGGGAAAGATCTGTTACCTAAAGGAAGGTATAGGGACTATAAGGTGGGAAGGGATTTTGTGCAGACAGAAACAGCAAATGTCCACTATGGTTTAGCAGCTAGGTGGAAACCAACAAGGACATGAACTAACTTGGAGAATTTGGAGTTAAAGAAAAGAATAGAACCTGGAGATATTTTGAAAGCAAAATTGATGGTACTTGGCAAATAGCTCATAGAATTGTAGGTACGCAGTTTTGAACCAGAAATTTTCTGTCAGGAATAGAAATTGTGTAAATAGCAGAAATCCAAATTAATATACCCATCACAAAAATGTGGGCATACCAGGCATCTTGTTTAACAGCTACAGACACTAAAAGAAAGACTAGGGGGCGTGAGAAAGAGCAAGAAGAGGGAGATAACCCCTGGCTCCTGACTCGACCTGCTGAGAGGAGCGTGGTGCCATTGCCCTGAGTGGGCTTGTGAGAAGGACAGTCTACTTAGTTTGGGCCATGTCTGGAACATTAATTAGAAATCTGACACATCATCACAAAAGGGGGATGAAGGAATTGGTACCAAACTGTCATACCATGAGGTGTCTTAAATGCAGTGGTTTCAGCACCAGACAAACCTGAATTTGGACCCAGAACCTGACTGAATCATTGTATGACTCTAAGAAAGTTGCTCAAGTGTAAAGTGTGAAGAATGCAACACTTGGATCATACATAATGTAAATGAATTGACGTATAAAAAATTAAATAAATGCAAATTCCCTTCTGACTGGTGCTTGCCAAAGACTAAGTATAGTTGTAGTGGAAGTAGCATTATTTGCCACTGCATACTGTGTGCCAGTCCTCCTGAGAGACAACATTTGAAGACAAAACTACCACTTGTTTTTGTGTGGCTGCCTGTGACAGCAGAGAAAGAGGCAAAGTATGTAGTTGCTGAATGAGGGTGAAGTGAATAAGGGGTCAGATGCCTTGTGGAAGGAAGGTCTGTGTTTTCTCACTATGCAAGCAAGCTAGACCAGTTGAAGTGTTGGTTGTAAATGACAGAAATCTGAAATGAACAGTGGAAGAAAATAATGGATATAGTAAGTCCTCACTTACATTGTCAATGGGTCATGCAACTTTAAGTGAAATGATGTATAAGGAAACCAATTTTACCATAAGCTTGCTATAAACAAGAGTTAAGTTCATACGGCATCTCATCATTGTCATAATGAAATGATCTTATTCAAAGACCTGCTACACCAGCTGAAGTCTTAAGACTGTACAATAGAAACCACAAATTGTTTTTTTAAAAAGACTTCATGTCATAAATACTTCATAGAGATGGTGAGATTATGACTAGTCATAATGCTTAAGATTCTATGACTAATCCTACTTTATGGAGAACATGAACAGATATGAACAATCCAAAGAGTGGACACCTCTTGTGCCCCCACCTCACATTCTCTCAGCCACTTTTTACTACAGCCATTGCTACAGCAAGGAACTCTGCATAGTTGTATGTAACCTGAAAGCTTTTCACCTCAGCTATAAAACATTATCACTTACTTTCTGCCCCAGGGCTTCTCTTGCTCTATGCTGTAGGACCACCAGTAGTCATATCTGTGTAATCTGTCTGCAAAGAAATTAACACCCCCTAGAACAACCCTTTTCTTTTTTATGTTTATTTTTATTGATTTCAGAGAAGAATGGAGAGGGAGAGTGATAGAAACATCAATGATGAGAGAGAATCATTGATTGGCTGCCTTATACATGCCTTCTACTGGGGATCAAGCCTGAAAACCAGGCATGTACCTTGACAGGGAATCAAACCATGACCTACTGGTTTGTAGGTCAATGTTCAACCACTGAGCAACCCCAGCTGCGTAGGACAACTCTTTTCAAAGAGGGAAGAGAGCTTGTCAAGAATATCTGTCACTGGTGGGGAGGAACAGAGGAGGAGCAATAAGGAAATTCTGTGATGCAGTTCATACAGCTCCTCAGAAGATCCCCAGAGGATCAACCTTAGTTGATCAACTAAAGAGCACACCATTTTGAACTGGCTTTCTCTCTTTCCCTGTTTCATTCCCCCACACTTTACACTCCTATTTCCCTGATCACTTCCTGACACAAACAAACTCTTCTCTCCAGCTCTGCTTTCTAATGACTCAACCTCAGACCCTACCTTTTCTCTAAGTCCCCTTCAACCCCTTTCTCATAAATTATATTTGCCAGTTCTATTCAGAATATTGCTTGGCAGATACCTTGAAATGTAACATAATGTAGTGTATAATTTGTAAAGATTATATAAATGAACTTGACCCTCATGTTTTCCAGTAAAACTCATCAAACATGACACAAAGAGTTCTTTATTTCGAATGATCAATTTTGTGAGATTTAATATGCACTCAAACTGAGCAAGCTAAATAGAAATTTTCCTTTAAAGGATGTTTTTGGAATTCAGATTTTCAAATTGTTATGAAACACAGTGATTGAACATTGGTGTCTGATCATACAGCTAAAAATTCAATTAAGATGAATTCTTGGTTATCTATATAATTCACTTGCTACTGAAAGACTCCTTTTAAAGTCTTTGAAGTTCAGCAGGTATTATCTCCAGATTATTAATGTTCAAGAGAGCTCACTGTTTGCCAGTCTGTGGGCTTAACCTTACACAAATATTATTTTAATATCTGTTAATCCTTTAAGTTGAATGATTTCTTTTTCAGCAGCAAAAATAAATTTACTCTTGTTCCTGTGATAATGGATAACTGTTTCCCTAGACGAGGATTTTGGAAAATGCTGATACGGTGGTGCCAGGCTTCTTACATTGTTCATGCAGAGTTTAAAGCATACACAATATGTTGGCTTTGTATGAAAGATAGAGGCTTAGGAACTGGAAGGTGTGAAATGTCTTTCCTCAGTGTTGTTTGCTCACATCCTGGAGAGGCCCACAAGGCTGATAAAGCTGAGCGATTGTTCACTGTGTGGGAATGCTATAAACTCGCACGGAAATGGAAGGATGTTAAAAGATCAGTAGAGAGAAGCCTCGAAGCACTTTCAGAGAACATGCCCAAGGAACGCCTGAAGGAAAGAATTGTGAATTGCACACCTATGAACGTAATTCAAGACCCTAAGTCAGTTCCCCTGGTGCGCACTTTCCCCTCTCTTGTTTTGTAACCCACTGTGGGCATCAGTTATTAGTGCCCCAGGCTGGGAGGTTTTCCATTTCCCTGAAGAAGAGGTATTTGGAGAACTTAATACACATTTTCCCTTTCCCTTGCATGGCTTGAACTCTCCTTAAGTTGTACTGTCTTTATTTCTATCATTTTGAAAATGGGAAAATAGAAGAATAAACTGCAGGAAGACCTATCAAAGTGCCAAAGAAATTGAAAATAACTTACAATTGCAGTTTATTCAACTAAAAAGGTTCCAAACCTTGAAACTAGGGATCCTTTTATCTCTTTAAGCACAATTGCGATTTGAGAAATTGGTGGAATTCCTCTTGATTATATGAGAAGTGGGCAATTGAAAAGACAACTGCAGGGAGGTCAAAACTCCAGAATCAGTGATAGCCCAATCTGACTGTCATTCCTGACGAGAAAGCACTGGCTAAAATCCTTTACTAACAGTGATGCTGGCTTTTTACAGTCTATCCTTAAATTAGTCATTATTTTAGAAGTAAAGTAGTCATCATGGTGATCTTTCAGGGGATTCTCTATATGCTCAATGGAAAGTTTGCCCTTGTGAAATGACTTGGGATAATAGATTTTTGTCAAATTGCTGTGAAATCTAAAGAACTCTTGAAATGGTCCATTCCTTCTTAGTGTCAAAACCTATTTAAACAAATTGTTGAAATGCTGTTACAAGATTATAAATTCCTTACTTTTTTATTTTTTTAAATAATCTTTATTGTTCATATTATTACAATTGTTCCTCTTTTTCCCCCATAACTCCCTTCCACCCGGTTCCCACATCACCCTCTGCCCTTAACACGCCCTCACTGTCCTCATCCATAGGTGTACAATTTTTGTCCAGTCTCTTCCCGCACCCCGCCCACACCCCTTTCTCTCTAAGAATTGTTAGTCCACTCCCATTCTATACCCTTGATTTTATTATAGTCACCAGTCTATTCTGTTCATCAGATTTTTTTGTTCACTCGATTTTTAGATTCACTTATTGATAGATATGTATTTATTGTTCATAATTTTTATCTTTACCTTTTTGTTCTTCCTCCTCTTCTTAAAGAATACCTTTAGGCATTTCATATAATACTGGTTTGGTGGTGATGAACTCCTTTAGCTTTTTCTTATCTGTGAAGCTCTTTATCTTACCTTCAATTCTGAACAATAGCTTTGCTGAGTACAGTAATATTGGTTGTAGAGTCTTGCTATTCATCACTTTGAAAATTTCTTGCCACTCCCATCTGGCCTGCATAGTTTCTGTTGAGAAATCAGCTGACAATCGTATGGGTGCTCCCTTGTAGATAACTAACTGTTTTTCTCTTTCTGCTTTTAATATTCTATCTTTGTCTTTTGCCCTTAACATTTTAATTATGATGTGTCTTGGTGTGGTCCTCTTTGGATTCCTTTTGTTTGCGGTTCTCTGTGCTTCCTGGACTTATAAGTCTATTTTTTCACAAGGTGGGGGAGGTTTTCTGTCATTATTTCTTCAAATAGGTTTTCAGTATCTTGCTCTCTCTCTTCTTCTGGCACCCCCATAATTCGGATGTTGGTATGCTTGAGGTTGTCCCAGAGGCTCCTTACACTATCTTCAAGTTTTTGGATTCTTTTTTCTTTTTGCTTTTCCAGTTGGGTGTTTTTTGCTTCCTCATATTTCAAATCTTTGACTTGATACTTGTGATCCTCTAGTCTGTTGGATCTCTGTATATCATTTTTTATTTCAGTCAGTGTATGCTTAATTTCTAGTTTGTCCTTTTTTATATCCTCAAGGGTCTCACTAAGTTTATTGGCCTTTTCTAGGAACCTCTTGAAAAATCTTATAACTGTGGTTTTGAACTCTGTATCTAGTCGTTTGTTTTCTTCCATTTCTTTCATTTGTGACCTGTTTCTTTGTCTCTGTATTTTGGCTGCTTCCCTGAGTTGATAGAGTGGCTTTGTTTGGTAGGTGCCCTATAGGGCCCAGTGGCTCAGCCTCCCCAGTTACCTGAGGTGAACACTCTTGATGCAACCCTTTGTGAGCCATGTGCACAGTCTTGTTGTATTTAAGCCTTTATTGTTGTTGGTATCACTGGGAGAAAATGACCTACAGGCCAATTGGCTGTGAGGATCAACTGTGTCTATGCTGGGAGAACTTCTGTGCTAGAGACATCCTTATGAGGCAAGACTTGCTTCAGTGGGGCTTTGGTGCTCATTGAGTCTGTCCCTCTGTAATCTGGATGTTCTTCCTCTGACCCCTGGCTACACTGGCTCTTGGATCTCCTAGGAGGTACTAATTAAGCCTCTGCCTGTTGCCACCCAGCAGGAGCTATGGAGAGCTCTGCAGATTCCTCTTCTTTGATTAGGTTTTGGAGGTACCCAGATGAGGCCCAGCTGTGAAGCAATGCAAGCTGCTGTGGGGCCTTGGGCCTTCTTTTGGATGTTCTGGGTCTCTCTGACTCAGCTGCAGATTTTTAGGTAAGTTTAGTTTTCAAAGAACCAGACCATTCATATGAAAAAGCTTCTGCACACAGCTTGGATGGGGTAGAGTCTCAGGACAGAGTAAACAGCAATGGCTGACCATCAGCCCTGCTCTAAGAGGCCCCCAGATCTCAGTGTCCCTTGGTAATCACTGCAAAAACCTCTGAGAGAAAGCCGCCCTCTCGTTCTTCCCAATGCCAGACAGTCCAGTTTCTCCCCATATGAGTCTGGATCCCCAGAGTCTCACCCAAAACTGAAGTTCAGAACAGTTGGGAGCTTGTGTCTCCCTCTCAATTACAAAAGACAACAATGTGTTCAGTTGCCAGTCTTTCCCACACGTGTGCTTCCATACCACTGCACTTAACTTCTGCACCTCCGCTCCTCCTTTGAGTTTCAGTATGCTTTTCTCTTCCCTTCTAATTGTAGAATTTCCACTCAGGCAACCTTCCCATGGTTCTGGATAATATCTGTTTTGTCTTTTAGTTGTAGTTTTGAAGTGGTTGTGCGAGGCAGCAAGTTCAGGTATTTACCTATGCTGCCATCTTGGTTTCTCCCAGAATCTATTATTTATTACTTAGAGAAAATCACTGATTAATGTCTTAATTGGTAAAATTTCGAAGAATATTCAATATTATTTAAATACTAAAGGCCCAGTGCACAAAATTCATGTATGTAAAGGGGGTCCCCTCAGCTTGGCCTGCACTCTCTCCAATCTGGGTCCTCTGGCTCCTAACCACTCACCTGCCTGCCAGCCTGATCCCCCTAACTGCTCTCCCCTGCCTGCCTGATTGTCTCTAACCTCCTCTGCGTTGGCCCCGTCAACATGGCTTTGTCGGGAAGGATGTCCAGAAGGACATCCGGAAGGTCGTCCGGAAGATGTTCAGTCTAATTAGCATATTACCCATTTATTAGTATAGATGCCACCTTATCCTAAAAATGCAGGTTGTTCCCAGGTTTTCCTGTCGTAGAAGGGAAGCCCACAGTAGCATCCTGGGTTCTGACCAGGGCTTATGCGCTTGTGCTTTATCTCAGCAGATGTGATTCCTAGAAGACTCTTGTATGTACCTTGAACATTTCTATCGAATTTGCCAAATCATCCTCCAAAAATGTTGAACCACTTTAAACTCCCACCAGCAACCATGTATGTGCCCTCCATCCCACTTTGATGCCAATATTACTGATTTCTCCCTAGAAGCTTCCCTCCCACCAGCCAGGACTTCCTGGTACTTGAGCCAATCTCATTGTTCAGCTGGGGACTTTATTTCCTGAGAGAGAAGTATGGAGGAGGAAAAATAGTTTTCCTCTACCTTTCTGAGTTCTTAGTGGAGGCCCTTGTAATGAAAGACAGAACACCAAGAGAAAAAACAAAAGTTAATTAACACGTGTACCTTGTATATATGTGGGAGATCCCAGGGAAAAATGAGTAACTACCCAAAGTGGCTTAGAATGCGGATTTAAATACCTTCTTCCTAGGGAAAGGGAGACATAAGCCTCTTAAAGTAGAGTAAATGATATTTAGGAAAGATGAATGGGGTGGGGGAAAATAGTTTGTAACAAAGTTTGGCTGTGATGTCCACTTCTACTCTCCTGTCGTGTGACAGGAGTCAGTCTTCTCTGCCTGATGACATTTCTCCCGTCAAGGGGACCTATGACATTTAAGCTCCTTTAGGGGAGTCTGATTTTAGGGAGATCAGGAGACTTCAGTGAAATCCTCTGCATGCATTTGCTGTTTTCAAGCATCTACAGCTCAAGATCATCAATATAACAACACAGCACACATTAGGGTGGCATGTTCTCTGACCTTCAGAATAAACCCAACAAAAGCTTGTTTCTTCTCTTAGATGATTTGCCTCAGTAGCATTATTCACTGGAGACAGTATTCTGACCAGACCTTCCTGGGAGTGGTCAAAACATTGCCCTGTGTTTGTAGAAAGGTGCTGGCCATAGCACTAAGTAATCCAGGGGCAACTTTCTCATCTTGTGGAAAGGGAGATGAAGTTATTATAGTTTATCTCTCTTTCCACAGGTTTCTTTCGGGTCTGTGTCTCTGCTGCCCCAATCCACACCCCTCAACAACCCAAGCGCCTCCACCTTAGGCCTTGGGGATGCTGTGTGCCAGGCCTGAGGGTTTTGGCTCTAATCCACCTCCCCAGCCCCCAGGTTTGCCGGGCTTCAGGTGGTGGGGGGCCGGCCCCCCTGCTGGGTCTGTCTGTGGCTGCGATCAGGAACCCCGCCACCCCAAGCACCACCATGGCAGGGCTTGGGGCAGTGGGGGCCGCCTGCCATCTTGGTTGGGTTAATTTGGATACTCGCTCCTATTGGCTGGTAGCATAGCAAAGGTATGGTCAATTTGCATGTTTCTCTTTTATTAGATAGGATATATCTTGCCAAAACCGGTTTGGCTCAGTGAATAGAGCATCAGCCTGTGGACAGAAGGGTCCCAGGTTCGATTCCAGTCAAGGGCATGTACCTTGGTTGTGGGCACATCCCCAGTAGGGGGTGTGCAGGAGGCAGCTGATCAATGTTTCTCTCTCATTGATGTTTCTAGCTTTCTGTCCCTCTAAAATATTTTTTAAGTGAATATACAATTACTTTATTATTTACATTGGAGAAGTTGTATGTCATAGTATTTTAATTTCTGGGATCAGACTACCTAAGTTTGAACGCAGGTCTTACTGACCATCTCTTTGATTTTGTACAAGATAATTAAACTCCTAAAAACTCAATTTCTTATTTACAGATTACTTACCACAATAGTACCTACATTAGGATTGTTGTAAAGATCAAATGAGTCAATTATATAAAGAAGTTATAAGAACACCAGGTACATAATAAATGTTGATTATTTTTAAAGTTTTGTAATAGTCCATTGAATAGGTACTCTACATTTTTTTTTTTGAGAAATCTATTGCTTAGTTATTTGCAAAAATTTTCTATTGCAAATACTATAATGTCTATGTATATATTTTCATACATTTCTGACTATTTTGGTGGAGAATAAACTTACCGAAGTAGACTTTCTCAATTAAATGCTATATACACTCATGGGTATTTTGAAGTTGATTGCAAATTTGTCCTCAGAAAAGTTTTACCATATTTTGTTCATCAAGCAGAGAGTGGGGATAATCATGTCAAAAACATTGAGCATATATTATATTTTTAAAATTTGTCAATCTAGGCCCACAAAAGAGTTTTTTTTAATTATTATTATTATTTGTTTAAATATTTTCAAATATTCATTGGCCATTTGTATTCCTTTTTTAATTTCCTGTTCATGTCTTTACCCATGTTTTAAGTTCTTATTCAGGTATTTATCTTATCCTAATTGATTTATAAGAATTGTTTAAACATAAGGGGAAGCAGCCTTCTGTCATGCTTGTTGCAAATATTTTTCTGTAGTTAAAGTTTTTAAATAACTCCCCTCTAGGAATTGGAACACAAAGCATGAACACAGACTCCCATGAAGAGCTTACACATTTGCTTCAAGAGGAAGCCAATATCAGCATTGCCAATCATTGTTAGCCTGAGGAGTGGCAACAACCAAGGAGGGAATGCCTATTTGTATGTGAGCTGACCCTGCCATCTCTTCTATTAAATCCACCACAGACAGGATAGGAACTGAAAGAGAGAGGAAAGTGAGCAATAGAAATGGCTTCACCTATACTCTGAGGGGTGAAATGAGACAAGAGTGTGAAACCTCCTGCAGGAATATATTCCTGCAGGTCCTACTTGAGTAGGAAGGACTTGAAGAGAGGGGATTGCAGGTTGAAACTGACTAGATTGGGGTTTCACCAACTCTAACGCTAACCCTAACCCTAACCCTAACCCTAACCCACCATGAAATTTCATTAGCCCAATTCCATCATTCATGAATGTTAGAATTTTCAGGGCCCTTGTCCTGCTCTTGGAACCTTCTATTCCAATCTCCACTGTCAACATTTTAAAGTAAATTAAGAATAGTCAAATTCTTCCTAAGCATAGAAGGACTCAGAATTCCAGTCCCTACGGTTAGGATTTCTTTATCCTTCAGGATTTCCTCTTTATGGAAGAAGAATTAGTATTATATCCAGTTGCTTAAAACTCCGCATCTGTTATCTCTATCTTGCACTCCACCCTTCCTGTCCTGAGTACATCTATACCTGACTTAACTGAAAGCAAGAAACAAGGTCTAAGCAACTTCTATGGCGAGAATATGTGCCCAAGGGTCAGGGAGGGGGAATAGTGTGTTCTCTGGAAGCCACTATAATCCATTCACCGCAGCACAATTAGTAATGAATGGTCTGCCCTTTTATTAATGAGGAAAATAACATTGGCCCAAGAGTGGACATTCCCTTTGAACTGCTTTTTGCAAGTGGGGAATAACTATACAGAATTTTCCACAGTCCCTTGCTTATTCCCTTTTTACCAGCAAGTTGCAGGTTAGCTGTCTTGACCACATAAAACACCAAGACTGTGTTTTTTAATGTAAAGTGGTGTTAAGGGTAAGCAAACCAGCAAAGAAAGCTGAAAGAAAGTGGTTGAATGAAATCTTTAAACAATAGTTAAAGAGTAGATTTGCTACCAGAATAAGGCAAAATAGGAAACTATTAAAAGCAGCATTAACAATTATTAAAATAGAAGAATCACATGCAAGACTTGCAAATAAATGGTGATAATCCAGACATTTTTATTGCATAGTTCTGATGGGCCCCAATACTGAATTTTACAAATTCACATGAAAGTGGGCTCTTAGGTAACCTTATTAAAAAGCAGTTTTTAAAGAATGGGGAAAGATAAAAGGAAGGCACCAATGCTCAATTTTGCTGTTTATTTTATCTCCCTTCACTTCTAAGTTACTGATAGTTTTAGTTGATTATTAAGCACTGAGATAGTAAAGAAAGAAACTTGGAATATATATTTGTATATAAATATTACATTGCTTTGGTTTGTAAATCTAAGCAAAAAATACTAAAATTGTCTAACTTTTCTGTCTTTTTTAATACCAGTTTTTGTTATAATTATATACTTTAAATACTCAAAATATCATATGTTTGAGCATGTCAATTTTGGGGGGAGAAATTGAATTATTTAATAATATGATCATTTCTATACATCATCTCTTACCTGTATTACTTTCTGACCTATAATATTTTTTCTTTTTTAATACTTTTATTGATTTCAGAAAAGAAGGGAGAGAGAGAGAGAGAGAGAGAAACATCAAAGATGAGAGAAAATCATCCATCAGCTGCCTTCTGTATGCCCCCCACTGGGGATCAAATTCACAACCTGGCCATGTGCCCTTGACTAGAGTCGAACCTGGGACTGAACAACAGCCTGATTGATGCTCTATCCACTGAGCCAAACCAGCAAGGGCCTAACCTAAAATCTTCACTGACACAAGGCTTTATTAGGCTGCCAAACAAAGTATCTTATTTATGTTGTGAGGATAAATTATAAGCTTCTTGCTGATATTTTGCTATATATCCTATCTAATAAAAGGACAATATGCAAATTAACCATCACCCCATCACAAAGATGGCAACATCCATAGCCACAAGATGGTGGTGCCCAGTCCCCTCAGCCTCACCAGAGTCCCCCAGTCTGAGAGCAGCAGAGTGAGTGGCCTGGAAGAATGCTTGCTTCGTCACCACAGTGACAGAGGGCCTCTGGGCAGTGGGAGAGGAGACAGCAGGCCCGCCTCCCACAGAAGCAATGTGGCTCCTGTGGAAGCAGCATGGCTCCTGGCAGTGCGCTGCAGTTCCCACCGGCTCCTGTGGAAGTGGCGGGCAGCCTACTGAACGTGATATTGCACAATGGGGAGAGAGAGAGAGAGAGAGAGAGAGAGAGAGAGAGAGAGAGAGAGAGAGAGAGAGAGAGAGAAGAAGAAGGAGGAGGAGGAGGAGGAGGAGGAGGAGGAGGAGGAGGAGGAGGAGGAGGAGGAGAGGAGGAGGAGGAGGAGGGGGAGGGGGAGGAGAAGGGGAAGGAGAGGAAGAAGTAAATATTGGTAAATCCTTTAGGGGAGGGGAAAAAAAGAGTTTTCCTCTTCACATCTTAGTTCATCTAGCTGAGGTCCTGTAAATTAGACTGACAAAAGAATAATTAACAAGATAAAAACAAACAGAATTTTATTCATTTATGCATTACACATACATGGAATAATCTGATGAAGAATTCAATAGACTGGTTGGAACTTGTGGTTATATAGCATCTTAGGGAAAAGATGTTTAAACTTCTAGATAGGCAGAGCAAGTTATGGGAAGAGGTCCAGGAAAAGTGTGATAGGAAGGGTTATTCAATAAGGTTTGTTATACAGATTTAAATCAGTGTCTTCTCTATTGATAATGTTATTGCATCTTCATGGTATGAGAAACTTGTATGGAAATTTATTTTATAAAAGGGAAAATTGTGCCTGTAGTTAGCTCTTTGCCTGCATCTGCTGGTTCTCAAAATAATCCATATTCCAAATAGGTAGATTTTGGGATGGCATATTCTGGGACCCTTCAATTTTATAGGCTAAGTAATGGGGCTTCCATGTTTTCCCAAACCGTGAGATTGTCAATTCATGGAATAGTGGAATAATTACCATGTAAGCAAATCTTTCTGGCATAAGGCATATCTAAAAACCCCTCCCTCCAAAGTCCTGTGATTTGATTCTATACCTCTTTGAATAGGGAATGTAAACAAGGCTCCCATTCTTAGAAGGTAACTTCTCAGAACAATTCACTGTTAGACCGAATCTGAATCCATAAAACAGAACGACATGATGTATTCAAGTGAGTGTATTGCTAGCTCTTAGTTTTGGTTTACCAAGATGTAAATTAGCATTATTTTTAAAGTATTTTCAGTGTTAACGAAAAGACTTTTTTTGGCCAATGGAATAGAATCAAGTGACACCCAAATCATCCATTCTGTATGTCTCCAAAACTCCAATTTGCCTGATGCTTGAAGAGCTGACAGGCTTTAGGTATAGGTAAAGCCTTGACCAAGGAGATCACTGCCTCTACAGGAAAAATATATATGATTTATGGGTAACCCTGGGTAACATGGTTTTTTCATACCTCAAATGAATGATCAAAATGCAAAAAAAAAAATGCTTAGAGCCTATTTATAATACTATCCCTTGTAAAGTCAGTTCTTTTTATGCAAAAAAATGCAAATTGTTATATTACCACTTGATTGAAATAGTGGCATTCAGACTTCTTGCTGACTTGCTTCTTTTTATATTTTATTCTTGGAGACTGCCAGCCACTATATTTTCCTTCTTGCTGGCTTCGGTTTCTTCCTCTCATCTTTTCCACTCCCCGTATCTTGATACCATCACATTATCTGTTTTTTACCCACTTCATCCAAGATGGATTAAAGGTTTCACAGTATATTTATGATTAAGTCTTGTTGCATCAAATATCCCTGATTAGTATACATAGAATTTTTTTTCTCTGAGGATTTGATCAGACAAGATGGTCTTTAAACTTTATATTATAGTTCGCAATCAAATCTTGAATTTTTCAATTAATCTTGACAGAAATCTCATTCCTATCTTAGTACTCAATGTGAAAGTATTATATTACTAACAGTTTTGCACCTGAGCATATTGTATTAGTATTGAATCACACAACTGAAGTATGAAATCTTATTAAAGCTTGTTTTCCCTCCGTTGCACAAAAGACAGCATTGACAGCATATTTTGTCAACATTGAACCCTGTGAACAAAGAGTGCTAAATTACATTTTTAATCCACAACACCATCTTGAATAACATGGTGTTCAGAATTTATCTGGGTGTTATGGGGAAATAGTAGAATGTTATGAACAAACAATCCTGGTAAGTAACTCGAGGCTGAAGTTTCAGGTGACAGCTGTAGCTAAAATAGCTCTTTCCCTGCTGTCCTTGTCGTGATTGAAACCCTCTCTTTCAGCTGCAGACCTCCCAACCTCATTTCAGCAGTCTGTGAAATTTCCCTTGCATCACTGAAATACACTCTAAATGGGGTTTTCTTTAAAGACCACCCAGAAGTTAGAGCAGATGTAAAATGCAGCTGATTGGTCCAATTTGCATTTATATGTAGTCCAGAGAGAAACTAGGCCTATGTGGCTTTGAATGATTTACTTAAAATTGCCTTATTTCATATGGGTGGGATGAGATGAGATCCCTCAGCTTTCTCTCTCCAAATTCATATAATTCATCACCCGCACTGAAACAGTTTCCAGAATTTAAAAGCTTGCTATTAGTAATTATAGTCCAAGTAAACTGAGTCTGTCTGGATAAGGAATTAGGTAAGTGGGGATACCAATGAAAGATCTATAATTCTAGAATACCTTGCCCACAATTCATTGACATGAATCTACTGGCCATCAAGGCATTGACATTCCACTAATAACACACTGGTCAATGTTGCTCTGTTTACAGATGCTTATTATTAGTAGTATGTGACTGCAATCTATATCAGGCTCTATCTCTCAAGTTAGTTAAATAAATGTGTAATTTAAATTTGTTTATATATCTTAATTTCCTACTATTTTTCTATAGTAGAGCATTTTTGCCTTCACTTAAACTCTATAATATTAATTAAGAATAAGTTGTTTCTTTTTTTCTCTCTCTACTATGGCTACGAAATACCATGAATTAACCAAAGTATTTTTTAAAATCTCTTTACTCTCCTCTCAGTATCCTTTGCATTCTTTTGCATTATGTCTTTAAACACCTCATCTATTTTTCTTTGACAAGCCAGGAAGAATTAAATCATTAAAGAGTCAGTTTTAAATGTCAACAGAAAATCCTTTTCCTTCCTCTCTATTGATCTCATGCCTTTTCAATCTTCATTGTGCAAAATATATTTGCATACTTTGATTTTATTATCTGGAATGAAATAACTTGGGTTTAATACTAATGTAATGTAATTTTAATATAGAAATAAAGCCTAAAATTATTAGCATGAAAGGAAGCTGCTGTTCTTGTGACAATGTGTTGCTCTATGACAGCCCTAACCATTGTGCTATTGAGATACATTAATCAATCAAATATTTATTGAGTAACCCACATGTCAGCTGACCTAATGATGTAGGGTGCAGTGGCCTAACCAGGCTGAGTAGAACATCACATGATAGTTGCAAAAAGTCAGAGAATGGGTGGGATGAGGAAATCCTCTGAATGTGGGAGGAACCAGGAGTTGCAGAGGAAGACTGTTATATACAGTGGACACCGACCTAATAATATTAATGACAATGAGTGTCAAGTTTCTCAGTGTTCAGAAAGAAAGTTACAGTAAGAAAAGTGAGAAATGTAGAATGAAACCTATAGTGTGAATTGGAATTGGAGGTATTAGTATAAACTTATGATTTTAAATCTGCACATTAACACATAGAGATGGCATGTGTAAATGTGCATATTTATATCTATATGTATATTTATATTCATACACATATTTGTTAACTGTCCCCACTGTAAGGTACCAGGAACAGGCAGCAGCATTCCATGTCAGATTTTGGTTTTTAAATATCATGGTCCACTAAAAGGAATAAGGAGTCCTTGGGGAAATGACTGGTTCCTGTTCACTACAGCTGGAAAGGTCCCTCTGTTCCATGAATCCTCATGGCTCTTGATGTTAATTCAATGGTAAAAATGACCTGCTTTGTGCCACAAGTATTTGCATACCTGTCTTACCCTCTGAGACATGGGCCATGTCTTTTAGACCTTTCTGAATGCTTTAGAGCTCAATTTTTCTTGGACATAATAAGTTCTCAATAAATTACAGTGGGAGGAAGGAGGGAAGGAAGAAAGGAAGGAAGAGGATTATTCCAGATTCATATTTCTAAAAAATATTTAATACATATTTATTAAAGTGTGTTCAACAAAGTTCTTCTCATACATAGGATAGCATACTAGAAATAAAGTATTGTTACCATAAATATGACATAACCAGGGCATGGGAAAAGAGTTTCCAACAAGTAAATTATACTCTGCTGATAGATCTTTTTTTTTCTTTATTGATTAAGGAATTATATATGTGTCCTTATCCCCACATTGCTCCCTCACCTCATGCCCTTACCCTCCTGGTGTCTGTGTCCATTGGTTAGGCTTATATGCATGCTGCTAGATCTTGAAGACTTACTTACCTAGTTAATATCCAGGTGCATTATTGATGTCCTTTACCAGTAGAAAGAGAAAGAACCCACAGGGCTCCTTTTACACTATTCTACTCTAGAATTCCACTACTTGCTTTCTCACTTGCCCACCTATTTAGCATGTTCTTCTTATTCCCCTGAAATGAGATTTCAAATCTTCATGGGGGGAAAAAAGGAGCATTTCTCAAGATCTTGATAACTCTCATTCAGATTAGGTCTAGATACACCCATCCCATGGATGACATTCTTGCTGGAAAAAAAAAAAAAACAACAAAAACATAAGATGACTAGCACCAGGGCTAATTTCTCCCTTCTACTTACTACTTTATGCTCATACTGCTTAATCCTAATTGTATTCTATTCAGTGTCCACTGAACATTCGAACAAGTTTATGGAATGTCAAGTACAGTTTTTATTTATAGAATACTGAGATTGTATACAGATGCTAGGTGCACATCCACTAAACAACTTTATATTTTACTTTAATTATGACTGTAAGGAAGACCTACAAATATAGTCAGCACTTTTATTTTTCATGTTAATGTATCATATTGTCTTGAATAATTTAAAATCAATGTTAATAACTAAGTTATATTTCAGAAATATAAAACATCTTTAAAAAACAGTTATCAACTATTATCTTGAAAAAATACTGCTTTATTAGGCATTTTCAGATGTAACTTATAACACCCTCTCTATCTATACTGCCTCATCTTTGTTTCCCCATAGCAATTTTAATAAAATTATGGAGACAGCCAATTTATGCAGACTTTCCTATGTATCTACTCAACTACTAGAATTATGTGGCTTAATTAAGGCCAAAAATTCAATACTTAAATCATGAGGTTATTCTGAGGAATTCTCTTCAACTGCTTAAGGTAGACCAATTTATTCTTTTATCTAATTAATAAAAAAATCACACAGATATTTGGATTCATTATTCATGTCATGAACATATGCAGCTAATCTCTTGCATCAGATCCTTATTCCTACATTCTCAAAACTTAATTTGAAGGTTTTTACTTTGTAATTGTCTGGTTTTGTGTGCTTTTTATATACCTACATCTAGCCCAGAGCTAACTACAGAGTAAGTATAAAATAGAATTGGTAAAAGAATATTGAATGTTTATCTCAGCATTCATAATCCTCTTGATACTAGAATATATGTATCAATATTAGAGTGTATAGAATGCAAACTCAGTACTGGGTAAATGGATGAAATGGTGAATGGTTAAAAAAATTATATGAATCTTTGAAAATATGTAAAGCATTTAATTTTTATTTATGAATAGCTAGATGCCATAATTATGTGAGTTCAATAATAATTTCTACACTATCAACAAATATTTGTATGCTTCAGCCTTCTTATTTCAAGTAATAGTAAAATTTCAGTGCAATCAGTAATGTGGGGGTCATTGACCTAGCATTTAATTTTTACTTCTAAATATTAGCTTTTGACTTTTGTGAGGGAAGGAGAGCTTATGACTTTTAATATACATTTAGATTTTAAATGGTAACATTCCTAGTGGTTCTTAGAAAATATTCTACTAAGGAATATAGAGTTTGAATGTTAATTCCACTCTATTAGCAATACACCAGATGATGCTGAATGAAATGATGAGGTTTTTTTTTTTCTTGGTATTAGCTGGGGCCATTTTGGACCACTTGTATGACAAGCCTATTTTATTGTTTGTCATAACTACATGTTTATTAAGTTGGAGAGCTAAAAATTAATAAAAGAATTCTGCCAAATACTGAACCCCAGTTTTTCCTACTGTTTAGATCATGGATATTTATAACTACTTGAATTTTCCCATTATCTTAATCTAAGCTATTTTTTTCACTTCAATCATTTTTATTTAAAATGTATATTAATATTCATGTTATCTTAGTCAATAGAATGTAAGTGAATATCATATAATCTTCCTTTTAATTGTGTTTGTTCCAGGCCAAAGGCTTATCTCTGTCAGCATAATTTTAGATAGAATATAGATACAAAAGATGTGGAAAACAAATACTGAACATGTACTAATCAAGGTAAATATTCTAAGCTGATTTTGAAGTTATAGCAAGTTTGTTGATTTGATTCTTTCTCAGGAAAAAGGACAGTTACATTTTAAAACTCTCATTCATTAAGAATTTTGGCTAAAGTCAGTATCTTATTATAGAAAAACTCCAAGCAAAATTAAGCCTGCACTATTTTAGTTCCATTTTACTTAAATGATATTGTAATATATTAAAATGAGTATAATTAATTAGACAGTGTTTATGCAGACTCCTAACTTCAGCAGAAGTTAACTATAGATATTTTTTAGGCCATAAAGTAAAAACTATTCTATGAAAAGTAATATTACCAATGAACCAACCAATTTTTTTAAAGACAGTATAACCAATAGAAAATATTATGCAGTAAAGTAAATGTGACATCTAGATCATTTCTAGTTAGAATTTTCAGAGTATTGCATAATTTTTACCCAAGTCAAGATGTAATTGGAAAATTTATTTCTCACGTTGTAGAAAGATAACAAGAAAATCTTAGTCAACATTTGGAATCAAAGTTTAAATACATCTAATACCATTGGTCCTGCTTTAGATCTTGCTCTCTTTTCCCTTTATATGTTCACTAGAGGCCCGGTGCATGAAATTCGTGCATGGGGGGGGGGGTCAGGGGTCTCCTCAGCCCAGCCTGCACCTTTTTCATTCTAGGACCCCTCAGGGGATGGCCCGATCCCAAAACTGGCAGTCAGACATCCCTCTCATAATCTGGGACCGCTGGCTCCTAATTGCTCACCTATCTGCCTGCCTGATTGCCCCTAACTGCGCTCCTCTACCAGCCTGGTTGCCACCAACAGCCCTCCCCAGCTAGCCTGGTCACCCCTAACCACCTCTGCCTGTGTGCATGAGCATGGACCTGAGCAACACACACTCACACACTTACACCCACACAGAGTCCTTGGATGTCCGGAAGGATGTCCTGAAGATGTCTGGTCTAATTAGCATATTACACTTTTATTAGTATAGATAAGTATTTGTCATATTGTTCTCTACTTTTCTATATGTATTTAAAATACTCCAGAATATTTTATGCTAATAAAAAATGGTCAAGTTGCAGAAAAATAAAAGTTTTGAAATAAAACCTGGTAGACTTGAAAGCAACAACATTTGCATAAAAGGGCATAAGTTGCAATTGGCAACAAACTTGTTAGGATTGCTTGGTTAATCTTCTTTTGTTGGAAAGGCATGGTTTGGGCAAAGGAGAAAAGGAAACCAGCCCAATAAAAGGGAATGTCTGATTAGGCCGTTGACACACCAGAGAAGGGCAGGTGTGGCAAAGGTTCAGGCTGTCCCACAGGCAAGGATGTCTGTGTGTATGGGACACCAAAGGACACCTGTCACACCTAAAACACAATTTGCTAACACAATTGCAGAGCTCAGGAAGAATCACTGGTTTTAAAACTATTATTTCCCTGACATATAAAATATACATACATATAAGTATACATGCCCTCTTCTGATGTTCCCCTGCCCTCCACTTAATATTTGGCTATGGCCTTCTTTTCATTCAACGAATTGGATGTACAGACATAATTTTTAATGGCTACAGTGTTATCCCAGACTGTTTGACATTACTATGGTTTACTTCACTAACCCTTTACTGTGGGGCAGGTTGCTTCTGGTTTCCCCCAGCATCAACAATAACAGTAAACATAATTGCTTATTTGACTGTTTACTTAGGACACATTCACAGACATGGAACTCCTGGCCCAAAGCTAATTCACGTGAATTTTGACCCATATTTCCAAATTGACTTTCTAGTTTAGTTCACTAGTTTTAAGTCAGATTACACTCACACAAATGGGTTAGGAGAAAACTTTTCAATGTGCCTTGGGCAAATTGCAAACTCTTGCTGAATTTGAGTGACCCCAGAGCTTGGAACCTGGAGGATCCAGGCTGGAGGGTGAAGTCCAGGGAAGCATAGGTGATACAGTTGAGGTCCCTGTGTGGTTGTGGGCCTGTGAGTATGTGTCCACATACTCACATTCCATGCGGCTCCCATCCTGTGTGGCGTGCCGGCTAGACCCTCCTGTCCCGCCACTCCCGTCCCGCATGGCTCCTGTCCTGTGCAGCTTGCAGGTCGCCCTCCCCCTGCCCCAGCTGCCTCGGCCCTGTCCCCCCCCCCCCCCCCCGCCTTGTGCCGCAGCCCCGGCCCCCATTCCTGATTGGCTGGTAGTATAGCGAAGGTATGGTAATTTGCATGTTTCTCTTTTATTAGATAGGACTAGAGGCCTGGTACACAACATTCATGCACTTGGGGGTGGGGAGAATCCCTCAGCCAGACCTGTGCTCTCTCACAATCTGGGACCCCTTGAGGGGATATCTGCCTGCTGGCAGTAGGACAACCCCCCGAGGGGTCCTTAGCATTGCCACCACTACCACTACACTCTCCAGCCATGAGCCCAGCTTCTGGTTGAGCAGTGCACCCCCTGTGGGAGCATACTGATGACCAGAGAGCAGCTCCTCCATTGAGCATCTGCTCCCTGGTGGTCAGTGTACGTCGTAGCGACCGGTTATTCTGCCATTTGGTCAATTTTCATATTAGCCTTTTATATGAGATAGCTCAGCTTGATCTCAGATTGTCTTGAAATCAACAAACGTCTGCACAATGAGAAGCAAAATTGGGCCTTTGATCATTGGTATTCACTCTCACAACAGGAGAGACTAGAGACAAAAGACTATTTAAATTCCAAAAAATATGTTTTTAAAAATTGAAATAAAACAGTTTGATTCTGTTTTTTAGACTCACAGTTATCATTGTCAGATCATTACTGAAAAATTACTGAACCAAAGTATTTTTATTGTTAATTCATATTGAACCACCCAGGAGAAAAATCCTTAGAAAGTTCTTCTTTCCTGCTTGCTCAGGAAATACCTGGTTTAAAAACAATCAACTTTATCAATAAACATTATGTGTGCATGTCGCAACAAAAAGGTGGCAAACTATTAGATTATCTCAAATCTGTACAAAAACAACAAAGTTAGCAACATACTGAGCCTCCTAGAAGTCTGAGTTTTCTCCACTGAGATTCTTCTACTAACAGAAGCTATGATTTGGTTACCAAAAAATGTCAGGTCCTAATTTGAATGAAGCTGAGATGAATTATACATAGATCATTAGAAACAGTGTGGTCCACAGTGAATGAGGAATCTCAACAAAATTCAACCACTGATGTGCTGAGTGCTTTGAATAAGTCAATCATCATCCATCTGCTAAATTTAAGCTTTCAAAATATGTGCAAAGAACTAATTATTAATGTATGCCTATAAATTACTTTGAAATTCTATTTAAAAACATGGAACAAAGAGAAAATATTACTATCCCATCTTATAAAAGAGTAATATGCAAATTGACCATACCTCCCAATCAAGCCACGCCCACAGCCATGCCCACCAGCCAATCAGGAGCTAATTATGCAAATAGATCCCAACCAAGATGGCTGCGGCCACTGAGAGCAGGAGGGAAGCTTGGGTTTCCCCAGCAACGGAAGAAGCCAAGCTTTCTGCCTGCCATTGCCGGCTGAGGCTTCCACTCAATGCTACAAAGTTTCAATTATAGAATATATATCCCAATAGAAATGGCGGCAGCCATAGAGCTGAAGAAAGCAAAGGCAACGGTTGCCCGGGTAATGGAGGAAGCCAAACTTCTGCAGCCCTAGCACCTAGGCCTCCACTCTAGGCTACAAAGTTTTAATTACAGAGTTAAAATAAATCCAAACAGAAATGGCTATTGCTACAGAGCAAGCAGAAGGCTTGGCTCCGCTCCAGGCTACAAAGTTTCAATTGTAGAACATAAATTAATCCCAGATCCCAGGGCTCCCGCTTGGGTCTCTGGGGGACATGGCCAGCCTGCAAACCACAACAGGCCCCTTGCCCAGACCACCCCACACCCCAAGGGAACCCCCACCCTGATCCAGGACATCCTTCAGGGCAAATCAGCTGGCCCTCACCCATGCACTAGGCCTCTATTCTATCTAATAAAAGAGTAATACACAGATTGACCATCACCCCAACACACAAGAGGGCTTCCCCCATGTGGTCAAAGATCCTGCCCCCATGTGGACATAAGATGGCCACCACAAGATGGCCAGCAGGGGAAGGTGGTTGGGAGGTTCCAGGCCTGAAGGGAGGGCAGTTGTCCGCAATCTAGCCAGCAGGGGATGGCAGTTGGGAAGGACCAGGCCTGCAGGGGAGGGCAGTTGGGTGTGATCAAGCCTGCAAGGGAGGGCAGTTAGGGGTGACCAGGCTGGCAGAGGAGGGAAGTTGGGAGCAAACAGGCTGGCAGGGGAGCAATTAGACATCAGTTAGGCTGGCAGGGTAGTGGTTAGAGGGTAAGCAGGCTGGCAAGCAGAAATGGTTAGGGGCAATCAGGGAGGCAAGCAGGTGAGCAGTTTGGAGCCAGTAGTCCTGGATTGTGAGAGGGATGTCTGACTGCCCGTTTAGGTCCAATCCTGGCACAATTGGGCCTAAATGGGCAGTTGGACATCTCTCGAGGGGTCCCAGATTGGAGAGGGTGCAGGCTGGACTGAGGGACATCCTCCACCCCAATTGCACGAATTTTGTGTACTGGGCCTCTAGTTTATCTATAATTATTATCATTTCTATTGTTTATAAGTATCATTATTTTGTTTTCTTTCAGGCCTACATTTTTCCTAGTTCCTTGAGTCACTGTTACCCAACTCTTTCTGCCTGATTTATTTTCTAAATGATCATTTCTAATGATTTTCTGGTCATCTCTTATAGGAGAACTTTTAAAAAGAAGCTGGGGGCAGGAGATTTTTATAGGTGTATCTGCATCATTATAATACTTATGTCAAGCAGTGGGAAAGTTCTAGTTAAGGAAGATACAGTTATTTCTCTTTCCTGGAGTGAGCTGAGCAACTTGGCAAATGAAAGACTTCAGATATTCTCATTCTCAAGGGGAGATAGATGGATTATTTAATATTTATATTGTATTTGACAGCCCTGTTTTTAACACTGAATATTTTAAACATATCTTTTATGTAGTAAGTATTGCAATAGCATTCTGAAAATATACCTTAGAATGAGATGAATTCAATAAAAAATTGCTGAGCCCGATTGGTGGGAAAGAATTGGGCTTATTCCCTGATCCTAACTGGAACTACATGGCTACAACTGAAATTAAATTCCCATAAGTTCTCAATGTATGAATTCTTACACTCATAGACAAATTTTGGCACAAGCTAGGACTTAGACTAGGAATTTTTTTTAATGACATAGAGCAATTTAAAACCAAGAGACAGCCCAAGCCCAGCTTGTGTGGCTCAGAGGTTGAGCATCAACCTATGAACCAGGAGGTCACAGATCAACTCCCTGTCAGGGCACATGCCTGGGTTACAGGGTCAATCCCCAGTAGAAGATGCAGGAGGCAGCCCATTGATGATTCTCATCATTAACATTTCCATCTCTCTCTCTCCCTCTTTCTTCCTCTCTCTGAAATCAATAAAAACATATTTTAAAAAATAAAACCATGAGATAAACAGTGATAGTTTAGCTAAGAATAGCCAAGTGTCCAGAATTCTTTTTTAAAATATATTTTTATTGCTTTCAGAGAGGAAGGGAGAGGGGAGAAAGAAAGATGAAAACATCAATGATGAGATAGAATCATTAATGGGCTGCCTCCTACACGCCCCCTACTGGGGATCAAGCCCACAACCCGGGCATGGGCCCTTAACTGGAATCAAACCTGGGACCCTTCAGTCTGAAGGCTAATCCTCTATCCACTAAACCAGATCAGCTAGGGCAAGTATTACCGATTTCTTAAGTTCTAAGTGCAGGAACCACTGAGCTAGAATAGCAGTTTTACATGAAATCCAAAATCCTGAAAGTATTCAAACCAAAGGCAATTAAGATCACTTAAAAAAAAAAAAAAAGGTTCAGAGAATAATGCCAGGAATTATAGACTTGCATGGACCCTGCTATCTTACAAACATATTCTGCTGATAACAGAGAATAAAGGTAATTGTTCCATAAAAATGCATCATCTCCCCTGTGAAAGCAACTCAAAGGACATACTTCATCTTTATACTGTTTAAATCTATATTAACCAGATGCCCCATCTTGCATGTATTTTTAAGCAAAATAAATTTTTTTTCCTATTTTTTTTATTGTTCAGTTTATTAATTACATTGTTTCCCCTTTTTTATCCCCCTATATCTTCCCTCCACCCTGTACCTATCCCACCCTCCGCCCTCACCTCCCCCTCCCCAATGTCCTCTCCCATTGTTGCAAGATTTTTGTCCAATCTCTTGCTGTACTTCCAACAACACTTTTCTCCCCAAGAATTGTCAGTCCATTCCCTCTCTATGTCCATGTTTCTGTTATAGTCACCAGTTTATCTTGTTCATCAGCCTATCAATTCACTTGATTTTTATGTTCATTTGTTGATAGATGTGTATTTGTTGTTCATAATTTATATTTTTACCTTTTTCTTCTTCCTCTTCTTAAAGAATATCTTTCAGCATTTCATATAATACTGGTTTGGTGGTGATGAACTCCTTTAGCTTTTTCTTATCTGCGAAGCACTTTATCTGATCCTCAATTCTGAATGATAGCTTTGCAGGATAGAGTAATCTTGGTTGTAGATTCTTGCTATTCATTATTTTGAATATTTCTTGCCACTCGCATCTGGCCTGCATCGTTTCTGTTGAGAAATCCACTGACAATCGTATGGGTGCTCCCCTGTAGGTAACCAACTGTTTTTCTCTTGCTGCTTTTAATATTCTCTCTTTATCTTTTGCTCTTGGCATTTTAATTATGATATGTCTTGGTGTGGTCCTCTTTAGATTCCTATATTTTGGGGTTCTGTATACTTCTTGGGCTTTTAAGTCAGTTTCTTTCACCAGGTGGGGAAAGTTTTCAGTCACTATTTCTTCAAGTAGGTTTTCATTAACTTGCTCTCTCTCTTTTTCTGGCACCCCAATAATTCAGATGTTGGCTTGCTTGAGGTTGTCCCAGAGGCCCCTTACGCTATCTTCAATTATCTGAATTCTTTTTGTTTCTTGCTTTTCCAGCTGAGTGCATTTTGGTTCTTTGTATTTCAAATCTTTGACTTGGTTCTTGTGGCCCTCTGGACTGCTTTTAGGACTTTGTGTAATATTTTTTATTTCAGTCTGTGTATGCTTGATTTCTAGTTGGTCTTTTTTTTTATCTGTGAGGGTCTGGTTTGTATCCTCAGAGGTCTTGTTCATTTCCCTGAGGGTCTCATTCATTTCCTTGTAAGTATCATTCATCTCCTTGTAATTCTCGTTCATTTGCTGGTTGGTCTTGTTTATTTCCTGGTAATTCTCATTAAGTTGATCGGCCTTTTGTAGGAGCCTCTTGAAAAGCCTTATAGCTGTGGTTTTGAACTCTATGTCTTGTCGTCTTTTCTCCTCCATTTCTTTCACACCTGATTTCTTTCCATGTCTCTGCATGGTGGCTGCTTTATGTGGTAGATATCCTCAAAGGGACAGTGGCTCAGTCTCCCCGGTTACCTGAGGTGGGTACTCTTACTGCAATCCTTTATGGGTTTTATTCAGTGTTTTTGAATTTAAACCCAGCTTTTTGTTGTTAGCCCTAGGAGGGTTTGACCTCCAGGCCAATTGGTTGTGAAGGGAGACTGTGTTCAGGTTGGATGGGCGGAGTCTCTGGGCTGCACGGCAGCGGCAGTGGCGGCAGCAGCTGGGTCCTATGCAGCGCTCGGCGGGCGGGTCTCTGTTGGATGGGGATGGCTGCAGACCCCTCCAAGAGAAAGCCGCTAGTCTCTTCCCTTTGCCAGACAACTCTGCCTTTCCCCAAATGTGCCTGCACACCAAAAGTCGAGCCCAGGGCTGTAAAATAGATGGTTTCCGGAACCAGGAGACAAGTTTCCATGGCGCAAGTCGCAGGTTTGCGCAACCCTTGGGACTAGGAGCCTCTGCCGCGCCCCGCTTCAATCCAGCCGGTCCCTGCTCCAGCCCCAGCCCGCACGCACGCGACCAGGGTGGCTCCTAACCTGTTTCCGTCTGAAAGGCTTCCGTCCCGCCGGTCCTGAGTCTGTGTCCCACCTTTGCTCCTATTAGTGGAGTTTACATACAGCCAGCTTTCTGGCGGTTCTGGGTGCTTGTCTGTTCTGCTGTTATGTTGTAGTTCCTTTTGTTTTGTTTTGTTTTAAATATATTTTATTGATTTTTTACAGAGAGGAAGGGAGAGGGATAGAAAGTCAGAAACATCGATGAGAGAGAAACATCGATTAGCTGCCTCTTGCACACCCTCCACTGGAAATGTGCCCACAGTCCAGGTACATGCCCTTGACCGGAATTGAACCCAGGACCCTTCAGTCCGCAGGCCCACGCTCTATCCACTGAGCCAAACTGGTCTCGGCTAAACAGAGTTTTTGTATAATACTTTTATATGAAGAAAACTGGCAATAGTAATATGAGACCACTATACCCAAAAAGTAAACTTATACCTGCATTCCCAACTCATCTTTTCAGGAAGCTTCGAGGGAACATTGTGTGTGGCGGGGAGGGGGTGGTTTGAGGAGGGGAAGGAAGGGGGAGAAACCATTAGAACTAGTATTACTGAAGAGATCCAGTAGCAAAGACTTTTAAAAACTAAACCATAAGCAGGGAAACTTAGTCTGAGCCATAGAAGAAAAATAAGACAAAATTTTCATAAGGCAAAGTCTACTTGTCTTGGACATTTTGCAAATGGAAAGCATTATATTATATTAAATCTTAAGTTGTTTATTTGAGGTTGATATTTTACATTTTGAGTTCACACCACCACCATTTCATAAACATCAAAGCAAGTCTGTTTAACTTTTTCTTTCCTCATCCTTATACCAAATGAAAGCTAATAGGAAAAACCAATCTGGCTAATTATACATAATTTATTCTTGTCCATGTTTCAGTATAAAATATTAGGATTGTGGAGAGAAAAGGATATGGGGAGAAAGCAAATCTTAAAATAATAGTGAGCAATGTAAATCTGTGGATCTGGTCAAGACTGACCAACAACTGACCATTGTGGCTGCCACCCATAATTGAAAATACTGAAGTTGCCCAATTTTGAGTAATCTCATCCATGTCAAAAACCCACAGAATGCCAGCTGTCATTGTTTTGGCACAGGTGGTATTATTTCTTCTCCTGCCAGGCCCACACATATCCTTTGTCTCCAAAGTTATTTTTATAAGCCAACCAGCCACCCCTAGAGCTCTCCCTGCTGCCTCTGAGGTGCAGTCCTTTGGAGATTTCCTACCAACTTGTTTATATGTCAGTGAGAATAAGCTAAAATGAACTGGACATGAGAAGAATTTTCCAAGTGGTGGTGGTGGTGGTGGTGGTGGTGGTGGTAGTAGCAGTAGTAGTAGTAGTAGTAGTAGTAGTAGTAGTAGTAGTAGTAATCTTCATCTAAAGGTAATGGGAAAGAGCTTCTATGGCAGAGTCTCCACATACAGCCATGTGGCTTAGGCTGCACACCACACAATACCATACAACCCCACGGGACAACATTCACGTGGGCTGTGATGTGAATGGTGCCCCAGATGTAAAGTGCAGTGGCTCCGTTCTTTATGTCCATAGAAATACAAAGTTTAACAATCAAATGCAACTGGTTCTTCTCAAACATCTTTCTAGTATTCTTCTTTAAAAGGCCTATAGATCATGTCTTATTTTCAACTTGTACAGAGAAATTCTATAGGATACAATTTCAATATTCTTTCATGGTACATTATTAAAAGAATTAAAGAGGGAGAAAATCTCAAATACCTAATTTTCCTTATTGAAGAGAACATTTCAAAAAGAAAGAACGGTGTTTGTTTTTCAGCTAGTGTATTGTTCACCAGATCTCAGCTATACAGTCTTTATTTTTAGTGTGAAGATATACAAGGACAGAGATAATTGTACACATCTTATTCTGCAAAAGAAGAGGCCGAACTTTCAACAGGATTCCATGCAGGTATGATTACTCTCAAGTGTTGTACCCTCTGCTTCCTTGCTAGGCCCTCTTATGCCATGCTTTTGATTTTATTTTGAGCCCAGATATAGCAACCATCTCATTTTTGGCAACTAACTTAAATTGTTTGAGTTTCAACTTTTCATCATAAAATGTGAGTAGTATTTATTTCCATAAGTTGTTGGGCACATCAAATATGATAATGTACTTAAAACAGTCTAACATAGTCTGTCACATGGTAAGAGTTCAGTAATATAGTACTTTGGATCCCTCCCTTCCCTTGATCATCTTTCATCTGTAGAAAATTGAACATATGAGTCAATGCTGAGCCTGATCAGAAAAGGTAGATCACATCTGATTGCAAGTAAGAAAGTTAAACTCTTCTTGCCCTTTGTGAGGAAGGGTCCTGAGGCAAGAGCGATGACTATCAAGAATAAATGGACTGCTTACAAATGTCTGCTTCGATAAGTCCCAGGCTTCTATTAGAAAATCAAATCCTGCATTAATGGGTTTGCCCTCTTTCTAGGTCACATAGGGGAAGTATAGAATCTGGCCTGAAAGTTTCTCTATTCCTTTAAGTAATTGCAAATTTTTGCACTTATCTTTCAAAGACAACACAAAATGCATTTAGGGAAGTCAAGCAAGTAGAAAAAAAACTGTACTGCAGGATACTTTCTCTTTATTGACAATTGAATGGAGATTGAAATAAAGCAGGGAGGTAGACAATTTAGTTAAATGATGAGTGTGATTAATGTTCTAAGCAATTTCTAACCAAGTCAAATCTTGTATTTTACTATTTGTTAACAGTCCCTATGGCCCTTGATCCAATTAGTTTTGACAGGCTCCAACCAGAATGCTTAAGAGTAAACAAAAAGCCACTTTCTAAGCTGGAAACAAAGGAGTTAGCTAAATAATAAGGTAAAACGCGATCTGTAAAATGAGATCTTACAGTTATATTACTGAATTGAACTTCCAAAGACTCTGCTGTGTGTGATCCTGCCTCCCAATGGATCAAAAGTCACAAATAGGCCCAGCCCGTGTGGCCCAGTGGTTGAGCATCAACCTATGAACCAGGAGGTCACAGTTCAATTCCTGGTCTGGCCATAAGCTTGGGTTGTGGGTTCAATCCCCAGTGTGGGGCATGCAAGAGGCAGACAATCAATTATTCTCTCTCATCACTGATGTTTCTCTTTCTCTCTCCCGCTTCCTCCCTCTCTCAAATCAATAAAAATATTTTTTTAAAGAAGAAAAAGTCCTAAATAAACTGGTATCTCACCCGTTCACATAGCTAACACTTCAGTGGCCACCCAGTCTAGTATCTAATAATGCAAATAGCAGCAAATAAACAAAAAAGGTAGTTTTATAACAATGTACATGTATTTAAAGTAATATATTTGTAGCTCAGATGGTTATAAATTGTACATTTCAGGATTAACCAACATCATTAGAATACTGAGGACAGCTGCAAATGCATATTTTGATTACATGATTATTTCCTTGCCCATTCTTATTTCTTTTCGTTCTGGACTTTATCCTCCTCATTTTTTGTCCACTGCTTTTCAGGCAACATCTACTGCCTCTTGGAAGGGCCCAGTGCTCTCTTAATGCGGAACACCCTGTCATTATACAGGTTCTCAGGGAACTTTCTTACAGCTTCTTTTACATAATCATCCATGTGCATTGTATTATCTCACATCTATCCCAGCATATTGGGCCCTGCAGCATTGTAATACCATTTTTGGACACCCTCCAGCCACTGGGAGGGCTCACCACTTTGACCTGAGATTGAAGTATTTCCAAATAAGTTGTTTTGTTTTAATCCACATATTGTATTAGCTTCAATTTATGTCAACAAATAATTATTGCTTATACTTTTGACCATGTGCAGACAAAAGTATTAGGGTACTGCATTGAGTTTATTCAGGTCAAGCTTAGTGCTAAGGAGGTCACATTTATAAAATCAAGCTCCCAAATGGTCTAGTTAATGTAGCTTTATTATCTATACTAGAGGCCCAGTGCACAAATTTGTGTACAGGTGGGTCGCTTGACCTGGCCAGTAATTGGGGCCAATAAGGGAGGCAGGGGTTAGGGACTGTGGGAGGTTGGCTGGCTGCAGGAGGTTGGTTTTGGGAGCACACTGACCACCAGGGGGCAGCTCCTGCATTGAGCATCTGCCCCCTGGTGGTCAATGCGCATCATAGTTACCAGCTAGTCATCAGGTACTAATAGTTGCTTAGGCTTTTATATATATATATATATAGATTATATCACAGAGTGTTTTTCTAATCCTGGAATTACAAAATTAAAGACATCCATTCCTTGGAGGAAAGAAAGACCAAGCAAGAGATTATGGCTCCATTAGACAAAAGAAGGCACAAACTCTACAGAGTGAGCTAATAACCACTAAGGGAAAGACACCAGTCATCCCATCAGGTTATTTCCTTACACATCCCTGGTAGAGAAATGCTGATCACTCATTAGGTGCCTATAAGCCTGAAGTTTTTTAAGCTTTTGTCAGATTAAAAATTCTTCTATTTTTAAGATATATTTTTCTTGATATCAGAGAGGAAGGGAGAGAGAGAAAGAGATAAAAACATCAATGATGAGAGAGAATCATTGATTGCCTGCCTCCTGCATGCCCCACACTGGGGATGGAGCCCCAACTGGGCATGGGGGAATTGAACCGTGACCTCCTGGTTCAGAGGTCAATGCTCAACCATTGAGCCACATCGACCAGGCAAAAGTTCTATTTACTAACACACTCAGACAGCTGCCTATGCACAGGAGCTAGGAACTTCATTAGGATGCAATTACTATCCAGTTGTCTTGTGCTGACAGTGTATAAAGAGGCCTTATTACATCTCCCCATGCAGCTTACCCCACTGATACCACATATATATATTTTTTAAAATAAGTCTTCCCTGATGTAAGTAATATTTGAATTGGATGAATCATGGTTTCCCAAGAATAATAAAAGGGAGGGAGTGATGGAGATGCCAGAACATTTGATAGACTGTGGTTGTCAAAGTTTGAAGAAATATAATTATTTTTCTGAAGATACCTAAAATTATCTTTTTTATTACTAATGTCTTTAAATTGTTTTTAAATATAATGTTACATTTTGTCCCATTCAATGTAGTCTGAATTGTTGAGTTAGGTAACTGTTTGACTTACTTTGAAATTGAGGGTATGAAGGAAGAATCTTTAATAATTGCTAATTTTATGTACTCTGTTAGTAGTTACTGTAGTTTCATAGATGTTTTAAGTGCTCAGATTTAAAGAGCAATTGGGACTTTTGGAAATACAGAGTGAAATTGATTTAAATGGATCAAATTACTTCAAATCTTTCCACAATTTTTACTCAGAAAGAATTCACAGGGCTATAAACTACTGAGCTTTAAATTTTTTTTGAAATTTGTTCCATCAATTTTCTGAAGTAGATGCATATTTTGCACGAAAGCAAAACCTCTAAAAGAAGCAGATTTGCTAGTCTTGTTTTTTCTAACCATATTTTAAATAGAAGTATATAATTAAAGATCATATTCTAATTTTTCATTTGTAATATTAGAAATAGAATTGAAGATTTTACTGTGGTTGCCAAGTGCTAGGAACATATTGAAGCAGTCAGTCCTCATTATTTATGGATTCCATACTTGAAAATTCACCAATACATGCTAAAATTTTTGTAACCCCCAAATTAGCATTTGCTGTGCTCTCCTAGTCATTTGTAGACTTGCATGGAACAACAAGAAATTGGCCAATGGCCACATTCCCAGCTGAGGTGGAACAAGGAGACATTCTGCCTTCTTCTCTCAGCTCCTATTATAAACACGTGTCCCTTTTGTGGTCTGTTTGTCCCAAATTTTTCACATTTTGTGCTTTTTTGTTGCTTATTTTGCTGTTTAAAATAGCCCCCAAGTGAAGTAATAATGTTCTATCTAGTGTCCCTAAGCACAAGAAGGCTTGATGTGACATACAGAGAAAATATATATGTTAGATAAGCTTCCATCAGACATGAGTTATATATAATACTGGTGGCCATGAGTTCAGTGTTAATGAATCAACATTATACATTAAATAAGGTGTCTTTAAACAAAAACACACATAAAAGAAGGTTATATGTGCACCAATCACAACACTGATCAATGTTGTGACCAGAGGCCCACAAAGACCTCATTTTGCTTTCCCCTAGTTCGGGATTCATTAACTCAGAATTTAAGGCAACTTTAAATACCACTTCTGTGAATAATGAGACTCTACTGTAAATACTATGGTCAGAATTATTCTACAGATGATCAATCAACGGGTATACTTTCAACCTGCATGTCGGTATGATTTCATAGATGCCTAAAATTGATCTTTTATCTTCTCCCACTTAAACAAAAGCTTAGCTCATTTTATCTCCAACCCCCACCTTATTTTGATATTAACTGGGTCTCCTAGTTAATATCACAGGCTCAAATCCCTCTAGAAATCTGAAGCCCTGCTTAGGAATTCTACAAATACCCAAGGATTGCATGTTTTCTTCATCACTCTGGCTCATTCTACCCGTTCTGATTATTTCATTCAGTCTGTGGACTGCCTCACCATCCCCTTTCCATTAAAAATTATAATAAACACAAAAATCTCCCACTAGCCACTGACAAGTTTAATTATATGGACTGAAGTTTTGGGGCTATGGAAACAGGACAGAATCATAGTTCAGGAAAATAAGCTATTTGACAGTGAACATTATGCATTTTATTCCCTGTGCCCTTCAGCCATACCATCTCCGAAGACTTTTCAGTGCTTGACCTTCATTATGTCTTGACCTCATACCACCATGTTCCCTAGAGAAGTAAAAAATAAAAAAATAAAAAGAGGTAATGAGAATGTGATATAGAACTATAGTTACAGGGGGTTAAAAAAAGCCAAGAGATGATATAAAGTAAAAATAAATTTTGGTGAAGGACTAAATAGATGGAATGAAGAACACACATAATTAAATGTAACTGAAGATTTGAGGACTAAGAGTTACCACTGATGATTCCATCATGACCCAGAGGACTTCTTAATGTTAATTAGTTAAGAAGTCCTCCTCCAACGTTTTAACAATGTAAATGGTGGTAGAAAGGGTAAACTGTAACTGAACTGCTGCGAACGTATTGATTCGTCAGATTCTAATTCTCTGTTAGGGCCTCCATCAACCATTCCAGTAGTTAATTGCCCAAATTAGCTGTAAGCCTTGAGCTCATTGATAAACAATTTAATGATAACACACAGCATACAGAAACAACAAAAAAGAAACAGCTGAATATCCAGAGAGGTAGATCTACTTTATAGAAATTACTTGAGTATTTAGTTGGTACAATTCTCTCACTAGTTACTTAAGGCCCCAGGCCTTCCTATGGAATTTCGACTGAACCCTTCTGATGAAAATATACTAACTGGAAACCTCAGGAATAAATCTAAATATCAAATAAAATGCAGGTTGAAATATCTGTTCAATATATGGATACTGTACAGGTCAATGAATGAAATCTATTAGCCCACTAATCTCTTTTTCATTACTAGGAAAGACTTAAGCTTTATTATTTCAATGCATGTCACTGATGACATGAACAGTGCCAATAAGGCCAATGAGATTAAATTACATTATCTACAGTATTAACTACATTTCCATTCATGCAATAGGAATCCATGTACACACATTTAGACAAACAGTATAGCATCTTGACTATGGAACCCTTGGTGAATGGATATTTCTAAATCATTTACTTGCCTGACTTGCCTGAAACAAAAAATATTAATGACTCATTTATCATTATAAATAACAATTATTAAAGCCTGAAATACTTGAAAGCCCTTTAAACTAATATTTTTATTATTGGAATTTATTTTATCATAAAGGTACATAAAGATTTTATTATAAGGATATTCACATACAACTGGTTTCATAAATGATTACTTACATAATGTATACTCAAAAGCCATTAAAATAAATATGCAACATTTACAATATTTTTACAAAATAAAAATGACAGTGAATATGTCACCCTTTTAAGAATGAAAAATATAAATGTTACTATAAAATATTAATTGTGATATTGGGCAATGATACAATGGTGACCTTAAGACCTACTAATGAACATAGAGCTGTTTGCTCCAACACACACATACAAAAAAACAAGTTCTATTGTTCTTTTCCAGTCTTGTGCCTACCTTTTGATATGTTTCTATCCTCCATTGCTGTATGGCTGTTTGCTCTTTCTTCTCATTATTGACAGTGCACCTGTCTTTAGCAGCCCTCCACCATTTTCATTCTCTTAGGGTCAAGATATTGAATAGGACATCAGTGGTCATTAAAGCCAAATGCCTTCAAATGCTTAAGTCCACTCATTGCCAACTCTACCAAATGCCATCCAGCAAAATCTTGTACCTATCCACTTATGACAAGTTGCTTCTTCTGTTACTGCCTATGGCTCCCTTCAATTTTATGAAGTTTTTATCTATCTATCCCTTAGATGTTCCCCTTTTGATTTTAGTGATAGTCCTTGAGGCCATTCAAATCTAAACTCCTTTCCAATTACAGTTCTTTAAATATTTAAAAATAACTATTATGATATCTAAAGTCTTTTCCTTCATTTTTCATTCATTCATTGAGTCATCATTTACTCCTTACTTTGTCCTGGCCACTATTCTAGACACTGGGAATATGATCCCTGTCCTCATTAAAGTCATATTCGATGAGAAAGAGAGAACTCAAAGTAGCATTTTTCTATGGAGTATATACATAACAGTGTGCCTAGATGAAATTCAGAGGATGACAAAAGAGATGAAAAGCTTTCTCAATAATGGAAGTCAAAATTAGAAAGTCTGTGCTCCAGAGACTACAGTTCATGTGTTTCCTCCTCATTGGAGAGCCCGGTGGATCTCAAAGTCTGGTCCCTGAACCAGCAACATCAGCAACATCTGAGTGCTTATTAAAAATGCACATTCTCAGGCCTCACCTTAGAACTACTGAATCAGAATCTCTGAGGGTGGAGTCCAGCAATGTGTGTTTAAACAAGCTTTCCAAGTAATTCTGGCGCATGTGACTCAAATCTGGAGACTAATCCCTCCTGGTTCTTAAACCAGAAGCAGAGATATCTGATTTATCTGGAAGCTATTAAGAAATTCAGATTCTTGGGCCCCGCCCCAGACCCATGGAATCAGAATATTCTTTTTTTTTTTAATATTACATATTTTTTCATTATTGATTAAGGTATTACATTCAGAGAAAGATAAATATCACATGATCTAACTCATTTTGGATTATAATGAACAATATAAACTGGTGAACCAAAACAGATCCAGAGACAGAGAAGCATCCATCTGATGTTCAAACCTCAGATTTTAACAAGATCCTCAGATGACTGGCTGCACCTTAAAGTTTTGTAAGCACAGGGCTTGCCATTCTGCCATGGTTTTCAGCCTTGGGTAACCTAATGAAACCACCTGGGAATATTTAAAAGCCTACCTCCAAAGGTTGTGATTTTACTGGTCTGGGCTATTGAATGGACTCCAGGGATTTTTTTTCAAAGCTACCCAGGTGACTCTAATGGGCAGACAAGGTTGAGAACCACTGCTTTAAGCCCTCAGAGTTTATTTACTTTCATTTCTAACAGGCTTCTTCATATGATTTCCAAACTTGCAAGAAATCTTAATCTTCAGCTACATTCCTAGAAGACCATCGCAGCTACGAGAGGCCATTATTTCACTTTCATCTACAATGAGGAGATCACACTCAAAACACCACCTTCAGCTCTGGGCTGCCTTCTGCAGAAGAATGTAGAAAAACTAGACCATGTTTAGAGGGGCTGGGATCAAGGGAAGTAATGCAAATCATTCCTGTTAGAAATGGTTACAGGAATTTGTAATGTTTAGGCAGCCAGAATGATCTTTTAAAACATAAATCAGATTTTATCACTGTGATGCCTGTCACTTGCATTTGGAAAGAAATCTAAGTCTTTTGCCAAGTCCCCACATGATCTGGTGCTACATACATCTCCCACCTCAACTCCTATCTTTTGCTCCTCTCATTTCTCACCCTCTCCAGACACTATTGCCCCTTTACGTTCCCTGATCACTGAGAGTTTTCTTATGAGTGAATTCACCTTCATTTCTTCTGCCTGTACTGCTTTTCCCTTGGCTTTTTTCCATGGGTGGAGCTTCAATTTTCAAGTCTTAACTCAGGTAAGGTGCCTTCCCTATCTACTCAGTCCCTCCCAGTACCTTTCTGGAACAAAAGCCAACTTAGATTCTTCCTGATACCTTCTGTAATCTGTAATTATCTTCTTTACTTGTCTGGTTTTTTTTTTTTTTTAAGAAATTCAGAGTCTTGGGTCCTGCATTATCTTGGGCCTTGCAAGATTCTTATCTTCCCTATAATGGAAACTAATAAAAATATATGCTACTAAAGTGGGGAGAGTTGAGTACTATGTAGAGAAAATAAAGTGTATTGCTCTTCCAGCACCAAATATTTCTCATTAGCATTTTTCTGAAAAAAATTTTTCTTCAGGCTCATCTACATGCCAACAAGTTGACAATACATTACACTTCATCAGTTACATATATTTCTGATGTGACATTATTGATTTCCTGTTTATATGTATCATTCAAGAAATGATTATTTAAGTAGTTGGACAAAAAATATTTAAAATATTAAACCAGAAAGTCTCTATTTTCACCATATATTTGTTTATTCAATACATAAATTTTTTATTAATGTCAAGGAACTAAAAAATAATATATTATTAATTGTCTGTAATGTAGTATTAAAAATTACCAAGCATAGCACTCTTTTCTAAATCACTTAAGATTTCATGGAGATCTGATATAATCAAAAATATTTTTTTTTAATCCTAAAACAATTGTGGCACAGCTCATTTCAAAATAGCATGTGTTCTTATAATTCTAACTTACAGTATGAAAATGCAAACAGTATACTTGTCAAACCAGACATGGGGCGGGTGGAAGATTGGAAAGCTCCAAGTGTTCTATCAATTACCTGTTATAGGAGATTTCTTTCTCCTATTCCATTTAAAATGTCAGATTATTTTTTAACCATCCTGATTAAAAACATTATTTTAAGGTTAACAAAAAAAAGGAAAGAAAAGAAAATTCTTCTTTCAAGCTCCATTTTATTAAGTTATTTTTAAGAAACTGAAGAGTAAGATTGACTTGAAGACTTACTCATAATAAATCTTTTCTGGCAGAAACCCAAACAGAAACTAGAAGTTTTACATTGGAAAATGGGACTTGACTGACATCAGTCTTGACAATTTAAGAAAATCAGTGAGTTAACATGGAGTACCATGCAAAGAAGTATAGAAAAAATGAAGAATATACCAAGATTTGGGCAGTGGATTCAATGATATACTAAATTTTGAATTTTTTTTATCAAAGATTTAGCTATAGCATGCAACCAGCTTTATAATTTCTTTATTGACTAATTTGCTGAATTACTCAGTATTGACCAGCTCCAGGATCCATGGCTGGAACTGCATTCCTGGAGTCACCAGGTTATTAGTAATGCAGGTGCACACAGTGTTATTTTTCCAGAGTGAGTGAGCCCTTGTAGGCAACCCTTGGGGGCAATTAGAATTTTGGCAGCCGGGAAGGCAAAATGACCAAAAGCACCTGTAACCAAAATAGCTTTACCTAGGAATTATTATTCAAGCCAATACTAAGTGTGTGTAATTTCTTCTGTGAAAAGAGATTGGTGAAACTAAAATTAAATTATTGGTCAGACAACATTGTTTTTAAAAATGCCATTTGGGAAAATAATTAAGCCCAGCAAGTATATTAAAAATGTAAGATATCCTGATTAGAAAAAAATGCTACTTATAATGCTATGGAAGTCTTTTAGAAGCCATGTCATTCAACATTTTTATTAAAAGTTTGGCGTGAAGGTTTTAATATTAATCAAGTTTACAAATCATTAGGAGAATTACAATGTTTTTTAAAATTAGGATTAAAATTAAATATGAGCCAGAGAAGTTAGGAAAATGAGTTAAAAATAATAAAAATAGTTCGTTCAATAAAAGAAAAATGTGCAGTGGCTCACATAGAAAACAATAAGAACTGTAAAACACTAATGAGAACAGAACACTACAGAACATGAAAAGAAATGAAAGGTGTCAATAATGTGGTAGTAATACAAAAATTTTATAATACATTTTATTCATTAAATATAGTATTTAACACAATTGAGTGAATTTCATTTTATTGTTTTCATTTAGTATCAAATGAAGTTTATTCTGGCAGTCTCATGTAATAAAAGAGACAAATTATATCATTCAAAAGAAAAGAATAAATAAAAGGTTAAGAAAGAAATCCCTTCACTGCAAAAGTTACAGGGAAACAAAAGAAGGCAAAGTAAAAATGATGGAATGTGGGGAAGCACAGGACTTGTTTGGAAAATCTTTAAGGAGGATTCTCTGAAAGATCAGAGGCCTCTAGGGGGACTTTGACAAAGGTAGGAGCCCCTACCTTGATTTTTCCAAACAAGTCTGAGCCCATGGAAGTTTTACTGGAATCTCTATGTTTAGTCTTTAGACACAACCTTGTAGAAGCATGTGCTTTCTCAAGGATACTTAACCTGCTGATAGTATCTAATAGTTAATTTTAGTTCAAGCTGTTGCTACAATAAAAGCCTAAGGATGAAAACAAATGGGGCTGCTTGGTTGCTATAGCCAAGCAGCCCCTTACCCTCTCTTTCACAGAAACGTATGTCAGAGTAATCCATTCATCCATTGCTCAGGGTCTGCTGGTCAGTCCCAATAATGGATCTCTTGTATAATATCTACATATATAAAATCCTAATATGTAAATAAGACCAAATGGTGGAACAACCAAATAACTGAACAACTGGTCACTATGACATGTGCTGACCACCAAGGGGCACACAGAACATGGCAGGCATCAGCTGTTGCAGGATGGTGGAGCAGATGAGCAGGGGCACCAGACCAAGGCAAGGTGCTGGTTGCTATCATTGGGGTGAGCCTCTGATGGTTACTGAAAATTCTTTGCTCCTACACACTGCACTTACCCAGTGCTTGCACCCACTGTCAGCGCCTGACACTGGCCCCGATTGCTCAGCTCCATCAGTGGGTGCAAGTGGTGGCTTCTGGCCATGATCGTCCCTCAGGGTTCTCCATCTCCCCCTGTTCCTGAGGGGTGATCGGGGCCAGCAGTCCCCTCTTGCATCCACTGCTGGCAATGGCCCTGCTTGCACCTGCTGCCAGCACTGGAGCCACCACTTGCACCCACTGCCAGTGCTGGCCCTGCTTGCACCCACAGCTGGCACTGGTCCTGATCACTCAGCACCATCAGCAGGTACAAGTGATGGCTGCTGGTCTTAATTGCCCCTGAAGGCTTCTCCACCTCCCCCCTGCTCCTGAGGGGCGATTGGGGCAGCAGCCACCGCTCACACCCACTGCAGGCACCAGCCCCAATCGCTCTGTGCTGTCAGTGGGTGCGAGCGGGGCCAGTACCATCAGCATGTAGGAGTGGTGGTGGCAGGAGCAGGGCTGCCAAGAGACAGGCAACTGGGGCTGCAACAAGAGGGACCGGGTGGGGGCAAGGAGGATAGGCCGAGACCAACCCTTGTGCCCACTGCAGCCTCATGGCCCACAATTCCTTTTAAGGTGCACAAATTCATGTACTGGGCCCCTAGTACAAATGGAAAGTATGAGGTGTAATGGTTGAGACTTCAGAGTCATAGACCTGGGTTTAAATCCTACTTCTTCAACTTTCTTCTGTCCACAAAAAATAAAAGAATGATTTGATAATGTATCACAACTTCTAAATTTCCTCATCTGCACAATTCAGAAAATAAGAATATCTAGGATTGTAGTTTTAGGCAAATTTACTAAAGAAAGATATGGCTTTTATAATTCACTGGACTTCTTCAATGCCTAAAGGAGAATGAATATATGATACATATGGATAGGTATGCATTTGAAATCAATCATGGCCCACACCCAGCAGTCTTTCATGATTCCTCAATCCTATCATGGAGACATGAATTATCTGAAGTATCAGAGGAAGGAAAACCTGGCTCTGTGTTATTAAAAATAGATCATGAATGCTGTTTAAAAACAAAAATATTTATATAAGAAAAAAGAAAACAATCCAGACTTCATCTGCAAGTAAATGAAATTGATTCTTCAAGTCATATATTTTTACATACAATGTGAGAATTTGGGGCTGGATACAGAAAGCATCTTGATATCAGGCAAGGGAATGTTGAAGGGATTTTCCCTAGGAAGTTTAACAGAAATAAATCCAAACTTAAGCCTATTAAGTCCAACACTAAATTCTTGCCTTTCCCTCCAGACAAGGTTTAGCTTCATTGGAGCCCTCTGCACCCATCAAAGAAATGGCTAGCCGCAAACCGCCAATTTTGCCCTCATATACTCCAAGATAACTCACCTTTGCCATTCCTCAATGACTCAGGTAAGAGCTCTCTCCTTCCTTCCCTAGGACTCCCGTAAGATGAGATGATGACTCCCTGCCTACCTGCCTCCTTCCCAAGGTCCCTTCTTTTTCTTTGAGATGATCCTCATTAATGAACTTGTTCCCTATTGCAACAGGCTGAATAAAATAATCTTAATTGTCTGGTGCATTTTGTCTTTCACGTACCATAAATCTGTTTTAATGCTTAGCTCAGTAGATGGCAATCCATCTAGATGGTGGCTCAGGCCAGAAGCCGTCGAGTGACCTTTGTCTCTTCTCCCCAATATCCCCATCTGATCTATCAAGAAACCCTTTTGATTGAAATGTTAAAATACACTGAATGGCCAGATTATTATGGTCTCTGAACACATAATAATCCTGTGCGTGAGTGTGTGTGTGTGTGTGTGTGTGTGTGTGTGTTAGAGGCCCAGTGCATGAATTCATCTGGCCAGTCTGGCCAGTGGGAGGGGACATGGCAGTTGGCCAGCCTGCCTGCTGGTTGAACTCCTGATTGAGGGGACAATTTGCATATTAGCCTTTTATTATATAGGATATATACTTAGTGGCCAGATTATTATGGGTTCAGATATCATAATAATCTGGCCACTCAGTGTATATCCAGAATCTAACCACTTCTAAGCCAATGCTACTATCATTGGTCTGAGCCATTGTAATCTCTTACATAGATTATTAAAATAACCATCCCACTGGACTCTCAGTTTCCACCCTTGCCTGGCTATAATATATTCTCAACAAGCAATAGGAGGGAACTCCTAAAATTCAGTTCATCTCAATTCCTCTGCTCAAAATTCTCCAAAGGTTCCCAAATTCAGTCAGAATCCTTACAACGGCCTCCAAGTTCTCTGTGATTAGGAACACCATAATGTCTCTAAACTTACCAAATACATAACTTACCACTCTCCCCGGGTTACTCTATTCTGACCAAACTGGGCTCTTTCGTCTTTCTTGAATATGCCAGCATGCTGCCACCTCAGAATCTTTGTATTGGCTGTGGCTTCTGCCGTGAACTGCCTTCCTACATATGTCACTCAATCAACTCCTCCAAGTGTTTGCTCAAATGTCACCTTCTCAGTGAAGCCCACTCTTTTAAAAATTGTACATGCAAACCAGCATTCCACATCTCATTATCAAGCTCTACCTTTCGCAGACTTGACTCCTTTTAATATACTGAATGTCTTCATGTTTATGTTTATTGTCTGTCTCTCCCTATAGGAGAGAGAAAGATTTTTGTTTTTATTCATTGACATATTTCTTTTTTTTCTTTTTAAATATTTTAATCTTTATTGTTCAGTTTATTAATTACATTGTTCCCCCCTTTTTTTCCCCTCTATAGTTCCCCACCACCTGGTACCCATCCCACCCTCCGCCCTCCCCGTCTCCCCACTGTCCTCTCCCATAGGTGCATGATTTTTGTCCAGTCTCTTGCTGCACCTCCCACACCCCTTTTCTCCCCAAGAATTGTCAGTTCATTCCCTCTCTATACCCATGATTCTATTATATTCACCAGTTTATCCTGTTCATCAGATTATTAATTAACTTGATTTTTATATTCATTTGTTGATAGATGTGTATTTGTTGTTCATAATTTTTATTTTTACCTTTTTCTTCTTCCTCTTCTTAAAGAATATCTTTCAGCATTTCATATAATACTGGTTTGGTGGTGATGAATTCCTTTAGCTTTTTCTTATCTGCGAAGCACTTTATCTGACCTTCAATTCTGAATGATAGCTTTGCTGGGTAGAGTAATCTTGGTTATAGATTCTTGCTATTCATCACTTTGAATATTTCTTGCCACTCCCGTCTGGCCAGCATAGTTTCTGTTGAGAAATCCGCTGACAATCGTATGGGTGCTCCCTTACAGGTAACTAACTGTTTTTCTCTTACTGCTTTTAATATTCTCTCTTTGTCTTTTGCTCTTGGCATTTTAATTATGATGTGCCTTGGTGTGGTCCTCTTAGGGTTCCTATATATTGGGGTTCGGTGCGCTTCTTGGACTCCTAAGTCAATTTCTTTCACCAGGTGTGGGAAGTTTTCAGTCACTATTTCTTCAAATAGGTTTTCATTATCTTGCTCTCTTTCTCTTTCTGGCACCCCTATAATTCGGATGTTGGTATGCTTGAGGTTGTCCTAGAGGCCCCTTACACTATCTTCAATTTTTTGGATTCTTTTGGTTTCTTGCTTTTTCAGCTGAGTGGATTTCACCTCTTTGTATTTCAAATCTTTAACTTGGTTTTTGCGGTCCTCTAGAGTACTTTCAAGTCTTTGTATAATATTTTTTATTTCAGTCAGTGTATGCTTAATTTCTAGTTGGTCCTTTCGCATATCCTTGAGAGTCTCCTTCATATCCTTGTAGGTCTTGTTCATTTCCTTGTAGGTCTCAGCCTTTTCTAGGAGCCTCTTGAAAAGCCTTGTAACCGTGGTTTTAAATTCTATGTCCAGTCGTTTTTTTCCTCCATTTCTTTCACATCTGATTTCTTTCCATGTCTCTGCATGGTGGCTGCTTTCCTCAGTTAGTCAATTAGCTTTGTGTGGTAGATGTCCTCTAAGGGACAGTGGCTCAGCCTCCCCTGTTACCTGAGGTGGATATGGGTTGCACAGTCTTGTTGAAGTTAAGCCTAGATTATTGTTGTTAGCACTAGGAGGGTTTGACCTCCAGGCCAATTGGCTATGAGGTTCAGCCATGCTCAGATTGGATGGGTGGAATCTCTGGGCCAAGCAGGCAGCGTCAGCTCCGCCCTATGTGGCCCCTGGGACTCTGTGCTGGGTGGCAATGGCTGCTAGCTCCTCTAAGAGAGAGCTGCTGCCGAGCTTCACCCGCTGCCGCACAATTCAGCCTCTTCCCAAATGAGTCTGCACACCCAACGTCTCACCCAGGGTCATAAAACAATGCAGTCTGGTGGTTTCCCGTATGAGAGAGTAAGTCACGAGTCCTCTCTGCGCAGTCACACAGCTGTGCTGTTCCCAAGTTCACGCATGCTCTGCACAAGGTCACCCTCTCCACAAGCTTGCAGACCCTTGCAGCACCCGAATTTCGGCATGCCTCCCCACTGTCCAGTTTTTATCCCGTATGATTGTGGGTTCCATGGACTTTTCCCAGAGCTGGGGAATCAGTGGAGCGGGACGTCTTTGTCTCCCCGATTCGAGAAAACCGGCTGGGTTTTCAGCCGCCCGCCCTATCCACTGGCACAGGCACGGCTCCAAACCTCTCTCCACATGTATCTTCAACGCTGTCCTCCACCGCTCCTCTGACTCACAGTGTCCTATCTTCACTTTTATTTGTGGAATTTTCACTCAGCCAGCTTTCTGGTGATTCTGGATGATGTTTGTTCTTTCGTTAAGTTGTAGTTTTGAAATTGTTGTGTATGGCAGCAAGATAGGTGTTTACCTATGCCTCCATCTTGGTTCCTCTAGCAATTTCTCATTGACATATTTCTTAGTTCCTCTTTTCCCTTCCCTAGTGCCTAGAAGAGTATTGGCACATAGTAGGTAGTTCAATAAATATTTGTTGAAAGGTTGATTGGCCAAATAGCTGACTGACTGACTAGTTGAAACAGTGGCTATCTGTTTAAAGTAATTATTAGTGCAGTAATCAAGCTATGCACTGATGATCTGTATTATTTTCCATTATGATTCTATTGGACATTTTCCACATCATTACTCCCAGTTCTCTTTCCCTGCTCTGGATAGGGTAGGAAACCACTACTATTACTGTGTACCTGGCACCATGGACACCACTTATGGATTACCATAGGCACACAGCTCTAAATAAGAAAATTGCACAATCTAAGTTGCGAAATAGGCAAGAGTATGTCCATAAGATAATTTTGCTTGTGAATTCATTAGAAACTTGGAGGCCTCCCATTGATGGAGTATGTATCAAAACCTGTACTCCCACGATCATGCCATAGGCTACTGGGCATTTCATCAAGCCAAAAATGGCCATTCAAGTCTTGACAAGAGCTGTAGAGAGTGGCAGATCGTAACTTGAGGAAATAAGATACTGCAGCTCTCTGTACTTTTGAGAAGAGTCTTGATTAGGCTAGAAGAGGATCACAGATTTAACTTAAAATTTGTAAAAATAATTCTTAAGTTTTTTTTCCAACCAGTTCATTTTCAATTCCCTTACTAATCACACTCATTTTATTTGTCAGTGGATCAAAACCTGTGTGATGAATCTCTGTGCATTTTAATGCCAGAATTTTCCAATAAATGAAATAGAGCAATGAAGACTAAGAAACACCTAGACTTTCCAATCAGAAAGACAGTTCAAATCCTATATCAACCATTTCTTATGTATCTTTAAACAAGTTTTTTAATCTTTCAACCTAAATTTCATCCTCTATAAAAAGAGAATAATCTGTGCTTCAGGAAAAGGTTGTGAGAGTGAAGTTGGATTCCCATCCCCACCCCAACCCCCACCCCCACCCTTCTCTGAGCTGGACACCAGGTGTCACTCCCCATAGTAACTAAATAAATGCTACTTCCTTTTCTTGCCTTTCTGAGGTTTTGGGAACAACCAAGAAGTCTCCTTCATTCAAATGCCAACTGGGAATTAAAGAACTGCCTTAGATTGCTACAAATGCACCCAGCAGGTGGTTTTTTTGCCAGAGTTTTTCAGTTCCTTGAACACTCAAATATTGTTCCTACTGTTAAAAACAAACATAAATGAAAACCAGACTTGAAAATTCCCTGAACAGAAAAAACAGTTTAGTTGTATAAACAAAGCTTAATTTAACTTATTTTACAAGACAAGGGAAGCCAACCTGACTTGGGTTATTTCTTACGCCTCTGAAAATCATAAACTGAAATTTAATTTTTCCCCAAAATTGACATAAGGTAAACCACTAACCAATTCTACTTCATTTAAGAAAATTCTAATATTAAAAAAATCCTAATATTGTAACCAATCACTGCAAAGAATAAACAGTCACTGTATTCATACTATATAAACTGCTTAATAACAATATACCTCTGAGCCTCCTTAGTTCTTTGTTTTATTTGAGTGTTCTTGGTTTACCAACTGCCTTCTAAAAATTTGTGCACAATAAGGGAACACCAAGATGGCAGCATAGGTAAACACCTATTGTTCTGCCCTGCGCAACGATTTAAGAACTACAAGATAACAGCAGAACAGACAGCACCCAGAATCGCCAGAAAGCTGGCTGAATGAAATCTCCACTAATAAGAGTAAAGGTGGGACGCTGAGACTCAGGAGCAGCAGGAGCGCAGCCTTTCAGACAGAAACAGGTTAGGAGCCGCCCTGGTCGCGCGTGAGGGCTGGGGCTGGAGCAGCACCCCCCGGCCGGATTTCTCCTACGGGGAGGGTAGAAGACGTCCCACTGCAAGGACTCCCCAGTGCCAGGCGAGGTCCGAGGTCCGGGGGACGCACCCTGGAAGCGGGGCGCGGCAGAGGCTCCTAGTCACAAGGGTCGCGCAAACCCGCGACTTGCCCCCTGGAAACATGTCTCCTGGTTCCGGAAACCATCTATTTTACAACCATCTATTTTAGACTTTTGGTGTGCAGGCACATTTGGGGAAAGGCAGAGTAGTCTGGCAAGGAGAAGAGACTAGCGGCTTTCTCTTGGAGGTGTCTGCAGCCATCCCCATCCAACAGAGACCTGTGTGCGCGAGCGGCACATAGGACGCAGCTGATGCTGATGCTGCCTGCGCAGCTCTGAGACTCCGCCCATCCAACCTGAACACAGTCTCCCTTCACAGCCAATTGGCCTGGAGGTCAAACCCTCCTAGGGCTAACAACAACAAGCTGAGTTTAAATTCAAAAATACTGAATACAACCCATAAAGGATTGCAGTAAGAGTACCCACCTCAGGTAATTGGGGAGGATGAGCCACTGTCCCTTTGAGGATATCTACCACATAAAGCAGCCACCATGCAGAGATATGGAAAGAAATCAGGTGTGAAAGAAATGGAGGAGAAAAGACGACAAGACATATAGTTCAAAACCACAGTTATAAGGCTTTTCAAGAGGCTCCTAGAAAAGGCCAATCAACTTAATGAGAATTACCAGGAAATAAACAAGACCAACCAGCAAATGAATGAGAATTACAAGGAAATGAATGAGAACCTCAAGGAAATGAATGAGACCCTCAAGGAAATGAACAAGACCTCTGAGGATACGAACCAGACCCTCACAGATAAAAAAAAGAACCAACTAGAAATCAAGCATACACAGACTGAAATAAAAAATATTACACAAAGTCCTAAAAGCAGTCCAGAGGGCCACAAGAACCAAGTCAAAGATTTGAAATACAAAGAAGCAAAATCCACTCAGCTGGAAAAGCAAGAAACAAAAAGAATTCAGATAATAGAAGATAGAGTAAGGGGCCTCTGGGACAACCTCAAGCATGCCAACATCCGAATTATTGAGAGAGATCAAGTTAATGAAAACCTACTTGAAGAAATAGTGACTGAAAACTTCCCCCACCTGGTGAAAGAAACTGACTTAAAAGCTCAAGAAGTACACAGAACCCCAAAATATAGGAATCTAAAGAGGATCACACCAAGACATATCATAATTAAAATGCCAAGAGCAAAAGATAAAGAGAGAATATTAAAAGCAGCAAGAGAAAAACAGTTGGTTACCTACAGGGGAGCACCCATACGATTGTCAGCAGATTTCTCAACAGAAACGATGCAGGCCAGACGTGAGTGGCAAGAAATATTCAAAATAATGAATAGCAAGAATCTACAACCAAGATTACTTCTAACCAGCAAAGCTATCATTCAGAATTGAGGATCAGATAAAGTGCTTCGCAGATAAGAAAAAGCTAAAGGAGTTCATCACCACCAAACCAGTATTATATGAAATGCTGAAAGATATTCTTTAAGAAGAGGAAGAAGAAAAAGGTAAAAATATAAATTATGAACAACAAATACACATCTATCAACAAATGAACATAAAAATCAAGTGAATTGATAGGCTGTTGAACAGGATAGACTGGTGAATATAACAGAGACATGGACATAGAGAGGGAATGGACTGACAATTCTTGGGGAGAAAAGGGTTGTGGGAAGTACAGCAAGAGATTGGACAAAAATCTTGCAACAATGGGAGAGGACATTGGGGAGGGGGAGGTGAGGGTGGAGGGTGGGATAGGTACAGGGTGAGAGGGAGATATAGGGGGATAAAAAAGGGGAAACAATGTAATTAATAAACTGAACAATAAATAAAATAAAATAAAATAAAATAAAATAAAAAGAAATGAAAAAAAATTGTGCACAATAAATTTTACCAATTATTACTCCAGTGATCATTGATTTTATTTTATTTTATTTTATTATTTTATTTTTCCTGAACTGTTGACAATACCTTGAAACTGACCTCTACCTGCAACCTTTTCTCCATTTCATAGGCCATAACATATCTTGGAAAGTCCTTCCCATTAATGGTGTTTCTTCTCATCTTAAACTTTATAGCATTATTACAGTTAATTTGTTTATTTACCTGCTAATTATCCTACCACCAGCATGTACATTCTTAAGAGTATTTGTCTGATTGTATGGAGTATGTATCAAAACTTACAGTATACCTAGGACTTAGAAGATTGCCAGGTTCATTAGTGGGTGCTCAAAAATTTACTTAATGATGGAACTAAAACAAAGAATTTGTATTTGAGAATGGGTCAAATCAGATTCTTTCTGTCACAAAGAGTAAGTATCCTGGATGATGATTGCTTACCAGGGGGCCTGAGAGGCATGCACCCCCATGTCCCTCAGGGGGCCCCCCTCAGGGGCAAGGGAAAAGGAAACTTCATCTATTTCACATAGAGCCCTGCACTAGTCATGCATTCTTAGCATTCTTTGTTGATGGACAGTCCCAACTGGGACAGCTGAAGAGCACATTAACAATTCAACATCAAGAGCCTAACCTCTGAGAATACTTTCCTATGCTAATGCTTTATTACTCTTCTTTTGAAACAAGTCCCTCTCTCAAATTCAGCTGAATTTGTTTCATTCAGACTTCCAATAAACATGCACTGTTTTCATTCTGGGTCCATTCTCAGGCTTGAATCTAACCTTGCTTCTGGCATAAACATTACCTGAGTTTATATATATATATATATATATGTTGGACAATTTGAAATGATAGGATGATGAAACCTGAGAAGATAAGGAAAAGGAGAATACTTATTATTTTTCTACTTGTGATTATCTGGACACTGATTTCTTTGACCCCATTGTTTCAATTTATTAAAATTAGTTAAAATATATCTGTCCAATTTTATCTAATATTGGTAATATATAAACATACATAATCTATATGTTATAATACACTTTGTTTTTCTATTATTTAAACTCCTATTTGGTACTATTAGCTATTAGAATTGAGAGTATCCAATTTCCCAAATATCTTAGATTTCATAGAATTTTAAAGATGGTAGTGTATGTACTGCTTTCTGTCATGTTTTAATAATGTTCTTTTCACTGTGTATATAGATGAGTCTGAGGAGAGAGATGTTGCCTCCAAGAGAAACTATAAATTGCCCTGGTCGGTCTAAATTGTTTCACAAAAGAGTAATTTCACAGTTATTTACCTCTCTAAAGAAGTTCTTTTCCACTTTCTTGAAGTTTATTTTTATAGAGCAAACGTAATATAAAAGAATGACTACTTTAGGGATGCATATTTTGCCTCTTAAAACTTATAGTACAGATCTAGAGAAGATTGTGTGTGTGTGTGTGTGTGTGTGTGTGTGTGTGTGTGTGTGTGTGTGTAAAATGACTACAATTGAAATAATCAACAAATACAATAGGGAAAAAGGCCATCCTGTCCTGAATGCCTAAAAGAATCATGACAAAAGCTTTTCTAATAGCAAGCAGACAAAGTAAGAGCTTTTCTCCTGGCACTGCAAGGAGATTGTTATCTATTTTCTTTTTTAGCACATATTTTTTTCATATTAGCATTATTAATTTAATATGCATTCATTTACCTACTTTATTATGTACACGCATAGAAATACTTTAGAATTTCAGGGTCTCTCTAGAAAATCCGGCTTTCATTGCTGAGAGAATGTAATAATTTTCATTTGCTAAAGGATATTTAATTGTCCTTGTTATTAGCTATCTATCCAGAGATATCATTTTTAAAATTTACAATTTACCAGAATTATTTACTTTAACCATCATGTGATCTGATGGTTCAAGACACCTGTCTTACATCTTCGTATAGAGGGAAAGAAAGCAAAACAAATTCTCACCACTTTAAAAATAGAAGTAGGTCTTAGATCATTTATGTTTTTACTCAATGTAAACACTGATCCTATAAAACAATAAAAGTAGCATTTTCTCTTAGTTTTATTTTTAATTAGTACCACTAAAACTTAAAGTAGTGTAATTTGGTTCAGCTGGCATGTCTCAGTAATTGAGTATTGACCTATGAAACAGGAGTCCCGGTTCAATGCCCAGTTTGTGGACTCAATCCCCCATGTGGGGCAGGTAGGAGGTAGCCAGTCAATGATTCTCTCTCATCATTGATTTTCTATCTCTCCTTTCCTCTCTGAAATCAAGAAAAATATATTTTTAAAAAATAAAAAATAGTATAATTAGAATAATAATTCTCTGACAATGAGTAAATAAAAGAATTATTAAATTGGGCATCAATCTGAAACTAGATAAGAATTTCAACAGAACATGCAAGTAAATCAAAATAAGAAATACTAGAAAACAGATCCATATGCTGCTAGATAATTAAGTTGACTCTCCCAGTTTTCAAAAGGAGAAACAGAAACATCAAAAGCAAGCAAACTATGACCTTGACAACTGGAGAGTTGGATGTATACATTAGTTGAACATTTTAAAAGCTGAAGTTCCTATCACCTTTAAGTGGAAATTCAGAAGATAGTGTAAATACACAGTGTGTCATCAGAAGGTTTCTTTGCAGTCAATAGAGAAATGCTGAGTCAATTTTACTAAAAAGTGATTTCTTGTTCCCTTTCTATCCCCATCTTTGGTTTATTTTGGTTGATATGAGATTTAAAAAAAGAAAGATTAAAATGAGATAAGAGAAAAATTTGGGAAGCATTGAACAAGATAAAGAATGTTGGGAGGAAAAAATAAGCACATCTCTTTACAAATGGAACAACCAGGGCTTAATTAGAAATATAAACGTTTTGAGCAAATATCAATGGTATAGTGTGTGTGTGTGTGTGTGTGTGTGTGTGTGTGAGTGTGTGTGTGTGTGTGTGTGTGTGTATGAGAGGGTGCAGATTGATATAAATGAAAGCCACAGAATTAGACAAGCTCAAAATATTTGTGACCACTATTGACTGAAGAAACTTATCCCCCAATAAAAATAAACTTAAGAGTATTCTTTAATAGACAACTTAAGTAAGCATGGCTGTGAAGCTAAGCATTTCTGAAATTCTTTTTGTGAAATTGAAGAAGCAAAAGATTTGTAGTTTAAAAATTAATACTTCATTATGAAATATCAACCATTTTTGCCTTAGTTTCAGAAAAGATTCCACAGAAAACAGAAAAGGTTTTCCCGAGGGAGAACTAAGACTCAAGGTCCCCTGGTGAGAAAGGGAGTAGTGAATTAAAAACCCTGGAAAGTATCATAATGCTAAGGGAAAATTAAACATATTGATTTGATGAATTCATTTACGTGATGATTGACAAATTATCATCCAGGTTCCACTGTCCAGTTTTTATGGTGAGGGGGAGGGAGAGAGGAGACTGGTAGCTTGGCCTACTATTTATGTGCTGCGCAAAGCCAGGTGAAGGACTAGGGCTGTCTTTGAAAACATCCTCTGGGCTGGCTTGCTAGCTTGCTTTGAACTCTTGTTCATCATTATTTTATGTGGCAGCTTGTCTTTGTGTTGGTGGAAGGAAGAAGAAAAACAAGACTGCCTTTAGGTTCTAAATCAAATTGCTGCACTGCAGATTGCTGGAGAGGCTTTTCAAAGGCAAAGCAAGTGGGGACATTATGATTCTTTGTCTCTGTGGACTAGGAACTGAGGGGGTTTTTTTTGGGGGGGGGGAGATAAATTCTCATTAGAAAAAGTGCTTTTTTAAAACATATCTTACATTCTTCCTAAAATATCCTCAGTATTATTTTTTTCAATTTGATTAGCAGTTGGAGAAGATAAATAGGAATCTGCAAAGGGTGCGAGGAGGCCTCCCTTGTCATCGAATTTCATAACCGGAAGAAACCTGGCCATTACCTCTAACACACTCCTTCTTGACTGTGACCTCAGGGTCCAAAGACATTAAATCAGTTGCTTAAGACTCCAACTTAGAAAGTCAGTGGACCCTCCTTGCCTGATCCCCACTGCACCCTTCTTTACATTGCCCTATGCTGCCTCTAGCGTTAGGCTGAGAAACTGTAAGGAAGAGTGGGAGCGACAGAAAGCAAAGAAAATGCTGGAGAGGGTCAGAGATACTCCTAAGAGAGCAAAAAGCAAAATACCTACATCAGGATGCTTGAACATCTGCCTGGATACAGAGAAGGAGCCTGTTCGTCCCAGGCAATGCGCGCATGGAACAGTGGCTACCACTGAACATCTACGATGCTTATTTTCAACTTTAGAAGATGAGCTTAGGGAAGAAAGCTAATCTCTTTCCTCTGGCCCTCCACGCCTTCTACTTCTATCCAAGTGACTCCTTCCTCGAACATTTCGTGGGCTTGTTCTTTACCACACGCTTCCTCACCTGTGTCTTAGGTGTCTCCCCTCTCCCCTCCTATTTCCCAAGGTGTTATCCTGGGCTTTCTTAAACTGTAAACCCCAGCCTCGCTGGCACCGTAGGTGGACTCCTTATTGCGGCGAAAGTCCAGAGGGCCACTCCTGCCAATTAGACCCACTAGGAAGACCCTCAAAGAGCATTTATAGAGAAGAAAGGGGGGGGGGTGCTGTGGCGGCTGGTGGGCAGCTAGAGAAAGTGATAGGAAGGGGGCAGAGGGCCGCGTCTGTGCCCGTTCGGAGACGCGGAGTGGGAAGAGCCTGCATGCGCCCGGTGCTTCCTGCCCCGGGAAGGCTGGCACAATCTCCAACCGGGAATTGATGGTGCCGCGGGCGGACCAAGGCAACGTGCAGGCCTGGAGGGCGGCGCGGAGGGTGGCGCTGGCAGCGTGAAAGGTGTCTTTGTGCAGGACTTGGTGGGGTGAAGGGGTGGTGAGAGAGGCCTGGAGCCACGCAGGACCTGAAGGCTGGGGTTCTGGGACGCGGTTACTTGCCACTCCTTAGTCGTGCTGGAAAGATCTGGGTAGTGCCGGCAGGGGGCGGTGTGGTGCAGAACGGGGTGGGCGGGAGGCCCCAGGGTTTGGTCTTCTTTTGACACGGAAGGGAGAGAAAGCAGGTTGGAATTGAGGGATTTGCCTCTCCGCCCCCGCCCCTAGGTGTCAGAGAGTTCGCGCTGATTGCAAGGGTGCAGCCTCCCACCCGACGCTCACTCGGTGTCGGGGAGCGGGGAGAGCGGTCCCCAAGGCGGAGCCTCTCTCCTGACCCCCCGAGTGCCACTGCCCCCACCTAGAGCGGAGAGGCGGGCACCGCGCTGCCCTCCCTCGGCGCCCCGGCCGCGTGGCTTGCGGCTTATTTTCCCAGCTGGCAGGCGTCGCGCTGCAGACAAGGGAATGCCTGTGGTGAGTTGTTTATTTTGCTGAAGTTTGCGGTGGGCCAAGGGGACGTGGGGGGCGAGCGGCAGGCAGCGGCCGGGCCTGTTTCGTTTAGGTCTCCGTCCACCTGTGTGGTATAAATCTGCCAGCCTCGGGGCGGCAGGGGGCCGGGGTGAGAAAACCCCAGCTGCTCCGAAAAGGCCCCCCTTTGCCGATTGCAGATCTAGAACCACATTTGATTCTCCACCGCTGGGATCCGCGTTTACTCTCCCCAAGTCCCCTGATCACTGCTTTCCGCACCCGCTGGGCACAGGACTGGCGCTCCTAAGGGCAGTCCGCAGCCGCGACCCAGCAGCCAGGGCGGGGGGGGTTCCTCCCCTAGAGGACAAGGGAGCTGAGGTTTTTTGACATGAGGAGCGCCCGTGGAATTCATGGGAACCTGTTTTGGCTGCTTCTGGCATGAAGTCCACTCAGGGTCTGCCCAGGACTACAAACAGGGATCCGGGTTGGCCAGAGTTTCCCAGACTTGAGGCTGCGGGGAGGTGTGCGGTTGGCTCCCCGGGGGAACCCGGAGGAACCCGGAGGAACCCCAGGGACTGATGGCAGTCCCGGCCGTGGCTGCGTTTGCCTGGAAGAAAAGCCTAAACACATTAGCGAGCTGGTAAAGCTTTTAAGGTCTTTTCGGGAGTGAGTGGCTGGCTAATGAGAGGTTAATTTCGTTTCGAAGGGAAGGCTGCGCTGGTTTCCTGAGATAAATGGACAGGAAGCGCATTACCTCCGCGCGCGCTGGCAAGCGGCTCCCAAATGCTTTTTGCACCTGCCGCTTTGAGCAGCGTGAACAGTGGCGGAACCCGCAGGGATCGCCGGGGCCGGTGGTGTACGCTCGGGTTATGAGCTTCACGCACGCCCCAGGCCCTCGCCTTCCAGGGCGCAGCGCTCACGCCGGGTTCTGGGGCCCTTCTCTCACACCCAGGTCCTGCGTGTTCCCGAGCTCGGCGGCTCCCTGATCCCGCCAAGGCCCCTCCAGGAGCGGAAGGGTTAAAAATGATGTAAGTACAATCCAGGATCTGCTGGCCACTGGGCAATCTGACTCCCGGGCTATTTCAGCCCCTGCTTTTCGTACTCTGTGGACTGGGGGGAGGAAGGGGTGGCGAGGGAACCCTCACTCTAGAATCCGTTGCACAAATCGCAACCTCGGGTCTGAGTCCTGGTTCCTCTGCCCCAGTTGATCTGTTAAGCAGACAGACCCTCGTGTTAGATTTCTGGAAATGGAAATATATTAACTGGGGAACAGAAAAAGAAACCGCATCTTATTTAGAATCCATCAATGTTGCTGGCATGCGTTTTAATTCTATCCACTTGCACATTCATACCGTTGCTTTGCTGAGTCTTCTTCTTGTACTGTTTTGGCTTCATCTTTCCTTCTTGAAAACAAAGACGAAGGGAGAGAGAATATAAGTGGCAAGAATCGGGGAGGATTTATGAGTTGTACAAGCTGTCACTTCAAGGTATTTTTTCTTATTAAAATGTACAACTTTCATAAGTCATCAATTTTATGTCTGTGTCCCAGCTCCCTCCCTAGATTTTTCTTTGTGGTGTCTTAATATACTGCTTCACTTGCAGCATTGGAGCAGGAGAAGTAGATGCTCTGTAAGCGACCATTCACCATGCTCTTGCTTTCCAAGCGGACTCGGGATCTTGCTAGCAGGCCGAATTTACCCAGCGAGTGTGTCATCTGACTTAAAGTTTTGAAAATAGGAACCAAATTGTGGCTTAATTGTGAAAATTAACATTTTCCTCTAGCCGGCTGAACACTTATGCAGCAATAAAAAAAAGTGAACTGTTTAGGCTTATAAATCTTGAGCTTGTCAAATTTTACAACAGAGGAGCAATAAAGCACCTTAGAAGAAATGAAGTTTTTCCTCTAGAGCAGTTCCACCTCACACCAGGATTTGCAGTGACTGGAGGGCGCCCTCTATTGATAAGAAAATCAAGAGCACCCATGTTCTTAGGAACAGGATGAGGTGGGGTGGGGGAGGGAATAAAGGTAGGAGGGAAAGTCATAGAAATCACAAACTAAAGAAAGACAAACTAAACTGAATTTGATCCTTATCTCTTGGTTGTGTGTTTTGAAGTATGTTCAATTCAGTGGGATGCTTCTTTATAGCGGTGGAATTAAATCTTGTGTTAAAGAAAAAGAAACATGTTAACTTAATTTTTTAAGCAAAATACTTTGAAAAAAGTGTTCACATTTTATTACTTTTAAAAGATGTTTACCAAAATTTCATTAATTTTATTTCATTAATAATATGTAGTAATTGCAAAAGAGTAAATTTTTGGCCTAACAGTATTTACTTCATAGTATTATCTAAAAATCTTATCAGCTAACTCCCCCCAACAAAAGTCATTTCTCTAGTTAACGGTGAAAGTATTGTTTAGCATATTGTGGACGTATGCAAAGCTTGGAGTATATCATGGGCAATGAAAGGTGTGTTTACCACTTGTGTCATCATAGTATGTAATAGGCAATGAAAAGTTACAGTAAAAAGATAGGCATCCTTCATTAGGGATCTAGTGGTTTATACAATCCGCAATGTGTCTAATAAGTAAGCTGGAGTGATGGGTTTGCCCGAAATTATCCCGGTCCATTGATTTGCACATTGTTACATGTAGAATATTTACATGTCCGCAGTTGATATGCAATCCCTATTTAGAGATTCTGAGTAATGTAGCCAGTAGAGTTGACGACGGCGATCTGGAGATACTGTAAGTGAATTTAGAATGGCCACCTTGAGCTATTTGGGGAAAGGCAAAGGCGAAGACAGTAGGAAGTGGCTCCCAGACTTTGAGGCCATTCTAGAGATTAGATACTACTTCACACCTACTGATAACAAGTTAGAACCTATTTTCAACCTCTTTTCTGACAATTAGCTTTTCTCCTCATTTCTTGATCCATCCAATTGCAAAAGTAGAAACTGAACTGTCATTTAATTAATTTGCTATTAGATTATGAATTTGTGGAAAAGCCACTAAGCAACAACAAATGATGGCGTAATTACTCTACCCTGCGTTAAAAGCTGACTATCCTCATTAATCTAATTACACTGTAACTGAACACGTTGACGTTCTCCAACTCTCAGACCCCTCCCAGCCGCTTTCATGGAGGGAAATGTCAAAGGAACCAATACGGAGCCCCGCACTGGAGCTGTCAGGGACCTTCTAGTCCATCTGATCCGTTCCGAACCGCGGGTCACTTTCTGATTTCCAAAGTGGCTGGATGCTAGCTTTACCAGCAATGGGTTCGAAACGCGGTTCTGCAGAGGTGATCAGATGCGAAGGAATTTGCCACGAGGCGCTGGATAAAAGCGCCCGCTTCCTCCAAAGAGCTGGAGGTGGAGAGGCAGTGTGGGGTGATTAAAAAAAAAAAAAAACTGGAGGGAAGTTGAACCCAATAACGTTAATGCAAGGAGCGGTCAAAGGCCGGTTCCTTTGTAAGGGCGGCCAGAGACAGCGGCTGACACCTCCTTCTACTGGATTCGAGGAAACAGTAAATCGCGGCAGGGGTGGACGGGGAGAGAAGAGAGAGCGAGAAAGAGGCTGGGCCGGGCGCGGTAGGCAGCACCCGCAGCAGGCGGACGCCGAACTCACTTTACACTGAACCGCCGGAGGCAGGAGGCGGCGCGGAGGGGCTGGCGCTTTGGGCCCTGCTAGCGGCGGGGTCCAGAGGCCTTTAGCTCGCAGCCAATGGGATGGGAGGGCGGGGGTGGAGACGACACGGATTGGCGGGCGCTGGGTGGGCGGGGCAGCAGTGAGCGGCTGAGATTGATTGATCCGGGGGCCGCCGGGTAGAGAGGTCCGGGCGGCAGGCCGCTGCTCTCCCGGGCTGGGTGCGCCTCCTGTTGGCTCTCGCCCGCGCTCCACGCCCGCAGAGCCCACGCTGGCCCGGGCCGGGCGCTCGCGCTTTTGGAGCCGGACTCCGCACTCGCTCACGGTCTTTGTGTCTTCTCTCTGGCTCCCTCTCCCTCCGGCCGCTGCGATGCTGCTGCTGCGCCCCGTTGCCGTCGCCGTCTCGCTCCGCCCGCGGCGCGCTGCTCGCTGCGGCGGTGGCGGCGGCCCGTCTCCGACGCGGGCCTGAAGGAGGAAGAAGAGGAAGCGAGGCGCGTCCCCCGGCCCATGCAGCGGCCACGGCCCCGGCCCCGCCACGGCGCCCGCACCGCCGCCCTCGCCGGAGCCCACGAGACCTGCATGGACGGGCATGGGCTTGAGAGCAGCACCTTCCTGCGCCGCCGCCGCCGTCGTCTCCGGGGCTGAGCAGCGCCGCCACCCCCGGCTCTGCCCGCCTCCCCTGGCGCTGCTGCTGCTGCTGCTGCTCAGCCTCGGGCTGCTCCACGCAGGTACGGAGCGCGTGCGCGAGGGGCCCAGCCGCGCGGGGCCAAGCGCTTTGTTCCCAACACCCCGAGTTCCGAGGGCGCTGGCCGGGGCGGGAGGGCGGCGTGGCGGGACGGGAGAGGCCTCTGGAGCCCCTGACAGGCACCTTCGCCGGGCTGGCGGCGCCGCAGCGGGCACCCACCCGGGACGCCGGGGAGGCCTTTTCCCTTCCCTCCCTCCATCCCTCCGGCCTTCCCGGCCTTAGGCTCGGACCGTTGGGAAATCTCCCCTCGATCAGCCGCTTATCGAAGATTTAGGGGGACGGGGGTGGCGGGGCTGCGCCCCCGAGACAAATGTTCCGGGTGCTTTATGGCTCTCCGCGTCGGTGTTTACTGAAAGTCAGGCCGGGATCAGGTTTCCGCCGCCGCCACCGCCGCGGGGAGACAAGGAGCCTTGTGCTGCTGCCCTGGCGTTGGGGGTGGCGGCGAGGCGAAGAAATCGCACCAGATGGAAAGATTTTCACCAGAGTTTGCAAACTGGGAGGTTCATGTCGAAGTAACTTAAATTTCTTCAAACGGGGAGGGGGTTTCTTTCGTATTTGCGGAAGCTGCTTTGAATGCGGCTCTCGGGCTTTTTGGGAAAACTCGTGCTTCGTGGCCGAAGCTGCGTGTTCAGGAGGGGTTGACAGATACGCTGCCTTCCGGAGGTCGGTGCTTCCCCTCTGGAAGCAGCAGTGAGCAATCGGATACCATTTTTCTGTTGAACATCCTCTCACTAGCACAATGTTAAACACCTCAGACTTTCTCAATAAAACTGGGAGGGGGGTGACTTATCTAGGATGCTCTTTGCAAACAAGACCACTTCTAGGAGTTAGTCTAGACACGTTTCTAAGGGCGAAGTGGAGAAACTATTTTTTTTTAGTTTGAGAACTGTTTGTCGTTAGATAAGTTTTTCTTCCACATCTTTTTGACCTGTATTTGTTCCACATCTTTTTGACCTGTATTTGTATGAGAGCAGTCACAGTGGTCTGATCTGAAGAACCCTGAACTTTAAAGCCACCCAAATGTATGTGTGCGGGGAGGGGGGGCGTAATTTTTACTGATTAAGTCATACCAGCCCGAGCTTAAAATCCTGGAGGTCTTCTAAGTAAAGGGGGGTGGGTGGGGGTGGGGGAACGTGGCATTTGAGGAGAGGGCTTAATTTACTTTGTGTGACTTTGCATTGTGACGTAACAGCAGCTGCATTTTAAGTGTCACTTGGGCAAACGAACTGAAATCTTACCGAAGAACGCAGTGATCAAGGCTTTCAATTAGTGACCTTAGAACTTTGGAAAATAATGTCAATCTGCTTAACGGTTAGGTGGGGAAAATTTCATGACATGTCAAAAGATATATTCAGGATTGTTTTGTGTGAAAAATATGTGTCTGTAATGTTCAAGCGTGGGTTTTTTGAAATGGAAATTGAATTTGCCAGGTGGGACTGTGTCCCTCTTGTCCGCTTGGATATTGTTTCCCTTAGTTGCTGTAGGGTCGGTCCCATGACAGGATTAGAATGTGGTCTTTGAAGATGTCTTTGCTGGCCCATGAAAGACCTAAGAAGTTGGTTTTAAAGGTTTAGAAAATTATGGTGCCTTAGTTCGAGAACTTGGAATGTGAAACTCCTCTCAGTATCTTAATATGCCCTCACTAAAGTCACCATCAGATTCTACCAGGATTGCTGTGGTGAGTGATTTCTGTGGACAGCTTGTTGAGAGTGGAGCAATTAATCTGGCTATAGAAAGGAGGGCTCCTTTTGAGAGATTTCTTTGAAGAGCGGTGCTATTGAAATGCAGGGGCTGTTTCTCAGAGTAGGGAGCCTAGCAAAGTGCTCTCTGCAGATGGGCTACCATATGTTTTATGCCTGGATCCATATAATTTGCCTCAGCACCCCATATGGCTCCATATTTCACTTAATTCAGCCTCAGCATATCTTGTTTCTTTTCTTATAAGCTGGTGATTGTGCTGCAGATTCACACGTGCTGTCCTGGCATTGAGGAAGCTGATTTAAATGGTGAGGTTATGCCTGAATCTTTAAGGAGAGCTCTACACCTGAAAATCCTTTAGCACTTTCATTAAGTACAAGGAAAATGCTGTCACCCTGATCACAGATGATCTGACTCAAGGAAACAGTTACCTGTAACTGCAGATTGTGAACTCTGTCCTTAAGAAATGAAAAGAGTACTTTTATTTGCCTTTTCTTCTCTTAAGCAAACCTCTGCAATTCCTGACTGGATATCCAGTAAGTGTACTCATACACTTCATGGCCTTCTTGGCTACATCCTTGAGATTGTTTCTGCTCCGCATGGTCTTGGCATTTTGACAGGAGGCTTGCTTTACCGCCTGCAACAGGCAAAGTGTGCATTGTCATTATAAATTCATGAAGCCTGGATATTTCTGGATGTGTGCTGCAAATTAGTCATTCTACAGCAGCCTGCATTGAGGCCGAAACTGCTGACCCAAATGCACTTTCACTCTCATTAACTTTCCTCCCTCCCATCATCTCTACTCCAAAAGGCTGTTAGAAACCTCATCCAAACAAAAGCGCTCAAGGTCTGTGTTAGGTGAAGATTTCTCAAAGGAATCAGCACCTGCCTGCTATGAAGGAATGAGGAAGGAACGGAAAGAGGAGCTGGCATCTAAATTCTGCTGCTTTCCCCTTCCCAACAATTGCATCTGCATTGCCATGCTGTTCTGACTTTGGATATTTTATGACTATTTGAAATAATTATAAGTAAATGTACGCTCAGATATATTTTATAGACCATAAAAAGAACAAATAGGCACTGCAAGTTTAGCGGAAAGTTCTTGTGCTGTCATTTATTTGTAGTCTGAGGGTTCTTCATTACTGAGTGATTTTGGCCCAGTTTTTATTTCCTTGCTTTCTGCTTGCTGAGAATCTAATTTAAAATGGGAAAATGTGATACCATAGTTACTTAAACCTCTTTTGTTGTTGATGTTCTCCTCCTCCTCCTCCTCCTCCTCCTCCTCCTCCTCCTCCACCTCCTCCTCCCTCTCCTCCTCCCTCTCCTCTCCCCCTCCCTCTCCTCTCCCCCTCCCCCTCCCCCTCTCCCCCTCCCTCTCTCCCCCTCCCCCCATGGGCTTTGAAATGTAAGAAATGTTTGGGGAAATATCTTAAGAAGTGGTCATCTACTACCCTTTTCTCCCCAGCTGAAGCCAAACAGATTAATTTATATGTAAGAGCCATTTACTACTGAAAAGATTAAAATATCTTTTTAAATAATCTTTAAAAACATTTTTAGTAAGTCTTTATCAGATGAAGTCCTAAATCTTGATATTATCCTGAAGTTTGTTATGCTTCTATCTTTAAATAATTACATATCTAATAGCACTCCCCCCCCCCCCCCCCCCATTTTGAGAGTCAGGAATATAGGGGATATGGTGTGTGGAGGAAGGAAAATGGGATTGGAGGAAAGGCCCACTTCCTGGGCTTCATACAGCTGTGTATGGACAAGGCCCTCTCTTAAAATCCCTTTGCCTTGGTTTTTCCCATCTGTTAAATGGCTTTACTGACTTTGGGGTGTTTTGTTGGTTGGTTGGTTGGTTTGATTGATTTTTTTTTTTAATTTTGCATTTGTTTTGTTTTTTGTTGTTGTTGTTAAAAGTAGTTGAAAATGACTTGATCTACTTTGGAGAGAGGAATTCTCTAAATATCAGCTGCTGTTGTTAACTTTGCAATGAGCAAACATAAAATGGGCCAGACACAAGATGTCTTTGTGATTAATATTTTCATCTCTTTTACTCAAGTTAAAGTGACTATCCAATCAAGACTATAACATTTTCCACTTTTTGGGCTTTGAAATGTAAGAAATGTTTGGGGAGATATCTTGAGAAGTGGTCATCTACTACCCTTTTCTCCCCAGCTGAAGCCAAACAGATTAATTTATATGTAAAAGCCATTTACTACTGAAAAGATTAAAATGTCTTTTTAAATAATCTTTATTTAAAAACATTTTTAGTAAGTCTTTATCAGATGAAGTCCTAAATCTTGATATTATCCTGAAGTTTGTTATGCTTATATCTTTAAATAATTACATATCTAATAGCACTCTACTGTCTGTTTCCTCCCACTTAGAATAAGATTTTATGCCTGAAAAAGGTCACAAAGTGCATTTTAGAGCAACCTCCTCATTTTTCAGATGGGGAATGTTAGACTTGAAAAGATTGAGACTTGCTCCATTGTTCAGAGTCCTATAAAGAACGTGTAACACAAATACTGTTGCAGTTGGATGGCAAAGGGAAGAATTTCTCTTTTCAATAATTCTAGTGTCCCACTTTATGGAGCAGAATTAAAAAAAAAAACAAAACTGGTGCATGTGACTGACCTAGCATTGGCAACTTGTGAGATTTTTGTGCTTTGAGAGGTTTTATAAATTTTTATGTGAGGAACTAGTGGCAAAACATCATTTGAAAATTGACTTTTTAAATAGTAGGGCAGTAATACTTGGTTTTCCATTACTTCATTTCATCACTTTGCTTGAGCCATTAAGTTTATATGAATTGTTGATTTAAGGGGAAAATCATTCAGATAACTCTAAGAATTCTGTTGTGTTTCTGAAAAAACATAGTTGGAAACATCTGTTTCTGCAGTGTGATTTCAGTGCCCTTTTTTGTTTAGTGTACTTTTCCTGGTGAAACTTTGGGAGTGGGATCCCAGGGTGATGGGTGTCAAGGGAGAAGTGAATACATAGCTTGGTCAAATGCATCTTTGTTTTTTAAGAGAACATTTATACTTCGTGAAAACCAGGAGATTGACAGTTAATAAACAGTCCTCTCTAATGAAAGAGAAACATGCAAATTACCATACCTTCACCACTCTACCAGGCAATCAGGAGCGGGAGGGCAGGCTGCTGCGGTGGGGCGGCCGGTGGGGGGCGTGGCTGCAGCGATGGACTGAAGTCACCCCTCCGGAGGCTCCCCAAGGTCTTATTTCAGCCCTGATGTTGGGCTGCTTCCCCCAACCATAAGTTCCCAACGCACTTCCAGCCAGAGTTAAAGGGGGCTTCTGTTTTTAAGGCATCGCCATATCCAGTGCCTGCCAGGGTGCTGGGAGCTGAAGCAGAGACGGTGTGAGGCCCAGCTCACCCAGGATGCTGATCCCCCATCACCCCCTCCCAATTCTCCTGGCCCAGCCTTCCCTATGCATACCTGCTCAGGAGAGCGTGAGGTGGTCTTGGCAGCTGGATGGGAGGCCGGCGGGGGGGCGTGGCCGCTGCACGCGGGACAGGAGGCCCACACCCTCCCCCAATCCAGAGGGGCTTGACAGGGGATCTCAGGTCTTGACCCCCGCCCCGGAACCAGGCCAGGGAACCTCAGGCCATGTCCTCACCCACTGGGGCTTGACAGGGAACCTCAAGGTGTGCTTCCCTGGTGCTGGGCTAGGGTACCTCAGGCTGCTCCCTCCGCCCCAGCTCCAGGCTGGGGGACCTCAGGCCGTGCCTCCCACCTGGTGAGGCTTGACGGGACTGCAGGCCACACTCCCAACTCGGCAGGACTTGACAGGGGACCTCAAGGTGCCCTTCCCATCCTGGTGCTGGGTTAGGGGACCTCAGACTGTTCTCTCCCCCCGGCGGGGCTTGACAGGGGACCTCAGGCTGTGCCCCCACCTGGCACCAGGCTGGGGACCTGAAGCTGTGCCCCTCCTGCCTGCCTAGGCTTGACAGGGGACCTCAGGCTGTGACCCCCACCCAGTGGGGCTTCACAGGGGACCTCAGGCTGTGCTCCTCTGACTAGTGGGGCTTGACGGGGGACCTCAAATCGTGTCTCTCCCCTGGTGGGACTTGATGGGGGACCTCAGGCCACACACCCCATCTTGGTGCTGGCCAGGGGACCTGAGGACGCCCCCTGCCCTTCGGGGCTTGACAAGGGTGGGACTGGCCAGATCTGGATGTACCCCAATGCGGGGGGGGGTGGAGGGGCGCGGCTGGGTCTGGGTCTCACGTGATTTTGAGGCACATGTGAGTGAGTGGGGCCTTAACTCTGGGTCCCGTGGTATGTCCCAGACTCTTGACAGGAAGGAGGTTTTCATATACATTCTACTCATTTTCTTTAGACAGATACTTCTATTATAGAGAAAGAGCAAATAGCAATATTACATTATTTCCTCTAATTAATACCCCTTTAATGTGCACAAATTTTGTGCACCGGGCCACTAGTTTGTTGATAAACATCTATCAGGGAATGCAGAATAAGTTAGTGCCTGAATTTTTTTTTCCTTATTCTTTCTCTGTTAGCTGTACTAGAATCAGGTAAAGGTGTTTTAGCAAATCATGCTATAATTTAGGGGTTTCCCTACCTGAGTTGTGGAAATTTTAATTGTGGTTTTGTGCATAGACAGTGCTTCCTAAAGCAAATTACTTATGCAGTTTTCAAAATCAAAACAAAGTTCACATCTTTTGCTTGGCCTTAGAGCAAAGGAATCTTTCTCAAACTCCATAAACAATAGCAAAGTTGGTAAAATTGTCATTTACCATGGCCGATGTTATGAAGTTTTAAGTTAACTAACTGCATGCAGTTTTTCTCCCAGTGGCTTAATTTGTGAGACACAGAAGCACAATGCAGCCCTCTTTCTGAAGGCCTTCTTAAAATAGGAGGATATGAAATAGAACAGTCCCCAGAGGAGAATGTCATTTTCTCATGTAGCTCAGGAAGTTACGAAACATTTTAAAACTGTGTGTTCTTATCTTCTTTCCCATAGGTGACTGCCAACAGCCAGCCCAGTGTCGAATTCAGAAATGTACCACAGACTTTGTGTCCCTGACTTCACACCTGAACTCTGCCATTGACGGCTTTGACTCCGAGTTCTGCAAGGCCCTGCGTGCCTATGCGGGCTGTACCCAGCGAACCTCGAAAGCCTGCCGTGGCAACCTGGTCTACCATTCTGCTGTGCTGGGTATCAGTGACCTCATGAGCCAGAGGAACTGTTCTAAGGACGGACCCACATCCTCTACCAACCCGGAAGTGACCCATGACCCTTGTAACTATCACAGCCATGCGGGAGTCAGAGAACTCAGGGGAGGGGACCAGAACCCTCCTAATTACCTTTTCTGTGGCTTGTTTGGAGATCCCCACCTTAGAACTTTCAAGGATCACTTCCAGACGTGCAAAGTGGAAGGAGCCTGGCCACTCATAGACAATAATTACCTTTCGGTTCAAGTGACGAATGTGCCCGTGGTCCTTGGATCCAGTGCTACTGCTACAAATAAGGCAAGAATACTTTTTTTTCCCCTTCTTATACCTTTCAGGTGTCCGACTCTTCAGACAACCTGGGAAAATTGAAATAAAAGACCTAGTTTAAAAGGAACTTTGCTTGGTCTTCTTGGCAAGCAGTGTTAGCAGGGTGAATGAAGGATTAAATGAAAATTACCAAGGAGTTTCATGGTGAAATTCTAGGGCTTATGAAAAATGAGTGTGTAAATTTGAATAGGCAATGATACAAAAAAACAAAAAGTAAACGGTAATGTTGGATTCTCCTCAGAAAAGGCAGGCCTGTTTAATGAAAAATTGCTTTTTTCAGTGATATCTTTTTTAAGGGCATATGTGTATGACTTAAGGATATCCATGTTTAGATTTATCAGATTTGACTGATGTAGGTTTTCTGAATAAAGAAAGCTGTGAAGCCTGAGGGCAATAATCCATCAGGAAATATATTTTAATCTCAGGCTAACAATTTAAGTGAGAAGCTGAGGGGAAAACTGGCAAAATTAAGTTAAGCTTACCCTGCCTAGCTGCCAGTATTGTGGTTCTTGTTGCTTGGTTGGTTTTAAAGAAACTAATACTGAATCCTCTAAATCAACTTTAAGGCACCAATATCTTAGTGCAACGATTTTCAACCTTTTTCATCTTGTGGCACATAACTACTAAAATTCTGTAGCACCCCTTGCTGATCTGACACACACACACAAAAAGTATAATTTTGATTCATTTACACCCAATGGCTGTTCTGTTGGCTGTTGTCATTTTTTTATTAAGTCAGGTGTTGCATGTTTTAAAAATTCTTGCTCTGGCCTGTGTGGTTCAGTTGGTTGAGTGTCATCCCGTTCACTGAGAGGTCGCGGGTTTGATTCCAGGTCAGGGCACATACCCAGGTTGCAGGTTCAATCCCTTGTTGGGGTGCTTATGGGAACCAGCCAGCCAGCCGATTGATGTTGCATTCTCACAGTGTTGTTTCTCTCTCTCTCTTAAATTAAAAAATTTAAGAAAAAACATTCTTGCTGTCTAAGTGCAAGTAGTACATGCTAGGAACTAACTGGGTTTTCAGTTGCCAGTCGGCACTAATTCATTCACTAGTAAATAAAGAAGTTGCAAGGGTTTTCCATAATAATAGTGTCCCAAGTAAGCAGCTCCTTCCCTTTGTCCCCAACCACAAAATCACACATGTAGACTATCATCTTACTTAATTTCCTTTATTTATTTTGTCTATTCATCCGTTGGCTTATCCTAAAATATAATTGACAAGGATCAATCTTATGTAATAATTATGACTCTTCTTTTGATTCCAGGACACCTTCCCTTGCCTTCAAACCTGTGTGGTATTTTTTTTTTTTAGTGAATTTAAATTATTTTACTTGGCATTTTGTGGAGGGAGTTTATAACACCTCCAGAGATATCTGGAGACACGCAGGGGTGTCACACATCTGAGATTAGAAGTCATTGCTCTGAGACTATTATAATGATGCAGACATCTTAGGGAAACTGAAAAATGTTTACACTTCAGTCCCGGTACAAGCCCAAGCTGGCCTTTCCAAATCCTACATCTCAGATAAACTTTCCTTTTCTGGTTTTTATAAGTATGCAAATTTCTATGTCTGTACATTAAAATATGTACTTGCAATGTTTGATGTAAAGTTATATAATTATGAAGTTTTAGGACAAGCCATGGTCAAAAATCCATCATTGAAGCAGTCAGGTCACAGAACCTTCGATCAGTCTTTGGGAAAACACAACACTGGAAATTCAAGAAGGCAGTTCCATTGGGAATGGGGAAAATCAGCAACGATTGTGCAAATACTTGAGGACTTACAGAGGTGGTGGTCTTTAAACAATGCTATCGAGATTAGTAAGGGCTGTGTGCATGGGAAAATGTTGGTTCAGTGGAACAGTTGACACTGAAGTACTTTATTTAGATCATTCCATTTCAGTCGTGGTTGAGTCTATCATAGTTTTTAGCATTAAGCAAATAAAAGGCACACCGTTTTTTCTCTCTCAGTTTGTTAAGGATCAAAGGTTTTACCCATTCTAAAGAAAGGAGGTTGGGGGTCTTGTCTTGACATAAATTCAGGCCCATGATGAGAATGCTTGGTCTTTAATTGCACTATTGGAAAGTATTTCCCACATCTGGTCACATGCTGTTCAACAAATTACTCTGTGGCTTCACGACCTCTAGTTGTTTTTTTCCTTTTTGTTGTAACTCTCTCCAAAGCCCCCAAAAGCATCTGGAAGGTTACTGTTGAAGGTCTCTCTCAATGCTGGTATGACCTCTGCTGATGAAACTTAAGAGAAGACCTAAAATTTTGCAATACAATTTCCTTTTACCTACCCAGGGCCAAAATAAAACCTGTAAAAAAATCTAAGCAATGAAAAAATGATGGTAATAAAAATAAAAACATTATGAGGCAAAAAGTACTTACAAAATAAGTTCAAAAAAGAATCGGATTTTTTTCCTTTTGATGTCTGCAGTAGTATAAAAAAAAACCTTTCAGAATGTTTTTTCTTACCTTTTTTACAAAGCTTTGTACACACACGTATAGACCAGCTTTTGGATAACCTAGCACTGCATTTTGCAGATACTGTGTCACCCTTGTGATCAAGTGTTTTTAATGACCCATGTGCTTAGTGTCATTAGCTTTAAGATTGGCCAGTGGTATTGACGAAACTGATCAGCTATGATATTGAAATCTATTTTAGCATCTACTTATTTCTCTGCCTTCAGCACTGAACTCAAGCACTAGACCTACTGGGTATCTGGGCAGTAAGGCCCCTAAAACAATTCTTCATCCTGGGAACCTGGCGTCTTGAGCAAGCACTTTCAACCTTAGCTTTGTGAGCTCTACCTGACCCTCAGTGCCCACCTTTCCTCGTCACAAAATACAAAACATGTGTGTGTGGGGGGGGGGGGGTATGTAAAAAACAAAATGAAGAAAAAGTGAAATCCTCTGTACTCCAGGGGCCATTTACTAGCCAAGCTTTCCCCTTTCCACATGCAGGCAGTGAGTTCAGGGCAGCTAGGCCTGCAGTGCTGGACAGTGTGGCCCGGTCTCATTTGTCACGGTGCGCGCAGGTGTGCCTTTTCAGGGCCTCGGGGTTTTATGTCTCTGTCAGCCTGCAAGGCTCCCTCTCTTGGAGCAGTCTGTGTGGTTGGCCATTTTGCCAGGTAAGTGTGTTCCGAGGCCAGGGCTGGTTTTCCATCTCTCCACCCCTCAGGGCTGCAGGGGTTTCTGGCACAGCTACACACCTGGCCTGAGATCCACATCAGCTCTGGGCCATCTTCCTCGCCTTTGGCTGTGAGAGGCGCTTCAGACCTGCAGGCACTGGGGGAGAGAGGAGAGGACAGGCTTAGAACTGGCAGGGTTGGTTACTTGGGAAAGAGAAGCAGTTTTTGTTTGGGGGAGGAGTAGTTCACACTAGGCTCCAGGCAGACACAAGTCAGTAACTCTCCTGAGCCTCACCAATGAATAAACAGGTCATCTGTGGAAGTGCTTGACTTCTGTGCTTCTCTTCCAGCATTCCCCAGTGTGTTTCTGTGGATCTCTGGATCTCTGTTTAAGTGGACTCAATAAAGATTTGTATATGCTGTGATTATAGAAAGTGATTTTGATGTAATTTTATTAAAGGATCTGTACTTTGCAAATTTGCTATATTCTTAATAGCCTATAGTATTAAAATCACAGTTCCTGAAAAAATCCGTTTCTGAGATGCATTTGAAATTATTCCTTTTGCAAAATTTCAGGTATGCATTTATTGCACACCTAAACAATGGTGATATTTTTTACAAGTAATTTAGATACTTTTGCTTTACTTTTTATTTTATTTTAATGCATGTCCTTTCGCATCACTATAGCTTTCTTATCCTCCAATCTTAGTGAGACAAAATTACAAATGTGGGGGGTGGTAAGCTGGGGATGACAGATTTCCTGTCCTTCATCCTTTAGTGAGAGAAGGTGGTTTACCTTAAGGCGGGTTTGCATTTGGGAAAGAGGTGTGTTCTTTGTGCTTGACCAAGCCAGATGATTGTTGGCCAGGTGAGTGGACACTGAGGTGTCTAATATGTTCTTGCTGCCACCACGGGCAACCAGCTCCAGGTTATCCCCATGGACAGTAGCACTCAGCTACCCAAAGCATGGGAAGAGGTCCTTACCCTTCAAGCTTCTTTCTATATATACTTTAAAAGTTCCTAGTTATTCCTAATTCTTAAACTCTTTCTAGAAATTCTGAAAACTTTCACTGGGATGATGATAGAAGATGCAGGAAGACAGTTCCTTTGGTTCATTCTTGCTTACTATGTTCTTCAAACTATAAACCCAACATGTTCCCTTATTTGCTTGTAGGGTCCTAGCATGTAAGCCTGTATATGGCATGTAAACCTGTTGTGGACCATTCTGTTGGTTACAAAATCAGAGTTATGTGCCTGCATTGCGAAGTCTTTCCCCACTGTCATTTTAAGCATATCTCTGGATCAAGGTTTGGAAATCTGTTCTCTCTTGACCCCAGGCCTAGGGCATTGTTTTTGGAGCCAAGTTTCTGTAACCCATATGTTTTTTGTATCTTCACGGATAGATGCAGCGTGAGGTACACTGTGGACTAAGGTAGATGCTGCATCCTCCCATCAGCAGGAGTGTGTTTTAAATATATGAACACTGTTCTTGCATGCAAGGGGACTTTATCTTTCCTTCCAGAGAGCACATCTGCTTTGCAGATACATTGTAACCAATCTTTAAAATCTGAGATTGCTCTTTATTTTGTTATGACTTATCTGTTATGCAGGTAATTCTTGCCATCTCTCTAAGATTTGCTCCTTGTCCTGGTCCTCCTTGTTTTGCAGAAATTACCAGAGTTGCTAGACTAGTTGAAGTATATTGGGGAGCAGGAGGGAAAGAAGTTTGCAGTTGTAGCTTCCTGCTTAGTATAATACCATAATTTGATAAAGTTTATGATTTAGTTCTGAGTTTCAACCAGCAAGCATCAAAGGACCTACTGTGTGGGAGAGATGCAGGATGAATGAATGCAGCTCTGTCTCATTCTAAGCACATAAGTGAAATTTGCAGCAGTCAATGGAGAATTGTGGGGTGTAAAAACAGCCATTTTCAGGGTTTCTTTTTTGAACATTGGTGGCCCACATTCAACAGCTGGTTCCACATGCAACTACTTAGCAAGTTGTTGCAGGTTCCAAGAAAGGCCAAAGAGCCCTAGCTGGTTTGGCTCAGTGGATAGAGCATCAGCCTGTGGACTGAAGAGTCCTGGGTTCGATTCCGGTCAAAGGCCCCATGCCCAGATTGTAGGCGCAATCCCTAGTAGGGAGTGAGCAATAGGCAGCCAGTCAATGATTCTCTCTTGTCATTGATGTTTCTAGCTCTCTGACCCTTCCTTTCTGAAATCAACAAAAATATATTTTAAAAAATGGTTGTTTTTTTTTTTGTTTGTTTGTTTTTGTTGTTTTTTTTAAGAAGTGTGCTGTACCCAGAGCACTCTTCTCCATCCTGGTCACTTGTCTCAGGTCTTTTTTTTTTTTTTTTTTTTTACTTCTGGAGTTTGACAGTCTCCCTTCCCATCCAGCCACTGTCAAAGTAGACCCTTATTTACATCCACATTTCCTCCACATCCCTACAACCTAGTAGGGTCTAGAGCTCTGGCTGCCACTTTTGAAAGGTTGTTGGTCTGATTTAATCCAAAAAGCTTTCTAGAATTTGACTATCAGAGTATTCAGTTTTTAAATTCATTTTTCAGGATCATATCTCACCTTTAAAACTCATGAAAGCGTGTCTTAGATATCCTTATCTTCCTTGAATTTATTTATTGTAGAAATGATTGAAACATGGAAGAATAGTTTTGAGAAGAGCAGAAATCAGCTATAATTTCAGGTGCTAGTTTTCTTATTTGTCCTCGTTTCCTACATAGCCCTTGTGTATACTGGATTATCAAGTCTTAGGCCCAGGAACTACTCAACTTTGCTTTATATAGTTTCAGCAAATTGCCTGGAGGTAAAAAGGATTTCCAAATTCATGAGGGGAAGAGAGCGGAAAAAGGAGAGGAATTATTAGCTATATGGTGTAAGTATAAGTAGAAAAGATCACTTTGTAACATGAATGGGCTACCTTGGTTATTCTTTGTGCTGTATTTTCCAAACAAGGTTCACCTTTATATTGTTCATACACATTAAAATATTCTGGCTAATGAGTCCTTTTACCATCTTTCTATTCTTTGGAATGAAGAGAGACAGCAGATGTTAGTAGAAACTGTCTAAAATTGTGCCAGGTTTGTATCTGCCTCTTTTAAGGCCTGCATTTTGAATCTCCTGGACTCTGTGCCACTCTGTCCCAGATGTGGTTTAGAAAGGAGAGGAGCTTCCGAATCCCCCGTTTGTAAGTGAAGTTAACCCAGGGCTTGCCCTGCCCTAGCCAGGCAGGATTCCATGTGTCCCATGGGCCTCTGCTGCTTTAAAACAGATCCACACTCCTCCATAGTTTGAACCAGAGGCACAAGGCCAAGTCTGATGCACAGCTGAGAGTTAGAACTTGTTTTTCTGTCACATTTCCAAGAGTCTCTGCCGGGTTAAATTTTCTTTGAGTCAACATTTTGAGAGGAAGGGGCAAGAGGGAAACATTGGGTGATTGGTACTTCTTTTGTTGGCCTCAGCTAATGCTAACCAAACAGTTTCTGCCTGTGCGGAACGTGGCATGCAAAAAGACTTACCTACAGTGTTGAACAATGAAAAATGCTACCTTACCCATTTTGTCTTTATTTGTTTTGACTGCAGTAGAACTTGCTCTTCCACTGTTTTGAATTTTGTGTTCTTGTGGGTGGGGTAACTTAAGGACTCTTTAAACTGCTCAGCCTGTCAGTGAGTGGTAACTAACAGGAACAGCAACACACTTCTAAAATACAGAATTTAACTGACAGCCTTGCCCTAAAAGCCCGGTGCTGTTGGGTCTAGAAAGAACTTCAGGTGAGACTGGTTCTGTGGGGAGAGGAGTTTTTTATGTCCTGGTTAGCTGGTTATTTTTAGAATTGGAGTCAAAAGAACATTTGGCTAATTCTGTTGGGGGTTCTCTCCGTGTTGGAATACAGTATGTGTACTGTGGATAGAACTGATGTGACAGCATTTCAACACTCACTTTCATAAACGCTGAAATGGGGTCAGGGTTCAATCTTTCCATTTTAGGATGTGTGTGAATACGCGCAGATGTGCATGCGTGAGCTTAAGCATTATTGTCTCCCTACCTTAGGAAAATGAAGACAGAGGGATGTTGTTTTTGTAGCATTCCTGGTAACTGACTTCTTAAAATATGTGGTCAGGGCCTCTAACCACCTTGTGGGCTTTTTTTTTTTTTTTTTAATAACCCTGACAACTTGAACCTAGAAGTGACAATGTGTGAGTGGAGTATCGTGAAGACCTTCAAGCCCTTTTATATCTTTTTAATCACCTCCCAAAACTGAAGGGGGGAAAAAAAAAGATTAAAGAGGCTATGATTTCCTAATCCCCAACGGTTTGGGAAACAGCTGTGCTGAACCTAAGCCCAGAGCATTTGCCCAGCGACCCTCTGGGGCCTGGAATGTGTGGCCCTGCCCCCACATCCCCTGAGGGGTGAGCTCCCTGAAGGGGAGGGCCAGACCTGCTAGGGCAGATTCTTACCCCTAGAGTTATGCTGCGGGCCCATGCCTCTCACCTTTCAGAATATTTTTAGCCTCTGGTCTGAAGCACAGTGGCAGCCTGGGCCTGTAATACTGTCCACACATGTCTAACTTCACATCTAGAAGCACAGTGAGCCCCTACATTTGCTGAGCTCTCTGTATGCAAAGTCTGAGCACAACCAACCGACAAGAAGGTCCTGTGGAGTTCTCCGAGCGGCTTAGACTTTCAGGACCAGAGGCCTTTTCCTCATGGCTCAGCACAGCCGTGGTCTGGTCTGTACAAGGAAGCTAGCCAATCTCCCTGTCTCTGGGCCTATTTACACTTCCAGCCTTCCTTGTTTTAAGTGTCTAGAAGTTTTACTCTTTGGAAGTGGACATTTTTGTGCCCATCCCTTTTGCGTGTCATCCCTGGGCCTGCTTCCCTTTCACTCTGGCATGCTCTTTGCAGCCTTGGAGCCCAGCACTTCTGCCCTGGACCACCCTAGCAGCCTCAGCTGTGGGTGTCCTTCCCTCTGGTTTGGTTTCTTCTTTCTCCGTCTGCTGCCAAGAACCCCTCCATCAGCCAAGGCGGCCCTTGTTCCTACATGTATTACCTGGGGCAACAGTGAAGAATAAATAAGCTGATCCATTCCATTTCTCTGGATTCCTGTAAATGTTCCTAGAACAGAGCTCTGTGGAAAGAGACTCCGAGGGGAGAGAAACCTGTTTTGATATCACTTTTAAAGGTAGCTGATTCTTAGTCTCATTCAAGCCCTAAAAGGAATCAAGGGTAAGATTTTTAATCTGCCACCCTCCTTTTAAGCATGTATATTGTCTTGTCCTAGTCCAGCACAATCATTTAACAAAATACACTTTTGTAAGCCTTACATTCAGTCTTTCTGTAGTAGATGGTTGATACAGAGGCTGAGTAGTGATTGTCTCTTCCATTTTTAGAAGCAGGGGAGAGAAAAGGCATATTCATCTAGAACAGTGGTTCTCAACCTTTCTAATGCCATGACCCTTTAATACAGTTCCTCATGTTGTGGTGACCCCCAACCATAAAATTATTTTCGTTGCTACTTCATAACTAATTTTCTACTGTTATGAATCGTAATGTAAATATCTGTGTTTTGATGGTCGCAGGCTCTACAGCGGTTCTCAACCTGTGGAACCGCTAGCAGGGTCGCCTAAGACCATCAGAAAACACAGCTATTTCCATTAAGATTCATTAACAGTAGAAAATTAGTTATGAAGTAGCAACGAAAATAATTTTATGGTTGGGGGTCACCACAACATGAGGAACTGTATTAAAGAGTCATGGCATTAGAAAGGTTGAGAACCACTGTTCTAGATGAATATGCTTTTTCTCTCCCCTGCTTCTAAAAATGGAAGAGACAGAGTTCTCCCATCTTTTATAACCAAAGGACAGGCACCTGCCTCCCAGCCTAGAGGGGTGACTTCAGCTCCACCCAGTTCCCTGTCAGGGGGTGGGGTGAGCCTGGGGGTGACCAGAAAAACACAGGAAGGAAGGAGTCTTCAAAGACCTCTACTTCCTTTTGGTGCTTCCAAGTTTCCTAAGCTTTGACTTCAGACGTAAAGATCAGGTGTTTAAGAGCAGGAGATAGAGCACATGTATTTCTTGGAAGCATGTGCTCTTTCTTGTTGGTATGGGTTTTTTTTGCTCACTCCACAGGACTGAATGTAGAAGCTCTATACCACTTACCTGTGAAAGGGCCCCTTATCTTCCCTCAGAGTCACCTATTTTCTCAACCTGTGATGCATCCAGAGAATTTGATGAAGGGGACATATTAACTATGTGAAATAAAATTCATTTAGGTTCCTCTACCAAGCAGAATTTTAACCAGGTCCATATCAGAATTATTTCTCCATGTTCCAAGCTAATTTCTGTGACAATTTCACTTTAGTTTGCTGGCTCATTAATCCAAGAAATGTGAGTCCGAGAAGTCCATCTGGTATTGGAGGATTCCCGGAAGGGCCTGCACTTGCAGTGTGGAAGGGCCTGATTAAACACTGATAAATGTTTCTTCCAAAAGGCAACAAGCACACATAGTTAAGTGCACAATCTTTGGGGAATTCTGCTGTTTGAAAACCTGTGCAGAGCACTTTCCAAGGCTATCGAGCTTGGGAAAGATATGTCTGTATCTTGGCAAGACAGTGCCTGAGTTTTCCATTTTGTTGGCTACCTCATTTTTTAAAAATGCATCCTCCCTGTCCCTCATCTTCCCACTTCCTGTCCCCCTCCCCCAAGAAAGGAGAGGCAGATGCCTCTAAACTTTGATATTTCACAGCAAACCTTAAGTCTTTCTTGCTTTCATGTGTGGAAAGGTTGATGTGTAGCTGCTATCTTTCTCTTCCTGATAGACCTTGTGGGTGGTAAAGATCTCAGGGAGTGGATATTAAAAATTAATGAGGAGAACTGGAGTAGTTTGTCTGAGGTGGGGTTTGAGAGGGCCTGGGTGGGGGAGGTTTAACAAAAGGCATTGATGTTTTAAATGCACAGAAATGCCATCCATCAATAATAAATGGTGTGGCATAGAACAGATGTGCCAAATTGAGTTATTACATACAGCATATGCATCTCTTCATAGAGGGAGAAAAGAAAGCATAGCTGGTGTTTTTAAAATTATCTGAGACCTTTAGAATATGATTTCGAATACCCTGTTTTTACAAAGCTCTGATAACTGCTAGTTGGAAATAAAAAGGTTGGAATTTCCAAAAATTTTTAATTAAGTTTGGAATGTTTTAAAAGAGTTAATGTTTTTTTTCTGAAGAGGGAGACAGAATCTGAAAATGAATTTCTGGCCCTTTATGGCTGAGTGCTTGCTGTTTAAGAGCTTGTAATTATATGAGGAATGAAATTGCATTACAAAACTTAAGTCACGTGAAACTATCACCTAGTGTTCTCTACATTTACATGGATGGTATCTCTAGGTATGTACGTAAACTATACAGAGGACCTCTTGGGAAACCCCCTCATGCTTTGAGATCGATGATGCATCACCCTCAGCATTTTGATTCATGAGCTAATTGTACAGAGGCTCTGTGAGAATTATGAGAAATACCAGCTTCAGTGTCTCAGAGAAAATCACTCCCAGGGAATTGGACAGATAAAAATCTGTTAGATAAGCTGGGATATTTTAAGTGTAGATACTAGTGCAGAGGCCAAGCTTTGAGTTTTACTTGATCTTCCCAAGGTGTGTCACAGGCATAGCAGGGGACAGTGTGTGTGAGGGTGTGAAATGAGTCCTGGGTAGGAATGGGTGTGCTCGGTGAAAACAGCGGAGCCCTGGTAAGACATGTGGAAGGACCCCACTCATCTCAATATGGACCACGCTTGCCTTTTTGGAAACTTCTGTGGAACTGGATCTCTGTTTTTCCAACAAAACTAATTCCTCTTTGTTTTTTCCTAAGGTGAACAAAAAAGTACTTAATTCTTGGAAATAATAAAGTCGGTTTAAATTTGAGGTTTGTTAGACTCAAAAAACAAATTACTTAGCTGTTGTAGAAGAGTTTGTAAAATCTTTGGGAATGTTGTAATTGAAAACGAGGATACTGATTATATGAAAAGTCTGTTACTAACTCTCCTTTTAGCCATTTATATTAGCATATTAAGCGCCCAGTCAGTCACCGGTGTCTGACACTATACTTTCCGTCCAGAAGAAAAACAGGCTGAGCGCTTAATATGTTAACTTTGAATCTTTCAGGTGCAGAATTTATTTGAATTAATCTTTTCACCTGCAAGGGATCCTAGCTTGCCTTAAAACACACACACACACACACACACACACACACACACACCTTGTCAAACTGTCTTTAGAGCCACCAAATAAATCTATTTTATAGTCCCATTAGATACCTCGCTCAAGTCCCATTCACTCTGGGAGGTCCTATGTTTGGATGCACAGCCAATGTCCTGAGCTCATCCCTGTGCCCCCTTTGGGTTGTTAAGGTGTTAAATGGGAGAAGGCCGGTGGTGAAATTAAATTGTGGCGCAGGGTAATTAGGAAGGGAGAAATCCAAGCACTTCATAGCACATTGTCTGGCCTTAGTTGCAGCTGCAAACAACGGATATGAATTTAACCAATTGCTACAGTGCAGCTGGTTCAGATCTGGCTTTACAACTGGCTGAAGTAAAATGAAATGGCTGGAAAATTCCAGTCAAGTAACACCAGTGGGAACATGTGGGATTAAATAGTGTGAGCAAAAGCTGGCTGAATTCAGGAAAAAAAAACTTCAGACATAAACTTGAGGGTGGTGGTGAGGACTCAGGGGCGGGAGGGACCAGGGCATTTTCTGGCCTTTTTAACAAGGGTCTATTGTTTTGATTAGTTTCCTTGCAGGAGGTGGTTTCCTCCATCCAGAGTAATTTGTAGTGTGCTGGCCTGTCTACCTTCCTCCTTGACTGAAGTCACCTGATACTTTTTTTTTCCCTCCAAGAAGAAAGAAAAATAAGCTGTTACCTCAGTGACTGACAATAACGCGAATCTCAAGACGTAGTCCTTTTTTCCTCAGGACCGTTTCTCACCTTGTGAGGCCAGGAGGTCCTCTCTTCCTTTCGCCGCCCGCACAGGAGATGTTGTGTGTTCGAGTCCTAGGTGCTCAGAGGTTCCGTTTTTTAAAATAGTTGTTCTAAGGAAAGAAAGTGGGTTCACTAAAGGGAAGCTTTTGTATTGCCAGATTTGTTTTTTTCTCTCCATGAATTGTCTGCTTAATTTGGAGAGTTGAGAGTTGGCTGGGAGAATTCTGAGAGGCCAGAGGGCCGAGTGCTATTTGGGGAAAACATTTGCTGTAGCTAGGTTTAGGGTATTTATTCTCTGCCAGTGCTTGGGAGCTGTATTTGCCAAGTGATTTTCCTGTCGCAGGGATTAGCCAGTCATGTGAAACATTTGATTAAGAGACTTAGAGAAATCTTTCCCGAGGCCCTTGCTTGGTAGCTGCCGCTGGGATGACCCCTCAGCTCGCTGCTGCGTCCCCAGTGGTCACAAGTACGTCTGTGTTTAGTCATGGGATATTTTTTTACAGTCCAATGAAGACACCTTTTGGGAATCAAAGTTCTGGCAGGTATATTGTTAATTGCATCATTTAGAAAGGAATCTTTTCTCAGAGCTATACCACTCCTCTGCTTTTGGAAAGAGACAAGATATAAACGATCGCTAAAAACTGCCTATATCACAACAGCAAGACACATTTTATTTTCCTCATGCACATTCCCTGGACTTATGTTACATGTTCATTCTAAACACATAGGACTTAATTTTTCTTCACAGCAACATTATTCTTTGTGGGGTGAATGTGGAGGTTCTTTCTCTAGCTACTCAACTCCAGAGTAAGGAAGCTCTTGCTGCAGAGGGAGGCACCGTCCTTTTCCCTCCCATCGTGTTAAACTCTGTGCATGTTCCTCCTTCCCACAGATCACGATCATCTTCAAAGCCCACCGAGAGTGTACAGACCAGAAAGTGTACCAAGCTGTGACCGATGACCTGCCGGCCGCCTTTGTGGACGGCAGCACCAGCGGTGGGGACGGCGACGTCAAGAGCCTGCGAATCGTGGAAAGGGAGAGTGGCCGCTACGTGGAGATGCACGCCCGCTACATAGGGACCACGGTGTTTGTGCGGCAGCTGGGTCGGTACCTGACCCTCGCCATCCGCATGCCCGAAGACCTGGCCATGTCCTACGAGGAGAGCCAGGACCTGCAGCTGTGTGTCAACGGCTGCCCCCTGAGCGAGCGCATCGACGACGGGCAGGGCCAGGTGTCTGCCATCCTGGGGCACACCCTGCCTCACACCTCTCTGGCCCAGGCCTGGCCTGGCTACACACTGGAGACTGCCAACGCTCAGTGCCACGAGAAGATGCCCGTGAAAGACATCTATTTCCAGTCCTGTGTCTTCGACCTGCTCACCACTGGTGACGCCAACTTCACCGCAGCTGCCCACAGCGCCTTGGAGGACGTGGAGGCGCTGCACCCGAGGAAGGAACGCTGGCACATTTTCCCGAGCAGCGGGCACGAGGCGCCCCGAGCAGGCAGCCATTGGCCTCTCAGCCTAGGACTCACATGCTTGATCCTTGTGTTTTTGTAGGGGTTGTCTTTTTTTTTTTTGTCTATAACAAAATTTTAAATATATATTGTCATAATATATTGAGTAAAAGAGTATATATGTATATACCATGTATATGACAGGATGTTTGTTTGTCCTGAGACACCCACCAGATTGTACATACTGCGTTTGACTGTTCTCACGTCTGTTGGATGTAGTGTTCTTTGATTGTATCGATTTTATTTTGCAGTTTTGTGAAATGTTTTATAATGTCCCTGCCTGGGGACCTGTTAGAAAGCACTTTATTTTTTATATATTAAATATTTATGTGTGTACCTGGTTAGTATGTATAGTACATATACAGAGACACCATACCCAGCAACCCTTTGAATATGACTAGTGATGAGTGCAGCTGTTCTTGGCCGCCCCCTTCTGTCCTTTCCCATTGCTACTGATCCCCACAGTGTACAGCCTCCTGTTCCTTTGAGCCCCTCACCTCTTCTGCCCTCACTTAATTGGAAGTTAACTCCTTACAGGTGCTTTTTGGCAGTTAAATACCAATGTTGAAGAAGCCTCTCTGTCCCTTTCCCAGGGAGCAGGGAGATATTACTATGACCCATATTAAGCTAAGACTATTGTATGTGAGAACTTACGGCATGTTAAATTGAACCAAATGAAACTGCTGTTTTTATAGGTCAGAAGGGGCAATTTCATCAATAAATAATGAGGCATTTTGCTAGACTCCCATAGCTCTCAACCTTATCTCATGTCCCTTTTTAAACTATAGTGTTTCTCCCCCTCTTTCAACTCTTATTTTGCATTGAACAAAAAGGAAAAAAAAATTTAGTGCTGATGCCTTGTTGTAGAATTAATGCGAGGCCACTTTCTTAGCCTTTACTGAGGCCCAGATCCCATCACAAAGTTTCTCACTCTCCTGTGCCCTCCGCACTATGTTCTTCGCACAGTCCGATCTGTCTGCGTGATGGAATGGACTGGGTGTCAGTGACCAGCTTGCTGGGCCTGCCTCCGAGTGCTACTTAATCGAGACATTCTCATTAAGCAGCATTTCTTCCCAGGTGGTCCCTTTCTAATCACATTCTCCCTCTTAATATTTGTAGGTGAATATTATTCACTCAGTTGCTCATGTAACTTGGTAAAATCCCCATAAAATAGAAAAACTCCCTACCTCCTCACTTCCATTTTCAGCACCCCCCTGCAAAAGGAAAATAACAGGCAAGGCACGCTCAGTAACTGAGAAAGTAAACAGTAGGAAGGTTTATATAGTCGTATCTAAAATGTGTTTGGTTCCAAGAAAAAGTCATAGAATTTGTGCTTTACCTTAAGTTTCCATTAATGTAAGCAACAGTTAATAAACTTTAAATACCATAGCAATTTGGGTCAAGATTGTGCTAAATTTCAGTTAGCCAGGTAACTTCTTCCCTTTACCATGCTCCGTGGATTAGCACTGCTAGAGGCCCAAACTGACAGGAAAAGAGGATGTCATTTTTCTGAAGTTTTTTTTCTTAGTGAACTGCTCTGTCTTCAGTCCCAGGATGGAACTGTGGGTTCGCCCAGAAGTGGCAAACGTCCTCTCTTTCTTTGGCAAATGAGAGAATAATCTGGCCAGTCCGGGGCGGGGGTGGGGTGGGGGGGGGGGTAAATGAGGACATCCTGCTGCTTAACAAACATTCAATACCAGAAAGTTGAAACTCAAACCTGTCATCCTTTTATAAAAACTAGGGGCCTACCTACCATCAGCTCTGAACTGTGGCTGCTGCTGTTCACTTAGGGAACCATATGCCCGGATCAGAAGCTATAGTCAATTTTGTTTTGGAATTGAGAAGAAATGAGAGGAAATAGGGTACCTCTAACCACTATGTTTGTGCAAATAGTATAAAAAGTAAAAACGAGTAGAAACTTATCTGGGTTTGGAGTGTGTATGATTAATATACCTTTGTCTTCTGTAGGGAAAGCAAAACAAGCACCTCTACTAATAGTTGGGGAAAGAAAATTGGACCGTTTTGCCATATTTAACTGGAAAGGATGCTTAGAAGCATCCTACATCACCAGGATGAGTACCAATGTACTTAGCTACTCTCTTAATCACCAGTGTCCCTACATTTACAATCCTCAGAATTGTTGCAGAAATGCTGGTGTTTCTCTAGAGAAGGGCCAACTTTATTTTCTCCTGTTTCTTTTCTGGGATTTCTAGAGAAAATGCAACTTGCACATGTTGGTACTTGAAATTCTCCTTAACCAGATGAGTTTGGGTGACACCCAACATGTAGACAAGCTGTAGCTGTTCCAAGGTCTCCTGGAGAGCCTCAAACTTGGAGGGAAACACTGGACTTCACAGATGCTCCACATGGCTGTCTTTAAAAGACTCAAAACATTTTTGTCCCCTTTTTATGCTTGGAAACCCCACAGTGTGTCGAGTCTTCAGATGTGGTTCATAGGTATATGAATAAGTATCTGTAAAACTGAGTGTGCAGTGTGTAAATACTTTTAAGTTATTATGCTAGAAAAATAAAGTTAACATACCAAGCTGTGGCATGTTTGTTCTGTGGTTATAGTGACACCTGCTGGAAGAGCTGAGAAATGGCAGAAGAAAGGAAATGAGGATATTTGTGCAGTCCTTTATGGCTACTCACAGCAAGTTGTACCAACTGCCCAGGAACTGACTTATTTTCTAAACTGTATGACTACAGTTTTTCCTTATTTAATCTTAAGCAATTGCAAATAAGTATCTGCCAGACTGGTCCACTGGTGTTATCCCAGAGATCTAGCCTGAGAAATAGTTTTGGTCCCTCGCAGACATGGGACTTGCACTTTGGTTTCTTGAAGGCAGTGTACACAGCAGCAACTTACTCCTGGTGGGGAAGGTCGTGGGGGCAGGACTTTCTAGCTTTGCAACTTTTTAAATCCCTGCTTCTTGGGTGTTATATAAAAAAAGATATCACAAGATCACACGTTTAAGAAACATGCCAAAGGGTAAAAAAGTTTTAAAAACTCAAAGACACAGGAAAGCACTTACTGCTACAAGGTAGAATGGTACATGAAGCATACATTGACTGAGGCGAGCAGACACATAACAGTTGCTTAAGTGAAAAGCTATATAGACCAGAACAAAACAGGAAAATGAATTGTCAGTTGAACCACACAGCAACATAGTCACTGAGTACCTAGTACATCGGTCTATACCAAGTGAACACTAAGAAATAATCTACAGCACAATGAAGTCTATGCTTAAAAGGCAAAAATTCTTTTCACATACTCTATGATCATACTCAGATCCTCCAACTTTTCAAAGATTGAAATTTGAGCAACTGTCCAAAAACCCAAAAGGGAGGCACTTGGCACTCTTCTCTTGCCTGGAGTCAGCTAATAACAGTTCTGCGTTGCTTCAGTCCTTTCTGAGCAGAGATACCTTGAACAGTTTTTCCTCCTGTTCCCTTGAGTTTGCACATGAACCAAGGAGCATCTCCCCCACCATTGAAGAAAGAGGAACCACTTCAGTGATTTCACTGCCTTGCTTCTGCTTCCATGCATTTTCTGTATATCTTCCAAATGGACAACTCATGCTATCATTTAGAATAGAGGCCCAGTGCATGCAATTCATGCATGGGTATGGTCCCTAGGCCTGGCCTGCAATCCGGGTCATCTTCCCCAGCTACTGGCAGCCGGTCCTCCCCTGCCACCACCCACACCCACCTCCCCATTCCCCATCAGCGATCAGAGCCTGCAGGCCAGGGGAAGGGACTGAAAGGTTGGCCGGCTGGTCCCAATTGGGCATTGGGGCCTGCAGTCTGGGGGCAGCTCTTGCGTTAAGTGTCTGCTCCGTGGTGGTCAGTGCACATCATAATGACTGGTTTGCTGTTCAGTCGATTTGCATATTACTCTTTTATTATATAGGATGGTATTTTCCTTTGAATTTACTGCTCTTCTTAAGTACCATATTTTCTGGCGTATAAGATGACTGGACTGATGATGATAGGAGGAAGATAACAAACAATAGAGAGAGAGCAAGTGCCAGGCAAGTCCCTGGCAAGTTAGCAATGCCCATCATAACTGCAAGCTACGGTATTTTTACACCTGGCATATAAGACAACCCCTGACTTTTGAGAAGATTTTCCTGGGTCAAAAAGTTGTCTTATATGCTGGAAAATATGGTACCCCTAGTAAGCAAGATGTTTGACACCAATGAAATAAAATCTTAGTCCCTTATTCCCAACATGTGATGTCTGTGAGATATGTGCATGGAATGGGGATGTCTTTGTGTCTCCTCTCTCTTGTACAGATGAAGAGGGCGAGTAGGGCCTCCAGTGCTGAGGGGGATACACTCACAGATCCTACCAAGATGGGATGTATGCCCTTGGCCTCATTAGAATGAGGTTCAAACCAAATGAACAAACCAGTCTTATCAACTAGAATATATCAAAATCATTCCATCCAACTCCAGCAAGAAGAAAGCAACAGGGCAGTTTCCAACACCCTTTCTTGATAAAAACTCTCAACAAGGTGGGAATAAAAGGATCATACCTCAACATAATAAAAGCTATATATGACAAACTCACAGCCAACATCATACTCAATGGGCAAAAACTAAGACCATTTCCCCTAAGAACAGGAACAAGTCAGGGATGCCCACTCTCAGCACTCCTGTTCGACACAGTACTGGAAGTACTAGCCATTGCTATCACACAAGAAGAAGAAATAAATGGCATCCAAATTGGAAAAGAAGAAACAAAACTATCCTTATTCACAGGTGCAATAATACTGTACATAGAAAACCCTAAAGACTCCATAAAAAATGTTAGACTTAATAAATGAATTTGGCAATCTAGCAGGATACAAAATCAATGCCAAGAAATCTATGGCATTCCTATACACCAATAGTGAACTTACAGAAAGAGAGACTAAAAAAGCAATCCCATTTACCATCACACCAAAAAAATTAAGATACCTAGGAATAAACTTTACTAAGGAGGTAAAAGACCTATATGCAGAAAACTACAGAACAATGAAAAAAAGAGATAGAGGAAGACATAAAAAGATGGAAGAAAATACTGTGTTCACGGACTGGTAGAATCAACATGATTAAAATGTCCATACTATCCAAAGCAATCTATAGATTCAATTCACTCACCATTAAAATACCAATTCATCTGGAATTTAAAAAATAGCCCAAATAGCTGCAGCAATCCTAAGAAAGAAGAATGAAGTAGGTGGGAATATCAATACCAGATATCAAGCTATATTACAAAGCCACTCTTCTCAAACCAGACTGGTACTGGCACAAGAACAGACATATAGATCAATGGAATAGATTAGAGAACCCAGAAATTGACTCAAACCAATATGCTCAATTAATCTTTGATAAAGGAGGCATGAACATACAGTGGATCCAAGACAGTCTCTTCAATAAATGGTGTTGGGAAAAATTGGATAGATACATGCAAACAAATGAAATTAGACAACCAATTTACACCATACACAAAAATAAACTCAAAATGGATCAAGACAGGAAACATAAAAATTAAACATAAGACAGGAAATCATAAAAATACTAGAGGAATCCACAGGAAGAAAAATCTGACATATGCTGAAGGAAACTCTTAACTGATACTGCTCCTAGGGCAATGGAAACTAATGAGAAAATAAACAAATGGGACTACATAAAAATAAAAAGCTTTTTAACAGCAAAAGAAACCATCAACAAAACAAGAAGAAAGCCCATTGTATGGGAGAACATATTTGCCAATGTTGTCACCGATAAGGGTTTAATATCCAATATTTATAGGGAACTCATCCAACTAACAAAAGGAAGATAAGCAACCCAATAAAAAAAATGGGCAATGAACCTAAATAGATACTTTCCGAAAGAAAACAAAAGGCCAAGAGACATATGGAAACATGCTCAAAGTTAATAATTATCCAAGAGATGCAAATTAAAACGACAATGCGGTACTATCTCACACCTGTCAGAATGGCTATCATAAACAAATCAACAAACGACAAGTGCTAGTGAGGATACAGAGAAAAAGGAACCCTCGTGCACTGCTGATAGTAATGCAGACTGATGCAGCCACTGTTGAGAACAGTATGGTGTTTCCTCAAAAAACTAAAAATGGAACTCCCATTTAACTCATTGGTCCCACTTCTAGAACTATATCCCAAGAAACTAGAAACACCAATCAGAATGGATAATATGCACCCCAATGTTCATAGCAGCACAATTCACCATAGCTAGATTTGGAAACAGCCTAAGTGCCCATCAGCAGGTGAGTGGATTAAAAAACTGTGGTACATCTACACAATGGAATACTACACTGCAGTAAAAAAGAAGGAATTCTTACCATTTGCAACAACATGGATGGAACTGGAGAGCATTATGCTAAGTGAAATAAGTCAGTGAGAGAAAGATAAATATCACATGATCTCATTCATTTATGAAATATAATGAACAAAAATAGATCCAGAAACAGAGAAGCATCGATCAGACTGTCAAACCTCAGAGAAAAAAATAGGGGAGGGTGGGTTAAGGACGAGAGATCAACCAAAGGACTTGTATGCATGCATATAAGGCTAATTAATGGACACAGATAACAGGGGGAATAAGGGCATGAGGGGGGCAATAAGGGGTAAGGACACATATGTAATATCTTAATCAATAAAGAAGGAAAAAAAAGATGTAGCACTCAACAAATGTCCTTGAAAATGTTCCAGAGATGGAAAATTCTGTGTTCACTTGGAGGAGTACTTCCTAGAACCACATTTGCATTTATATCCCTGTGTTCATTCTAGAATTTAGAGCTGAGTCAACAATCTGTAGGCATTGAAGTTAGATATATCCATGAGGGGAATGAGCTATAACAGGGCTCTTAGGAGAACAGGCAAGACCAAATGCAAAAGCTGTACACCAGGCGCCGCCCGCTTGCCTCCTCACTGCAGCCAGGAATCTCAGCATGAGCTCAAGACCCCTGCAAAGAGAGAAATCCTGACGTGTGAGCAACCATTTGTTCCAGATAGAGGTTCATAGATTACAGGTGGCCTCAGAACAGGAAGAACTCTAAAGAAAAGCTGCCACTGGTGAAGTTATTGCAGGAGATTTCTGGTCATGTATTATACTCCTCAGCAAACAGGAGTCCCAATGGAGAGAGAGACAGCTTTGGGAAAGGACACTGAAACGCTTTCATGACTGGGTCGCATGTACTAACTAGTAAAAGGTTTGGAAACAAGGCCTCAAGTGATCCCATCATAACCTTCACTCTTATCCATAGAGCCCTGGTTGTTCACTAGGCCAGTTACAGCATTCCTATCCTATCAGAATTGCTTGTAGCAGGAAATGGAGAAAGTAGAGGAGAGCTTCCCATGGCCACTGAAAGACTTAGATTTGCTCAATTGAGCAAAATCCTTCTGCTCTGTGATCTTAGGATTTTTTCTAATGTAAGAAGGGAAAGGAGAGGAGTTGTGAGAAATTGTCACAGGCACTCAATAAAAAGGCATCATGGACAAAAGTTAATGAAAAATAATAGAAATGAGAAAGAGAGAAGTAAACGGTGAAGAAAGGAGGTTTGAGAAAAGTTACATATACAGGTAATAAACTCAGAATGAAGACACAAAAATGCAGGCAGTGCTTGAAGTATTTATGGATAAAAGTAGTGGCATGGAGAAATCAAATTATTCTCTGGTTCTTCAGAGAAACAGAACCAACAGAAAATGGATATGGGCTCCCGGAGCACCGGCGACCAGGTGGCGCGCAGAGCCCAGGGAGCTCTAAACTCCAGCAAGGAAAGGTCAGATTTCCCTGGGGGTACTTTGGGCGCGAAACTGAGGGGGCTGGCAGTCTGGGAGATCTGCACCTTGGAACTCAAAACCTGGAGATCTGCACCTGAAATAGAATCTGTGGCTGTTGAAGCTGGTGAACGTGGGAGAGGGCCCTTGGAGCTGGTGGCAGAGTTGATCCCTGGAGCGCAATCAGTTTGGACCTGACAGAGGGGGGAAGCCCGGAAGATTTTGGGAGGGTTCTGGCTGCTAAAACAGCAGTCACCATTAGAGAGGCAGTATTGTTTAGTTCAGGATAAAGAGGACCAATAGACCCAGAAGTCAATCTAGAAACACTGCCACCCAGGGGCCAAATCACAAATTGACTCTTATGTGACAGGGAATTGATTATATCTTCTCTTCGACCTTGGGAATACAGTCTATTTTCATCTACACTTTAGTATCTTTTACTCTACCTCAACTTCACCTTTATACCACCACTCTCTGGCTAACCTTTCCCTATTTAGTGCCTTGTTTCCCTTACACTTTTCCCGCTTTAGATTTACCTAATTCTTTCCCCTTACCCCCTGTTAAAATTTCACCCCACTGATATATCTAATCTCTAACCACCTAATCCAAGTGCATATATACCTCTAGCTTCTCTGACTTCACTATCTTAAAGTGTTTTTAGCCCTGTCCTGTTGTTGTTGTTTACTTGACTGTTGATTATATTGATTTTTTAAGCAGGTTTATGAGATTGATTTGCTTATTCTGTTATTTTGGTTTGTCTTGTAGGGGGGGTTATTTTTATTTTTGGTGTTGTTTCTTGTTTTGTTGTCCTCATCTGCATTGTTTTTGAGATAGATTTTTGCTTCTGTGTTCCCTCACCTCTCTTGATATTAGTAGTTGTATGTAATTTGTATCAATCTCCAAGTACTTGTTGCAGGTTTTGGTTCGGATTAGGGGCTATCCTATAGGAGTTTTCACCCCACATTTATAATTTACTCCTTTTATTTCTTTTTTTCTTCTCCCCCTTTTCCCATTATCATTTTGGCATTCCTGTCTTTCTTTTTTGTGAGTGTATGTGTTTGGGGGGGTCTCTTTCTTTTTTGTGTGAGTGTGGGTGTGTGAGTGTCTGTGTGGGTCTGGGGGAGGTTCTCTTTCTTTTTTCCCACCTATCACCAAATTTGCCTTTCTCTGGCGGTCACCTTTATTTGGAATTACAATTACTTTGACTACATTCCAGTTCAGTGCCTGGTGCGTTGCACCTGGTTGTGTTGTATTTTGTGCCTTTAAATCAACACAGGAGAGTGAGAACTACATAACCACATACACAGAGAAGAGAGACCATGGGAAGACAAAGAAATAGCCCACATATGAAAGAAAAGCAAGGCTCTCCAGAAAAGGAGGTAAACGAAATGGAAGTTAACAACCTGTCAGAGAAAGAATTCAGAGAAATGGTCATAAGGTGGCTGAAAAGAATGGAAGACAAATTTGATAATATGAGTAAGACCCAAGAGGAAATGAGGAAGACCCAGGAAGAAATGATGAAGAGCCATGAAGAAATGAAGAGAAGCCACGAAGAAATGAAGAGGAGCCAAGAAGAAATGAAAAATGTCATTGCTGAAGTAAAGAACTCAATAGAAAGTATTAAGAGTAGACTAGAAGAAGCAGAGGATCGCATCAGTGAGCTAGAAGACCAGGTAGGAAAAAATAACCAAGTAGAGCACCTTCTAGAAAAAAAAATTAAAAAGCAGGAGGAGAGCCTAAGAGAACTATGGGACAACATGAAACAAAACAACATCCGTATAATTGGGCTTCCAGAAGGACAGGAAACTGAGCAAGGAATAGAAAACCTGTTGGAAGAAATAATGACAGAAAACTTTCCTGGTATAGGAAAGGAAAAACCCACACAAATCCAAGAAGCTCACAGAGTCCCAAGCAAAATAAACCCCAAAAGACCTACGCCAAGGCACATTATAATTAAATTGGCAAACACCAATGACAAAGTAAGAATCTTAAAAGCTGCCAGCTGACACCCATCAGACTAACAAGTGATCTCTCAACAGAAACCTATCAGGCCAGAAGGCAGTGGAATGAAATCTACAAAGTCATGCAAAGGAAGGGTCTGAATCCTAGAATACTGTACCCAGCAAGGCTCTCAATCAAAATTGAAGGTCAAATCAGGAGCTTCACAGATAAAAAAGGACTAAGGGAATTCGTCACCACCAAACCAGCAATGCAAGAAATGCTAAAGGATCTGCTGTAAAAAGAAATAGGAAGCGAAGAAGGAACACAGGGGCAAAGAACAAAAATGGCAACATATAAGCACCTATCAATAATAACTTTAAATGTAAACGGTTTAAATGCTCCAATCAAAAGACATAGGGCAATAGACTGGATAAGAAAACACAACCCATGTATCTGCTGTCTACAAGAAACCCACCTCCGAAAAAAAGATGCACACAGACTGAGGATGAAAGGATGGAAAAAAGTTATTCAGGCGAATGGAAATGAAAAAAAAGCTGGGGTAGCCATACTTATATCTGACAAATTAGATCTCAAAGTGAAGGACATAACAAGAGATAAAGAGGGCCACTTCATAATACTAAAGGGAGCAATTCAACAAGAAGAAATAACTCTTGTAAACATATACGCACCCAATACAGGAGCACCCAAATATATACAAAAACTCCTAGAGGACATCAAGGGAGAGATAGACAGCAATACAATCATAGTAGGAGACTTTAATACCCCATTATCACCATTGGACAGATCCTCTAAACAAAAAATCAGTAAAGAAACATCAATTCTCAATGACTCACTGGACCAGATGGAATTAATTGACATCTTCAGATCATTTCACCCCAAAGCCACAGAATATACATTCTTTTCAAGTGCCCATGGGTCATTCTCAAAGATAGACCATGTATTGGGTCATAGGCAAAGTCTCTCCAAATTCAAGAAGATAGAAATCATATCAAGTATATTCTCAGATCACAGTGGCATAAAGCTGGAAATCAACTACAATAGAAACAATCCAAAGAAATCGAACACATGGAGACTGAACAGCATGCTATTAAACTATGACTGGGTTACTAGAGAGATTAAGGAAGAGATAGAAAACATCATGGAAACAAATGACAATGATAGCACAACAATCCAAAATCTATGGGACACAGTGAAAGCAGTTCTGAGAGGGAAGTTCATAGCTCTACAATCCTACTACAAAAAACTAGGAACAGCAGCAATAAATTATCTAACCCAACAACTCAAAGAGTTAGAAAGAAAGCAACAAGAAAAGCCTAGTGTAAGCAGAAGGAAGGAAATAATAAAGATCAGAGCAGAAATAAATGACATAGAGACCAAAGAAACAATACAGAAGATCAACGAAACCAAGAGCTGGTTCTTTGAAAGGATAAACAAGATTGATGAACCTCTAGCCAGACTCACCAAGAAGCAAAGAGAGAGGACCCTAATAAATAAAATCAGAAATGAAAGAGGTGAAATAACAACAGACCCCATTGAAATACAAAGGATTGTTAAAAAATACTATGAACAACTCTACTCCAACAAACTGGACAACCTGGAGGAAATGGATATGTTTCTAGAAAAATATAACCTCCCAAAACTCAATCAAGAAGAATCTAAACAACTCAATAGACCAATAACTGTGGAAGAAATTGAAACAGTCATCATAAAGCTTCCAGCAAACAAAAGCCCAGGGCCAGACGGCTTCACAGGGGAGTTTTACCGAACATTCAAGGAAGAACTAAAACCTATACTCCTTAGACTATTCCAGAAAATTCAAGAGGATGGAACACTTCCAAACTCCTTCTATGAAGCTAGCATCACCCTAATACCAAAACCAGATAAAGACGACACAATGAAAGAGAATTACAGGCCAATATCCCTCATGAATATAGATGCCAAAATCCTCAATAAAATTCTAGCAAATCGGATCCAGCAGTACATCAGAAAGATCATACACCACGACCAAGTAGGATTTATCCCAGGAATGCAAGGATGGTACAATATCCGCAAATCAATAAATGTGATACATCACATAAACAAATTGAGAGATAAAAATCACATAGTCATATCAATTGATGCAGAAAAAGCATTTGACAAAATCCAACATCCTTTCGTAATAAAAACTCTCAATAAGGTAGGAATAGAAGGATCATACCTCAACATAATAAAAGCCATATATGATAAACCCACAACATACATCATACTCAATGGGCAAAAACTACAACCATTTCCCCTAAGAACAGGAACAAGACAGGGTTGCCCACTTTCACCACTCCTGTTCAACATAGTACTGGAAGTATTAGCCATTGCAATTAGACAAGAAGAAGAAATAAAAGGCATCCAAATTGGAAAAGAAGAAGTTAAGCTATCCTTATTTGCAGATGACATGATATTGTACATAAAAAACCCGAAAGACTCCATAAAAAAGTTAGTAGATTTAATAAATGAGTTCAGCAATGTAGCAGGCTACAAAATTAATGCCAAGAAATCTATGGCATTTCTATACACTAATAGTGAACCTACAGAAAGAGAGACTAAAAAAGCAATCCCATTTACCATCACACCAAAAAAATTAAGATACCTAGGAATAAACTTAACTAAGGAGGTAAAAGATCTATTTGTGGAAAACTACAGGACACTGAAAAAAGAGATAGAGGAAGATGTAAACAGGTGGAAGAACATTCCATGTTCGTGGATTGGGAGAATCAACATAATTAAAATGTCCATACTACCCAAAGCAATCTATAAATTTAATGCACTCCCCATTAAAATACCAATGGCATATTTCACAGACCTAGAAAGAACTCTCCAAAAATTCATCTGGAACAAAAAAAGGCCCCGAATAGCCACAGCAATCCTGAGAAAGAAGCACAAAGTCGGTGGGATTTCCATACCAGATTTCAAGCTGTATTACAAGGCTACTGTTCTTAAAACAGCCTGGTACTGGCACAAGAACAGACATATAGATCAATGGAATAGAATAGAGAATCCGGATATCAACCCAAACCACTATGCTCAATTAATATTTGACAAAGGAGGCAGGAACATAAAATGGAGTCAAGACAGTCTCTTCAATAAATGGTGTTGGGAAAATTGGACAGATACATGCAAAAAAATGAAACTAGAGCACCAACTTACACCATACACAAAAATAAACTCAAAATGGATACAGGACTTAAACGTAAGACAGGAAACCATAAAAATATTAGAGGAATCTACAGGAAGAAAAATCTCAGACATATGCCAAAAGAACTTCTTTGATGATACTGCTCCGAGGGCAATGGAAGCTAAAGAGAAAATAAACAAATGGGACTACATCAAAATCAAAAGCTTTTGCACAGCTAAAGAAACCATTAACAAAACAACAAGAAAACCCACTGTATGGGAGAACATATTTGCAAATGTTATTAGTGATAAAGGTTTAATCTCAAGCATCTACAGGCAACTCACCCAACTCAATAAAAGGAGGACAAATGATCCAATAAAAAAATGGGCAACAGACCTAAATAGAATCTTCACGAAAGAAGACAAAAGGAAGGCCCAGAGACATATGAAAACTTGCTCAAAGTCACTAATTATCCGAGAGATGCAAATCAAAACGACTATGCGGTACCATCTCACACCTATCAGAATGGCTTACATCAACAAATCAACAAACGACAAGTGCTGGCGAGGATGCGGAGAAAAAAGAACTCTCGTGCACTGCTGGTGGGATTGCAGACTAGTACAGCCACTGTGGAGAACAGTATGGAGATTCCTCAAAAAACTAAAAATGGAGCTCCCATTCGACCCAGTGATCCCACTTCTAGGAATATACCCCAAGAAATTAGAAAGGCGAATTAGAAAGGATATATGTACCCCTATGTTCATAGCAGCACAATTTACCATAGCTAAGATTTGGAAACAGCCGAAGTGCCCATCAGCAGATGAGTGGATTAAAAAACTATGGTACATTTACACAATGGAATACTACGCCGCGGAAAAAAAGAAGGAGCTCCTACCATTTGTAACAACATGGATGGAGTTGGAGAGCATTATGCTAAGTGAAATTAGCCAGGCAGAGAAAGACAAATATCACATGATCTCACTCATTTGAGGAATACAATCAATGACATAGACTGATGAACAAGAATGGATCCAGAGACTGAGAAAAGTCCATCAGAATGTCAAACCTCAGGGTGAGTGGCAGGTAGTGAGAGTAAGTGGAAAAGTCAATATACTTGAACTCTTGAACTGAGGTAAGTGATTTGTGTTTTTACATCCCTGACAAAGTTTATATAAAATTATTAAAAAATGGCAGCTAGTCTGACATTGAATTGACATGGCCTAGAGCTTGTCATATCCTATGGAGACCAGTCCTTAGGCTAGGCCCTGCTTAACCTCCCATGACACCATAATACCCTTACATGATATTATTCTACAATGTCATTATAATATTTGATATTTGACAACAGCATATTATACAATTATCCCAAAATAAACTTACAAACTAATTCTTTGAATGTTGGGCAGCAACTTAAAAAAGGATAGGAAATAAATTAATCCCTTTCAGAAGGAATTAAGGCACTGGGAAGGGATCCGAGCATTCTATATTGGCCCTTCTTGCCCTTTCTGCCAAGAGGGACCTTCTTGTTACTATCCAAATACACACAGCTGATGCCAGAGTTTTCCGTTCCAGCTGTGGCTGAAGCCTTTGGGCAGCTGGCACCATGGATCTGTATCTCGACCAATGGTGTGAGCTGGGCCCTCTCTGGAGAAGAAACCTGGGTCCCCCGAGATATGTGATCAGTACCGGGACCCTGCCAGCAGGTGAGGGGACCCCAAGGCAGGTACTGGATGTGGAGGCCACAGGGGGGCATAGACTACAAAGGAGACAGAATTGAACCTCACATCACCCTGTTTGGCCCCGGAGGATGGCTGGTTAGCCAGAGACGGGTAAGATTCCTCAGGGAAGGAACAACCTAAGACAGGCACAGTCGCAGAGGGGCCAACAGGAGAGAACTAAAAGGTCAACAGAGGTGGGGCACAGACCCTCATCCACAAACCTTGCAGGGGTTTGAATTCTCAACCCTCCTAAGGGAGGTCTCCTACCCCCATGGCTGCTTCGCCTCCCACACACAACTCATACGGGGACCCAGGTGGCAGACAGAGACCCGGCCAGCAATAGCTGCTCTATATCTAAATTCAGTCTATTACCAGGAATGCTCAGGACCTACTCAAAATTGCAAATATTCCTTTCCACTAGTATTCACAGGGTAAACTAAGATTTCTGCTTGAGTATTAAAATTGACAGGAAAATAGTAATCAAGTTTTCAGATTAATTTAAATTGGCCAAGTGAAATATGAGAATACTCAAGAAAATTATAGTGTACTGGACAAAAAGCTTTTCCTAAAACATTAACTAAAAAATCTATTAGTAGTTCATCTCACTGTAAAATTGCCTAACAACCAAAGAACCTAAAGCAGTCACTTTGTGTGCAAAAATTAAAATTTAAAATTATCAAGACTGCAATATAAAATTTCCAAAAGTCCCCATTAATCAAAAAAGGGGAGGGGACAGCGGGGTAATATCATGTAAGGGAAAAAAAAATATCGAGTAAGTAAAATACATCTAGAAAATTCTTACTCCAGTAAAGTAAATTCCATTTGTAAAAACAATTGCAGGACACCCATGAAAAAACACACATGGTGTCAAAATAAGCCAAAGAAAAATCATTTAGGCAAAAATTAAAAAGAATCCCAAGTCTATTTTGCATAGAGGAACCCTTTGTTAACTTTTGGTCGAGAATGTGTTTGTGTGTTTACAGAGAACAACTCCAAGACCATGTGGGTTCCTGCGACGGTGAGGAACTGATGGATCTGTTCCAGTCACAAGGACGGTCCAGAGATGGGGGACACTGACGACACCTTGCCATGCTAGCAGTCAGCAGCTGTGCATGTCTGCAGGCAGCCCAGGACCAAACCAGAGAGGATGGATCTTGCATTGACACGATATGTCCACCATTGCTGACTTATACACATAATGAATTATTTGACACTGAAACTGGGACTCAGAAAAGTTGGACATTGAAACCGAGACTGAAACACTTTTTGTTCTTATACATTTATTTCTAGTATGCAGAGGCAAGATATTTTTGAAGAAAAGAAACAGGGGAGAGTGATTGATATAGAGGCAGGATGGCCTTGAACAGGCTGTCAAGCTACAGGGGGAGGCTTGGGTGGATGGGAGGCAGATGCGGGGGGAGATCAACGGAAGGACTTGTATGCATGCATATGAACATAACCAATGAATGAAAGACACTGGGGCGGGGAGGGGGGGAAGCTGGGAATATGTGCTGGGGGGTGGGGGAGGCTGGGGGGAGGATAAGGGGGAGGGGGAAAGGAAAACATGTACTACTATTATACTGCAAAAAATCAATAAAAAATAATTTAAAAAAAAAAATAAAAAATAAAAAAAAAAGAAAAAAAGAAAATGGATATGACCATATCTATACACGGTTGGCAAAAGTAGGTTTACAGTTGTTCATATGGAAAAATACAAGTCAATAAATAATAACACAAGAATAAATTGTTTCATGTATTCACAAATGTAAACCTACTTTGTGCACCCCTGTATGTATGTATGAATGTATGTATGTATGTATGTTTGTATTGTTACAGTCAGCTGGTTTAAGTTCCAGAGTTTGAAGGTCCAAGAACCTAGAGCTGAGGATCAAAAATGTATGTCTGGGCTCAAGGAGAGAGAGCGAATGAGCTCTTCTGACTTTTTGTTTCATTCAGACCCATATGGATTGGAAGATGCCCACCCACCTCACTCACATCAGGGAGGGGAAACTTTACTGTCTACTGAATCAAATGCTAATCTTTTCAGAAACACTCTCATAGACGCACTCAGAAATAATGTATAACCAGCCATCTGGGCATCACTTAGTCCAGTCAATTTGACCCTAAAATTCACCTTCACATTCTCCTTTTATATATATTTAAAAGTTATTATACATCCCTCAGGCATTAAAGGGGCAATAATTGGTCAAGTCTTTTTTATTTCATCAAACTCAATTTGAATTACCTCAACACAAAGAGGGAAAGATTTATTGAAAGGTTCCAGAGGTATCTTAATGGAACCCAAGGGCAGAAATGAAGCCATGTCCACAAGGCTAGAAACAGAATCTGAGACTGTACAACACTTTCTTCTCTCTCACTTTGCAAGCTGATTGCTGTAACTCACAAGTAGTCTTGGTGGAATATGGCCACCTCAGAGTTATGATTCCATCCGCCCACAGAGAATGCACATTCCTGGTGGGGCTGAATTTCTTTGTGATAAGTGAGCATAACACAAGATGGGCAGTGGGCATCTTTCTCACTTCGCCACAGGCCTTTGTGATGTTTTGGCTCTTTGAGCTCTAGGCTATTGGTGTAGAGGTCCACTTTAATCACTCTGAGGCCCACTATTACCATCCTACATAAAATGATATCCCCTCCCTCACCTTCTGCTTCCAAACCCTGATTTATTTGTTTCTTCACAATCTTACAATATACTGCATCTCATGTTTATGTGTTTAGTGTCCTTGCTAGGATGTAAACTATAAGAACAAAAATGTACTAGTTACTGTTTTTGTCTCCAGAGAATACAATGATGACCCCTGTGTATCAACAGAGTATTTGCGGGTGGAAGGAAGGAAGGAAGGAAAGCTGAAATTGAATTTAAGTAGTAGGACAAAGACTAAAATAAACAAACAAAAAATATGAGGGAGTCAAGAATTAGCTGACAGGTGTGATGATCATAATCAGCAAAACTTCAAGCTTAGGGTAACCATTTTCTATTAATACTATCCAGATGGATGTTATGTGAAAGGGAACCAGCTGATTGTAGAACTAGACTGATCCTGCATCCAACAGAGGGGAGGCAAAGGAATCTAATATTTGTTGGTCATCTACTATGTTCTAGACATAATGCAAGCCTTGCACACTTTATGAGATTTGAGGAAATTGAGCAGAGAGGTTAAGTAATTAGACTGTAATCACCCAACATTGAGGGATAGAACTTACACTGAAATCCAGACTCGCTGGGACTGTAAAACCCATGTTTGCCATGTGAAATCACGCTCTAGCTCTGTAATGTTTTACTATTGCTCTATGATTTACATTAAACTTCAGTAATGCCTTAAAAAATGCTAACAAAATCTGGATAAATAGTCCTATTAAACAGACTTTCATTTATAGATAAGTAAATACAAGTTACCATTTTAATTTTTACTAAGGCATATAAAATATTTGAGAATATTATCATGAGATAAATATCAAATCTATAATCTCACTTATCAAATACTTAGTTGAGACATAAAAATGAACTTCCCTTTGTATATTTCAAACCCCTTGTTTGAGTCAATGGGGTCAAAATCATTTTTAGCCTGTTTTATGTACAAATACCTATATAAACTCATATTTAAATTTATGTAACATTAATAAAATCTTATATAAGTTTTAACATTACTAATCACCTTCCAAATATGTGTTGAAACTTGGTCATCTTATCAGAACCACATTCTTTGGCAATCATGTAATAAAATTATGACTTCAATTTATAAAATAACTCATTGCAATTCAGCAAGGATTTCAATGAGTAAGAAAATTGGATTGAGTGTAATGTGAAAGGGAAGAGATATTCATTTAACAATCATTTATTGAGTATCTATTAAGTACAAAACATTACTAAATGCTCAAGATTCAAAGCCGAATGGTCATATTTCCTTTTCTGGAAGAATTTATAGTCTGGGAATAAGGAATGTTATGTTTAGCTCTCTGAGCTCAACTTTGAAAGAAAATGTTTTTAAATGGGATAATCTAGTTTTCATGTATCAAATGTAGTTCATTTCTATAATGTCCACCCACAATTTCAATAAGGTAACATACTTTCTCATGGTTCTGTGGATTGTCTGGGCTCCGCTGGGTGGTTCTTTCTTAGGCTCTTTCATGCAGTGGTTAGAGGCCACCTAGGAATGCAGTGATCTGAAGGGTCCATTGGGCTGGACATCTAAGATGGCCCACTCAAATGCTGACAGTCAATGGTGACAGCTGGGAGGTCAGCCAGAGCTTTTGAACTAGAGTACCAGCACATGGCTTACCATGTGGCTTTCTTTGGCTTGGGCTTATCATATAGCATAGTAGCTCTGAGGGGAAGCATGTCAAAAATAAACACAGTGTAGGTCCTAGCCGGGTAGCTCAGTTGGTTAGAGCATCGTCCCAATACACCAAAGTTGTGGGTTGATCCCGTCAGGGCACATACAAGAATAATCCAATGAAGATTCCAGTCAAGATGGTGGTGTTAAGTAAACATGGTACATGCTGCCTCCCACAACCACATCAAAATTAAAAATAAAATACAGAACAACCATTATTTAGAACCACCTGAAATCTAGCTGAATGGAAGTCCTACAACTGAGAATTAAAGCAGCAGCACATTGAGACTGTTGGGAGGGGTGAAGATGTGGGAAAGAATCAAGGAACCAACTAATTCCACACCAATATGTGGTGGTTTGAAAATCGGGAGGGATATCTTGGCTATGGATGTTTTGTTAAGGAGTGAGGGGTCCCAGCCCTATACCAGGCCCCCCCCCAGCCCAGGGTTCCAGTACTAGGAAGAGAAGTCCCTATAACTTCAGGCTGTAAAACCAGTGGGGATTGTGACTGAGTGACCTGGAGGCTGCTGGAGCCCCATGGCAGTTCCTCTGAAAGGGCTGGCACATGGACTTATTCAGACTCAGTCCCTCTGAGCTCCAGTGCTGCGACATTTGGGGAGGAACTAACTTATCTGGAATCAGGTCAAGAGCTAGAGGGGCAGCTTTCTTCCAGCTTAAAGAGTTTATTATTCCATTGCTGAATGGTAAACAGGGCACCATATCTGAATCCCCATCAACCTGGCTCACATTTTTCACCCAACCCTGGTGATTCCCTGAGACCCAGTCCCTTCCAAGCCATTTCAAGTGGCCTTTCATACAACTGGCCTCTCTTGTCTCATGTTTTGGATTTTCCTAAAATCTCTCAAACAAGCACCAGCTGGCCTCAGCATGCCCTGTACCTCTCAATAAGTGGCCCAGGCCCAGCACTAGCAGCAGTTCACCTTGGTTCATATCTTGGCCTCTTCTTTGGCCCCTCCAAGGCCAACCCATGTAACAGCCACCTGTAGTTTGCTTTGTAGCTTTCGGAAGGGTACAAGCAGTGGTTGACTTTGCACCTCCAGGAGGCTCCAGGGCCAGTACATCCAGTGGTTAACTTAAATCACACTGGATTACAACCCTACCACCTCCAGTAGTGACACACTCAAGGGGCAGACTTGGTGAGCACCAAAGCCCCACTGAAGCAAGTCCTGCTCCATAGAGCTCACTCCTGCAAGGAGCTCTTCTCTTGTCGTCATAGCCAATCCTCCCAACTAATTGGCCTGGGGTCAATCCCTCCCAGGCTCAACCACAATAGGACAGTATACACATCTCACTCAGGACACACCTGGAGTGGCCAGCTCAAGTGAATGGGGAGGCTGAGCTCCCCATTCTACAAAACATCGAATATACAAAGCCACTCTATCAAGTCTGGGAAACATACTAGATCTACCTAATACATAGAAACAAACACAGGAAAACAGCCAAATGTGGAAACAAAGAAACATGTCACAAATAAAAGAACAAATCCTCCAGAAAAAGAATTAATTGAAATGGAAGCAAGAAAACTATCAGTTACAGAGTTCAAAACAATGGTTATAAGGGTGCTCAAGCAATTTACTCAGAACTTCAAGGAACTAAGTGAGAATATCAACATAAAAAAAGACTAGTCAGAAATGAAGGCTACACTACTGAAATAAGGAATAATTGAGAGGAAATCAACAGTACAAGATAATCAAAACAAGAATTTGGAATATAAGGAAGCAAAAAATACTCAATCAGAACTGCAAAAAGAAAAAATAATCCAAAAATATGAAGATAGTATACGGAGCCTCTGTGATAACTTCAAGCATACCAATATTCACATCATGGGGGATGCCAGGAGAAAAGAATGAGCAAAAAATTGAAAACCTACTTGTGAAAAAATGACAGAAAACTTCCCTACCTGGTGAAATAGACAAGTCTAGGAAGTACAGAAAGTCTCAAACAAGATTAACCCAAAGAGGCCCAGACTAAGACACATCATAATTAAAATGCCAAAAGTTAAAGACAAAGAAATAATCTTAAAAGCAGCAAGAGAAAAACAGGTAACATCAAGGGAGTTCCCATATGACTGTCAGCTGGTTTCTCAACAGAAACTTTGCAGGCCAGAATAGAAAGGCAAGAAATATTCCAAATGATGAAAAAGCAAGGACTTATAACCAAGATTCCTCTATCCAGCAAAAGCTATCATTTAGAATTGAAGGTCAGAAAAAGAGCGTCCCAGACAAAAAAAAAAGCTAAATGACTTCATCACCATCATACCAGTATTATATGAAATGTTAAAGGGTCTTCTTTAAGAATAAAAAGAAAAAGGAGACCAAGAATAGGAATAAAATAGCAATAAATACATATCTATGAACAAGCAGACAAGCAGAACAGAAACAGACTCATACATACAGGAGATATTTTGACATTTGCCGATGGGAGAATAGTGGGAGGATAGTGGGGAATACTGGGGGGAGTGGGGAGGGATGTTAAGGAATTCAGAAGTACAAATTAGTCATAGCAAATGGACAGGTGAAATCTTGGGGTTGGGTGGAAGATGGGTAGAGGTGGGCAAAGGGAGGAAATGGGAGACATCAATAATACTCTCAACAAAGGAAGTATTTTAAAAAATAATCAACCAGTGAGTGCATAAGTGGAACAACAAATCAATGTTCCTCTCTCTCTGTCTCTCCCTCTCTCTCTGTTAAATAAATTTTTTTAAGTAAGCATAGTGCAAAAGCAGTTTCCTAATGTCAGAGTAGGTAATAAATCACAGTTAAGGATCCAGCAGTGTCACTTTCACTGTATTTTATAGTCAAAGCAGTCACAGAGCTTATTCAAATTTAAGAAAATAGAGAAATAACTATCTCTTGATGAGTATCAAGATCACATTGTAGAACATAATGTGGGATTAGAGTTATCTTTAGATATCGTTGGAAAATACCATCTGCCATAAATAGAAAAGTCATTTGTTTTGAGCAACACTCCATTTCAAATTATTTTAACCTAGTATTAAAACTTTTAATCATCACCTATTTTGCAACAAGGTTATCCTATCCACACTTTCCTAAGGGAAAGATGGAAATACCTTAGTTGAGGTAAGAACTCCCTTTAGATTGTTAGACAGGTACTAGTTCAGGTCTAAAATGTACACCATACACAACCACATCCCACAGAGCACAGACACAAGGCTTTAATATCCAGCGCAAGGTAATAAATTCAAACACAGTCCTCACTGATAATAAATCTAAATGCTTATCCTAGAGTACATTATCCTTTCAGCTCTCCATCAATTCAACAGAAATTTATTGAAATCATCTATATGACAATTGTTAAGAGTATAAAAGCTTATAATCCAGAAATTATGTCTTCATAAAATTTACAAACTATACCAAAGGGCAGAAAAATATTAATCCTTCTTAAGGATTAGTCTCAGTGGTTGATGTGTCTCTTATTATTGGGTGTGTTGGGAATTTTTTTTTTTTTGGCATTTTTCTCCCAAATGGCTACCAGAATAAGTTGCTCAAAATAAGAATTAACTTTTAATAGGCTGCCCTTCAATTTGCATTAATTTAGAAAGTTTCACGGGTCTCTTGTTTGCCCATCAATAGAGAAGATCCTTGTAAATATCTCAACACTTTTTCCTAGTGTTCCACGTAACAGAGAAATAAATAATAATTTTAACCATAACCAACATAAATTAACTTTGGGAAAACTGTCATCAACTTTGTTTGAAATCATTAGGCAGGCTTGGAAAGCACCAACATATTCTCCTGATGCTTAAAACTTTCTAGTTCTCTGTATATTTTAGTCTTCTTAAAAGGATAATTTATTTTTAAAAATTCCATGTGGTAAGTGTGTAAGTTTTGGCATGTCGGGAAGAGAGAAACACTTATAAGGTTGCAGATTTTCTTGACAAGAACTTCTTCCTGTCTCACTTTTTGGTACATTGGAGAGTAGGGCTTTCTTCACTTTGCACTGTGCATGAGCAAAGATTCAGTCCCCTTTCCCAGCTCCCATCTTCAGCATGAACCGGGCTGCCATTTATTAGGATGGTCAGTCCCGATGGCTCCCAAGCTTTCTGGTTGATGATGTTAAAAAGAAAGTCATAGGAGGCTGGTTTACTGGCGGTACTTCGAATTGACTGAACATGGATTATGTGTGTATGTTAATGAATTCTGGGAGTTGGCTCATGTGGCTCAATGAAAAGGGTTTACTTCCTGTGGACCTACCTTTGACCTCAATTTAGGAAACTGTTTATAGTTGTAATAGTGTAGTTTGAACATGACCTTAAAGTAAACAAGTCAATTGACAATGCAATGATCACCCCTTGTGAAGCACTTTTTTTCTCTTCAGAGATGGAGAAAAAAAGATGATGCATTTAAATTTTTGAAAAGAATTTGATAAAGACCAATGTGGTAGACATGTGGGAAGAAACTTCAGGAACAAAGGTAAAAGATTTATTTTTAATGGAATAAGTGGATTAGTGTTCCAAACACTATCTCATCAATCAAGTTGACAGCAGCATCAACAAGCTCAATTGCTAGCAAATGATTATCTGATTGAAATGGGAAAAATATGTCCAACTAAGTACAGAATGGACTATATTTTATAAGATTTAAAAATATCCTAATGCATTCTTTACTATGTCATGCTGAGTCACACTATTTTTTTTGTGAGAAAAAAAAAAAAACTCAGACCACACATCCCTTATTCTCTTGAAATTCTTACTTTACTTCTCAAGTTTACTGAACTGCAGTGGTCCACTTAAAAAACTAAATTGACCTTAGTTTACCTTGTTCATGCTGCTAAAAATGAACAAGATCATATTGTGTTATACTGTTCATGCATTTTGTTGTGCTAGTCCCAAATATCTCTAGGTACTTAAAAATGTTTAGGGTAAACAATGAAATCACTAAGTGAAAATTGGATGTAATCTGCCCAAATTTCAGAGGAGAAAGGAGTGTTCTTTCCACTCTACCCAAGGAATGTGAAAATGATAAAGAGATGCATTGACTCTTTCTGTTGCAGGCAGGTGATATTTCAGGTGGGTATAGATGGGTATCTAGGACTTTCAAGCTCTAAGCCCCAGGCCTTCAACATCTCTTGGCAATACACTTGGATGACTCAGTGTGATAATCTGGTTTAGCTGGTCCCTACTCACCTGGAGCTCTTGTTTAACTTATCTATAATGTATATAACAAGATGATTTCCCCAGAAACATTCCTGCACTCTCCTCTCATGAAATACTTTGTAAGAAAGCCCACCCACTGACACCTCACTCAGCATGACACTGTATCCTGTGTAGATTAACATTGCCTTTGTCCCAAGATCATCTATATGGCAAATTCAACTATCCAAAACACAGCCAAGAATAAATAGGAAGATAAAAAGTAACCTGAGACACTGAAGCATTCTTATAGAAGAATATGTGCTCAAGCCATCACTCAGGCTTTTTTACATATATATATATATATATATATATATATATATATATATATATATATATATACATTTACATTTTTATAAGTATAAATATACATATATTATATTTTTTGATGCAGTTCTTACATGCTAATCAACCAACTTCTTTTTTAATATCAGAAGAGAAGCAACAAATATACAGAAGGAATAAAGAAGGCTGGTAGAAGCAGGCACACTGGCAAGAACAAAAAATAAACCTGACAACTGCTTTGGCTGCAGAAGTGAGAACTTTAAAACATACATCAGACAGAATAAAACACACAATATTCTAAACTAGAGCCAGGGAGCAAGCAGGCTTAGGCACCTCAGTGTCTGTGAGGCTACCACTGCTGTTCATTACAGTGAAACTGTCATCAGGAAAAATTATATTTTGAATTCAGCAAACAAAAAAGGCAGAATATGCATTGCCCATTATATAAATTTGTCAATAAAAATGGCTGATATAAAAGATTTAATTCATTTTTTAAAATTAAATAGACATGGAGTGTTTATCATAAGCCAAGCTCCACTCCCAACTCCTGCCTTTTGTTTTTAATTTTAGATAAACTGAGGCTTGGAAGATAAGCTATCTACACATTCCTAATGACATTCTCAAAGCTACTCGTAAACTAAGCCAGGTCATAAAGATAGTAACTGACAGGTGTCCCAGCTTTTGCATGGCTGCTGCCCCAGTGGCTCTCATGAATTATTTGTGATGTGACTGAAGTGGGTGATGAGACACTGCCCAATAAGACCTGTTGCTTCATTAATTATGATAGACTTTGTGGAAATCATAGACATTAGGTCCTGGGGATGCATGTCTCTTTGTTCTTAATATAAGAAATAATACTATCTCTTGATTAAGTTACGGGCTCTATGAATCATGGCACTGGTTACCTTTCCTCTCTTGCCTTGGTACCAGAAAGCTCAAGGCTAAGATAGTCTGATCCATTTCTCATGAATGTAAGGGCAGATAATTAAAAAATAAGGCACACTGCCCTAGCCAGTTTGGCTCAGTGAATTGAGTCAGCCCTAGCACTGAAGGTCCTGGGTTTGATTTCGGTCAAGGGCGAGTATCTTGGTTGCAAGCTCCATTCCTGGTCCAGTCAGGACACATGTGAGAGGCAACAAGTCTCCCTCAAATTAATGTTTCTTTCCCCCCTCCCTTCCACTCTCTCTAGAAATCAATGGGGCGGGGGGAAATCCTTGGATGAGGGAAGGTAGGAAGGAAGGAAGGAAGGAAGGAAGGAAGGAAGGAAGGAAGGAAGGAAGGAAGGAAGGGAGGGAGGGAGGGAGGGAGGGAGGGAGGGAGGGAGGGAGGGAAAATGTAAATATGGATTAGATCTCTAGGTATAGGTGTAAATACAGATTTGTGCTTAAATTCAAATGATTTTTAAAAATATATTTTATTGATTTTTTAGAGAGGAAGGGAGAGAGATAGAAAGTCAGAAACATCGATGAGAGAGAAACATCAATTAGTTGCCTCTTGCACACCCCCTACTGGGGATGTGCCCACAGCCAAGGTACATGCCCTTGAGAGGAATCGAACCCGGGACCTTTCAGTCCCCATGCTGACGCTCTATCCACTGAGCCACACCGGTTTTGGCTCAAATGATTTTTAAAGTGATTATTGGACTCTGGTGTATTGATACTCTTGTTGAGGGGGTGCATACAAGGTAGCGAGGTGGCGTGAAATGCTGTCTTGTATTAACAGTAAATGTATTTTGATGCTTCTGAGCCCACAGGTGATATAGGAGTTACCTTAAGATTAAGGTAGACTATCAATTGCTGGAATATTTTTTCTATGATTTACAGGCATGTTTATTACATGGTGGGTCATGTATCACTGTAAATGGAATTAAAAATTATCTCGTACCAAAAAAATAAAGTGGTTATTGGATTCTTGAAGACCTTAAGACACTCTATGAACTAATCCAAGAAACAGGGTGGGAAAGCACTGTAGTCTGAGGCTTTGTGGACTTCCTCCTGCCTCCTGAGGGATGGGCTCCTGCTTCCTGATCAAGTGGTCTGTGGAGCCTATACACATGTTGGCAGCAGTGGTCACACACCTTTCACCTTGTATCATGTAATGAGAGTTAACCACCACTTGGTAAATGGCCTCAACTGTCCATCTTATTGGTTAATCATACTGTCAGCTCAGACAAGACTTAATCTCACTACCAGGTACAAAATGGCAAAGAAAAATACCTTTCGAAGCCTTACTCACTTTTAAATAAGCCCAAAAATGAGAACAGAAAATAAAAAGTCAAATTTTGGTGATTCTAAAGTAAATTCATATTCCTTAAAACCCAGGTAAATCAGGTGTGAATAGGAGAATAGTCATCAGAGTGAAGAAACATCCACTGCAGATAAAGAGATGAAGGGAGATTTGGTGGTAAACAAGTTAGTTTGGCCCATAACACTTTTTGAAAGACTCAGGGAGGGGGAAATCTGGTGCCATAAAAGGCCTGGGTGATTCTGACAACACAGAGGCATTATATGTAAAGCAAAAAGACCCCACATTTTCACTCAAAATCTGGACCAGAGAAATGACCTGAAGATCCTATTATTGCGAAGGCCAATAAAAAATAACTGAACATACCACTGCTCTATAGTGAGGCTGCAATTGGTCACTAAGACCCATTATGTACATGTTGCTTTCAGTGAGCCTTTGAGTGCTCATGCCTTCACATGAATAGAGAATCTGGAATCACCAGCAAATCAAGGGGCACCCTTACATGACTGACACAAAACTTCCACCGAGAGAGAGAGAGAGAGAGAGAGAGAGAGAGAGAGAGAGAGAGAGAGAGAAGGAGAGGGAGAGAATGAGGACAATACAGGGGGTTTATCCTCAGATTTATATCCACAGTCAACAAATTGGATTCTATTTTTATTAAAATACTAGTGGCCTGGTGCAGAAAATTTGTGCACAGGGGTGGGGGAGTGTCCCTCAGCCTGGCTTGCACCTCCTCCAATCTGGGACCCCTCAGGGGATGTCCAACTGCCGGTTTAGGCCTGAGACGTGTGGGATCAGGCCTGAACTGGCGCTCAGACAGCCCTCTCACAGTCCTGGACAGCTGTCTCCTAACCACTCACCTGCCTGTCTACCTGATTGCCCCTAACCACTCTGCCTGTCGGCCTGCTCACCCTCAACTGCCCCCCTGCCTGCCTTCTTGCCCCTAACTGCTCCCTCCACTGCCAGCCTGATCACCCCCAACTGCCCCCCTCCCCACCAGCCTGATCACCCCAACTGCCCTCCCATCCTAGCCTAATCACCCCTAACCACCTCTGCCTTGGCACCGCCACCATGGCTTTGTCTGAAAGGACTTCCGGAAGGTCTCCTGGAAGGTCTCCCAGTCTAATTAGCCTATTACCCCTTTATTAGTATAGATAAGAATAAATAAAAATTAAAGAGATCACTTGGAGAACTGGAAAACAAGTCTAGGAAACGTTCAAGAAGGTACAACAGCAAAACAATGTGATGGACAACAAAAGAGAAAAGTTTTGTTTTGTCTTGTTTAGCCTCAGTCCTTGATGTGAACATCGACTCTCAGGAGGTCCAGAGTAAAAGTGGAAATAGAAATTGGGAGGAGAACTGTGGTGTGAATGGCTATAGAATGCACCTGTAGAAGCTAGAGCAAGATCTAACCTGTAGTGATTCTGCACACGCAGCCAATAAAGACAAGTGTGATTAAGTATGATGAGAAATATACAATGAATGAACTTTATTGGAAAATTGATCCTCTGATACCAGTACCAGTGCCTTATCTGTTAAAAGACTCTACTAGCAAATAGCCCTAGAGGATTTCATGCATAGTGACTGTTCCTTCCTCAGGGAAGGAACAACCTAAGACAGGCACAGTCGCAGAGGGGCCAACAGGAGAGAACTAAAAGATCAACAGAGGTGGGGCACAGACCCTCATCCATAGTGACTGTTCTTATAAAATCAGTCAGTTTTATAAAACTATGCAAAATCATCCTATTGGCTTAATTTTTTTCTGATGTCAGAGAAATGACCAAACTACAGACTGATGTCTATTCACATTTATACACTTTCTATCATTTATTGCTGTGAAATTTTTGAACCCAGAAAGGTCAATATCATATGTTATGGGGGACAGAAAAACAATAACTTTGAAGAAAAACATGTCCAAACATGTATATCAGGTACCAATAACTTATAGAACACCATAACAACTAAAACAATGATAGTGCTTCAGAATGAGAAAAATAAGTTAGTGAAATAGAATAGAGACCAACAGTTGATTCTAACCTACAGAGGAATTTGACATGCAATGGACTTGATCATTCAAATTACTGGGAAAAGAAGAAGGCATTTAACAGTGTGCTTAAACTGTTTGTTCATTAATATGCAAAACATTAACATTGTATCTTACCTCATTCTACATGAAAATAATTCCAATGGTTTAGAAACATAAATATCAAAAGAAAATAGAATTTTTATAGACAAATTTATAATGAAACTTGAATACCAACAATTAAATATTCTTATCTGCCTGCCAATAGAGATAAAAATTAAGCCATTGGTAAAATTCCTTTTTCAAAGGGCACTTTTAGATGTTACATAATATCAATGCCATTATAATATAGTATATGGAAGGGCAATCATTTTCTTCTGTGTGCTAGCAGATAAATTTACTTAATTGTTCACTGATGGCCAAGGTCTGATTCAGTTTGGCCTCTATGCAGTACATATAAGGCAGAAGTATTTGATGTTATCTTTTCTTGTTTTGCTTATCACTTAAAATGCAGACTACGTAAGAATAGAATTCTGATTTTGTGATTTTTGTTTTAATTGTTTTTATTGATTTCAGAGAGAGGAAGAAAGAGATAGAAACATCAAAGATGAAAGAGTACCTACCATCAATCAGCTGCCTCCTGCATGCCCTCTACTAGGGATCAAGCTCCAAACTCAGGCATTGCCCTGACTGGGAAGTGAACTGTGTGACCTTCTGGTTCATGGGTCAATGCTTAACCACTGAGCAACTCTGGCCAATGTGTTTGTTTGAAACTAACCTCCTCTCTCACTTCAAGAATTCAGAGGGTTCCAACGTATTTTTCTTATTTTAATTCTAACCACCAAGGCTACGAAACATCAAAATCAATAGAAAAAATGCTTGAAAAAAGAGATTGGTATTTTAATTTAACTAATATGTTTTGTTTTTTTAAGCCATAATATAGGGCAGGGGTTAGCAAACTATGGCCCACAGGCCAAATCTGTTCCACCACCTGTTAGCCCACCAGTTAACAATGGCTTTATTTTTAAATGATTAAAAAAATGTTTCAAGAATGAACTTCCTGATATGTAAAAATTATATAAAATCAATACTTCAATGTTCATACATAAAGTTTTTTTAAATACAGGCACATTCACATATGTATTGTTTATTGCTACTTTGATGTTACAAAGATTGGGTAGTTGCAAGAGAGACTGTACGGCCTCCGAAGCCTAGAATATTAACTCTCTGGACATTTACAGACAACTTTGCTGATCCCCTGTTCTAGCCTATAAGTGTGTCTCTTAAAACACTGCAGCCGATATTCAGGAAGGAAGAGACAGACACTGCAAGTAATTTATAAGTTAGTGCTAATGCATACACACTGCTTTATTCACAGAGAATGGCTATGTAGAAAATATAACATTCAATCCTGATTCAGCACTGAATGAAATTGTGAAAATTATTAATAATAATTAAGTTGTGGTGATGACTGATTTTTCATGTTATGTGAATAAATAAACATGTAGTAAGTAAATGGCTCTGCTGCTAACATCCCACAGTAAACTGGCTTTGGAAAGGAAAGTTGCTTGCATGAGTTTTTGAAAAAGGCTTGGTACATTTATGCAATGGATTACTACACTGCCATAAAAAGGAAGGAAATCTTATTCTTTGGGACAGCATAGATAAACCTGGAGATTACTAAGTGAAATAAGCCAGTTAGAGAAAGACAAATACCATATGATCTCATTTATATGTGGAATCTAATGAACAAAATATACTGGCAAACTAAATAGAAAGAAACAGAGGCATGGATGCATGGAACAGACTGACAGCTATCAGAAGGGAATGGGGAGGGGGGACTGGATGAAAGAAGGTGAAAGAATTAGCCAAAGAAAGAACATACATGTATAACCCATACACACAGACCACAGTGTGGTGACGGCCAGAGGGAAGGAGGGGTGGGGGCTGGGTGGTGGAAGGCAAAGGAGGGCAAAATGGGGACATCTGTAATAGTGTCAAGAAAAAAAGTAAATTTTAAAAAAGAATAAACCAATTAAGTGCTTAAATAAGTGGATCAACAAGTTTCTCTTTCTCTTCTCTTCCTCCTCCCCTCACCCTACACACACCAACCAATCAATAAAAATATAAGGAGAGGCCAGGCAGGGCAGGGTTAGAGGGGCACTACCCACAGAAGCAGAGGTCCCTTGGAGTACTCCCTCTCCTGCACCCCACCATATAATTTTTAAATGGATGGTAATGAGTATCAAGTTGCCATAGCATTTGTATTTGGCTATAATATAAAAAAATTGTTATAACATATAAAAATTACCAACTTATCTTGAAAATTTTTGGAAATCAAATTAAATTGTTGGAGGAAAATTTATAATTTTGAAATTACTTTTCTAAATCTGAGAGCAAAAAGTTTTCAGAACACATGCCAAGAAAAAGCTTTTCTGTGTTTTAGTTAATGAGTAGGTTCATACTGCCCTCCAGTGGTTCAAATGGATGGAACATATGACTTACAAATTTGGATATGTGGCATCTCAGAAACACAGGAATTCTATTTCCTTTTGTTGTTATAGAGATGACTACATCTCACACATTCTCACAAGTAATTATGGAAAGGATTTTGAATATTAGAATTTTGGAATGGATCAAAAATATCAGCTTGTTCAACTTTAATAATTATAACTTGGCATTGATCAAGCACAAAAGATTTTTGCTTATTAGACATCCAGACAGTACTACAGAGTCCAGAGACACGATACACTTTTTTCAGTGGAGAGAAAATTGGCCTGTAGATTGCTCTCAGTGCAACAGTGGTGAAGGTTTACCTGTATGTCTCCCAATAGCATTCTCTTTGCCCACCTCTGTGCTCAAGGACACCAGGCCCTGCTGCTGTAACTAGGATGTTCATAATGCAGAAAGCAGGATATCGCATAAAGAGCAGTACATACAGAAATCTGAAAGAACCGTATCTGAATTTTATCACTAGCTATGATTTTGGGAGAATTAAGACCTCTTGATCAGTTTCCACAGTAAAATGGTCAAAATACTGGTTTCACAGATGCCATGTAAAACTATAAAAACACATAGAAAAGGTGCTCAGTAATAGCAACCAACTTTATAGAGTTGAAAAATAAGCCAATTTGCCTACTTGGAGGATACATAAGATAGTCACAGGGAATCACTTGTTGGAGTATCTTGGTTATTTTTATTTACTTAATCATAGCACACCATCACATACTGTATCTTCTAAAGTATTTTCTTTCCCATTCTCCAAGAGAAATATTTCCCTTTTTCATCTTGATTAAACTTCCTTCTCTCTTATCCCACAACCTTGTGAGCCAATGCCTTAAAATCTCAGATAGATATATTCTGTATGCATGATGATTCTCTGGGAAACCCTAATTCAATCACAAAGAACAAGCTTGGCCATAAGAAGTCTTCTCTGTGACTGGAGAGCAGGATTAAGAGACCAGACATGGGAGTGTCTCAGCTGTATTATGCATATCATTGCCAGGGAACCTCCTTTTGTCAGCATCTATTTCTTGGAAACTGTCTATTCAGATCTTCTGCCCATTTTTACTCAGATTTTGTTTTTAGTTATTCATATATGAGGGACATTAGCTCTTTATTGGAGGTATCGTTTGGAAATATTTTCTCCCATTGGTTGGTTGCCTTTTTATTTTGTTGGTTTCTTTTGCTGTGCAGAAGCTTTTTAGTTTGTAGTCCCATTCGGTTATTTTTCTTTTAGGGTCCAGTTCACACAAAATCCTCTGAGATCAAGATCTAGAAGTGTAGGGCATGTTTTCATCTATGTATTTTATTGTCTCAGGTCTTATATTCAAGTCTTTCATTCATTTTGTGTTACATTATGTGTATGGTGTCAGAGAAGAGGTTCATTTCTCTTTTTTGCAAAGACCCTCAAACTTATTTATAGCCAGTTGTACATGCCCGAATAGAGATTTGCCAAAATATTAAAATCTTAGCATCTATTACTATTCATTATGTCATCAATCATCAATTCAAATAAAAACAAATATTAGTTAAATTAAAATACCAATCTCTTTTTTCAAGCATTTTTTCTATTGATTTTGATGTTTCGTAGCCTTGGTGGTTAGAATTAAAATAAGAAAAATACGTTGGAACCCTCTGAATTCTTGAAGTGAGAGAGGAGGTTAGTTTCAAAGATATCCTATGTATAAGGGGCCCATTGTAATGGAGCACAGATGTGAGAGGCCCAAAGAGAAGAGAAAGGAATCTGACCACACATTCTGGCAGCCGCAGTCACTGCTAGTCATCGCTAATCTCTACTCATTTTTCCTTAATTCTCAGGAAACTGAGATTAGAAGGGAAATTCCTAAATAAGATAAAGGTCATCTATAAGAAAACCTGCATAGCATACCCAATGGTAAAAGACTGAATTCTTACAGAAACTCCAAACTCATACAGGAATAGTCAAGATGCCCATTTTTACCAACATACTAGAGGTCATAGAAAGTACATTAAAGAGAGAAGAAAAGCCATAAGGATTGTGAGGATAAAATTTTCTTTTCATAGAAGATATAATTTATGTAGAAAATCTCAAAGAATCTGGAACCAACTATTAGAACATAAGTGAAATAGCAAGGTCAAAAAAATAATGATCAAATATAAATATCAGTGGTCACTTAAAAATTGAAATTAAAAAGTAATTTATAATAGTAAAAAAATATAAACTACTAAGGGGTAAATTTAACAATAAATTGTGCAAGATTTGTATACGGAAAAAACACACAAGAGAAATTAAAGATCTAAACAACTATGTCCATAAGTCAGAAATCTCAATATTGTTAAATTGTCAATATTCTCCAAATTGATTATAGATTCAATAAAACCTCAATCAAAATCTCAGCAGGCTTTTTGATAGAAATTGACAAGTTGATCCTAAAATGTCTGGAAAAGCAAAGAAATTTAGGAGACCAAAACAATTTTGAAAAAGAACAAAATTTAGTATAGTACTGGCATAAGGACAGAAATACAAATTAATAGAACAGAACAGGGAGCTCAGAAACGGACCCACACACAATCTGAACTGATTTTCAATAAGGCAAAATGAAAATTCAGTGCGTCTTTTCAACAAATGGTGCTAGAAAAAGTGGATATACATATTCAAAAAACAAAACCCAAACACAACCCTTACACACAACTTGGATATATGCTTTCAACTATATACTAAAATCATAGACTTAAATGCAATTCCGAAAAGCATAATTCTTCTAGTAGAAAAAACAAAACAAAAATCTTTGTGACCTCAAGTTAGACAAAGATTTCTACACACACACACACACACACACACAAAAAAAGATGGATAAACTGGACTTTAGAAAAAAATTTTAAATTCTGTATTTTATCTGGCTGGTGCGGCTCAGTGGATGAGTGTCAATCTATGAACCAGGAGGTCACAGTGTGATTCCAGGTCAGAGCACATGCCTGGGTTGTGAGTTCATCCTCCTGTAGGGGGCATGCAGGAAGCAGCTGACCAATGATTCTCTGTCATCTTTGATGTTTCCATCTCCCTCTCCCTTCCTTTCGGAAATTAATGGAAAAAAATTATTTTTTTAATTACGTATTTCAAGACACTGTTAAGAAAATGGAAAAGACAAGCCATAACTGAGAAAATATTTGCAGTTTATTTAATAGATTAATCAAATTTCTATTTTGTAAAAGAGAAAAAAATTTGAACAGATACTTTAGCAAATGAGATAACAATGGCAAATAAACACATTAAAAATGTTGAATATTATTAGTCAGTAGGAAAAGGCGAATTAAGTTACCACTAAACACCTATCAGAATGGCTAAAATGAAAAAAACAAAAACCTTCAATACAAAATGTTCACATGGAATCAGAGTAATAAGAACTCCCATCTGTGGCTGGTGGGAATGTAAAATGGTATATCCACTTTGAAAAATAGTTTAGTAGCCCTTATAAAGTAAAACAAACAAACAAAAAACCCAGCTTCCAACTACAAGGTTATTTACCAAAGAAAAATTAAATGTCTATCCAGAGACCTGTAAACAAATGTTTATTGCATCCTTATTCCTAATAGCCAAAAGCCTAGAAACTGAGTTGGTGAATGGATAAACAAATTGTAGTACACCCTGAACAAAGACTCCTACTCAGAAATAAAAAGGAGTGAACTATTGATAAATACAAAAACATAAATTTTTAAAACATTATGCTAAGTGAAAGAAAGGGTCAAAAAACTAAATCCTATATGATTCCATCCATGTGACATTATGAAAAAGTAAAACACTAGGATAAAATCAGTGGTTGCCAGCGGCTAGGTTGGAACTATCTTGAATACGTTGGTGGTTGCACCCATAGTGTAATATGTCTAAGTTCCTCATACTATATACCTAAAAAAGAGGAATTTACCTTATGTAAAATGACCTTTTAAAAAATTTAAATGTTTTAAATGGGAAAAAAGAAAAAAAGTTACCAGAGGGATTTTTTTTTTTTTTTTTTTTTGCTATTTCAACTTAGAAACATTGAAATGCAACATATTTCTTTTGCATTATAATGTCATTTCAAGTAGGGAAAGATAGTGTATCATGCTATTTTCTTTTCCTGGCTGACATGGTGAAAACTTACATATTACTAAGTGAACAAAGGCTACAAACTGTATTATGATTCCAGCTATGTGCCTTTCTGGAAAATGCAAAACTAAGGAGACAGTAAAAAGATTAGGAGCTGTCAGGGGATGGAAGGAGGGAAGGATGGATAGAACACAGAGGATTTTAGGGCAGTGAAACTACTATGTTTGATTCTATAATGATGGATACATGTCCATCATACATTTGTCCAACCCCATAGAATGTACAACACCAAGAGTGAATTCTAATGTGAACTATGGACTCTGGTGATCATGATGTGTCTATACAGCTTCACTGATTGGGTGTTGAAAGTGGGGGAGGGGAATGAAGAATACACTGTAGTGTGAACCTAAATTTGATCTAAAAGAATACCAGTTTAAAAATAAAAGCATATTTTCTCTCAAAGGATAAAGAAATATAGACAAATCAAAATGTTTTTATTTCATGCATACATCTCTGAATATCTGTTCAAAGAATCATACTTTCTAAGTAGCCATAAATGACACAAATCAATTTTTCATTTATATGTAAATACAAATGTATTATCTACCTATTAAAGTGTTATTAATCCATTATTCAAGTCAATGTAATAATAAAATCCCTAAAACCTTATTAGTTGGGGCTTTTCTCTGCCTATGTTATTTTTTAAATACTTTTTATTGATTTCAGATAGGATGAGGCTCAACCACTGATGCCAGCTGGGCTCTCTTCTTTTTTAATTGCTAGAAATGAGACCTAGGTGTTTTCATATTTCTCAACACTTCAGGTGATTCTTATTAGCCAAGTTTAAAACTGTAAGAGAGTACACAGATTCAAGTAACAGAGATACTGATAAAGCATATAAAAGTTTCCAATAAAACTAATAAACCAGGTAACAGTGGCAAGAGAAAAAAAAGTCAGTAATTAGGCATCACATTTCTGGGAAAAATACCAGGAAATAATGAAAAAACACAATTGGTCTGGGGCACTGTTTCACATGCTGGGGATACAGCAGTGAAGAAAATAAAGTCTCTGCCCTAATGGAACTTACATTCTAGTGAGGAGGCACTCAATAACAAATGATAAAATATACATAAAGACAAGTACTGGTGAGTGCCTGAAGAAAAAGCAAAATAAAGAATATGAAATGACAGGGACGTGAGCACTTCTACCTACTTTCGGTAGGGTGCTGAGGGCCAAATATATTTAATATACTTTTACTGAAATAAACTTAAAATTAACAAGCTTCCACTTACCTTTGAACAGTCCTGGTGTCAGAAGAGGAAACCAAAGGTTTCCCACCATGGTTTCAGGAGCAATGAGCAACCAACCAAGTGTACCTGGTTCAGTCCCATGAGCTTGCTGTATCTAGAGGTGGTTGGTGGCTAAATCCCTCTCCAAACCTGGACCCTAGCTCTGCACTTTCTCGCATGATGAGCTTTCAGACTTTACCTGAGCATTTCTTTTTCCCCCACCAGATCTGGAACCCAGTTGGAGTCAGACTGGGTCCATGGTGGGGCCACGTCTGATTTAAGCTTATCTGGGGATTATGGGAGGCCTCAGATGAATAACATTTGTTGTAAGGCAGAACGAACAGGTTAACTCAATCAAACAGATGATTTTTAATTACAGTTACCATGGTAAAGTTAACCAAGAATTCATTGTTAAACAAGGAGGCCATTACTCAGGTGGCTCCAATGCCATGTCGCTAAGTCTACATTTGAGTCTTGATAGTTTGAATTAAAATCTATGACATTTATGGTACAAAGTTCATTTTCTAGTAAAAAAGTCATACAGTGCACATATAAGAATTATGACATTTATCTCTAGTGTATACTCTTTTAAAAAATATAGTTTTTAATTGATTTCAGAGAGGAAGAAAGAGGGAGAGAAAAAAACAATAATAAGAGAATCATTGATTGGAGTCGAACCTGATCTCCTCTTTCATAGGTCGACGTACAACCACTGCACCATGCCAGCTGGACCCTAGTAATAAATCTCAAGAAAGTAAAATGTGTAAAAATATAAGATCCACACAACCCTTTCATTATTTAACTACAAAAAGATTACAAACAAAGTTATATGTAACCTACTACAACTATAAAGGTTCTAATTTTAAACCAGAAGGAAAATAATGAACGAGTCATTCGCACTCATTTTCCACCGCTTTCCAGTCTGCAAATTATTTTCTAACATTTCCTAAACAAAAATATTTTTTTATAAGCAAACAGGCCATTGCTTTTCATAAGAATCATTTATTGTATATTATTAAAGTGGAAGGTTAACTGGTACAGTACTATGCATAATCTTATTCTTGAAAAATTAAACACAAATGGATAAAAATGCAAAGCAGAATGAGCATGTAAAAGACAAAAATAAGCATATTTTATAGAGAATGTTCCCTATTATATCTATGTACTAATGTTCTTCTCCATTGTTTTAATAAATTTATGGCTTATTCCTCTCTATGTAATTACTTCTTACAAATGAACATATTTTCCATCAATTAATAGATGTTACATAGTTTTAGATTTTTCATTCAACCCCACTAATTAGTTGACTGAAATATTCAACTAAATGTAGAATTGTTAAGAATCCATTCCACTGTCTCAAAAAATGCAAGTTTTTATGAAATTTTCACAATAGGATCTAATAGTCCCAACTACAAAGTGATGATTGAAAAATGTTAACCCTGATTTGTTTTGTTATTATGACCTCATTAAGCATTACATTTTTTTATTCACTGCTATCTTGTAGAATAAATAATCCTCTAGTGAAAAAGCTTAAAAAATGTGTACCGGTACTGAACTGTTTTATCACTTTTACATTGATTATAAATGAGATATTTAAAAATTGAGTTACTCCCCATGTTATATATTAGGAAAAAAAAAAAGAGAGCAGTGATTCTTCTTTTAGTTACTCTGAAACTTTCAGAGTAACTAAAAGAAGAATCACTGCTTAAAAAAAACAACAAAAAATGGAAAGCAAGCTTTATTTTGTACCCTTAGTGTAAATTTTAGACCTAATTGGATAAACAAAAAATATTTTAAAAATACATCTATGAACAAATTTTTGTAGATTGCTCCCATAGCTAAATCAATAGGGACACACTTAAGATTACTGGAATTTATCAATGTATTTGTCAAAGTTAAGATTCAAATTTGTTACACCACAGCACACATCCAAAAATGCATGCTACATACGTCAAAAATTCCCATTGAATATAACAAAATAAAAAATCTGTGAATAAATATAAGGCATTTTGAAATAATATCTCCAGAAAACCAAAAAGAGGCCAACAAAAATTCTTATGACCTAAATTTTACATCATAGATTCACATGGTCTTCAAAATAGATTTAGTTGTAGTGCTAGACATTAACTATATTCAATTGCTTACCAAAATATCCATTTTCTGGCAGCTAAATGTTACTACTTAAAAAGAAAAAAAGTTAAGTGCCTTTTTTAAGAGAGGGAATAAAAATGCAGCAGAAAATTACAGGAGCCCACATATCCTTTTTCTTAAATTTAATTTGTCATATATAAGGTTTTTATATACAATCAGTGTGCATTGTAACAGTTATATTATAAAAGTCAATCAAGTTTATCTAAAATGTTACCTGGCTGCATAGCACATATGACATTATTGCCCACATGAAAAGGGAAAACAAATGGATTTACAATAACTTTTGGCCATTTTGAATTCTGAAAGTGTTCATACATTTACCCCTTTTTAAACCAAATGCATCTGAAAACGTTTCCAGAGCATGCAGTTTAGATTTTACGTATTATCTCACCATTTTGCTACTACACACTATTGACCAAAAAATAAAATAAAAAAGTAAAAGAAATAACATGTATCTAATAAAATTGTCAATATAAGAAGAGGACTAATGGAATTAAGTAGCCCCTTTCCCCATTTTTTACATTCTAAATAATGATTCCATCAAGACAAATCATTAAAAAGTGTTGTTACACTGATTTTTTTTTTTAAACAATAAGAAGGCCTGAGTTGGTAGGGAAAGGAACAGTCAAAAAAAGCCTGAGAAAGGGAAGTAAGGAAAGCTCATTTAATCTATTTACAATAATTTACAGTCAATTTTTTTGTGTATGTAAAAAGGCATAATAATAGATCACAAACAGGAAGTTCCTGGCTATTTTACAGATATAAGTACAGAATTTAAATATTCAAGCTTGTGATGAAAAGCGGCAAGGTGGTCGCAGTGTACAATGTAAACAAGTAGCTTTGGAAAGTGAACAAAATCCTTGAGTGTTTTTTCTTTATTAAGAAAAGAACTCTCTTTCATTCTTTCCTGAAACATGATCACAGGTCAGAGTAAAGTTCATATACAAACATAATTTAAATGGAGGTCAGTCTAAAATCACTGACTTAAAAACAGTTTATCCAGCCTATATGGAAGGGCAGTGTTGAGGTCCCTGTAAGAGTAAACATTTTCCATTTCTTTAAAAAAGAAAAAAAAAAGTACTACAATATTTGTAGCACAGTGCAGCATAATCCTTAAATATAAAAATATTTTCTCTTCTGTTGGGATAATAGACCTTGCATCCTGGAAAGAAGTAACAATACTGCTACTGATAGAAGATTTGTTTATATCTTTCAAGTCATGTAAGGCAATTACTGTGTTGGTTTATGATATATGGCTAAAAGAAAAGTCCAGAATGACAAAATATCAGTTTTTGTTATGTTTTCCGATTACTCCAGGTATGCTCAGGTGTACTTTTGTGTTCAACTGAATGTTCAAATGGAGATCTGGAGCCATAAGGAGACCTCTGATCTAGTGGTGACCTAGGTCCACTACTGGAAGCTCTGTGGTCCATTTGCCAATCTGAGTGATACCTATAATCCCTGGAGGATTTATGATGTGTATATTCAGAACTTGACCGATGATCTGAATGTAACCGATGATCTGAATGAGAGCGATGATCTGAATGAGATCTATCTTTTAAACATCCTTCCAAATTTGACCTGTGATCTCTACTTCTGTGATCATCCAGTTTTCTGTGTTTCTCTCTATCACTGTAATATCTAACAAAAGAGAAATTAGAAATATTATTTAAATTAATAATACAAATTAAATGTTTCTAATTAACATCTTATTAAAAATAAAACAAAATACTTTAAAGTATACTCTTAATTGTATAAAAGTTGTGTGTCATTACTTAAAAATCACTGGAAATAACTGTGCTTTTGAAAAACTATTTGATTCATAAAACTAAAGTGAACCATACAGACCACCTCAGATAGCATCTAATTTCACATGCCCATTTTATGTTGTTTGGTACTTTTTATTTTATGCATCATTTGAATTAATGCATCTTAATTATCTGGAAACTAGAATTATCTACAACTATCTAAAATACACTTGAAATCAGAACCTTTTTATATGAGCCTCTAAGCAGAAAAAAATAAAAACCTCTAAAATGAAGTCTACGAAATAACTTATAAAAGAAAATTTTCACTGGTTTGCTGATGTCTTTTAAAAGCTTTCCTGAGGTTTGATTAATAAATTGAACATTGATGTTTTTTGGTTCATGAAAGATCCTCATTATAAACTAGAGGCCCAACATGCATTTGAAATCACGAAGAGGCACCCCGTTGGGGCCCAGGACCCATGCCTGACTCGCAGCATCCCCCGGCCCCTCTGCCTCTATCTCCACTCTGGGCCTCACCTGTGCGTGCAACCTCCTCCTGTCTGGTTGTGACTCGTTACGGAGTCCCAGACTAATTTGCATATTACCTCTTTATATTTATACTAGGGGCCTGGTGCATGAAATTCGTACACTGGGGTGTGGTGGTCCCTCAGCCCAACCTGCCCCCTCTCACACACTGGGAGCCCTCAGGGGATGTCCTACTGATGGCTCACCCCTGGCCTGCCCAAGGCCAAAAGCCTTTCATCGTCGGGCAAGGGACCTTGGCCAGGGCACCCCAGCCAGCAATCACCCTGCGATCGGCTGATCACTGGGACCCCAGCCAGCAGTCGCCCTGCGATCCAGCTATTGCTGGCTGGACCTGCCCCACCCCGGCCCAAGCCTGTCCCAAGGCCAGGGGGAAAAAGCCTCTTGGAAGAGACTTTTTCCCCCGGCCTTGGGAACCCAGCAGATCACACTGCCATGGGCAGCAGCCATCTTGGTTGGGTGCTAATTTGCACATTGCTCCTGATTGGCTGTGGATGTGGCTTGTGGGAGTGGTTTATTGGTGTAGTGAAGGTATGGTCAATTTGCATGCATATTACTCTTTTATTAGATAGTATGTATAAAAGCCTAAGTGACTGTAACAACGAATGGTACCTATGACCTGCACTGACCACCAGCGGGCAGATGCTCAATGCAGGAGCTGCCCCCTAGTGATCAGTGCACTCCCACAACCAGCCAACCTCCCGCTATCCCCCCGCTTCTCCTGGCAGGCCTGCTCTGATCACTCCGATCGCTGACCAGGCTGATGGACCCCTCCTGTGCATGAATTCGTGCACCAGGCCTCTAGTATCTAGACAATGTAAATTATTTCTATATGTCTGTGAAGTTACAAGTATTTACTATTATAAATATGGTCTTTTCATTTTATGCCCTTTTCTAAGTTTAAGAGCTATTCCACAATTATGCACTTATAATGTGACTGCTTCTCAGAGAGAAGAAATTATTGCATTGAGCACAGTTAAAATACAAAGAAAATCTCCTGACTTCTTTCTCATCTTTACTTATATTCATTTTTATTTTGCTTATGGTAATGATTATTAACTAGTAAAAATATTCTTTTATTAATAAAGAAACAAAACTGTTATGTTGTCATTATAGTAAGGTTTTTAAAGGCTTTAAAAAGAAAACCCAAACAATCCTATATAATAAAAGCACAATATGCTAAGTGTCCTGTTGGCCATGCAACTAATCAAAGCAAAATATGCTAATGATATGCTAAGGCCGCTCAACCACTTGCTATGCACTGACCACCAGGGGGTACACACTCAATATGAGAGCTGCACCCTGGTGGTCAGTGCGCTCCCATAGGGGGAGTGCCATTCAGCTAGAAGCTGGGCTCATGACAAGGTCATGACTGGAGTGAAGCCTGGATCCTGGGTGCCTGCCAGAGGTGGCCAGAGTGAAGCAGCCCTCGTCCTGGGTGCCTGCAGATGGCAGCTGGAGTGAAGTCGAGATTCTAGGTGCCGGACAGAAATTTGTCCCGGCAGCCGGGAGAAGGAAGACCTACTCTTGCACGAATTTTTGTGCATCAGCCTCCAGTGAACAAATAAAATATGCTGACTTCAGGACCATCTCAGATGCTGTGATTAAATTTAACTGCAATAAAGTGTTTTCAAATAAAAACTTTCCCCATGAGTTTTAAATAGTGTAATAAATAACTCCCTCCATCAAATTTCAGCCATATTTCATCAAGCTTTTTTCTACCTTACTAGAGGCCCTATGCACAAATTTGTTCAAGGGTGGGGTCCCTAAACCTGGCCGGTAATCAGGGTTGATCAGGGCTGTCTCACCCAGTCCTGATTAAGGCTGGGCCAATCAGAGCATACCATCTGGGAAGGGAGGGGCAGCGCAGGAGCGGGGGAGGGACCGTGGGAGCGCCTTGACCACCAAGGGGAAGCTCCTGTGTTGTTCATCTGCTCCCTGGTAGTCAGTGTGTGTCATAGTGACTGGCTGGCTGGTCATTCTGTTGCAACAGTCGCTTAAGCTTTTATATATATATATATATATATATATAGACTACATGCCCAGTGCACGAATTCATGCATGGGTGGGGTCTGGCTGGCCCTCCCTGATCAGGGCCGATCAGGGCAAGCAGGCTGGGAGAGGGGCTATAGGCATTTGGCTGGCTGGCCCCGCCCCATGGTCAAACTCCCAAGCAAAGAAACAATTTAGCCTTTTATTAGATAGAATATTTTGAAGAGTTTTTAAGCAAATGTTCTCTAAAACCAACAATGAATCCTGTGACATAATTACAGAACTCCCTATGCTTTTCTAATTTTTATTTTTTGTATTTATTAAGGTATTACATATGTGTCCCTAGCCCCTCATTACCCCTCCATTCCTCCCTCCCACATTTATACCCTCACCCCACTGTTGTCTGTGTCCATTGGTTAGGCTTATATGCATGCATACAAGTCCTTTGGTTGATCTCTCCCTCTTACTCTCACCCTCCCCTACCTTCCCTTTGAGGGTCTGATTGATGCTTCTCTGTCTCTGGATCTGTTTTTGTTCATTCGTTCCTCCCTATAGTTTCATCTCTTATTAAACTTTCATCTTAAACTTATAATTTAAAGAAACATTTTATAGAAAAACCCAGTTAATATTAACAAAAAGCATTAGAGCTCATATTTTTCTTACCCTATCTAATAAAAGAGTAATATGCAAATTTGACCTTACCTTCACTACACTCACAAGGCATGCCCACAGTCACACTCAGCAGCCAATCAGGAGATTATGCAAATAAACCCCAACCAAGATGGCTTCCACCACTGAGAGCAGGAGGAAGGCTTGGGTTTCCCCGGCAATGGAGGAAGCCAAGCTTTCCACCTGCCATTGCCGACCTAGGCCTCCACTCTAGGCTACAAAGTTTCAATTGTAGACATAAATTAATCCCAGATCCCAGGGCCTCTGCTTGGGTTGCTGGGGGGGCATGGCCAGCCTGCAAACCTCCTACAGGCCCCTCGCCCAGGCCGCCCCTCACCCCAAGGGGACTCCCATCTTGATCTGGGACAATCTTCAGGGCAAACCAGCTGGCACCCACCCATGCACCAGGCTTCTATCCTATCTAATAAAAGAGTAATCTGCAGATTGACCATCACTCCAACACACAAGATGGCTTCCCCCCCTTGTGGTCAAAGATCCTGCCCCCACGTGGACACAAGATGGCTACCACAAGATGGCCAGCAGGGGAGGGGCACTGGGAGGTTCCAGGCTCTGCAAGGGAGGGCAGTTGTGGGCGATCAGGCCAACAGGGGAGGACAGTTGGGAGGGACCAGGCCTGCAGAGGAAGGAAGTTGGGGGCAAACAGCTTGGCAAGGGAGCAGTTAGACATCAATCAGGCTGGCAGAGTAGTGGTTAGCGGGTGATCAGGCTGGCAGGCAGAAGTGGTTAGGGGCAATCAGGGAGGCAGGCAGGTGAGCAGTTTGGAGCCAGGAGTACTGGATTGTGGGAAGGATGTCCGACTGCCCATTTAGGCGCCATCCTACTGGGATCGGGCCTAAACGGGCAGTCGGACATCCCTCGAGGGGTCCCAGATTAGAGAGGATGCAGGCTGGGCTAAGAGACATCCCCTGCACCCCATGCATGAATTTCACACACCGGGCCTCTAGTTTATAAATAATCACCTTTATTTCACATAAGGCTTGTCTGATTATTTGATGTTTGAAGTGATAATAAGGTCAAATATAATAAATAAGATAAAAACAAAAAGCCACAAGCAAACTTTAAGAACTGACTGTCAGGTTTACCTGCTGTCTTGCTTGTAGTGATCCCAATCACGATGATCTTTTCCATTACTGAAAGAAGAATAGGGCCTTTTCCTAGAGTCACTCTTTTTGTAAGAATCTCCCTGATGTCGGTCTTTATGATGATCATGATACTGAGATAAGTGTCTATCAGAAGAATAACTGTCTCTGCTGCTCTCATCGTAATTTGTATTCTCTTTTAATCTTTCCACATCTGTAAATTAAAAAACTCAACTTTTGTTAATGAATTTAACTTTGCTGCTACATTGTAAGAATTACTGTCTTAACTCCAGGTAAACAAAATCAGTTCCCAAATATAGGTAGTTAAAGCATTTAGAAATGGTCTATTAAAACAGTATTAAGAGTTACAAAAGGGTCACTTTATTCCAAAATGTGATAAATCACAACTGAAATATATAAGGCCTATTTCCTTCTGAGACAGACTATACTTTTGTGATTCTTGTGCAGAAAAAAATACATTACTGCATTCTAAATTAATTATTATCATTTTAAGAATTTATCACATTTTAACAATTTCCTACAATTTCTATAAACTGATACAAGATGACTTATGGAGAAGTTAATAGCAAAAACGGATTAAGATAATAGATTCTATGTAATGATGTGGGTATGTATTATCTAAAACTCCAAAAAAACCCACCAATTTTAAAATGTGCTTTTTAAAATAATTAGTAAGACTGACTTACCTGGATTTCTAATTACTTGAACATTCACGTTGCTGTTCTGGTCATTATTTTGCTAAAATAAATTCACACATGTAAGAATCTTTTAAGTGGTATCATAAACTATTAAAAAAAAGGGTGGGGGCCCTAAAAAGAACACCTTGAGGCTGAAAGAAGCCCTTACATAAGATACTAGAATGTATATATGTAGCATTTGCAGATATCTTTTTTAAAACTCATAAACTATTTGTCATATGACATTACAAAATCTGACTTTGAAATAAATTTAGACTTAACAGAAAATAGCGAAGAGATCCCATAGGTCTTTCTTACAGATGCTCCTAATGTTAGTATCTTACATAACCATGGTATAACGATCAAAACTAAGTAGTTAACATTGGTACAACACTATTAACTGAACTACATACTTCATTCAGATTTTACATTTTTCCACTAAGATCTTTTTTTCGCTCCAGGATCCAATCTAATACTTAGATTTTTTTGTCTAACTTAGCTTCCTTCAATGTGGGACAGTTCCGTCCTTTTTTCTTGTCTTCCATGATCTTAACACTTTTGAAGAGTACTATAGAGTTACTGTGTGGAATATCTCTTACTTATCATTTGTCTAAAATTTTTCTTGTGATTAGATTGAGATTATGCAAACCACAGAAGTGATGTACCTTTCTCAGTGCATCATACTCATGTGGTTCATGGTATCAATGTCTTATTTCACTGGTGATTTTAATCACTTTTTACAGTGGTGTCAGACAGGTTTCTTTTCTAAATGTTATTCTCTTTGTAATTAATAAACATCTTAAAGGAAATACTTTTAGACTATGCTAATATCTCATTTCTTGTTCACTAATTTTAGCTTCCTTCATTCAGAAGCTCTTACCTGCAAAAGTTCTTAATGTGGTAATTTCCTATTTCATTCTTTTATTAATTGAATTCTCCTCTAAGGAAGAATGTCTGTTTTAGTAACATAAATATGAAAAAAAAAAAATGATGTGTTACTTTACCTGAGATTCTTGCCGTTTTTTAATAGCATGCTTATATAATTTATGTAATTTTCTTGCATCAAACTCAGTAAACTTAGATACGAAAATCCACAGGTTTCTAGAAGAAAAAAGGCAAATTAGTCTGAGGCAAAATATTTAGCTTTTTCGTAATTGCCGAAACACACAAACATACATGCTTTGCCCTCTATGTAATACAGCTTTAAGAATCTTATTTCTAGTGTTTTTTTTAAGATTTCATATATGGATAAAACTCTAAATGAACCTAAACACTAACTTTGATTTCTCTTCCAAATCCCTTCATTTTATAATTTTTGGAGTGAAAAGTACTAATCAATCCTAATTTAAAACCAGAGATGCAAATTTACAAATCAGGAAAGAACTCAAAATGTTATTCAGATTAGTTATAAAAGGAACAAGCTATGTTCCTAGACTGAATTATCATACCACCAGATAATATCACCTGTGAAAAAAGGGCCCTTAACAGTTCTGCCTGGCAGTTATACTTTAGAAAACAACTGCCTTTTTATAATTGTAATGTAATGGTCATGAGAACAACACGACCAGACACTACGAACTATGGACAACATGAAGTCTTTAGGCCTCTCTTCCCATCACAAGGCAAGAGTTAGTAACTGATCATAGTATTTCATGATAAATTCAGATGCAGCCTATGAATGCTTCTTAACACAGCTTCCTAAACAGTCATTCATAATCAGTGACACTTGAGTCTATCTGCTAAGACTGAAATAGTAATGGTTTTACATATTCACAATTTTTTTCTTAAACATTTTTCAGTAGGTATTATAAAGTATGACTTGAAACTTGCTTAAATGAACAGGATAGAGAAATTACTAATTAGCCAGTGATAGAGTTTGGCAGATTAGCCAACATCAACATCTTTAATGAGCCAGTCAATCAATTTTAAGGAAAACAAACATATATATAAAATCCTCTGTATGAATAATGACTTCCCAAAAGAAAGCCATCTTCCAATGACACTGGTTGAAGGAGGATGGTCTTAGAAAGCAAAAATTCTTAGCTAGAAAATAACTTTTCATTTTATTTTATGAGAAAGTATATGGAAGCACTTAATTTGGAGATTTCTAAACGGCCGACACATTTTTCAAATATCAAGCACCTATTGCTCATAACTACAAAATAGACATTAAGTTATAAAGCTTTGCATGGGATACTATGGTAACAGGTATATTAAACTGTTTTTATATTTTCAAAGCTCTTTCCTATTATTTAATTTCACAAATAACCTTTAAATAGGCATAGTAAAAATAGCAGCAAATTTTAAAAATAAACTAGCAAATCAGATAATGAGGCTAAATGTCTCACACAGCTAAGTAAGGCTGGCTATAAGACAGGACTCCTAATTTGCTTTCCACTAAAATAAGTAATTCTTAGCCTTCTGATTTGGGGCATTGATATGTAAGAATAGCTGCTGGGGAATAAGCTACTAAGAAATTGCGTTTATTAGTAAATTCTGGGATATATAAGTCTTTGAGTTATAAATTAACTGCAGAATTATCCCAGCACATGTGCATAAAGAGATGGGTATCTGGTGATTTTTCTAGACGAATTCTTATCAGTGTTAAGTTAGTTGTGGCTTTCTGTGTTTTATTAAATAACCATTACATTTTATTAAATTGCTATTAAATTTTATTGAATTACCCTTAGTATTATCAATTTAGTTTGTGAAGGTTGTTTGCTTAACTGCAACATATAATGATACTTTTTTCATCAATATTTTGGCCTATAATTTTGCAAAAATAAGAATGTAAAAAAGCATTGCAATTTAAAGAGCCATCACCTATGTCTTCATAGTTAATGGGCACATCCTATCTAATAAAGAGGGAATATGCAAATTGACTATCACTCCATCACAAAAGATGGCTGCACCCACAGCTGAAGCCAAGTTCCCTTAAGGAACCTTAAGCAATCAGAAGGCTTGCCCTCGCCTGACCCTGTGGGGCTTGACAGGAGACTTCAGGCCATACCTCCTGCCTTGGCACCAGGCCAGGGGACCTGAGGTCATGCTCCCCACCCAGTGGGGCTTGATGGGGGACTTCAAGGTCTGCTTCCTGTCCTGGTAATGGGCTAGGGGATCTCAGGCTGCTTCCCCTACCCCAGCACCAGGCCAGGGGACCTCAGGCCATGCCTCCCCCTGACCATGTGGGGCTTAACAGGGGACTTCAGGCTGTGTCCCTCCACCCCAGCATGAGGCTGGGAGACCTCAGGCTGCACCCTCCACCCCAGCACCGAGATGGGGGACCTGAGGCTGTGCGCCCCTGCCTGGTGGGGCTTGATGGGGGACCTCAAGGCATGCCCCCGCCACATCTGGGGGAACCTTAGGCCACGCCCCTGAATCCTGGCACCGAGCCAGGGGACCTGAGGCTACGCCCCCTGCCTGGCAGGGCTTGACAAGGGTGAAACTGGCTGGCTCTGGATCTAGCCCAAAGGGGGGGGGGGGGCAACCGGGTCTGGGCCTCACACAATTTTGAAATGCATGTGGATGGGCAGGGACTTGACTCTGGGTCCCCCTTTTAATGTGAACCGGGACGGGCCATTAGTATATGCATAATACTCTCAAAATCTGCTCCCTACATAGGGAGTGATACTTCATAGCCCGTAAAATCAGGGCACTGAAATAAATTGCAGCATATTAAAGTATCAAGACTAACAATATCAGGCTATTTTAAATGAATGGGACACTTTCACAATACATATAACTAGATTATTTTGTTTCTTAATTTTTCCAACCTCATGAAAAAATTTCAAACATACATCAAATATGAAAGAATTTTACAACGATCACCCACACACTTACTACCTATATTCTATTATTAACATTTTACTATGCTTGCTCTATGACATAATTCATACATCCATCTCTCTAGCAATCATTGTAATTTTTGTTTGCATTTCAAAGACAAATGGAGGTGTTGGTACTTCTCACCTTAAATACTTCAGTATGCGTAACATTAGTCAATACCTGTTTATTTTCTTTTAAAAATAAAATGTACATAGAATAAGATGCACAATTTTTTAAGTTTATACTTGCTGAGTTTTACAAATTAGTATACTGTATAACCCCAAAACATATTTTAAAAGTTCTGTTTTGCTTTTTCACAATGTCTAAGTTCTTTTACCAATGGAGAATTTTAACAGACAATAGGGTATGTCAGAATGGTCCAAAAAATTGAGAAGCATTCCCTATATCAGTGGTCGCCTGTCGATGGTCTGTGGACCACTGGTGGTCTGTGAGGTCTGAAAGGTTGGCGACCGCTGCCTGGACTAAATTTTCCCTTGTAATCGATTATTAGTGAAGTCAAGGTAGGTAAGAACTAAGTGAGAGTAAGTTGCTCAACTGCGTAAATAAAAGAATCAAACCTTTGATTGAAAACATGAATAAGTCTCCCGGTTACTGGTCTCTTTTGCTTTAGATTTTCTCTCCCTGTCCCCGTTTGTGTTTATAAACTAAATCCGAAATAGAATATATTTGTATTAATCACTATGTAATTTCAACAAGATACTTATTACTAATCTTTCTAGCAAGTAAAATAGATTTTCTCCCTATGACCTCAAAAAATCTGAACTCTAATTATAAGGTTTCAAAATATAGTACACTGAAATATTTTCAGATGGAAACCAAGCTCCTTTACACTAAAAAGTAGGAAAGATGTTTAATATAATACTTTAAATTAACAAAATTTAGCTCTAAGAATAATTCACTACATTTCCTTTATTTTCCAAATTTTACCACAGCTAAGCAACAATCAAGAACATGTTTGGGAGCCAACGACAGAGAAAATTTAACTTTGGATCTTCAATGTAAAAAGACAGATTCCTATGAAAGCCTAACATATATAATTGAACTTGACTGTATTCTTGATTTATGGCTCTGAGCTTGGGAATCGTAAGAAGAGTTGAAAAGGATGATATAATTGTTTATGGTATTTGAGGAAAAGAGTTAATGCTCTAGTCAGTATATATATTCCAACCCAAAATAAAAGATTAAGCTAGAATATATGAATATATAAATACAGTACTTTAAAATTATTGTCTCCCATTCCTCACAACATATCTTCTTATTATTCAGTAAGTGTAAAATATGTAATGCCTTACAATTTATAAAGAGCTTCGTGCCTGGCCAGTGTAGCTATAAGGTCGCAGTTCAATTCCCAGTCAGGGTACATGCCTGGGCTGCAGGCTCAAACTCCAGTAGGGGGACATGCAGGAGGGCAGCCGATTGATGATTCTTTCTCATCATTGATGTTTCTATCTCTCTCTCTTCCTCTTTGAAGTCAAAAAAATTTATTAAAAAAAAAAGAGCTTCAGCCGAGACCAGTTTGGCTCAGTGGATAGATCGTCGGACTGTGGACTGAAGGGTCCTGGGTTCGATTCTAGCAAGGGCATGTATCTTGGCTGCGGGCGCATCCCCGGTGGGGGGCGTGCAAGAGGCAGCTGATCGATGTCTCTCTCATCGATGTTTCTGACTTTCTATCCCTCTCCCTTCCGCTCTGTAAAAAATCAATAAAATATATTAAAAAAAAAAAAAAAAAAGAGCTTCAAATACAGGGCTGGCCAGTTCTGCTTAGTGGTTAATACTGTCAGCACACAGTCTGAAGGGTCAGGTTTAATTCTGGTCAAGGGCACATCCTTGGTTGCAGGTTCCCCAATTCTGGTAGGGGTGCCTGTGGAAGGCAACCAATCGATGTATGTGTGTCTCCCTCTCCCCCTTGTCTCTCCCTCCCACTTTTCCTAGAAATCAACGGGAAAAATATCCTAGGGTGAGGATTACAAAAAAAAATAAAATAGAGCTTCAAATACAGATGTTATCATTTCACCAGTAATAATATCAGGGGGTTCAGAGATATTGTTCAAGATCATAAAGCCCCAAATTAGCCAAGATGGAGACTGAACAGATCTTCTGATGCCAACTCCATGGCATTATAGGCATGATTTAAGGATATTATTATTGTCCATACATGGCTTTAGTTTCTTTAGACATGACAGCAAAATTTACATGATCAACATCCTATCTCCTCCCCCTAAAATGGGTCCTGGTTGAATTTAAGGATAAAAGGAACAAGTACAGAATTTTTTAAATCTTAGCATAATCATCATCAATCCTCCAGAAATATATTACCATTTTTTGTTTGTTTTGATGTGTAGCTGTATTACTACTATTAGGGACTTGTTTGTGTTTATTTTATGTTTTTTCCAAGTTGTGTAGTAGTTTGGTTTAACACTGATCTGAACCTGGTAATCATTACGTGATTTGTATAATAATAGAGCAGTTCAGTTTTACAATTTTAAGATCAACTGTTTTGCTACTGCTTCTAAAATAAAGGACGATTCTCCATTTTACATTGTTTAAGGATATTAATTTTTATAAGGCATTATACTCATACTCAAAGACAAATTGCTAAGTATACTTATATAATAATAAGTTTATTTGGCACACCAATGTCTAAAGATACTACTGAGAATAATCTAGTGAATTGTGAAAATTTTTTAAAATAAAATGCAATCTAAATTTTAATGAAACAGGTTTCATTATTTTTTTTATTTAAAGGCAGAAATACCACCTATGATTATCATGATGCATAATTAATTGATCACTCATGAATAAAAAAGCCTTAAAGGGAAAATAGTAAAAACAATCATCCTCAAGTTACCTCTCTAAACATTACTATTACTAAATTTCAAAAGTTAGAAGAATAAATTGAAATATAAGACACAAATAGATTACTACATACCCACAACTTTAACACTTTCTAAAAAGGACATTACTTACTTTCTCCAATGCTTGATTTGTTCAGGATTTGTATACTCTTTCAGACATTCTGTGATATGGTCACCAATTTTTATTAAACATTGTCTAGTATGCTCTAGTTGTTCTCTTTCTGAAAGGCCTTTCTCAGGCCTATCAAGTTGTTTCAAAGCTGCTTTGACAGGCCTCATTCTTTCTTTACACTTTTAAAGAGGGAAAATAAAAACATAAATGATGTATTAAACATAAATTCAACAAACATCTTCTTTCAATGGTATTTACATGAGTAAATATAGCACTATTTGATGCTAAAGTAATCATTAAATCACCTCACAGCTCTTAAATGCCCTTGAGACTCTGTTTGGAAAACAAGGATTTTATTATCAGTCTTTGTGTGAGTAATAACTTTAAATTTTATTTATTTTTTGTAAACAATGGTACTTTTTACATTGGAGCAAACCATTCTAAGCAGGCTTAACCACAGAATGATGACAAGCATGGTAGCATATAAAAGCAATAGATTTTAGACCAGTGTTACTCCAAGTGTAGTCTATGAACCTGCACTTGGTTCCAGGGGGATAGGCAAATAAACTTTAGAAACCTTTATATCAATCTTACAGGGCAATTTTTGTCTACTGAACCTAGTAATAAATAAGACATTAGGGCTTATATTTTGTATGTTTTTTTAAGTGGTCACTTTTTTTTACACTTCTTAAAATACTAAAAAAGAAGCTACTCCTTCCCTAAAGATAAGAAGCAGTATCATATAGTTAATAGGTTCAGAAATTAAATGGTTTAAATTCTATCCTTGGAGAAAAGTTCATTCTAAGTAGTCTTTAAATGTCTCTCCTCGAGTTCTTCATTTATTCAAGTTTTTCCAAATTGATTCTAAATTTAAATTATCTTTCAAATATATTGTTTTTACAACCTGAATTACAGTAGCAACAAATTCAAAGACATTTCTAAATTAAAAGCAGCAAAGAATAAAACTGCAATTTAAATGTTAAATGGATTATTACTAATAACCTGACAGTCTATTATAGCAGTCGCCAACCTTTCAGACTTCAAAGACCACTAGTAGTCTGCAGACCACCAGCGGGTGACTGATGGTATACTACTTACAATGCTGAATGTCTTCTGATCCAGCTCTTCGGATTCTTCGGATATGGGAACTGGTTCCCCACTTGCAGTGATATGAACTAGAGGATCAGACACTGAAGACTTCTTGGATCTTTCTTTGCTATCAGATTTGGATTCGCTCAACTAAAGAAAAAGAAAAAATAAAAACCCAAAAGTAACAAAGGTAAAATGATTAACACTTCCAAAAACAATTCTTTATTCACTTTTAATATCCCTATCTATTTCAACTTTCCCAAATTTTATTTGGAGAAAACAAAAATAAATAAATAAGATTACTCTGTAATGTTACCCTATTGATAAGGAATTTTAAAAAGGATGCAAACCTATTTTTCTCTCCTACAAGATACACACATGAATTGAACTCAGTTATTGGGACTAATATGGGCTAATAGGCAATTTGTTCTCCTAAAATGTAAGTAAGCTGATTGTATAACTTTCTAGATTTTACATTATGATTTGCATACCTTTTCTTCCTTTATGTCTTTTTCTTTCTGCATAGCTTCTATAGCTTCTTTTACTTTCTTTTCTCTCTTTTCTTTAAAATCTTTTTCCTTTATATCTTTCTTATCCTCTTTTTCTTCTATCTCCCTTTTAAGTTCTGTTTTATTTTCCTTTTCTTTTGCTTCCCTCTTTTCTTCTGGTTCCTTCTTTATAAAAACATCTGGCTCAGATTTTTCTTCACTGTCTCTTTCTGTTTTAAGTTTTTTATTTGGATGTTTCAAAGAAGTGACCTCATCCTAGAAAGTGCAAGTATGGCCAATGTATTACTAACCAAATCTTGACAAAGATTAAATTTCTTTTCTTTGCATGACTATGATTGCATGTATGCAGATTCTGAAAAATAATCCAGAATCTTATTAATAATGACACATGCAACATTTACCTTCCTTTAAAAACTAATGTAAGCCAGTTCCAAACAAAATTCATAATAAAATTAAAGGAGATAGAACCTCACTCAAATGGTAATGTTTGAAAAGGAGGGACCTTTGCTCTATCTCTCTAGTGATATATACTATTCTATTGGATGGGTGAAATACTGTTCTGTAAATGAGATTGCACAATAAGCTATTTTTAAAAGAAAATTTCAGTACTAAAAAATAAAATTTCAGGTCTTAGTTCAAATTTCAAATGTAAAACATACCCAAACATGCCATGTTTCTTTCTATTTAATCGGTTGCTTTTCTAAAACACATTCTTACCTTATCATCTTCATCGGACTTTTCTGACAGCAGAGGAGAAGAATCACTCTTCATTTCCTCTTTCACCTTTATAGACTTCATTGATTTATTCTTCTTAGCTCTTGCTTTTCTCCTCTTTGAACCTCCCTAAAAAGAATTATTTTTATTCTAACCAATTCCACAGATTCCATTTATTAAAAAAAGCTTCTTAAGTACTGAATTGAAAAGGTAAAGAAACGAATAGTCTGACTCAATCCTTAGCCTGTTGGTAAAAAGCTATACACCAAGCTTAGAAAGTCAACAAACATCATATCCATATTATAAAAACCCAGTGATCCTAAATGCCGTAACGACCAAAGACTGGCATGGGTGGGTGGGTGGGACTGTGCAGGTGGCGAGGTGCGTGTGGGTGTGTGGGGCTGCATGATTTCGCACTCTGGGCTTCTAGCAACTTAATAAAAATGAAGCAGAGAGAAAGAGAAGGAGTTTTTTTTCCCCATCCTAAGTTATTATCTTCAACTAAATTCAATGCTAGCAGAGTAGCATTAGAAATTATTTTTAGTGGTATATACGTAATTATGACATTGTGGTCATAGTCAAATTTTTAAAGATTTCTACAGTTCCAAACCCCTCTTAGTGTCTTCTTCCTACTTTTTTTGGAGCACCTCATAAGTAAGTTCAGTCATCTTTAATGCTATTCCTTAAGCTTTCCATTGTCTCCAAATAACACAGTAATGGAGGCTTGACCTTTCAAAAAAAACTCCATTCCAGAACTCCTCTCTAAATACTAAAGAAAAAAGTAATCTCACTTCTGAAAGACATGACTCATCAGTATTAACATGAATGCTGAGATAATTTAAGGCAAAATATTACCATATTCAAGTGACACTACTAAATTATGGGAAAATACACTTGTAAATTCTCATTAACCACAGATGTCTATCGAGGGCAGCGGCTGTGAGCCGGTGTGCACTGGCATACTAGTGTGCTGTAAGAGACACACTGGTATGCTACAAGAATTTTTAAAATATGCAATACTGGACTATGTAGTCATGGCACTTAACTCTTTTTCCTTAGATTGTCAGATATAAGAATGACAATATAAGAATGACAACAGCCAGCACAACAATAGCTGTCCAGTGTTCCTAATTTTTTGTCAGATCAGCACAAAGTATAATTTTTAGTAGTCCTATATAGTAAGAGGCTAATATGCAAATAGATTGAATGGCAGAACAACCAGAACTGAACAGCCATTCATTATGACATGCGCTGACCACCAGGGAGTGTGAATGGAACATGGCAGGTGTTGGTTGTGGCGGGATGGTGGAGCAGGTGAGTGGGGGCACCAGAGCAAGGTGGGGCACTGGTCGCTGTCATCAAAGCGAACCCCGGGTGGTTACTGAAAATTCTTTGCTCCTGTGCACCAGTCCTGCCTAGTGCTTGCACATGCTGCTGGCGCCAGCCCTGCTTGCCCCCACTGCCAGTACCAGAGCTGCTAGTAACACCCACTGCTGGTGCCATCAGCAGGTGTGAGCAGCAGCTGCCAGCCCCAGTTGGCACTCAGGGCTTCTCCACCTCCCCCTGCTCCTGAGGGGAAATCAGAGCCAGCAGCTGCCTCTCACACCCGCCACCAGTGCCAGTACCACTTGCACCTGCTACCAGCACTAGAGCTGCTGCTTGCACCTGCTGCCAGTGCCCAGTGTCATCAATGGGTATGAGCAGCAGCTGCTGGCCCTGATCACCCCAGAGGCCTTCTCCACCTCCCCCTGTTCCTGAGGGGCAATCAGGGCAGCTACCACTCAAACCCGATGATGCTGCCAGCCCTGCTCGCAGCCGCTGCTGGCACCAGCCCCAATTGCTCCTTGCCTTCAGAGGTTGCAAGTGGGGTTGGCACTGTCAGAGTGTGGGAGTGGTGGTGGCAGTTATGGGGCTGCCAGCAGACAGGGGTCAGGTGGGGGCATGGAAGATGGGCCGAGGCCCACCCCTGTGCCTACCACAGCCTCACAGCCCAGAGATCCTTTCAAGGTCCACAAATTCATGTACTGGACCCCTACTTAGTTTGTGTTTGTCATGAGAAGAAAATGGTTGAAAATTGTTGGTCTAAGGCAATCAGTAAGCTAGACTTGTCTTAAAAGTAAACTGCTCTTTAGCATCTGATTTTAACTTACTGCACCAGAAAGTCTTTGAGCTTCTTTTTTTGCAAGATCTCTACTAAGTAATTTGATGAGGTAGTCTGCCCGAGTCTGCAACTGTTTTGCTTGTGGTTTTTTATCAGGGTCATCTGGAAGAATCTGAAAAGCAATTAATTTTTTCAGTTAGTCTTTAATAAAATAAAAAAATTTAAAGCTAAAAAGTGCTTATTATTTTAAATATATTAAATTCATTAACAAATTATAATTCTTTCAATATTTAGAAATAACTTAGAATGAAAAATATATTTTTTAACATCTATGACACAGTAAAGATCACATTCCCAGGAACGAATTTTAAATAAATACAGAATGGAGGGGAAAAAATCCCTCTTCAAAATGAGAATACACAGTGTGAGGTTAAAAATTTCTTCCAATTATCTAATAGTGTATTTAGCATCCAGTGTTTATTAAACACTAGGGGCCCGGTGCATGAAAATTCATGCACTGGGGGGCATTGTGTGTCCCTCAGACTGGTCTGCCCCATCTCACAGTTTGGGAGCCCTCAGGGGATGTCCTACTGTGGAGGTGACCAGCTGATCAGGGGAAGGCACTGCTCCCATCACCCTTTCACTGCTGCTGCCTCTGGTCTCCCTTTGCAGGAGGCAACCATGCCAATCAGGGGGAAGCAACACTCCCATCATGCTTCCGCTGCGGCTGCCTGAGCCTCAGCCCTCGCAGCCACCATGGCTTGCCCGAGCCTCAGTCTGGCCCTGGTAGCGGCAGCCGCCATCCCAGCTTGACTGAGCCTCAGGCAGCCACAGTAGCTTTGCCCAAAAGATGTCTGCCCTAATTAGCATATTACCCTTTTATTAGTATAGAGATTATGGTATTCTTAGATTTCCTTCCTTTCTCATTATAGTATATGATCTATAAAGTACACAAAACTTCCTAGAATTCAAGGAAGTTGAATTCTATCTAGAAGATGACCCACAATAGGCACTGTGAGGAAACTTTTACAGTAGGACTCTATTTGCTTCAAAGAAGCAAATGACAAATGTCTAGTATCTCAAGATTCCCATTTGTCTGAGAAGAAGTAAAATATAAAAAGGGAACTTAAATGATAAGCATAAGGCAATGCTTTCAGTGGTTTCCATTCTAGGCAAAGAAATGATTTCATTAATGTGGTAATATCAAATCATCACAAATCCTAAACATGGTTTGACATTACAAAAATTATAAAAGATTCAGAATCTTTTTCCCCCATGAATAATCTAGTTAATGATGGAATGAAAAGATTAACTTTTAAGCTAAAGAAAAATGTCTTAACAAGAATATAATTTTAGAGGTAAAGCAAAATTTCAGAGAATATTTAAATTCATAAAATCCCTTCATGAAAACCAGATTCTAAAGAAGCCAAGGTCACACAACTATCTAGAGCCTTTGTTTCCTGACACCTACTTAAACTTAAGTTTCTAGCATAATTTAAAACATTTTTTTGTATTATCTGAAAGAGGGCGAGAGTGATAGAAACATCAATGATGGGTGAAATCAATGATCAAGCCCGCAACCCAGGCATATGCCCTGACCAGGAATCGAATCATGACCTTTGGGCTCACAGATCAATGCTCAATCATTAAACCATACCAACCAGGTTCTAACATAATTTAAAAGCAAAATTAAATTCAACATCAGAATCAAGAAATATTTAAGTACCTTGTGTGTTAGACTGAGGTCAGGATCCATTTTAATCATTTCCCAGCTTCCATATCCATATTCATATATGCCAATTAACAAATTGGAATCATCTTCTTTGCCCCAGTCTATATCAAAATGAGCAGCCTTTGTATGGCACGGGATAGTGTACCTAGCATTAAAGTTAATAACTAATGTCAAGTTTACAATTGCCTTGTTAAAAATTAATTTTTAAAAAATGTTAAGAATATATCTGAATCATTCAAAATTTAATTTTATGTTCAAAAACATTTAGTCAACAAACTAGCCAATGACATAAAAAAAAACATTTTAACCTACATTCACATCCAAATTATTGATAACAAGAAATATTTTACAATGGAAAAAGTAAGCAACTCACTGCTTTCTTTCTTCTGCATCTGAAGGAATGGATTTGTGTAATGGTATTAATTCTTCTTCATGGGAGATGACTAACTTGGCATTCACTTGTACTCCTGATATTCGGAATGTTGGACCCTTTACTTTTCCAAGTCTACCACCTTAATATTTTTAAGAAAGAGTAAAAAAACTATAAGATATATAACTACAAAATAAAAAGCAATATATGCTATTATTTATTTTAATAAGTATTACTTATACTTACTTATTAGTATTATTTATGTCTGGGGGGGAACTTGCTGGAAAACCTTAAATTTCACTACAATATTTTTTAGTACATATTAGTGACTGCAATATAGGAGATGGGGATTCATAAAAGCATTTCATGTACTTAAGTGTTTTATCTACTGCAGAAGGTACATCAATCTATTGATATGATCAATAATTTCTCAGTAAGATTTCTGATATGATTTTTTTCAATACATCTGATTACTAAATCTTATCTAAATTTTTTTATTTAGTGGATGAATTGCAAATAAGCATAATGAAGTAATTATACCCCAAACTAATATTCTTTTAAGACTGATGAAAAGGTAACTTAAGATATAATACCTAACTCAGTAAGAGCATATTTTAAAACATATTTTATCTCTCTATAAATCACTCTCATTTTAATATTACCTGTCCGTTCTGTTCCTGAAGAATTATCCTTCAAAGCTTTAATGCAACCATTATGTACCAATTCTCCTAGTCGTCTGAGGTCTGTCTCTGACTTGTCAACTAATTCAGCATCTCGAGCTATTGCATCCAATCTGTAATAAAAGAATACAATTTTCAGGTAAATATGCAGACTACATTTCACTTCATCTCAAGTTCTACAAATCACACTATTTCATGCTTTACAAATTTTAGTTCAGATAATTAGCATAAGATAAATAAAAACCAGGAAGATTTGATGGGGAAACAATTCACTTATATATTCAAGGATAATAACAGAGTAAACCAATTCATTACAGAACAAGTGGTATGCTCCAAATTTGAAGATTATGTAATAACTAGAGGCCTGGTGCAGGAAATTCTTGCACTGGGATGGGAGGGAGAGTCCCTCAGCTCGACCGTGTTCCTTAAAGCCTGCCTGCAGCAGAGGCAGGAGAGGCTTCTGGGCTCAGCAGCCAAGAGCCTGGCTTCTGGCTGAGCAGTACTCCCACTGTGGGAGTGCACTTACCATCAGGGGGCACCTCCTGCATTGAGCGTCTGCCCCCTGGTTGTCAGTGGGTGTCATAGTGACCAGTTGTTCTGCTGTTCAGTTGATTTGCATATTACGCTTTTATTATATAGGATTCTACAAAACCTTTTTATAACTGACCAGATCTTAAGTTCAAAAGAAGTGCTTAAGTGTTCTAATAATTATAAATGAAAAATACATGAGTAAAGTTCTATAGTTTGTAATTACTATGAACAGAGTAGACATGATTATTAATTTGCTTATGAAATTCAAAGTTTTTTTATCACCATATAAAATAATTATGCAAACCTTTTTTTGTATTATATGTAAATCATCTCAAAATAAAAAAGAAAATACCTTTAAGGAGTTGTGTAGAGAAAAAAATGTTAAACCTATTTTAGTCTTTGGCATTCTATATCCAGACAATGAGTTTACCAGAACAAAGAATATCCAAATCACAGACAATGACTAAAATTAACTGGTAACAACAACAAAAAAACCTGTCTTGACAATTTTATTTTAGTACAGTTTGTGTAAGAGGAAGCTGTATTCAGGAAAACAAGGAAATTTCCCTAGTAAGAGAAAATAAAACAGGTCTTAAAGTAAGGTGGCTAGGTAAGCAACTCAGTTTTTCTAAGAGTGAACCTGCTAGTTATAAGTTTCTCATTTAAAAAATAATACAGCCTTTGAAAGTACCTTAAAAATTATAAAAATGAAAAAATATTTTATAGAAAAATTCATTGGCAGGTATAAAAAGAATTAAGGATGGCAGTAAAACATTTTCCAAAACTACTTGAATTTTGCTTTCTACAGATTAACTTTGTAAATGTCTGTTAACAGCAAATTTATCAAAGTACCTAAAGTAAATATTAATATAAACAAAAAACCCTGACAGGAACATAAAATATACTATGATTCTATGAGAGTAACAAATGTATTTACCTTTCTAGAGGGCCACCAAATTTCTTGTAACTCTTGATAAACCTAGCAGAAAATAATTGTTTGATTTAAATACAGGCTTCACTACCCATTAAACAATAAATTTATAAATATATAGAAAAAAGGAAATACTTGTTAGAATACAAATTAATTCAAGGTAGTTACTGACAAAAATGAATAAACTATGCTAGAAACCAAAATGTTAAAACATTAAAACATACCAAGTAAGACAAGAAATTAACACCCAGGATGATGTTTAGAAACCAATATAAATAAAACAATAGAAGCTAAATTTTATTTTAGAAATTACTTTATTTTTTTTTTCACAAGACAAAAATAAAGTTCAAGACCACCACAGGAAGTGTCTCCAGAATTATCAATCATATTGCACCTCCTAACATTCCAAGTGTCGATAAAATTTACTGAAAATAGCTTTAATTCAGATGTAGGGTATTATACCAACAATGGAAAATAAAAAATTTACTTAAAAACAAAGCTACCCAAGTGGTTGATGGATGAGGAAAAATATCCAGGAAAAGTTGAAATGTCTCTTCAACTAAAGACAGAAAGTCCAGCAAATCAGATGGTCATAAAATACCCTTAATAAAATCTAATAACATATTTAATTTTCTGGTAGAAAGAATGAGGAAGAACTTTATCGGTCAGGTCTATGATGTAAAAGAAAAGAGTTACAATGGCTTGAAAGAAACAGACTCTCAAAATACAATAATAGATTTTACAAATTTCATAAGCAAAATTATTACATAAACAAAAGTAAAGTTATCCTATTCCCCTTAAACATATCTGTATATTCACATAAATATATTTTGAAAGAAAATTACAATTTATCTTACTATCCAATCTTACCTCAATCCCTACTTGGACATATCAGAAATACCCTTAACATGGTTAGTTTCAAAAAAATGAATTACTTCAGAATTAAAAAACTAGAAAAATATGGAACTAAATTATTCCCACATAAAAATAGTAATGTTTGGAATCAGAAGTGCAGTGAGAATTTTTATTAAGTAAGTCTAATGTACTGAAATACACATTCATTACTCAAGAAGGCCACTGTTCTGAACCACATTAATAAAACCAAAAGATTTTAACAGTCTAAATAGACTAACAATAAATAAATAATATGCATAGATACCAAACATTTTTTTCTCATAGTTATAATGAACACACAAAAGCAGAACCCACCCAATTCCTAAACAATTTTCATATATTTGCTTCCTCTAACACTTTCACCTTCATCTTTAAAATGTTGGGATTTCTGTATTTTAGGTTTCACCCTCTAATAAAAATAAAATGAAGTAAAATGGTGTCACATCATCTTACCGCCGAATTTCTGCATCACTAAATCCTTTAATATTCTCTCGAGGGATAGTCCGTGGTCTTCCACGTTTCTTTGGCCTTTTCCTTTCTGAGATTGAATCACTATCAGATCCAGAATATCTCCTGCTTCTGCTGCGCCTTCCTTCACTTCCATTGAAACTAATCTGGAATTTGAACAAAAATTTACACAATCTTAGAGCAACGAAAATTATACAAGACTGACAGAATTTAAAAACTTCAAATGCTTTTCTATAAATCAAAAATATTCTATAAAATAAATTTAAAAAGCAAACAGAATAATATAGCATGTTAATGATAGTTATTAATAACCTAAAACATAACACATTGTTAGAAATCTAAAGGAAAACACTCACTGTCCTTTTGTAAAAATGAGAAAAGTTATTACCAAGCAATTAATCAAATAATGTAAGCATAAAATCATGCAAACTCATTGGTAACACTTTTTAAAAATGGGAATTAACAATAAAATGGAATTCTTTTATTAATCCATCAATTTGAGTAATACCAACTAAGCAATACCTAATATTACTAATGGGATAGAAAAATCAACAGTTATATACTTCTGCTGGGTATTTAAACTGGGACAGAAGGCAATTAGCGGTATTTTATTAAAAGCCTTAAAAACAATCATTCTGCTGACACAGCAACATATTTCCTAGGCATATTTCCTGAGTTGAGAAATGTGAGGGAGTATTGGCCAATAAAGTTATGTACAGCATAGATTTCTTTTTTAAATAGCAAACAATCTAAATGTTCATCAAAGAGACTGGACAAATAACCTATACAATGGAAAGTTTAAAAAAGCCATAAAAAATTGTATTTAGCTCTGGCTGGGTGGCTCAGTTGGCTGGAGCACTATCCTGTGCCCCAAAAGGTTATGGTTTCAGTCCCCAGTCGGGGCACATACAGAAGGCAACTGATTGATGTTTCTCTCTCAAATCAATGTCTCTCCCTTTCTTTCTCTTAATAAAAACAAATCCTCAAGTAAGTATTACCAAAAAAAAAAATGTGTAGAGTAACAGTCATTATATACTGTCAAAGGAAAGAAAGCAACTTCCAAATTAATTCTCCAATTAAATTTGGCAGATAATGTATAAAAATATTGGAATTATGTATACTATAATATTACAAGATTAGTGATTACCTCTGGGTGGACAGATTATGTGTCATTTTTATCTGTTTTCCTAAGTATCCACTTAGTGGTATTCTAATTAAGTTGAACAAATAAATATGTAAAAGAAAATGCCAGTTGAACCCACATAAAAATAATTAAATATCATTAGTTGTTTAATAATGCATATTTTCTGTAAGTCTATAGTATTTGTCCAAAGTCTCAGTATATATTCTGAATACATTTAATATGCTAAAAACTTATTAAACGTTAAGAATGGGCATTTAGTTTTTACTGTTCTAACTGCTTTAACATCTAATTTAATGCTATGCTTCCCATCCACTGTAAAAGGAAACCATTATAGGGTTTTGATAAAAATAAACACAAACAAGAAACTAAAACATAGTTACTTTCAGGCCAAACACATTATTTGGCTCCATATCTGCATGGGATGTTGTGAAGTTGGTAGGTTGTGCCTACCATAACAATAAAAATCATAATCTCTAAAATCTAATTAAAAAAATCATCACTTTTTTTAAACACTTAAAAATCACAAGGCAAAGCTAACAGTCTCAAATATAAGGACATATAGCAGCTTGTAAGAGATGAGGCTCAAAAACTGGCTCACTTGGAAAGAATGTGAATGGCAGACATCAAGTACTATAAAAGCAGGTAAGAGGAAGTTAAAAATTTGCTGAAGACTGAATGTAGGCTGCCTTGAAAGCATAGAACCCCTGGGAACCGAAGACAAAAGGAGAACCTGCACCCACTCTCAAGCACTTTTCCACAAACCTACACCAGGTGCTCATGAGAGAAATCAGAGAAAACTTGACTTTGTGGTGTAGCCATGAAGAAAGGCAGCAGTCACCTTTCAGAATACAGGCAGGAAATCTTGCCAGACCCATCTCAGCTACTGAACTGAGTGCATGGGAGAAGACCTAATATAGTTATAGGAAAAGAAAACTAAAAACCCTACCTTGGGAGAAGAGTAGCAGGCCAAGGACTAGAGTGAGGCAAGTCCCTCATTTGGGCCACAAAATAATCAACAATTTTTTAAAACTTCAAACCATACAGGGAATACTCTCTGGCCATGACAAAATTAAAACTAGAAATTACTAACGAAGATACTTGGAAAATCTCCCAAATATTTGAAAATTAAACAACATACTTCTAAAAAAGAAACCACTGGGTTAAAGAGGAAGCCATAATGGAAAAAAATATTTTGAATAAATGAAAACACACCAGATATAAAAAATTGGAGATTCAGAAAAGCAGTACTTAGGAGAAACTTGTAGCATTAAAATCTAATATTAGGAAAGAAAGACCATCGATGCAATGGTCTAAGCTTACATCTTAAGACAGAAAAAAAGAACAATTAAAGCGAAAAAGAAAAGGATAAATAATAAAGAGCAGAAATCAATAAAATTTAAAATAGAAAATGAATATACCAAAAGGTAGTCCTTTGAAAAGATAAATAAAACAAACCTCTACCCTAGACTGATCATGAAAATATTTAGCAGTATTAAGGAGAGGAATATCTTATAGACACTAGAAGGATAACAAAGAATATTATGAATAACTTTATGCCCATAAATTAAACAACTTGTATAAAATGGACCAATCTCTTGAAACACACTACCAAATTCACTTAAGAAAAAGATATTCTGAATAATTCATATTTAGAAAAGAAACTGAAGTTATAGTTTAAGATTCTTCTAACAAAGAAAACTCCAAGTCTAGATAGTTTCCCTGAAAGATACTACCAAGCATTTAATTAAGAAATATTAACAATTTACACAACTCTTACCGAAAATAGAGGAGGGAACACCCTTCAACTCAATTTATGAAGAATTATCAAATCAGATGAAGACATTACATGAAAACTATAGACCAATATTTTTCATTAACAGAAAAAAATATCAACCCAGATGTGAATATTCTTTCATTACAAAAATATCTTTAAAATTTAAAAAGTCACCTGCTTAGCACAGTTTCTCATTCTTGGAAGCATATAAATTTCTTCAAGTTCTTTTTGTCTTTCTTCCTCTTCTAATCGTCTTCTTTGATCTTCTGGAATGATTTCTTCCCAATTCTTTGAATTTCGTTCAGGTTCCAACTCAATGTCATCCTCATCCATGTTTGAAAAGTTGGCAACCTAATGAATTCCAGAATATTAACAGAGTAAGCATTAAAAAACAACTCACATTTAAATTTTATTTTTAATTTTTTTGGGGTAGGAAGTGGCATAAAAGGATAACGAATATGACTCTCGAGTAAACCAAATATGAATGCTGAATGCTAAACTATCTAAGTTTATTTCTTTATTAGGTCAAAGTAGATCAAACCCAAATGACTTCTAAGAATTCTTTTTCAGGAATGATTCTCTTTTGTCCTGCTAGTCAATAAAACTATTACAAAAGAACTAGAGAAGGTTAAGAAAATAAAGTAATTTATATTAGCAACATGCTAAATTATCTTCTACAGGAATTACCACACCAGTTCCTTAACTTCTGCTATAGAACAATTCAACATTATTTTTATCTTCATAAAAATAGTACTTCAAGAGCTACTGACAAGTTACAGAAGCCCTGAGAAACTAAATTTATTTAGGTTCCCAAACCCCTAGTTTTTCATCTCTAAAACAAAAGTGATAGCAATAATACACTAACTTTTGTGAGGTTTAAATAAGACACTATATTTAAAGAACTGTGCTGTCTGGTATAAGAAAGTACTCATTAAAGCTAATTGCCAATATTAATACATTAAAATTTATAGCTAACTGAAGACAAGAAAACTATGCTTATCTTCTATAAGGAATGAGGCTGAAAACAGTGTTTATTCTCTCATGTCTATTTATTTAAAGCCAGCTTTGTGTGAGTTATCAAATCACTGGTATAAAAATAAAAATCAGTCCCATATAAATTTATACTCTAGTTAATTTATCAGTGACTTTTTCCAATTTTTCAATTAGTCAAAATAAAAAAGCAAATAGTATAACTTTATGTAAAGAAAAAGTTAATTTGACTGTAGCCACAGTCAGTGCAAGTTTCAGAAATATTCACTTCTCATAATTACTGAAATAATCTTCAAACTTATCTCCCTGCTTAATTCTTTCCTCAATATAGTACATCCTCTACTGTGTAGCAGAGTGATCAATTAATTACATAAGTCTGTATTCACTGCTGTCCCCTGTACATGACACATTTACATTGCAGGTACTCAATACATTGTTGAGTGAACAAATGACAAACCGAATTGATCCTTCAGTTCATACAAAGTAGCTAGAATACAGAGGAACCTGCTTTTTCATAATAAACTAGAGGACCGGTGCACTCGGGATGGGGGAGGGAATATCCCTCAGCCTGGCCTGCACCCTCTAGCAGTCCGGGATATCTCAGGGGCAGGAGGTGACCTGGTGATCAGTGAAGGCAATGCCCCTCCCCCATCACAACTCTGCAGCTGCCACTGCCAGGAGAGCAAACCTCTGCTGGCCCTGGTTACCTGAGCCTCGGGTAGCCCTGGGTGGCTGGGCACCGCCATATTTGAGGGTTTGGCAGTCAATTAGCATATTCCCTCATTGGCTGTGGGCACCATATTCTTTGAGGGTGGGATAGTCAATTAGTATATTCTTTCCTTTGTGATGGTGTCAGGGTTAATTAGCATATTCCTTCTTTATTAGATAGGATTACTCTGATTGGTTGAATGGCTGATCGGACAACCAAACACTTAGCATATTAGCCTTTTATTAAATAGGATGAGATCGATTGACCTACATTGCATTAGGATTCCTGACAGCCTTTTAGCCCTCATCAAACCAAGAGTATTTATAAGTATTAATAAGAGTTTACAGCTTACTTTGACTGATTTCAAGTTTCTCAGTTGTGATAATGCTTAAATTAACCTGATGTGTATTACTGCTCCAATAAAAATCAGATAAAAAATAGCCATGGAAATCTAAAAAAGGGATCAGTCATTCTTTTACCAAAATATTTGAGGACATGCTATTGGCTAAGCACTGTACTAGGTGCTAATTTAAGGAAATAGTATCCCTTCCCACTCTACTAAATTTAACTATTCATAAATGATTTGCTCCCTTTCAAATTAGCTACTGGTTTGTCAGAATGAGGAAAAAAATAATTTTATGCACCTTGGCAAATTTTAAAATGAAAACTATTAAGAAATAAAGTCTGTTTCTCTCAATTTATATAACTATAAAGAAATATTTTAAAGAAAATTTACCTTGAACTGGGAAAGCAATTCATCTCCTACAGTTAAAGGGCCTGGTTCATTTTCATGCGTTTCAGCCCTTTTCAAGATTTCATCGATATCCATTTCCTACAATTAGAAAAACAACTTTAATCATACTTTAACATATTTTAAAGTAAATGTACTTTGTAGTTAAATATCGTTTAAATAGATAACACACTTTGAAGTTTTTTTTTTACCTGGGGCTCTTGTTCTTCTCCTTCAGGTTCCTTAAAAAGTTCCTCAGCACCAAATTTTAAAATGGCAGACAACTCTTCTTTATTGAAAGGAGTAGAACTAAAATCAGGAAAAGCAAATAAAAACAACACTCACAGTTAAAAATTTAACATTTTTAAAGCACCTTATAACATAGATAGGTGAAACATCGTAGTATACTTATTTTACAATGAAAATAACTTGAAGCCTATATGCTAAAGAGATTTTCCCCAAGATTACAAAACTAGACTGAAATCAAGTATTGAATTTATGTCTTTGACTAAAAATTAGTCCAATGCTTTAAAAATATATATATTACACTAAAAATAGTTCTTCAATGATCTGCTTACAGATATAACATTAAAAAATGAATGTAGTAAGATTCTAAAATGACAGTTTTTACAGTAAAGTAACTACCTTGAGGGGGCAGAACCTGTATGTAGCACGGTCTTCCCAGTTGTGTCCATTCTTTGAATCACAAGATGATCTAGAACCATCTTCTTTTTGGCCCTTTCAAGAATATCCTCTTCCACTGATCCCTTCGTAACTAGACGATAAATATTCACCTGTGAAGATATGCATAATGAAACAAATTGAAATGAAAAAGATTTGATTTGCTAATCACTCTGAAGTACCCAAATATCGAAATATAGACTGAAGTTCATCCCATGTGAAGTTTTCACTAATTAAAAGCAATCTGGAAAAAAAAAATTAGGGGAATAAAGAATACCTGTTTCTTTTGCCCAATACGATGAGCTCTAGCCTGTGCCTGAAGATCATTTTGTGGATTCCAATCAGAATCAAATATAACCACAGTGTCAGCTGAGGCTAAATTAATTCCTAGACCCCCAGCTCTTGTGGAAAGCAAAAAGCAGAAATCCTGTAAGGAATTATAAATAGGCACAATTTTAAATTCTTCCAAATTATATTTCAAAACAATCAATATGAGAGTTTTATCATTAACTTTTCAACTTAAAAAGTATCTTACCAATAAAACTGAAAGGTAGTTTTTAAAAATAGTAACAAAATATATGCACCACTACAAAACCAAGTAAGATGCCAAAATATAGCTATACATGGGAAAAATAAACATCAAATTAAAAAACATTTTTTCAATGAAAGTGGGATAATTTACTGTGAAGCAAATTAAATGTCTTATGCTGAAATAGTATTAAGAAAGATTAACGTGGAGAGAAATCAAAATGGCGGCATGGGTACATAGGTAAACACCTAAACTGCTGCCTCACACAAAAATTTAAAAAATACAACTAAAAAACAAAACGGACATTATCCAGAACCACAGGAAAGCTGGTTGACTGGAAATTCTGTAACTAGAAGGAAAGAGAAACGCACATGGAGAATCAGAGGAGCTGCAAAGCCTGAGGTACGGGAGACACACAGGTGCGTAGAGGACAGGCCGGAGAGAACAGGGCATCTGAGTGTCTGGCTGGGGTGCTCTAGTGGGAAGGAGACAAAAGCTCCAGACTACACTGAACCACAGTTCCAACTGGACTGAATCCCAGTTCTAGGTGAGACCCGGGGGACCCAGGCTAACACGGGGGCAATCTGGACTATAAGGTGGAATCTCAGGGGAACAGCAAAAAAGGCAAAGGTCCAGGACGCGCGTGCAAGTGCACGCAGAGAAGATGGACTGTTGACTGTGTCACTGACTTGATCTGGCTGGGGGGGGGCGACAGGAGCTCCAGATGGCACTGGAACCCAGTTCCAACTGCACAGAACCCCTGTGCCGGGCGAAAATCTGGGAGTCTGGATTCACTGGACTATATGGCAGCAGGCAAAACTCCAGGACGCCTTTCTCTCAGAGGTGCTTGCAGCAACTGCCTGGGGACAATAAGAGCCAGGAATCTTGTGGGGCGGGCTGTCTGGAAACCAAGGCTGCAACTCCACCCAATCCAAGCTGAGCACAGAGACTTTTGCAATTTTGCAAGTCTTGTCACATAAGGCTGTCTTCCCAATGTAGACACATGATTCTTCCCAGTGATACTAACAACAATCAAGACTTAACTGCAACAAGGCTATAGACACAGTCCACAAAGGGGTGCACCGAGAGTGTCCACCGCAGGTAACTGGGGAGGCTGAGATACCTAGTACACAAAGCTATCCTACCAACTCAGGGAAACAGTGAAAATGTGGCGAGAAAGAAACAGATCACAAATGAAAGAAATGGAGGAAAACAAATGACTGGATATAGAGTTCAAAACAGTTATAAGGTTTTTGAAGAGGTTCCTAGAAAACGCTAATAAAATCAGTGAGACCCTCAAGGATATGAAAAAGGACCAACCAGAAATTAAACATAAACTGACTGAAATAAAAAAATATTTTACAGAGACCCAACAGCAGACTAGAGGAATATAATTAAGTCAAAGATTTGAAATACCAAGAGGCCAAAAACACTCAACTGGAAAAGCAAAAAGGAAAAAGAATCCAAAAATTTGAGGATTGTATAAGAAGCCTCTGGGACAACTTCAAGTGTACCAACATCAGAATATGGGGGTGCCAGATAAAGAAAGAGAGCAAGATAATGAAAACCTATTTGAAGAAATAATGACAGAAAACTTCCCCAACATGGTGAAAGAAATAGATTTACAAGTCCAAGAAGTGCAGAGAACCCCAAACAAAAGGAATCAAAAGAGGATCACACCAAGACACTTGATAATTAAAATGCCAAGAGCAAAAGACAAAGAGAGAATATTAAAAGCAGCAAGAGAAAACAATTAAGTTACCTACAAGGAAGCACCCATACAATTGTCCGCTGATTTCTCAACAGAAACTACAGGCCAGATGGGAGTGGCAAGAAATTTTCAAAGTGATGAATAGCAAGAACCTACAACCAAGATTACTCTACCCCAGCAAAGCTATCATTCAGAATTGAAGGTAAGATAAAGAGTTTCACAGATAAGAAGAAGCTAAAGGAGTTCATCAACACCAAGCCAGTATTATATGAAATGCTGAAAGGTATTCTTTAAGAAGAGGAAGAAGAAGAAAAAGGAGGAAAAGGAGGCTGCTTCAAACTAGAGCATGGATAGAACTGGAAAGCATTATGCTAAGTGAAATAAGCCAAAGAAAGATAAGTATCACATGACCTCACTCATTTATGGAATATAATGAACAACATAAACTGATGAACAAAAACAGATCCAGAGACAGAGAAGCATTGACTGTCAAACCTCAGAGGGAAGGTAGAGGAGGTTGGGTAAGGGGAAGAGATCAACCAAAGGACTTGTATGCATGCATATAAGCCTAATCAATGGAAAAGGACACCAGGGGGGTGAGGGTATGAGTGGGGAGGAGGATGAGGCTATGAGTGGGAGGGGGGTTGGAAGGGATAATGAGGGATAAGGAAACATATGTAATACCTTAATCAATAAAGAAATTTTTAAAAAAAGATTAATGTTCTATAACATACAATATTAATTTAAAAACCTGACTTGCAATCAAATTGGTTCTCACCAATAAGATGTTTTTTTTAAAAACTACAAGTATGACAAAAATAATGAATAAAACAATTTATAATTTTAAAAGCATCCATACCTCTGATCCTTCAGCATTAAAATGATCTAGAGCTTGTTTCCTCAACTCCCCTTTTATTGATCCATCTAATCTCTAGAAGAAAACACATTAAAATACCACATATAAAAGAATTTAAAAATTTTTAAAGAAATTAAAATTATAAAATTATGTATAAACTTCAGCACTGCTTACATTAAAATACCACATATAAAAGAATTTAAAATTTTTTAAAGAAATTAAAGTAAATTATAAAATTATGTATAAAAATTCAGCATTACTTTCACTAATACTGAAGGGTAGAAAGTATTTTTAGGCAATAAAACAATGACCAGGTATTATGTCTTTGGAGTCTGTGCTCTTAACCACTAGAACTGCTTCCCCGAATAGTAAATATCATAGGTTGTCATTCTGCTTGAGACCCTGTGTAAGCAATACATTTTAGAAATGCAAATTATTGAGCTCCATCCCAGACTGATGAAGTTCTGAGGGATTTCCAGAAAAAGCCCTCTAGTTAATGTTTGAGAATCACCAATTTGGGGCTCTAGTCAAATGGGCCACATTTGAGTATTAATGAGTGGCTTGGACAAGTGATTCGGTTTTTCTTCTTGTCAGTTTCATCCTTAGTAACATAAGAGTACTACTTACTTAATAGAATACAAAAGATTCAGTGAGATAATTCAGTAAAGGATTCAATAAAACACTTAGCACAGTGCCTGACATACTAAGTGCTTACTAAACATTAGCTAACAAATAGATGTCCAAAATAAATATAAAATTTCAAAGTGTTTCTTTTTGACTAAAAATTACAATTAGAAAAAACTTTTGCACTGGCTGATTTGTTCAGTGGATAGAGCATCAGCCTGCAGACTGAAGGGTCCTTGGTTCAATTCTGGTCAAGGGCACATGACCGAATTGCCTACTCAATTCCCAGCCAATCAATGATATTCTCTCTCATCATTGATGTTTCTCTCCCTCTCCATTCCCCTCTGAAATCAATAAAAGTAAAAAATAAAAATCTTCAAAAAAAATAATGGAATATCATTTTTTGAGGCATGACCTAAATCAAAATAAAGTTAAAAATGATTCTAGGAAGTGATCCAGAAAGAAGTAATTAGGGGCAGAGAACAGTTGCTTACAAATACTTTTGTACCACACACGCATGTACACACAGTATTCCTGTGTGTATATATATACTTTTTTTTTTAAATCTTCACTTGATGCTATGTTTTCATTGATTGAAAGGGGGAGGGGGGGGAGATAAACATCAATCTGTTGCCTCCCGTATGTGTCCCAACTGGGGAAAATAAACCCAAAACCTTGGTATGTGCCCTGACTGGGAATCAAACCCGCAACCTTTTGGTATACGGTCAACTCTAACCCACTGAGGCAGCCACCCAGAGCTGTACTCTATTTTTATTTGACTATGTACACATAAAAATTTCCCTAAAAACAAACCAACATAGATGGGGTGGGGATGTGGGGTGGAATAGGGAGACAGAGGGTGACAGCTAAAGGGCCCAGTTTCTTTTTGAAGTGGTGAAAACATTCTACAATTGACTGTGGTCATGGATATCTGCGATTATATTAAAAACCAATGAATTATGCACTTTAAATGGATGAGTTGTATGTAACAAAAATTACATCTCAATAGAACTGTTTGTTTTTTTAAAAAAATCATTGGTGTTCTTTCTTACTTTCTCCCTTAAATGACTACATATTTCTCAACCATGTTCATATCACCAAAAACCTGTCCTTCATAGCACTTACCAAAGATGTGATATTATATTTGTTTGTAATTAGCTGCTTAATGTCTATCTCCCACACCAGGCTGTAAATACCAACAAAGCATGGTTTGTGTGTGTTGAGGTTGATCATTACAATTCTAATTCCTGAACCAAATACACATAATTCATGGCTACATATACTGGATTATCATCTTACCTAATAATAGACAAAACATAAATTGACCTTACCTCTGCCAGGCCCATAGCCAATCAGAGTGAGTATGCAAAATAACCCAACAAAGATGGCGGTTAATTTGCCTACATAGGTGCCCAGCACCTGTGTCCCAGGAGCATCCTGGCACCCAGGCCACTGTGAGGTAAACCATCAGAGCCCAGGCTGGGGCGGAGCCAGTGATCGGCAATCACAGGGAGCTGGGAGGGTTCCCTGGCCAAGGTCCCTTGCCCAAGGCTGGAAAGCCTGGGGCAGAGGCTTTCTGACCTTGGGCAGGCCAGGGCTGGGGCAGAGCCAGCGACTGGCAATCACAGGGTGCTAGGGGTTCCCCTGGCCAAGATCCCCTGCCCAAGAGACTTTCGGCCTTGTGCAGGCCTCGGGTGAGCCATTAGTAAGACATACCTTGAGGGCTCCCAGTATGTGAGAGGGGGCAGGTTGGGCTGAGGGATCACCCACCCCTATTGCACAAATTTTGTGCATCAGGCCCCTAGTAAAATATAAAATTCTGGAAGTAGCACTTGACTCTAACATGAAACAATCATTTATATTTGCTTTAATTATGTGGAATTTCAAAGTAAATACCAAATAAACAAAATATAAGCCAATTTTGGTCTCTATCTTCTCTGAGGTCATCAAGTTTTATTCAGCAAGTTATGCATTAGAATGATTATGAGCACATAAATCTTCAGAATCTGCAACTGTCCTGATAACACTGACAAGGAGTGCTCTCTCTTTTCCCTCCTCAGGCTAATGCCTAATACATAAGGCTGGCTCCTTTAGATTTGAGCACAGAAGAGAAATACAGAATTAAAAGAAAAGAAAATTGAAGAAAAATTGTTTTGCTGTTAAGTGTAAAGTCAAGAAGAAAAAGGAATGATCACAGAATTTTTTAACATACATCATCTTAAAAGTAGTTTATATAAAAATCTTCATTTACAGAAGAATTTCAAAGGTTTATAAGAATATGCTGAGGAATTTCATGAGATTTAAATAAACAAAAATGACAAAATGAAATGCTTACTTGAAAGGGGAATTGACGATATTTCAAATACTCTGCAAGTATATCTAACATCCGCACCATTTGAGAAAAAATAAGAACTCTATTGCCTCTTTCTCTTAGGCGAATTAACAGCTTGTCAAGAAGAATCAATTTTCCGCTACTACGGATTAAGTGCTAAGGAAACAATAAATTACAACTGTTACAATTTTTAAAATAAGTAATCAAATGAAACAAATGCCTCACCACATAAACACAAGATTTTAAATTAAGATTTTAAATTTTCATAAAGTTGGAAAACAATGTTTTCAGTTTATGAAATCTTCTATGATAGCCTTCATCATTTTGCTCCTATGCTTTAGGCTAAAACTTTTCTTGCCACTTGGCACCTAGGTTTTTGTTATATTTTCAAGAGAAAAAAATGAGACAGTCTTACTCTATTTGTGACTTATTACACTATTTCCCCAAAAATCTAGCTGAAAAACGATACACTGGAACTAAGCATTCAAAGGTTTTGAAAGAGTAAGAAAATATATTCTAATTTATACATATAGAACTTCCTGATCCTAGCACTTCAAAGCAATACTGTGACTGAATGTAAACTACTTCATTCACACTTCTCATTTGTCTTTCTGAAGTAAGATGGGTAAGATCTGAAGTCAAGATATCTTTCTTAGGACTACCATTTGCCATCATTACATATTCAGCATAATCATTATTATTGAATTTTTTTCACAATTAAAAATACAATAAGATTTACTGGATAAATTATAACAGCTCACAATTAGAAAGATCCATTTTTAGAAAAAATTGTCAAAATAACTGGATTAATTTTAAAGGCATTGATAAAGACTAAAAGATAAGAAAACACCATTATTTAGATATACATTAGCCAAAGAGAACTTCTAACCAATATATTAAAGCCATTTTCAGTTTTAACCGAAATAAACATTTCTAGAATTTTGTTTTACCAAAATTAGAGTATTTAAAAATTCTTACTTGTAAGGCCTCCTGTTTATTATAGAATTCGTTATTATCTGGTGGTTTAATGAGGTAGCAGTGATTACAACATTTCTTTAGCTCCATCATAATATTTAAAAAGCCTGAGGTACTGCCCTTGGAACCTTTGCTGAGAGCTTTGTAATTCCTAGTTAATATCCATCTGTCCAAAAGAGAGAGAAAAAAATGAAAATGATGTTTAGAAGAGGACAATTACCAGGATGAATTCTAAAACCATCCTATATAATAAAACAGAAACATGCAAATTTGACCGCAGTTTCGCTCCTGATTGGCTATGCTACCAGCCAATCGGGAGTGAGAGCAGGGGCAAGTGGCGTGAACGTTGGGCCCGGGGCAGAAGATGAAATGGTGGTGGCAGCGAGCACCCAGGCCCCGAGGCTGGGTAGTTGCGGGCAGCTGGGGCTGAGCTGAGCAGGGTGATGGCTGGGTGAGTAGAGGCTTTAGGCCTTGGGCAGGCTGGGGGTGAGCCATCAGCTGGACATCCCCTGAAGGCTCCCAGTATGTGAGAGCGGGCAGGTTGGGTTGAGGGACCACCCACTCCCAGTGCACAAATTTCAAGCACCAGGCCCCTAGTAAAAAATAATCAAGCACCAAAGTAAAATTTTACCACTAGGAAGTTAACAACTTCATATAATGGACCAAATCTTGTTCATAAGACTGATAGACCTCATTCATAAGACTAATGATAACTTGTTATCTGACCCATTAATTAACATGATAAAGGTTTAATGTAACATATACTTTCCCAAAAAATTTACTTTAAAAATGGTCAATTGTATTATCTATCTTAACCTTCCTATGCGTTTCACTCCAGAGGTAGCTCATGCACAGACCTAAAAGAAATCTCATGAGAATACCTATTTTAGCCATAGTGCTGTCTCTAAATTAAATTACATAACACATACATAAGTTATGAAAAAATTATTGGTGATTATTTTATTATTCCAAATTACACACAATGCTTATCATGAACCACTTTGTTTTCTATCACTTTTTATTTTCTTCCTTTTTACATTAACCTTCAAAGGAACTTAAAACAGTTATATCTCTCATTTGCTTCACAATGATAGGGGGTGAGGGAAGTTTCGGAGGCTAAATAAGACTGGATGAGTTGAAAAAAAATAAGTGGAATGATGGGAATTTATTATATTAACCTGTTTTTGTATATGTTTGAAATTTTTCGTTATAGAAACCTAAAACTCATGCAATAAATCCATTTCTGTAAATGTATGGCATTTACAGAATTTACCATAAAATATGTTTCTGAGAATTCAAATGCATGTAGCAGTACATTTTATGCAATTAAATATTTAAATAGATATTTCATGTGATTAGATTTCATTCATTACTATATAAGATCTGACATGCATGATTTATTCAGAATGATTTATTAATATTAAAAAAAGCAGACCTCCACCTGGCTGTAAATTGCTCAAAATGCTTGGCCTTATTTATTTTATCTCAGTTTCCTTATTCCAGTAGTCAAGGCATTGTCCTAGCTTCTTACTATCCTTCCACATTTCCATTTCAAAACCAAAGGCCCTTCGTTTTCATCTTTCTGTATCTCTTTAAAAAGAAATCAGCCAAAACTAGTTTGGCTCAGTGGATGGAGCATCCACTTGTGGACTGAGGAGTCCCAGGTTTGATTCTGCTCAAGGGCATATACCTTGGTTATGGGCACGTCCCCACTAAGGGGTATGCAGGAGGCAGCTGATCGATGTTTCTAACTCTCTATCCCTCTCCCTTCCTCTCTGTAAAATAACCAATAAAATATATATTTTTTAAAAGAGCAGACCTAAATATTTTTCTAAATTTCTCTTTATGGCCTTTCCCTCTCTATCTGTCCATTATGTAACTATCACATATATCCCCTCTAATAAAATAATATGCAAATTGACTGCACCTCTGCTACAAGCCACACCCACCAGCCAATCAAGAGCGAATATGCAAATAAAGCCAACCAAGATGGCAGCAGCCACAGAGAACAGGAGGGAGGCATGGCTTTCCCCGGCAAAGGAGGAAGCCAACTTTCTGCCTGCCCTTGCCGCTTAGGCCTCCACACCAGACTACAAAGTTTCAATTATAGAATCCGAACAGAAATGGTGGCAGCCAAGGAGATGGAGAGAGGCAGGAGTGTAGGGTTGCCCCTGGCGATGGAGGAAGGCAGACCTGGCAGGCCTAGGCCTCCACTCCAGCCTACAAAGTTTGAATTATAGAAGATACCTAAATCGCAACAGAAATGACTGCTGCCACAGAGCGAGCAGAAGGCTTGGCTCCGCTCCAGGCTACAAAGTTTCAATTGTAGAAGATAAATAAATCCCAGATACCAGGGCCTCTGTTTGGATCGCTGGGGGGTGTGGCTGGCCTGCAAACCACCACAGGCCTTTCGCCCAGGCCACCCCATCCCCCAAGAGAACCCCCACCCTGATCAAGCACACCCTTCAGGGCAAACCAGCTGGCCCTCACACATGCACCAGGCATCTATCCTATATTAGAGTAATATGCAGATTGACCATCACTCCAACACACAAGATATCTGCCCCCAGGTGGTCAAAGATCCTACCCCCATATGGACACAAGATGGCCACCACAAGATGGCCCGCAGGGGAAGGCAGTTGGAAGGGACCAGGCCGGCAGAGGAGGGAAGTTGGGAGTGATTGAGCCTGCAGGGAAGGGCAGTTGGGGGGGACCCAGGCCTGCAGGGGAGAGCAGTTGGGGGGTACCAGGCCTGCAGGGGAGGGCAGTTAGGGGCAAATAGGCTGGCAGGGGAGCAGTTAGGCATCAATAAAGCTGGCAGGGGAATGGTTAGTGGGTGATCAGGCTGGCAGGCAGAAGCGGTTAGGGGCAATCAGGAAGGCAGGCAGGCAAGCAATTGGATTGTGAGAGGGATGTCCTACTGCCCACTTAGGCCTGATCAAGCCTATATGGGCAATCGGACATCCCTCAAGGAGTCCCAGATTGAAGAGGGTGCAGACTGCGCTTAAGGCCATACCCAACCTCGTGCACAAATTTCATGCACCGGCCTTCTAGAGAGAGTGTGTGTGTGTCTGTGTGTGTGTGTGTGTGTGTGTATGTGTATACGTAAATATATAAATATATAAGTATACACACACACACACACACACACACACACACACACACACACATATATATATATGCCTAAGCAATCAGCCAACCAGCTGACTCTCTGATACGTATGACATTCACTGACCACCAGGGGGCAGATGCTCCACACAGGAGCAGAAACCACAAGCATGGAAACATGGAACAGACTGATGCATCTCAGAGGGAAGAGGGTTGAGGGGAGGAGGGGAGGGTGAGAAGAGATTAACCAAAGATCTTACATGTATACATACTAGAGGCACAGTGCATGAATTCGTGCATGGATGGGATGTGACTGGCCTGACCCCAATCGGAGCAGATCAGGCTGTGCCTGTCCAGAGGAGGAGACAGTGGGAGGTGGCTCGGCTGGTCTGCCCCGATCAGGGCCAGGCTAGCTGGGGGTAGGGGCCAAAGGCAACTGTATGGGAGGCCCTCGCGCTCGATTGGCAGGGGATGACCGATCAGGGGTCAGCAGCCAGGCGGGAGGAGGGGCTGCAGGAGGTTGGCTGGTTTGCTCCTCCCACTATTGGTATGAGGAATCAGGAGCAGTGCCAAGGGGGTGAGGACTGCAGAAGGTTGACCAGCCAGCTGGCCAGACCCCTGCTGGGGTACAGAGGAGGAGATTAGGGGCAGTGCTGGATGTGGGGGAAGGGCCATGTGGGGTTGGCCAGCCACTGGACCCTCAACCAGAGTGGGAGAGGCTAATCTGATCAGGGGTGAGGCCGTCCAGGGGGAGCTGCCATGGGAGGATGGCCCTAACCCCTTATCTGCCAGTTCACTGGCTACAGTGGGCGTCATAGCAACCAGTTGTTCTGGTCATTACAGCATTCCGGTTGCTGGCTTTTTATATATATATATATATATATATGTACTAGAGGCTCAGTGCATGAAATTAGTTCACGAGGTTGGGGAGATTGTGCCTCAGCCCAGCCTGTACCCTCTCCAATCGGGCACCCCTTAAGGGATCAGGCCTAAACTGGCAGTCGGACATCCTTCTCACAATCTAGGACTGCTGGCTCCCAATTACTCGCATGCCTGCCTTCCTGATTGCCCCTAACTGCTTCTGCCTGCCAGCCTGATCACCCCCTAACCACTCCCCTGCCAGCCTGTTTGCCCCCAACTTCCCTTCTCTGCATACCTGGTCACCCCTAACTGCCCTCCCCTGCTGGTTTGATCGCCCCCAACTGCTGGCCTGGTCCCTCCCAACTGCCCTCCCCTGCTGGCCAGCATATGTTCACATGGGGGCAGGATCTTTGACCACATGGGGACAGCCCTCTTGTGTGTTGGTGTGATGGTCAATCTGCGTATTACTCTTTTATTAGATAGGATAGAGGCCTGATGCATGGGTGAAGGTCGGCTGGTTTGTCCTCAAGGGTGCCCCAGATCAGGGTTGGGGTTCCCTTGCAGCATGGGACAACCTGGGCGAGAGGCCGGTGGTGGTTTGCAGGCCAGCCATGCCCTCAGCAACCCAAGCAGAGGCCCTAGGATCTGGGATTTATGTTCTACAATTGAAACTCTGTAGCCTGGAGCAGAGCCAAGCCTTCTGCTGGCTCTGTGCCGACAGCCATTTCTGTTTGGGTTATTTAGATTCTATAATTGAAACATTGTAGCCTGGAGTGGAGGCCTAGGCAGGCCAGAGCTGCAGAAGCTCCATTGCCTGGGCAACCCTGAATCTGCTTTCTCCAGCTCCGAGGCTGCGGCCATTTCTGTTGGGATATATCTTCTGTAATTGAAACTTTGTAGCATTGAGTGGAGGCCTAGGCCAGCAATGGCATGCAGAAAGCTTGGCTTCCTCTGTTGCCAGGGAAACCCAAGCCTCCCTCCTGCTCCTAGTGGCAGCCATCTTGGTTGGGGTTTATTTGCATAATTTGCTCCTGATTGGCTGGTGGGCATGGTTGTGGGTGTGTCTTGATCTGAGGTATGGTCACTTTGCATATTACTCTTTTATTAGATAGGATAGAGGCCTAGTGCACATATTTGTACACTGGTGGGGTCCCTCAGCCTGGCCTGTAGGGATCAAGCCAAAACCAGCCCAATGCAATTCATGCACCAGTGGGGTCCCTTGGCCTGGCCTTCAGGGATCGGGCCAAAACTAGCTTTCCAACATCCTCCAAGAGGTCCCAGGTTGCAAAAGGGCACAGGACAGGCTGAGAGACCCCATCAGTGCACGAATCTGTGTACTGGGCCTCTAGTATTATAGAACAATGCCTCAATACCATGGAAATCCTAACACTGAAAAGGAATCCTTTATAAAGCTTGAAATAGAAAACGAATGATGTGTTAGAAGGTTAATGACTTAGTCTTGTTATTAACCACGATGGGTGATGCCACTGAGCATGCCATTAAATCTTTCTTTGCCCCAATATGCCGCAGGATTTAAGACTTATTACTGTCTTAAGACCCTACTTGGGGGATAAGGACACCTCAATGTGACACCCAAATGCAGTATTATGGATTTCATCTCTCTGTGAGGGACATGTTCAATCCTATTTTAAATGCAGGAAAATTAACTCAACAGTTTATTGTGGATTCATATTGTTGTTACGTCATTTTGTTATTTATTTATTAATGAAATTATGTATTATTTTCATATACATTGTACTCATTACCTTTTATCTCTCACACTTTTATTGTAGAGGAAGGACAAATAGCACTATTAAAATATTTCCTCTAATTAATACACTTTTCATGTGCACGAATTTTGTGCACCGGGCCACTAGTTTATAATTAAATGTTTAGATCATGTGCTTAATTTACCACTTACTTGTAATACTGTTTTTGTAAAGCACTCATTTCCATTCTTAAAATCTGCTCAACCTTAGCAGGAAGTGATTTTTCCACATCTTTCTTAACTCTGCGTAACAGAAAAGGCTCAAGTTCCTTGTGGAGGCTTGCATAACCATATTCTCTGCCTTTGCCATGCTCTTCTTCAAAATCTTCCCATGAAGAAAACCTTACAAAGTTAAGAAAATGGAAGAATCACTAAAAAAAAAGTCATATTGCAAATGAGATTTTTTTTCAGGGTATTCATATATGAACAAAAATAGATTTTTTAAAGAAAAAATTAGCTAAAATTTCAGTTTTAATAACTATCCTTCCCAACAAGTCCATTATATATCCATAAAGATAAAATATAAGGAGTTGGTCTTATAAAAATTATGAAAATCCTTGACTTAAATCAAATGATATAATCTTAAGTTCTGAAACTACAAATATAGTATGTATATGATCCTGAGAAAGTTATTATACACATTTGGTCTAGTTTCCTCATTTAGAAAATAGGATTACTAGCAATGTAATCAGTTTTGAGTGTTTAAAGCAAGGTATATTCTGAACATGGAACAAAATCAACTTTTATTATAAATGGACTCAAGTTTATTTACAAAATGAGAAAATTAAAACGGCACTTACAAATATAAAATAGCTCATTTTCCTTTTTTTCCTTAATAATCTGTAGACCAGTGTTTTAGGGCAACAAAATCCCTTTCTGACCTTAATACTACATTATTACTTCCTGCTAAACTTAGCATAAAAACATTAATATTGTATATCCCAATTTATCTTACTTTTCTGGCATAATGAAATGAAGCAAAGACCAGAGCTCTTTGAGGGAGTTTTGTAGAGGAGTTCCAGTGATAAGGAGACGGTGATTGGACTTAAAGTCTATTAAAGTTTTGTACAGGAGAGAATCATCATTCTTTAATCGATGTGCTTCATCTACACCTATAAATGCCCAATTTAGACCTCCAAGGAATGCCTTAAAATGAACAGAAAAATATAGTTTATATTTTGAGAGAGAAAATTGAATTCAAACTTATGCTTCTCATTTGACTGCAATTCAAATTATTAAAATGAGGCAAATTAAAATGAAAACCAAACCTAACTCAAATTTCAAATGAAAATTTTATCATTTTAAGATTAACTGAAATCCTCAAATTATGTAATTAAACATGAAAATAAAGTTCTTTCCACAAACAATTTAGCCATTAGAAAACAGAGCATATTAAGTGAACATTTTTTATCAATTTACAGAACAGAAAAAAAAACCCAAAAAACCAGAAAGAAAAACACTAGTATCATTAAAAATTTTTAAGAGATTTTTGACCCAAATCCAGAAAAAGCCTTTATAGTCAATTTGAAGAAAACATAATACAAATTTGAAACTGTATCTTACTCCAATTACAGAATTCATCACATGCTTCTAGAACTATACATTTCTCATATATAAACATGTGTCTGACTTAAATCAGAGACAGCCCTTATTCTGTTACTTAATACTTGTATGACCTAAGATAATATCATTATTCTTTTGTGACTTGATTTTTATTTCCAATAAAATAGAGATAGCAGCATCTTGTAAAGTAAATGAGAATTATTTGAGATATTAACCATAAAGAAACAATAGTTATAAGCATTTAGACAGTGCGACATGCAGTGATAGTTCAATCCTGCTAGCTACCTACCTTCCTCCTCTTATAATCAACAGACATTACACCAAAGTAGTTTCATGTAAATTAAGAAGTGGCAAACTTCTATTTAAAGAGCCAGGCGGAAAATACTGTAGGCTTTACAGACAAATGTATAGTCTCTGTTGCATAATCTTTGTTTTGTTTTTACAACGTTTTAAAATATAGATATTCTTCTTAATTTAAGGACTACAGTGTGCTGACCCTTAATTTACTATCTCATTCTATCCACAACATATTATAAAGAAAAAATTGATATCCATCAAATAGAAACATAGGGAGAACTAAGATGGCGGCAAAGGTAAAACACCTATCTTGCCGTCATAATCAGCAATTTTAATACTACAACTTAACGAAAGAACAAACACCTTCCAGAATCACCAGAACGCTCGCCGAGTGAAAATTCCACAAATAAAAGTGAAGATAAGACACTGTGACTCGGAGGTGCAGCAGCGAACAGCGTTGAAAGATTCACGCACAGAGAGAGGTTTGGAGTGCGCGCCGCGGAGAGGGCGGGCGGCTGGAAACCGGCCAGTTTTCTCGAACGGGGAGACAAAGACGTCCCACTGACTGATTCTCCAGCTCTGGGCAAAGTCCAGGGAACCCACTATCATACGGGGTGAAAACTGGACAGTGGGAGGGCACGCCGAAGCTCGGGTGCTGCCGGGTCTGCCGGCTTGTGGAGACGGCAGCTTGTGCGAACAGCTCGGCTGCGTGACAGCACAGGGAGCTCTCTGCAACTTGTCTCTCATTCGGAAAACCATCAGTCTGCTTTGTTTTACGACCCTGGGTGAGACATTGCGCATGCAAAGTCATTTGGGGACAGTCTGAATTCCCCGGCAGCCAGTGGAGCTCCACAGCGGCTCTCTCTCAGAGGTGCTGGCAGCCATTGCCCCCGGCACAGAGTCCCTGGGGCCGCACAGGGTGGAGCTAACGCTGTCTGCTTGGCCCGGAGACTCCGCCCATCCAACCTGAGCACAGTTGAGCTTCACAGACAATTGGCCTGGAGGTCAAACCCTCCTAGGGCTAACAACAAAAAGCTGGGTTTAAATTCAAAAACACTGAATACAACCCATAAAGGATTGCAGTAAGAGTACCCACCTCAGGTAACTGGGGAGACTGAGCCACTGTCCCTTTGAGGATAGCCACCACATAAAGCAGCCACCATGCAGAGACATGGAAAGAAATCAGGTGTGAAAGAAATGGAGGAAAAAAGACGACAAGACATAGAGTTCAAAACCACGGTTATAAGGCTTTTCAAGAGGCTCCTACAAAAGGCCGATCAACTTAATGAGAATTACCAGGAAATAAACAAGACCAACCAGCAAATGAATGAGAATTACAAGGAGATGAATGATACAAGGAAATGAATGAGACCCTCAGGGAAATGAACAAGACCTCTGAGGATACGAACCAGACCCTCACAGATAAAAAAAAAAAAGACCAACTAGAAATCAAGCATACACAGACTGAAATAAAAAATATTACACAAAGTCCCAAAAGCAGTCCAGAGGGCCACAAGAACCAAGTCAAAGATTTGAAATACAAAGAACCAAAATCCACTCAGCTGGAAAAGCAAGAAACAAAAAGAATTCAGATAACTGAAGATAGCATAAGGGGCCTCTGGGACAACCTCAAGCAAGCCAACATCCGAATTATAGGGGTGCCAGAAAAAGAGAGAGACCAAGACAATGAAACCTATTTGAAGAAATAGTGACTGAAAACTTTCCCCACCTGGTGAAAGAAACTGACTTAAAAGCCCAAGAAGTACACAGAACCCCAAAATATAGGAATCTAAGAGGACCACACCAAGACACATCATAATTAAAATGCCAAGAGCAAAAGATAAAGAGAGAATATTAAAAGCAGCAAGAGAAAAACAGTTGGTTACCTACAGGGGAGCACCCATACGATTGTCAGCGGATTTCTCAACAGAAACGATGCAGGCCAGATGCGAGTGGCAAGAAATATTCAAAATAATGAAGAGCAAGAATCTACAACCAAGATTACTCTATCCAGCAAAGCTATCATTCAGAATTGAGGATCAGATAAAGTGCTTCGCAGATAAGAAAAAGCTAAAGGAGTTCATCACCACCAAACCAGTATTATATGAAATGCTGAAAGATATTCTTTAAGAAGAGGAAGAAGAAAAAGGTAAAAATATAAATTATGAACAACAAATACACATCTATCAACAAATGAACATAAAAATCAAGTGAACTGATAGGCTGATGAACAAGATAAACTGGTGACTATAACAGAAATATGGACATAGAGAGGGAATGGACTGACAATTCTTGGGGAGAAAAGTGTTGTTGGAAGTACAGCAAGAGATTGGCCAAAAATCTTGCAACAATGGGAGAGGACATTGGGGAGGGGGAGGTGAGGGCGGAGGGTGGGATAGGTACAGGGTGGAGGGAAGATATAGGGGGATAAAAAAGGGGAAACAATGTAATTAATAAACTGTACAATAAAAAAAAAAAAGAGAAACATAGGAATACACACCTTATCCTTCAATAAAATTTCGTAAGTTGTTAACAGTATATTAAATTTTAACCGTTTGGTCTGGGGATGCATCCATTCATGAGTTCTTATCTATCAAAAGAAATTTTAAAGATAATTTTAAGATATACATTTTAAAAAGTATAACTTTACTTGAATTCCTAAAATCCATTCAAAACACACAAAATTATGTACATGTTTATAAAATAAAATAGCTTAAGCTATTCTTTATATAAGCCAAGCAGCTATGTTAACCATGTAAGTAAAATGTATCAAAATCTTCTGTAAAAAAAAGCGGCCATGTCTTGTAATACTGTACACTTTTCACTGAAGAAAGTTAACACCAGTGATTAACTCATTTAATAACATTTATAGATGAAATATGATGTCTGTGGTTTGCTTCACAATAATTAGGAGAAAAATACCAGGAAGAGGTACAGATAAAACAAAACTGGCAATGAGCTAAAACTCTGAAGCTGGAGATAGGCACATGAAGGTTTATTATACTCTTCTGTTGGATTTTACATATATTTGAAATTTTCCATTAGAAAGAAAAAATAATCTATAAAGTAACACTAAACCAAAATTTGATTTTTAATTACAACCAATTATGAAGTACGGAGCACTTACTTTTCAGCAAGTTCTATGCTAGAAACTAAGATCAAAAAACAAATAAAACATTTCTCTTCAAAGATAAATATGCCTATATTTCTTAAATTTGTGAAGACACCACTTACCATGTTTCTACTGTTAATGTCACCTAAATAAACCACAGCATTCATTTGAGAAGCCCATGTTTGAATTTCTCTTTGCCAGGAAGTGAGTGTGGAGAGTGGTACTACTAATAGAAAAGGTCCATATAATTGATGTTCATTAAACAAATAGTTCAGAAATGAGATCGTCTGTATTGTTTTTCCAAGGCCCATTTCATCGGCAAGTATGCAACTATTTCCTCTACAAAATTAAAAACAAAAATCATGTATGTACTAAATACTCAAATTTACAAAGAAATATTTTACATAACCCATGTATAAGTTTATATGACCAGTTAAAGTTAATCTGAAAGGTATTATATACAATATATCACTTTTATTAGCTATAAGTAAGAAATGTAAAGGTATAAGAGAAGCAGAGGGAGTTTACCATTTTATGTCAGAAGAACCTTAAAAATTGCAAGTATTTTCCAATTAATCAACTATCTAGCCAAGAAATGAATCCATCTTCCAATGGTAGAGTTCGAATATACTAAGTAAAAAGTAAGAAGAACAGATAGCAGGAAAAACTATAGCTATGGTAAAGTTAGGAGGGGAAAAAAGCGCTATGGAGCCACCTTATGTTGCTAATAATGAAACACTGGACATGGGAGGGGTGGAGGGTAGAATGGAAGGACTAACTGGGTACTAGAAATAACTGGGAAGAAGAGAAACAGTCCAGGACTAGTGTGGGATAGGAATATTTATGTTCTGAGTTTAAGATGAATAAAAACTTATTTAAGTACTATGACAGGTTAAACTGGAAATGGCATTATTTTTTCTTCTTAAGTTTGTAATAGGTATTGTTCATGTACAAGAAATTCAAAGACCTGCATGTAAATACTAAAGAGTCTTATCCTTTATGTTGGGGAATCTTTTCCAAATCCTGTAAAACTCTTACCCTCTCAAATTGAATAGATGATTCAAAATACACTTACTTGCACCAAGAGTGAGCAAGCCAGTTTAAACCATTCAGTTGATAATCTCGTAATTCTAAACCTTCATGGCCCCCAATATAGGATGGCTGCTTCTTTAGGGCTACAAATCTTGGCCTTTGTTTTAATACCTTTAGTAGAAATAAATGTTAATATGACAAATTATTACATATAAGAAATTATATTGAAGGATGAAAAATCTCAGCTTTTCCCATAAATTTTGATATCATCTCAAATCAAATTCAGAAATTCCATAATTAAAATATACGTGATTCAGTTAAAGAAGACTATATACTATAACAAGAATATGTAGTGAAACATTTTGCCCTTCTTTTGAATGAAAAATTAGAGATAATTAAGTTCCTGATGAAATATTTTGGTCTTGTGTATTTCAAGCTGTTATCCATTCACTTTAAGCATTCCTAAGCCCTGACCTAAAAATAAACCATAAAACTGGCTTACCTTCCTATTTGATTTCTCATTTCTAAGTTACCATTATGAATTTAATTCAGTCTTATCATAAGAAATTCCAGTGGTACTTAGACCCCAAAACTATCACTAGTAACAACTTAAAGTACACAGATCTTATTTTAGCATGGTAGGCTTGGATATCCTTTTATAGGTACAGGCACTCTTTTCCTTTCCTACCTTCAAAGAAAATATTCGCTACCTTTTAAACCAATCATATACATTTAGTTTCCAAGGGATGTTCTCTATTTTTCCTCCCAAACTTACTCACCACAACTACCACAATTTATCATCTTTCTGACACAGTTTTACTCCCCAAAGCTAAAAGACAGTGCCACATCTAAGATCACACAAGTAGTAGTTAGAGGATATCATGTCCTAAAAGATTGATCAAGTAGTTCTCTTTCTTAGCCTATCTAAAATCAGGATCCAACATACTAACCTGGATTTGTAATACTTATGATGCACAAATACATTTTTAATAATTAAAAATGTCAATACTCACTTTGCAATCTTTAAAAGGAGTGGTTTTTGACTGATTTCTGCTAAAATATTCATCTATACATGCTTGAAACTTTTTGGAAATGAGAGCACCATCCTCCCAGCTGCACTCTGAGTATGGAAGGCCCTGCCATTTGCAATAATAATCAGGATAACCAGCTGCTGACTTTTGATTGGAATGAGCTGTGAGATAAATCAGATGTTTTTTACATTAAATCTTATCCAATGAATAATTCTTGTTAAAAACTACACAAGTAAAAATTAATCATCTGTTTTTACAACACTCTACTATTTTCTAAAAGCTACTGTGTTTAATGTGTAAGCAATAAATTTAAGATTTTTTTCAGATGTTTAATTAGAATCATTTATTACTAACCAATTATCCGCTCCACTATCTGATACTGTTTATGCAGATCATCTGTAAGTTCTTGCTGGCAATTATAATATTCCACATCTTCTGGAGAAGCATTTTTCAACCTGAAAGATTAAAGCAAGGAACAGGCTTCAAAATCTTCCCTAAATAACCTGTCCCCCCCAAAACTATCAGTAACACAAAATCTAGCATTTTGCCACTTATCTTGTGAGCCAGTTTAAGTAATAAAGAAACTAAAACAGAAATAAAGTAAAGCATAATTAATTTTTAATTTTAAAAATCTACAGTATATGAAAGACATACTATTATCAAGAATTTAGGTATGGTTATTCCTAAGAAATTTTAGAAGATCAAATACAAATTTCTCTATAAATAAGTTATTTTAGGTTATCCTTTGATTCTTCACAATGTACTCCTTGCTAATAAAAATGTAATAATCTTAGATCTATGAAAATATTAAGAATAATACATATCTTATTTACCATCTTTTTGTTTCCTGATCTTTTTTCTTATAATTATCCAATTTTTTCATTCCTCTAACATTCTGCTGTTTAAGGGTTTCTTCTGTCTCCCAAGTATTATGAATATGGGACCATCCTTTCCATTTAATTAAATACTGGGTTTCTCCTGGTTCCTTGTTTTTTTCAAATCCTGCATTTGGGTCACCATCTGCTTCAACTGCATAGATAGTTGTTGTAGCACCAGTAGCTGAAAAAAACAAAGCACAATACATTCCCTGTAATTCTGTTATAAAAATACTTCCAATTCAACTCATAAATTAAAGAATATGAATAGAAAATATATGTTCTTAAGTCAAATATCAGGGCACAGGAATTTATGTGAAGTTATATGTAATAAAAACTCAGAATTTTGGAACAATAAAATTATCTAATTTAATCACTTCAGTATTAAAATTAGAAAAAAACGCCAAAAGATAGTGACAAACCTAAGAGTATACAGCAATATAAAATAACTGTTGATTGGAGACTAATTAGAAACTAAAATAACTTAAAATCATTTTTTAAAACTGCATGCCTGAAATAACTATGTCAAAGAAATATCTGCACTGCAGCATCACTTATTTTCACTGCAGCATCATTTATAATAGCCAAGACAAGGAAACAATTTAAGTGTCCATCCATCAACAGATGAATGGATAAAGGTGTGTGTGTGTGTGTGTGTGTGTGTGTATAACACACACACACACACATCCTAATAAAAGAGTAATATGCAAATTGACCATACCTTTGCTATACCACAAGCCAATCAGAGCGAGTATGCAATTAACCCTACCAAGATGGCGGTTAATTGCATACCTACACCATAAGATGGCATAGAAGGAAGCCAAGCACTGCAGAAGGGAGCAAAGCTGCGGAGAAGCAAGCAAGCGGGGCGAAGGAGAAGGGAGCGAAGCAGTGGAGATGGGAGTGAGGTAGTAAAGAAGGGAGAGAGGCAGTGGACAAGGGAGGGAGTTTTGCTCAGATCGTAGGAAGCTCTATTCTTGCAGGAATCTTCCTGCATCAGGTCTCTAGTGTGTGTGTGTGTGTGTGTGTGTGTGTGTGTGTGTGTGTGTGTGTGTATTATATATATATATATATATACATGTATATATATGAATGAATATTATCATCTATTACAAAGGAAGGGAATCTGCCACTGTGACACGAACTTTGAGGGCATTACTAAGCTGAGTGAAATAGGTCAGACAGAGAAAGGCAAATACTATATGCTCTCATATAAGAAAGCTTTAAAAAACAAACTAGAAGAGATTATATGTATAGTTACCACAGGTGGGAGGAATATGATGAAAGTGGCCAAATTCCAGTTATAAGATAAATAGTACTAGGATGTAATGTATAACATAATGACTATAGTCAACACTGCTATATGGTATATTTGAAAGTTACTAAAAGAATACACACACACACACACACACACACTAGGGGCCTGGGGGTGGGAGGTCCCTCGGCCCAACCTACTCCCTCTCACATACCGGGAGCCCTCAGGGGATGTCCTACTGACGGCTCATCCCCGGCCTGCCCAAAGCCTAAAGACTCTAGCCGAGGCTTTCATCCTTGGGCAGGGGACCTTGGCCAGGGGGTCCCAGCCAGCAATCGCCATGATCCGGTTGATCGCTTGGACCCCAGCCAGCGGTCACCCTGCGATCCAGCTGATCACTGGGGCCCCACCTCAGCCCTGGCCCAAGCCTGCCCCAAGGTCAGGGGGAAAAAGGTGAGGCTTCTCCCCCGACCCCCGGCCTTGAGAACCCTGCCATGGGCAGCAGCCATCTTGGTTATTAATTTGCATATACCTCCTGATTGGCCAGTGGGCGTGGCTTGTGGGTGTGGTTTATTTGGTTAGCGAACATACGATCAATTTGCATATTACTCTTTTATTAGATAAGGGATTTATTGGCTGCCTCCTGCATGTTCCCCACTGGGGATCAAGCTCACAACCCTGGCATGTGCCCTTGACTGGATTCAAACCCGGGACCCTTTAGTCCACAGGCTGACGCTCTATACATTGAGCCAAACCTGCCATGGCAGATTTTTTTTTTTTATTATTAAATTTACTATGGTGATATTAGTCAACACGAACATACAGGTTTCCGGTATGGGTTTTTATGTTGTAAGATTTATATATTGCAGTGTGCCCATGGCCCAAAGTCAGATCTTCTTTGTCACCATATTTTAGGAGCCCCTCTGGCAATCACCACTCTGTTGTTTGTATTTATGAGTTTCAGTGTTATATCCCACATGAGTGAATTCATATGGTTCTTAGCTTTTTCTGACTTATTTCACTTAGCATAGTCTCAAGACCCATTCGTGTTGTTGCAAATGGCATTATTTCATTCTTTTTTATATGGCTGAATAGTATTCCATTGTGTCTATGTACTACATCTTACTAAAAGAGTAGATTCTAAAAATTTTCACGGTAAGAGAAATTTTTGTTCCTTTCCTTTTTTTTCTTTTTATTGTATCTATGAGCTAATGGATGCTACCTAAACTTATTGTGGTAATCATTTTGCAATACATGTAAATTATTATGCTGTCCAACTCAAACTTATAGAATGCTATATGTCAGTTATATCTCAATAATACAGAAAGGAGAAAAATTCATGTCAAGATAAGAAAAATTAATCTAGGTATTTGAGATAAAACAAAAATACATTTTTAAAGAAACAAACTTTCAAAAAATAAAACAAAAAACAAAAAACCAGTCTTTGTGAAATTGAAAGTACCTAAATAACTATTATTTAGGGATGGCAACAGAAAAACTCAAATACACAAACTTACTTATAATTATCTGAAATACATGAACTGAGATCAAGTACCTATTTCTTGGGAAGAAAATACTCAAGACAATGCAAAGTATATTTTACAGCAAATAAGTAAAACAAAGAAAATTTATAATCTTGGCTTTCGAAATTGAAAAATCTTCAAGAAATATTTTATTTAATCTAGTAATGTTATTGAAACCACCAAACAGTAGATGTTTTGTTTTTAAAAAATACCTCCTTTTCTCCCAATCCGACAATCCATAAATCGTTCTATTGTTTCGAATTCCTCTTCCTCGGGTTGAGGAACATCCTCCCCACACACTTCAAGGAGGTCATCAGAATCTGTTTTCATTTCTTCATCTTCCTTATAGCTCACATTGACAGTTGCTTGTCGACGAGAACTTCTTTTATCATTATCATAATCTTCATCATCCTCCTCCTCAGAGGAATCAATCTGTCTCTTTTTTTGTCCAAGAATCTTCTTTCCATTTTTTGACTTAGATCTAGGAAAGACAAGGGGGAGAGAGGTGTTTTACAGGAACAATATCATAAAACCAGAATTCAGAAACTACATACAAAAAGAATAAACACCTTCTAAAACCAACAATTTTCAGGCTCAAATCGAGAACATACTTACCGATTTTGAGGTTTTCTACTTTTAACTTTGTTTTTTGGTTCATAATCAGATTCTGTTTCATCACAACTGCTTTTATCTCCTTCTTCAGATTCTGAATCTGAACCAGATTGAGATGGAGATCCTGATGCAGACATCTGCCAATCTTCACTGTACATAAAATATATGAAATACATTTATTTATATTTACATCCTATTGCAAATTTTATCTCTAATAAAATACGAAAATAAATAAATAATATTATAGTAAATATTAAAAACACTGTTGCTTTCATGCATACTAAAAACACTTAAATGTCTGCAGGAAAAGAAAAACATTCCAGAAAGTATCTGTCATAGATTTCTCCCATAACTCCAGAGTTTTTTAATCATTTACTTTATACCTCAATGAATGGCAGTACATAAATGTTATTTTGATTATCGCTATGGATGAAAACAGTATGCAAATGGGTTCAACTTTTAAAATACTGTATTACCCGCTCAAAAAAAATAATTCAAGTTTCTTACAATTATCTGGAGATAGTGAATTTAAAAATATACCCTTCAAAACTAATTTTTAAAAACAGTACATGTTCATGAAAAACTTGAGTACAGAAAAATATATTTTTGAAAAATCAGCCCATCTTAACCTTCAATTATTATCTTTATTACTACTTAGTCTAATCCCAATCAACATGAACAGAAAAAATAGTGGATGCACATTTTAACATTCTGCCATGATGTAAGTTCCAAATGAAATATATACACTGAGTTCTATATAAGAACTGTCTCACAGTCACTGCTTTTACATTCAATTGCTCTGAATCTCTTGTACTAGTGACTATGTTCATGGTTACATAAGTACATATGGTAATATTTGGTTTATAATAAAAGCATAATAGAGAAACAAATTCTTTTTTATCTTGAAATCTTTTCAATTTATACATTAGCAGTAATAAGTGGCAGAATATATGAAGTCTTCATTTTGTATTTTTATAATATAAATTATGATTTTTATATCCAATAAAGCCTATTAATCATCTGATATTACTTTAAATATATATAATTTTTACAAAGAGGCAGGGAGATAGAGTTAGAAATATTGATGAGAGAGAAACCTTGATCAGCTGCCTGTGCACGCTCTCTACTGGGGATCGAGTCTTCAAGCAAGGCACACACCCTTGACCAAATTAGAACCTGAGACCCTTCGGAGCACAGGCTGATGCTCTATCCACCTAGCCAAACCAGTTAGGGCTGGACATTACTCTTATTCTTTGCTTGCACCTATGCTGAGTTTAGAAATTACTAACTCTGGAGAAGAGTAACATATCTGATGAGACACAGTAGTTGAAAATGAACTTAGTAAAGTAGAAGACAGATCTGTGAAAATTAGCCAGACTGTATACAGCACAGAAATAAACTGATATAAAACATGATATAGTAAGATTCCTGGAAGATAGAATAGGTGATCCAATAAATATATGCAAATGGGACAAATTTACGTCTATTAATAGTAGTACTAGAAAGAGAAAATATCCAGATACAATGACTGAATTTTCAGAAACTAATAAAAGATATGTATCTTCACATTAAAGATGCATAAGATTAGATGCAAAAGCAGAGTAATTGGTTAAAAGCTAGACGTATCAAAATGAAAATGCAAAATATCAAAGAAAATTGAAAAAGTGACCACAGAAAAATGCTTTCAAAATAAAAATGAGAGGAAAAAAACTCAGACCATCTAAGTATCTGAATTGAGAATCTGAAGTACTTCTAATACTTGAAAAAATTACAGTGAGTTCCTAAATGAGTGCTATCAAATTTCATGTGGAGATGAATAGTAAGGATAACTATTAACATAAATTAACAGAATCACCCCAAATCCATCAGCAGTTGATCACTTACATCTTTATATAAAAGTTAAGATTTTCTGACATTATCAATAAGCAGATATTTTGAAGTTTAAAAATATATAAGGAAATTGCCCAGAGGAACCAAGATGGCGGCATAGGTAAAACACCTATCTTGCCGTCATACACAGCAATTTTAAAACTACAACTTAACGAAAGAACAAACACCTTCCAGAATCACCAGAAAGCTGGCCGAGTGAAAATTCCACAAATAAAAGTGAAGATAAGACACTGTGACTCGGAGGAGCGGCGGCGGACAGCGTTGAAGATTCCCGCGGAGAGAGGTTTGGAGCTCGCGCCAGTGGAGGGGGGGGGGGGGTGGGGGGGGGGGGGTGGTGGATGAAAACCGGCCAGTTTTCTCGAACTGGGAGACAAAGACGTCCCACTGGACTGATTCTCCAGCTCTGAGCGAAGTCCAGGGAACCCATTATCATATGGGGTGAAAACTGGACAGTGGGAGGGCACGCCGAAGCTCGGGTACTGCCGGGTCTGCCGGCTTGTGGAGAAGGCGAGCTTGCGCGTGAACTTGGGAACAACAGCACAGCTGCGTAACTGCGTAGAGAGCGCTCTTAACTTGCTCTCTTATTCAGGAAACCGACAGATTGCTTTTACCACCCTGGGTGAGAGGTTGGGTGTGCAGACACATTTGGGGAGAGTCTGAATTCTCTGGCAGCCAGTGGAGCTCGACAGCGCCTCTCTCTCAGAGGTGCTGGCGGCCATTGCCCCCGGCACAGAGTCCCTGAGGCTGCATAGGGCGGAGCTAACAATGTCTGCTTGGCCTGGAGACTCCGCCCATCCAACCTGAGCACAGCTGAGCTTCACAGACAATTGGCCTGGAGGTCAACCCCTCCAAGTGCTAACAACGATTAACCTGAGCTTAACTTCAGCAAGACTGTGCAACCCATATCCACCTCAGGTAACTGGGGAGGCTGATCCACTGTCCCTAGTAGGAAGTCTACCACACAAAGCTAATGGACCAATTCAGGGAAGCAGCCACCATGCAGAGACATGGAAAGAAATCAGATGTGAAAGAAATGGAGGAAAAAAAACAACTGGACATGGAATTCAAAACCACAGTTATAGGAAATCAGATGTGAAAGAAATGGAGGAAAAAAAACAACTGGACATGGAATTCAAAACCACAGTTATAGGGTTTTTCAAGAGGCTCCAACAAAAGGTCGAGGCCTATAAGGAAATAAGCAAGACTGCAAAGGAAATGAATGAGTCCTACAAGGAAATGAACAAGACCCTCAAGGATAGGAACGAGACCTGCAAGGAAATTATCAAGACCAGTGTGGAAATGATCAAGACCAAGGTGGAAGTGAATGAGTCCTACAAGGAAATGAAGGAGACCCTCAAGGATATAAAGGAGACTCTCAAGGATATGAAAAAGGACCAACCAGAAATTAAGCATACACTGACTGAAATAAAAAATATTATACAAAGACCTAAAAGTGCTCTGGAGCACCCCAAGAACCAAGTTAAAGATGTGAAATACAAAGAGGTAAAATCCACTGAGCTGAAAAAGCAAGAAACCAAAAGAATCCAAAAAACTGAAGATAGTGTAAGGGGCCTCTGGGACAACCTCAAGCATACCAACATCCGAATTACAGGGATGCCAGAAAAAGAGAGAGACCAAGACAATGGAAACCTATTTGAAGAAATAGTGACTGAAAACTTCCCACACCTGGTGAAAGAAATAGACTCAGGAGTCCAAGAAGCGCACCGAACCCCAATATATAGGAACCCTAAGAGGACCACACCAAGGCACATCATAATTAAAATGCCAAGAGCAAAAGACAAAGAGAGAATATTAAAAACAGCAAGAGAAAAACAGTTGGTTACCTATAAGGGAGCACCCATACGATTGTCAGGGGATTTCTCAACAGAAACAATGCAGGCCAGACGGGAGTGGCAAGAAATATTCAAAGTGATGAATAGCAAGAATCTACAACCAAGATTACTCTATCCAGCAAAGCTATTATGCAGAATTGAGGGTCAGATAAAGTGCTTCGCAGATAAGAAAAAGCTAAAGGAGTTCATCACCACCAAACCAATATTATATGAAATGCTGAAAGATATTCTTTTTAAGAAGAGGAAGAAGAAAAAGATAAAACTGTAAATTAGGAACAACAAATACACATCTATCAACAAATGAATCTAAAAATCAAGTGAATTAATAAGCTGATGAACAGGATAAACTGGTGAATGTAACAGAATCACGGACATAAAGAGGGAATGGACTGACAACTCTTGGGGAGAAAGGAGGTGTGGGAAGCGCAGCAAGAGACTGGACAAAAATCTGCAACTATGGGAGAGGACAGTGGAGGGGGTGAGGGCAGAGGATGGGATGGGTACCAGGTGGAGGGGAACTATAGGAGGGAAAAAAAAGAGAACAATGTAATTAATAAACTTAACAATAACGTTGATGAAAAAAAAAAAGAAAAAAATATATATAAGGAAGAGGAGTTATAAGAGATAAACAAGTGGTATAAAAACCTTAAGTCATCACAGTAAGATAAATGTCAAGAATTAATGGTTTAGCCCAGCCAGTATGGCTAAGTAGTTGTGTGTTCATCTGTGAATCAGGATGTCATGGTTTGCTTCCCAGTCAGGGCACATGCCCAGGTTGGGATCTCAATTCCCAGTGGGGGATATGCAGGAGGCAGCCAATCAATGACTCTCTCTTATCAATGATGTTTCTATCTCTTCCTCTCCATTCCTCTCTGAAATCAATAAAAATATATTTTAAAAATAATTAATGGTTTAAATGAACCTAATCAAATGTCATGAATCAAAAGCTTACAAAAGTCCATTTTTTGGCAACAATTTCTAATAAAGGAAGAACTATGAATCATTAAGATTTTCTTGATATGAGAGTAAGTAGTCAATTGAAGAAAATGACATACTCTTTATGCTTTTTCCTTTTGACTTCACTCGATGTATCATCAGAATCTTCACTACTAGAGGAATCCTGTAGGAAAAATATAAAGTTAATATTATTAATGATGGCAATTTAACCATCATATCAAATTTTTGCACGTCATATTATTTAAAGTTCACTTTGTTAATAACAGTAAATATAAAACCTCTTTTCCCCATGTTGTTATGTTTATAATATCAGCACATAAAGTGATGAATAACGTTTCTATTCAAATTTATAATATAGCCAGTGAAATTAGGTAAACATTACAATGTTAGCATTTTCTATAAAACTTTTAAAATCAGTCATCTGTTACATATAAGGGAGCTCTCTCAACAGAAACTTTGCAGACATAAAATATTCAAAATGATGAAAAGCAAAGACCTACAATCAAGATTACTCAAGTAGGCAAGGCTATCATTTAAAATGAAAGGAGAGAGGAAGTTGAAGGAGTTTATCACCACCAACCAGCATTATAAATGTTAAAGGAACTTGTTTAAGAAGGAGGGGAAAAAAAAAAAAAAGATAAAATCTTTAAATAAAATGGTAGTCACCACATACCTATAATTACTTTAAATGGAATGAATTAAATGCTCCAATCAAAAGACAGGCAGCTGAATGGAGAATAAGACAATAATTTGGCAACATGCACAAGAGAACCAATTCACATAGAAAGACACACATAAACTGAATGTAAAGAGATGAAAAAGGCTATTTTATGCATAAGAAAATGAAAAGAGGCTGGAGCAGCTATACTTGTATCAGATAAAATTTTAAAAATAAAGACTAGCAGAAACCAAGATGGCAGCATAAGGTCTATTCCTGTATGTGCTGCCTCTCACAACCACACCAAAACTACAACTAAAAGACAAAATGGCTATCATCCAGAACCATGGAAAAGCTGGCTGAGTAGAAGTTCTACAACTACAAGGAAAAAAAAGCTCACTGAGACTGGGTAGGAATTGCAGAGGAGCAGAAGAGCAGAGGTACAGAGGCGCACGAAACAGGCTGGCAACTGGGTGTGCTGTCTTTTTCAATCAGAAGGGAGATACAAGCTCCCGACTGCTCTGAACTCCTTTCCAGCAAGACTCTGGAAAACCAGACTCATACGGGGAGAAACTGGACTGTCTGGCATTGGTTCAGAAAATGAGGGTGGCTTTCTTGCAGTGGTGCTCGCAGGAATCAGTGCCCGGATACGGGACATGGGGACGCAGAGACTGAGATGCGCAGGTGGCTGGCTGGCAACCATCACTATTTGCTCCTCCCTGATGACTTCCTAAGACCCAGTCCCACCCAACTTACAATCCTATCCAAGCTGTGCACAGTGGCTTTTGCATATGAATGGCCAGTCCTTTTTCAGTCTAACCTAACAAACTGCAGCTGGGTCACAGAAGTCCAAAACTTCCAAACCCCAAACAAAGAGTAGAAATCTGCAGTTCTCACTGTAGCTCCTGCTGGATGGCCTCAGGAAGTGGTTGACTTTGCACCTCCTTCAAGAAGCAGACTCAGTGAGCACCAAAGCCCCACTGAACCAAGTCCTGCCTCATAAGGGTGTCTTCAGCACAGCAGTTCTTCCATTACAGACACAGCAGGTTTCACAGCCAATTGGCCTGGAGGTCAATTCCTCACAGTGACACCAACAACAATCAAGGCTTAACTAAAACAAGGCTATACCAGCCCATAAAGGGGTGCACCACGAATGTCCACCTCAGGTGATTGGGGACGCTGAGCAACTGGGCCCTATAGGACACCTACCAAACAAGGACACTCTTTCAACACAGGGAAGCAGCCAAAATACAGAGACAAAGAAATATGTCACAAATGAAAAATGGAGGAAAGCAAACTGGATGAAGAGTTCAAAACCACAGTTATAAGGTTACTCAAGAATCTTCTAGAAACCTCTGAGGAACTTAGTGAGACCTTCAAGGATCTTAATGAGAATGTCAAAAAAAATAGAAAAGGACCAGTCAGAAATTAAGCATACACTGTCTGAAATAAAAACATACACAAATTCAACAGTAGATCAGAGGATCCCAAGAATCAAGTCAAAGATTTGAAATATGAGGAAGCAAAAAACACCCAACCAGAAAAGCGAAAAGTAAAAAGAATCCAAAAATATTAAGATAGTGTAAGGAGCCTCTGGGACAACTTTAAGCGTACCAACATTCAAATTATGGAGGTACCAGAAGAAGAGAGAGCGCAAGATATTGAAAACCTATTTGAAGAAATAATGACAGAAAACTTTCCCCTACCTGATGAAAGAAATAGACTTGCAAGTTCAGGAAGTTCAGAGAACCTCAAACAAAAGGGATCAAAAGAGGACCATACCAAGACACATCATAATTAAAAATGCCAAAGTCAAAAAACAAAGAAAGAATATTAAAACCAGCAAGAGAAAAACAGTTAGTTACCTACAAGAAAGTACCCATACAACTGTCAGCTGATTTCTCAACAGAAACTATGCAGGCCAGAAGGAAGTAGCAAGAAATTTTCAAAGTAATGAATAGCAAGAACCTACAACCAAGATTACCCAACAAAGTCATTTAAAATTGAAGGTCAGATAAAGAGCTTCACAGACAAGAAAAAGCTAAAGGAGTTCAGCACCACCAAACCTGCATTAAGAAGAAGAAAAAGGTAAAGATAAAAATTATGAACAACAAATACCTATCAAAAATTGAATCTAAAAATTAAGTGAATAAAAAATCTGATGAACAGAATAAACTGGTAAATATAATAGAATCCGAGGCATGGAAAGGGAGTGGACTGACCATTCTCGGTGGGAAGGGGTTATGAGGGCTGGGTGAAGAGACTTGATAAAAATCTTACACCTATGGATGAGGACAGTGGAAAGGCATGGGGTGAGGGGGGAACCAGGTGGAGGGAAGCTATGGAGGAAAAAAAAGAGGAACATCTGTTATAATCTGGATAAGAATTTATTTTTTAAAAATCCTATCTGATAAAAGTAATATGCAAATTGACCATACCTCCAATCAAGCCACACCCACAAGCTAATCAGGAGCAAATAAACACCAACCAAGATTCCTGCAGCCACTGGGAGCAGAAGAGAGGCTTGGGTTTCCTGGGCGATGAAGAAAGCCAAGCTTTCCACCTGCTCTTGCAGGCCTAGGCCTCCACTCAATGCTACAAAGTTTCAATTATAGAAGATACATAATCCCAACAGAAATGGTGGCAGCCATGGAGCTGGAGAGAGCAGAGGCTAGGGTTGCTCTGGCAATTGAGGAAGCCAAGCTTCTGCAGCCCTAGCATCTAGGCCTCTACTCTAGGCTACAAAGTTTCAATTTTAGAATTTAAATAAACCAAACAGAAATGGCTGTTGCCACAGAGCGGGGAGAAGGCTTGGCTCTGCTCCAGGCTACAAAGAAAATTTCAATTATAGAACATAAATTAATCCCAGATTCCAGGACCTCCGGTTGGGTGGCTAGGGGGCATGGCCCCTGCAAATCACCATAGGCCCTCGTCCAGGCCACCCCACACCCCAAGGGCACCACCCTTCAGTGCAAACCAGCTGGCCCCACTGGTGTGGCTTAATGGTTGAGCATTGACTCATGAACCAGGAGGTCCAGGTTCAATTCCTGGTCAAGGCATATGCCTGGGTTGCAGGCTTGATCCCCAGTAGAGGGCGTGGAGGAGGCAGCAGATCAAACATCTTCATTGATGTTTCTGTCTCTCTCTCCCTTCCTCTCTCTGAAATCAATAAAAACAAAAAAGAACACTGCATATATAATACCCAAGATAAGTATCAATCAATAGACAATTGCGATAATGATGTGGTACACATATAAAATAGAACAGTACTCAAACATGAAAAAGAATGAAATCTTAACATGTGCAAGAACATGGATGTCCCTAGAGTGTATTATGCTAAGTAAAATAAGTCACATAAAGACAAATACCATATAATTCCACTAAAATGAAGGTAAAGTGATTAAGAAGTACAAATTGGCAGTTATAACAGTTATAGAGATGTAAAGTACAGCACAGGGAATACGGTCAATAATACTATAATAACTATATATGGTACCAGTTAGATATTAGACTTATGGGAGAGGGAGACCACTTCGTAAGCTATATAAATGTCTAACCACTATGATGTACACCTGACACAATATAATATTTGAATGTCAACTGTAATTGAAAAAAATGAATCTTATCAACTCTGGAGACCATTATTATTGCCTACTATGGCCTCAAAAAAAGAATCTTAATTGTTGGTATGTCAAATTTTAATATTTTTCTCCCCAACTAGGCTCACATGCACATAGGTACTACGTTTATAGCTGCAGCCTATTCTTTTAAAAATATGTTGAGAATTCTATTAATGAGAGGAATATGCTAATTATCTATTATGCCATGAGGCCTAATGACCGGATCACAGATCTGCAAGAGAGTGGGGCAGTGAACTACAAGCGGGCAGAGGAGAGCTACAGGCGGGCCTAAGGCACCAAGCTATGAGGTGGGGTGGGGGCAGGGCAGGGCAGGGGGTAGTTACAGGAAGGCAGGGCAGCGGGCAGACAGATACAGGAGGGCAGCAGAGAGCTACTGGTGTACAGATTTGTGCACAGGGTTACTAGTTATTAGATAAATTCTCTATATTTCAAGACTCTTGACACACATATTTAAATGTAGTGATCTCTCCTTCAAAAACACTTATTATTTCTAATAATTTCTTAATTACCTTCCTATTTAAATGATTAGGCATCATGCCTATTTTTAAAATATTAACTTTCATAATGAAAACTCACCTCTTCTGATCCACTATTAGATGATACTTGTTGTTGTTGCTGGTGCTGGTGCTGCGGCTGCTGCTTCTTAAGCATTGCAGATCTCTGAACAGCCAGAATACTTGGACTGGATTTCCAAAACTATAATAGAAATATGAACCAGTAAGTATTAAGATTTGAAAAAAACTGAAAAGAGGTTATTTTCCTGAAAAGCAGTACCAACATTTTCACTGCCTCCAAATAATGAAGACTATCTTCCTTATTCACATGTAATATTAGTGCAATCCAATAAAAATAAAATGTTGACCTTTTGTTGCATATAAATATTTATGCAAGTTTCATAGATAGACAATGTTCTTTGGTGTTACAAGTTAACTTTCAGAAACAAGTGAGATTATGAGACACCAGTGTTACTCAAAGTATGGCTGCTTATTTTTCCTAACTGATGTGAAATGAACATTAAGAGCTTAAGTCAGAATGTAAATCAACTACATTACTAAGAACTTGTGTTTTTTTTTTCCTCCTGACAATATTTTCTCCATGAAGAAAGCAATGTGTTTATCTATATTCTGGCCCAAGCATCTTATGATTGGATCTCTAAGTAATACTATATATGCTATTATGAAGTATAGACAAGTTTTATTAAATCTTGTAATAGCTTTTATAAACAGAATGTCCCTTAGTCTATTCTACCAAGTATCTTCAAGGAAGCAGAGTTCTCCTGCTACTAGCAATAAAGTATTTTCATGAAGATCTTGAAAGTAGAGATAATGTAGCAGTACCAAAATGATCTCACAAAATCTTTAATTTTTATCTGTTAGATACTAAACATTTATGAAACTCAGTATCTGCCTCACAAAGAGGAAGAATAGGTTGGTGTGTGTTTATTTTGTATTTGCTGTTTTACAGTTATAGATTCTCTTCCAAGCCAACTATTCCAGATATTTAACCATAATGGAAAATCACTTGAAAGTAAATTTTAATGTTTAAAATTAATGTTTATAAAAGCTAGATTAATAATGCTATAAATTGTCTGGCTAGTGTGGGTTAGTGGTTGAGTGTCAACCTATTAAGCAAGAGGTCCCCAGTTCAATTCCTGGTCAATGCATGTTTTGCAGTCAGGGTGTACGCCCAACTTGTGGCTCAATCCCCAGTGGGGAGAAAGGCGTGCAGGAGGCAGCCAATCGATGTTTCTCTCTCAGATATTTCTATTTCTCTACCCCTCTCCCTTCTCTTCTTTCTAAAATCAATAAAAACACATTTTTAAAAAAGAATACTCAATGTTATACATCTTCTTTCATTGGATACTATATTACCTCAGCTCCATCAACTTTTGGTGGTTTTGCTTGAACTTTGTTTTCTCCAGAAGTGTCTGACTCCGACTCCGACTGACTGCCTGATTCAGATCCAGAGTCAGAGTCACTGCTACCTGACTGGCTACTGCTTCCATCACTACTGCTTCCAGAACTGGAACCAGATCCAGAGCCTGAAGCTGACCCAGAATCATCATCCGACTGGCTGCAATACGAAAATGAACAGATTTCAAACAAAATTCATTAGGAATTTAATCTTTCTTAAAAAGTCAGCAGAAAGCCCCAAATCATTAAACCTTGTTTATTTCATATTGCAAACTTTCTATGGCCAAACAAATAGAAAAAGGAAATAAGGCTAATTTATAGTAATATCTGACATGGTTAATAGATTTTGTACAATTTGGGCCAAAACATTAAGTAATCAGATCACAATCTTCCTCCAACATAATGAACATATTTTACCAAGTACAGAATCCTAGGCTACAAACTTGGAAAGTTTAAACACAAGAATATCCTAAAGAGGCTATTTAGCTGTAGTAAATATAAAGTAGGAATTGTGAAGAAAATGTTAAAAAAAAGTGTTGGAAATTCTCATGGTAACAGGTGGAAATTTATTTGTAGTTTCTACTTGTTTTCAAGTTTATATCTATTTTAGGAAAATGTGATTTATTATAATTAGGCTAATATAAAATAAATGGTACTAAAAAATAAAATCAGTAATTGTTTCTATGAGAAAATCAACTCTGCCATGATTCCACAGTAATAATCTAAAATAATAGCAAATTGTCATAATCTTTCCTAACCTCTACATACACAAATGTGAAAGCAATTAATAGTTTATTGAGGAACTATCAATTTCCCCATTACTAATTTTCAGTTCAGGGAAGCCTAGATATGGTATGATCTAAACAATAGATTACATGAATTATTATTATCCCCAAGGCCATTTGTTCATGTGGCGTATACATTTGAATTGCTGAAAATTACAGAATAAAATTTTTGATGCACAGTGTGTCTTTGATGTAATTTCATCTGGCTTTATAAGCAACAATAGGTAATGTAGTTTATCCATATCTCTATATAGAAAAATTCATACTTCAAGTCTTCTGTTGTAATTTTCAGAAAAACCACCAGATGGAAGTATTACTCTATGAAAATAGATTTCAATATTAAAAGTAATTCCTAAAAGTAATTCTCCTTTCCAAGGGCATGGAGTTAATAGTTTATACATGGAAACAAAAGTCTGCAAGAAGATTTTTTACTTCAAACGTGAGATATAAATTAAAATGTTTAAAATGCAAACAAATATATGTTTTTTTCAATGAAAATATAGAAACAGTAAACAAAAATTTGGTCCCTAAGAGCTATGATATAAAAATCATTTTTGTGACAATTTCTATATTTCGATCACATGGTTCTGAGGTCCAAGAACAGCACACCGCCTTTTAATTAAATAAAACCACAAAGAAACTATCCCTTAAAAAAGGGGGAGGGAGAGCATATGTAATACTACTTTCATCAATAAGGATTTACCAAAAAAAAAAAAAAAAAAAAATCCCATTTTACCTGAGTCCCTTGAGAGAAGTTTCAGCAAGAACATTAGAGAAGATATTTTTCCTTACATACAATGTCATTCAACTGTGACCTGAGAGGTAACAGACATCTAATAAGAGCAATATGCAAATTGACCATCACTCCAATACACAAGATGTCTGCCCCATGTGGACACAAGATGGCCAGCAGGGGAGGACAGTTGGGAGGGACCAGACCTGCAAGGGAGGGCAGTTGGGGGGGTGACCAGGCCTGCAGGGGAGGGCACTTAGGGGTGACCAGGCTTGCAGGGGAGGGTAGTTAGGGGCAATCAGGTAGGCAGAGGAGCAATTAGGCAACAATCAGCCTGGCAGGGGAATTGTTAGGGGGTGATCAGGCTGGCAGGCAGAAGCAGTTAGGGGCAATCAAAAGGGCAGGCAGGCGAGCAGTTGGGAGCCAGCGGTCCTGGATTGTGAGAGGGATGTCTGACTGCCCAAGAGGTCTCAGATTGGAGGATGCAGGCTGGGCTGAGGGACACCCCCCTTCCTTGCACAAATTCTGTGCCTGGGCTTCTGGTTTTTATAAGCTTCTTGAGGATATTATTTATTTTTCCAGAGTATCTACCATAGTACCTTTTATAGGTGGCTACTCAAGCAAATACTTAAAAAGTAAACAAATGATTTAATCTAGGGGGGAGCGGCCCACCATGGGCCAATATTCTTAATCATATCTTGATAGCCCTTCAAGATGAACAGGGAGTCAACATTCCTTGTTATTAGGCAAGACATGGTTCTGGCTAGAGATAAAAGCAAACAGCGTGAATCTAGGCTACTCTAGTGGCATAGGTTTATTATTAGAATGTCTTTACCTTAGATATTAGAAGTATAAAGTATTTATTTACTTCTGTTTAGTTATTCTTAGTAGGGTTAAGAACAAGATTTCTTTACAATTCTTTTTGTTCTTTAGGAAAATTCCCTCCCATAATCATATTATTATTATAAAGTCAACTGAAAAAGATCTAATTCTGTAAGGCCACTTGATTTAATTAGGGTTATTTGCTTTCTTATTCATTTTAATTTTGCTTTATTATTTACTTAGATTGAAACTGAGAGCTGCAAAAGTTATAGTCAAAGTCCAGCTTCCATTCTATCTCCTCTACACTAGGCCCTCTCTCCCCATTTATTAATTATTTTTAAAACTTTTTATATTCCCCTTTTTTTCTTTAACGTAAGCAAATTATGAATAAGAATGTTTATATCCCCCTTTCATAAACAGATTTATACTAGTATAAATATATAGGTGTGTGTGTGTTGTGTGTGTGTGTGTGTGTGTGTGTGTAGAGAGAGAGGAAGAGAGAATAGGAAATGGAGCAAAAATTTAAAAATAAATAAATCTGTGCAAAAGGTATATAAAAAACATTCTTGCAAAAAACTTTTATGCATAACTCATGAATATAGACAATATTGTGGACAATATTTGGCGTGGAGAAGGTCAATGGAGTAAAAAAGAAGACATCTCTAATACTTTTGACAATAGAGATTAATTTTTTAAAAATTCTTGGTACTATTCTTGTAACTTTCTGAAATTGAAAGTTCAAAATAAAAATGTCAATAAAACAAAAAATTTTCCAATACCATAAGCTTTTGTCATTAACATTCAAAACTATGAAATCTCATTTGCTGATAATAAAAGATACGAAATGAGAAAATTTAAAAGACACAGAAGTCTAATGATTATGAATTTGGTAAACATTTGGTAGTATGAAAAATAAATCATCTATTATGCCGATAGTTAATAAAATGGCCAAAACACAGATGAAGTATAAAAACTACACAAGCTTTTCCTACAGCAACCTGGAAAAGTAGAAATATTAAGAAAGAAATTGAGTCCAGGAACCAAGATGGCAGCATAAGTAAACACCTATTTTGCTGCCCCACACAACAATTCCAAAACTACAACAACAAAACAAACATCATCCAGAATCACCAGAAAGCTGGCTGAGTGAAAATTCCAGATAAAAGTAAAGATAACATTGTGACTTAGAGGAGCAGCGATGCGCAGCCTTGAAGATACGCACAGAGAGAGGTGCGGAGCCTTGCATGCGCGAGTGGTGAGGAGCGGGCGGCAGCAAACCCGGCAGGTTTTCTCCAGCAGGGAGGGCGGAGGCGTCCCACTGCACTGATTCTCCAGTTCCACCCGAGGTCCTAGGTCCAGGAAAAGCAAGCTAAAACCAGGGCGCGGCTGAGGTCTGCGAATCTGAGGAGAGTGCGTGTAACTTGGAACAGCAGTTTGCGCGTAAAGTGCGAGACTGCACAGAGAGGACGCGTGACTTGCTCCCTCGTTCGGGAAACCACCACCGGACTGCTTTGTTTTACAACCCTGGACGAGACTTTGGGTGTGCAGACTCATTGGGGAGAGGCAGAGTTGTCTGGCAATGGGTGGAGACTAGGAGCGGCTTTCTCTTGGAGGGGCCTGCAGCCATTACAACCCTGCACAGAGACCCGTGTGCCGCAAAGAGCGGAGCTGACGCTGCCTGCTCAGCCCGGAAACTCCGCTCATCCAACCTGAACATGACTTACCTTCACAGCCAATTGGCTTGGAGGTCAAACCCTCCTAGTGCTAACAACAATAAGCTGGGCTTAAATTCAAAAATACTGTACAACCCATAAAGGATTGCAGTAAGAGTATCCACCTCAGGTAACTGGGGAGGCTGTGCCACTGTCCCTTTGAGGACATCTACAACACACAGCTAAGGGATCAACTCAGGAAAGCAGCCACCATGCAGAGAAATGGAAAGAAATCAGGTGTGAAAGAAATGGAGGGAAAAAAACGACTAAACATAAATTTCAAAACCACGGTAATAAGGTTTTTCAAGAGGCTCCTAGAAAAGGCCGATGAACTTAATGAGAACTACAAGGAAATGAACAACACCTATGAGGATATGAAAAAGGACCAACAAGAAATTAAGCATACACTGACTGAAATAAAAAATATTATACAAAGACCTAAAAGCAGTCCAGATGACCACAAGAACCAAGTCAAAGATTTGAAATACAAAGAAGCAAAATCCACTCAGTCGGAAAAGCAAGAAGCAAAAAGAATCAAAATAATTCAAGATAGTGTAAGGGGCCTCTGGTACAACCTCAAGCATACCAACATCAGAATTTTTGGGGTGCCAGAAAAAGAGAGCAAGATAATGAAAACGTACTTGAAGAAAATAGTGACCGAAAACTTCCCCCATCTGATGAAAGAAATTGACTTAAAAATCCAAGAAGTGCACAGAACCCCAAAATATAGGAATCTAAAGAGGACCACACCAAGACACATCATAATTAAAATGCCAAGAGCAAAAGATAAAGAGAGAATATTAAAAGCAGCAAGAGGAAAACAGTTAACTATAAGGGAGCACCCATACGATTATCAGCGGATTTCTTAACAGAAACGATGCAGGCCAGACAGGAGTGGCAAGAAATATTCAAAGTGATGAATAGCAAGAGTCTACAACCAAGATTATTCTATCCAGCAAAGCTATCATTCAGATTGAAGGTCAGATAAAGTGCTTCGCAGATAAGAAAAAGCTAAAGGAGTTCATCACTGCCAAACCAATATTATATGAAATGCTGAAAGATGTTCTTTAAGAAGAGGAAGAAGAACAAGGTAAAATTATAAATTATGAAGAACAAATACACATCTATCAACAAATGAATCTAAAAATCAAGTGAATTAATAAGCTGATGAACAGGATAAACTGGTGAATATAACAGAATCATGGACATAGAGAGGGAATGGACTGACAATTCTTGTGGAGAAAAGGGGTGTAGGAAGTGCAGCAAGAGACTGGACAAAAATCATGCAACTATGGGAGAGGACAGTGTAGGGGGAGGTGAGGGCAGAGGGTGGGATGGGTACTGGGTGGAGGGGAGCTATCGGGGGATACAAAAAGGGGAACAATGTAATTAATAAACTGAACAATAAAGATAAAAAAAATTTTTTAAAAGAAGATTCCTAGAGACTAACCTAAAAAAAAAAAAACAAAAGAAAAAACCAAGAGAAACTGAAAATAAATGGTATATAACAGGTGCCTTAGAAAGTGCTAGTTGTCTAACGCAGCATATCATCTTTTCCTTAATAACAGTAATACCAATGTTATGGTCACCCAGTATAAAAAAATATATAGCACAAAATCCCTGCAGTAACTGTGCTATTAGTTCAAGTTCAAATAAGATATTAAGTACAAATGTTGAGTTGTACTTCCCAGAAAAACTGTTCAGTGGGGGCTGATGAAAGTAAGTAGTAGATACATCTTTTGCCCTTCTGATTTGCTTTCAGAACTTTTCAAAACTTGAGGCTGAGAGAAGAAAAGATGGAAAAGAGCTCAAAGTTTACATCTGCACAGGTTCGAATAGTATAGAGGCCAATATCTTTTTCTAATATTCGGAGGGTTATTAAAAGCCAATGTTGCTAATAATTTCAGTGAAAAAATACTATTCTGTTTAATAAGCCATGTAATCCATTTTAAAACTTTTTTCAAATTAAGTTTTTAGGTGCTTTGTAAGTGCAGCTATCAATTATTTACTTCCTTGTGAGTTCCGTGTCACTAAATGCTATGATTCAATATCTATGGAGTAGATTGGAGAAATGCTTTTCAAACTCTAAACCAATATCAAGATAACTCCATCCATCTCCAATTTTTTAACTGCATATGCCTACGCCCAATTCCATAATGTGTGTTAAAGCCAGCACAGTGAATCTGTACAAAAGGTATGTAAAAAGTATTCCTAAGGATTTCAATGGCTTACCTTTGTTCTTATGATAAAATGACTAAAAATCTGACTTCTGCCTACCTTTCCAATTTCATCTTAAAACCACTCCCCTATCTCTATTCTGCACCCAAGCCTCACTTACTTCTTTCACCTCTTGAGTTTGCCATGCCTTCTCACCTCATAGCCTTGGTATAAAACAATTCTTCATACCTGGAAAGCCTGTTAATCCCTCCTTCCCTGGTACTCTTCTTACTCTACTCATCATTCACTTCTAAAATTTAGCTTTTCCTAGACCAGTGGTCAGCAAACTCATTAGTCAACAGAGCCAAATATCAACAGTACAAGGATTGAAATTTCTTTTGAGAGCCCAATTTTTTAAACTTCTTCTAATGTCACTTCTTCAAAATAGACTCGCCCAGGCTGTGGTATTTTGTGGAAAAGCCACACTCAAGGGGCCAAAGAGCCGAGTGTGGCTCTCAAGCTGCAGTCTGCAGACCACGGTCCTAGACCTCTGCCCAAATTATGTAAGACAACTAAGGATGGCTGGTAGCTAGTATGCACTCAACATAAACCAGTAGAGGGTGTTTTACTTAATAACTGTATCCCTACTCTCTAGCACTTTACCTGACAAACTCTGAAAATATACATGTATTTGTAAATTTATGATTACTACTACTTCCTCTTTGCTTTTTATTTAAAAACACCACAGCTTAAGTCTTTCATATAACATTTCTTGTTCTTTCCTCCTGGTTTCTTTGCCTCTAATTTTCTTCTTTTGTATTTTTTCTTCCTCCAAGTCATCTAATTTTAAATTGTTGGGGGGGGGGGTAATTTTAAGAAGCTACTTTTAAAGAAGTAGAAATTGGAAACTTGGAAACATTGGGTCTACTTCTCACATGGTCACAAAGTAGCACTAGTTCCTTTCTATGATGCATGATATCCAATTCATGATGATCCCCCCCCAACCCCAAACTCCCTTATGCCCAATGTCTTCCACCTCGCAGCTTTATTAATGTATATTAACTGCTTGGCCTTTATGGCCCTTTCTCTCATTTATACATCAATTAAGACAAAATTTTAAATAGCTCTTCACAGCCTCCAAAATATTTTCATAATGTATTCCATTTTCTTCACATCAACAAAAAATATATTTAGGAGAGAAAAGATGGTGGTGGAACAGAAGGACGCGTAATCATTTGTGTACCAGGGTAGACGGAGGGAGCAGCTGAGGGTCAAACAGGGAGTGTTTGTTGGCGAGTTGGGGGACAGCTGGCCTTTGGGAGAAGGAGGGGGACTGCTTAGATTAGCCTCCCTTAACAGAGCGGCTCCGGTCCAGGTGGGTTCTCTCGCGGAGCCACTGGCTCAGAGGCAGACTGCACCATCTTGAAGGGGAAGAGCCTGAAAATTTTACAGATGCAGTACCCACTGGGCAGCTGAGACCCCCCCTCTCCCCCTAAACATCGGTTCCTAGTTGGCGCAGAAGTGGATTCCGAGGAACCCTGTGCTCCGCCACAGAAAGGTCAGATTTCTCCTGGGGTTAGGGGAGCTGGTAATACAGGAAGATTCATGCCTGGGGGAAAAAAAGAGGAAAAGTCCATGGCTATTGGAGCTGGCAAACGTGGAAGTGGGCCCTCGGAGCTGGTGGCAGGGGGGATACATAGAAAGCAACCCATTTGGACCTGATGGAGAAGGCCAGCCTAACAATTTTGGGAGGGAGCAGGCTGCCAAACCCAAGGGGGAAAGGGGTTTCACGCAAACATACGAGCAGGACGTGAGTTTGCGTGCTTGCCTTTGTCCTCTCCAAATTCGAATTTCTCAGTGCTGAACCAGGAACGGGGGATCCCCTGGTGGGGGATAACCTGGGAGACCACTGGGGCGAGCTGTTTTGCTGAGGCTGGGGATCAGAACAGGTGCTCACGATTAGAGAGGCAGCTCTGGGGTAGCCTATTTCCACAAATCAGTAGTGAATACCATAGACATAGCGAGATTTTTAGATCAGGCTAGAGAGGACCAATAGACCTGGAGATCAATTCAGAAACACTGCCACCTAGGGGCTGAATCACAAATTGACTCTTGTGTAACACAAATTAAGGAATCAATTTTATTTCTACTACTATTTAAACTTTTTTTTAAGTGCCATTTTATTTCATCTTTATTCTACTTAGAGATTAGTGTTATAGTCTTTTTTCATCTACCCTTTAGTATTTTTACTCTACTTCAACTTCACCTTTATGCCAGCACTCTCTTGCTAACCTTTCCCTAGTTAGTGTCTTGTTCCCCTTACACTTTTTCTGGTTTAGATTTTCCTTATTCTCTCTTTTTACCCTGTTAAAATTTCATCCCACTTTTATATCAATCTCCAACTACCAGCTCCAAATACATACACATCTATCGCTTTTCCGACTTCACTATCCTAAACTGTTTTTCTCTCGGTCCTGCTGATGTTGTTTACCTGACTGTTGACTATATCAATATTTTATGCATGTTTGTGAGATTGGTTTGGTTATTCTTTTCTTTTAATTTGTTTTGTGTGTGTGTGTGGGGGGGGGGGGGTTGGCATTGTTTTGTGTTTTGGTGATGTTTACATTGTTTTTTTGATAGATGTGTTCCCTAACCTCCCTTGATATTAGTTGTTGTATGTAGTTTGTATCAATCTCCAGGTATTCGTTGCTGGCTTTTGCTGGGATTAGTGGCGGTCCTTTGGGAGTTTCCAACCCATATTTATAGTTTGCTCCCTTTTCCTTTCTTTTCACTCCTTCCCCTTTTCCCAATTTTATTTTGGCATTCCCTTTTTCCTTCCTTCCTTCCTTCCTCCTCCTCCTCCCTCCTCTCCCTCCCTCCCTCCCTCCCTCCCTCCTCCTTCCTTTGTGTGTGTGAGTTGTGTATGTGAGTGTGTTTTCTCTTACTCTCTTTTTTCCCACCTATCACCTAATTTACCTTCCTCTGGCAATCACCTTTAATTTGGAGTTACCAATACTGTGAATACATTCTTCTTCAGTGCCTGGTGTGCTGCACCTGGTTGTGTTGTAGTTTGAGCCTTTAAATCAACACAGGAGAGTGAGAACTACATAACAAGACACACAGAGAAGAGAGACCATGGGGAGACAAAGAAATCGCCCACCAACGAAAGAAAAACAAGCCTCACCAGAAAAAGAGGTAAACGAAATGGAAGCAAGCAACCTGTCAGAGAGTTCAGAGAAATGGTCTTAGAGTGGCTGAAGAGAATAGAAGTCAATATGAGTAAGAACCATGAGGAACTGAAGAGGAATCAAGAGGAAATGAAGAGCCATGAAGAAATGAAGAACTATGAAGACATGAAGAAGAGCCATGAAGAAATGAAGAAGAGCCATGAAGAAATGAAGAAGAGCCATGAAGAAATGAAGAACTATAAAGAAATGAAGAATTATGAAGAAATGAAAACGACCCAAGAATAAATGAAAAGTGACATTGCTGAGGTAAAGAACGCCATAGAAAGTATCAGGAGTAGACTACATGAAGCAGAGGACCGCATCAGTGAGCTGGAAGACAAGGCAGGAAAAAATACCTAAATAGAGCAGCTTCTAGAAAAAAAAATTAAAAAGGAGGAGGAGAGCCTAAGGGAACTTTGGGACAACATGAAACAAAACAACATCCGCATAATAGGGCTTCCAGAGGGACAGGAAACTGAGCAAGGAATAGAAAACCTGTTGTAAGAAACAATGACAGAAAACTTCCCTGATATAGGAAAGAAAAAACCCACACAAATCCAAGAAGCTCACAGAGTTCCAAGCAAATTAAACCCCAAACAAAAAAATATATTTATAGGCATATTCAGAGTTTTTCTAGATCCTTTGCAGAGGAGGTAACCCTATCAGGGTCTCAGCTTTAAGGAGACTTAATTCTATAGTAAAATACTTAATTCCAATCCCAACCCCAACCTCTGTTCTGAGGGCCCTACATCCTTCCAATACCCCATCCTCTCATATTTGCTCAGAATTTACTGCTCCTTCCTCCTCTGACTTTGATTTCCCTTTTATTCCTGGCAAGTGGAAAGTTTTCTCTGAAGTTCAACCATGCACCTACTTTGTTCCCCAATGTTTTATTTCATTTAGCATTTTTCATGTGTTTGTGGGTAGCAGTGAGTCCATAATATAAAGTAGTTCAGCTCACAATATGGCAGAATAGCAACCTCCCTTTTCTGTACCCAAATATCCACTCAAATCAATCCTTTGAACTAAGGAAAACACCGAGACCTGTACTGGATACATGAGAACAATGTATTCTCAAGTTAAACAAAGATTCTTTTATATTACAAGTACTCTTCGCTTTTTTAAATCACAGGAATGTGAAACTATTCTGCAATGGAACATAAAGAATAACAAATGACCTTCTAAGAAAATGGTAGCAATGAGCAGTTGCTTTTCTTTCCACCAGATCACTAATAGAAAAAAAAAAAAAACTGGCTCTGATAAATCTTGGAATAGATTTTAAAAAGTCAAGAAAGTAAAAATGGACTGGGTGTAAAAGTACTAAAGAGGAATGAAAAGAACATCTCAAAACAGTGGCACTAAAGAAAAAAAGACTGTGTTTAATGTAAATTAGACTACCTGTATCAAAGAGAGAAAGGATCATTAAGGGCCAAGCAGTTAACATAGGTATTCATTAAGTCAGGGCCTTTATTTTAGTTATCTTTATAGATCATTATCCACTTTAACAGAAACAGAAAAACAATTTGGAAATTAATAGGAACTGAGTAAATAATTACAAATCAAAACAACAAATTAGTGGCCAAAGGCCATGAATGGCTTTCAAATTTGTTATGTAACTTATATAACAAATACATTTTATATCGTGAAGTATATATGCATGTGTGCACATGTACACATGAAAAAGTTTGATGAAATAATACTCTACAACACTGCATTTTCTATTCTAGTTTATATTATTTCCTTCACTTAAAAATCTTATCATGATCCTGTAATGGGTTGCAACTCACTATTTATAATATATAAGCCTAGAACAAATCATTTAGAAAATGAGGTTTAGCTAGACAGATGATGACCAAGATCAGACTACCTTTAAATTCTATAAAATTATACTGTTAAAATTTATTATTAATTTTATCTTTTACTGCAAATCATAAAATAACCATTAAACATTTAAGCCTTGCTGGTGTAGCTCAATGGTTGAGCATAGTGGACCCATGAACCAGGAGGTCATAGCACAATTCCCAGTCAGGAGACAAACCCCAGTTTCTAGACTCAATCCCAAGTAGGGGGCACGCAGGAGGCAGCCAATCAATAATTCTCATCATTGATGTTTCTATCCCTTTCACCCTCTTCCTTCCTCTATGATATCAATAAAAGTATACATTAAATATATATATTTGAGAAAAATCTGAAAGTATCTATCCACCTATACAGTTCTGAAAACTGTTAGTGCCACTTCCTTTAGGAATTGAACAACAAATACAACAATCCTTTTAGTTTTCTGAATTACCAATCCAAGACAAAAATCCTATTATAAAGTAAACTTTCTTAAAGCACAGTGCAATTCTATCACCCTAAAGTTTCTAACTAAATAAACGAGAATAAAGCTGCTAAAAATAGATGCTAGGAAGGATAACATTTAGCATGACTGTTTGGGTTTAGTCATGTTGAATTTAAGTTAAAGACAGTAAATTCAAAAGTTTCTGTAAAAAAGCATTCAGGAATCAGATGAGAAATAAGGCCTATGTGTATATGTTTATATTTGGAAGTCACTAAATAATAGTTTCATAAAATACATTAAATTTGTTATTAATGATATGATACATCACAAATTGCATAACTTATAATCACAACAGATAGGTAAAGCTTGATAATGATTTTTTTCCTCGGTATTCCCTATCACATGAAAGTCTAGCATGTAGAAATTACATAATGTTTCAAAATAATCTTTAAAATAATTGAGTAGGAGGGGTTAGTAGTACGTAGAATTTAGAAATTAAACTAAATTGGCCGTGAGATAAAATGCATTGAAGCTGGATAACATGTACATGAGGGTTCATTTTATTATTGACACTACTTTTGCATACACTTGAAATGATCAACAATTCTTAAGTTAGTACAAATAAAATAAATGTCTACATTTAAAACTTCAATTTTAAGACGATAATCCATTTATATGAACCCTGGCTAGTGTGGCGCAGTTGGATTGAGTACTGTCTCATAAAACGAAAGGTATCGGGTTCAATTCCCAATCAGGACATATACCTACCTACATTTCAGGTTTGGTCCCTGGTAGGGGCATGTACTAGTATAAGAGGCAACCAACTGGTTTTCTTCCTCACATCAATGTTTCTGTTTCTGTTTCTCTCTCTTTCTCTCAAATCAATAAACATATCCTTGGGTGAGAATTAGAAATATATGTATATATTTATATGCTTTTAAATTACTTTAATGAATACCATCACACACACACACACACATACACACAAAAACTACAAAATTTCCACCACCATATGCCTTGCTTTCTAACAAAATTATTTGTAATTTGGTGTTTCATCACAGTTTGCATATACCCATAGGAAAGTTTACACATAAAAACAACCTCCATCTACTGTGAGTCATAGAGCAAAAAAAGTTAATCAATGTATGACTGGGATAAGCTTCTACACATTTGGCAAATGCTTTGATATAAAATACATGCTAAAATTGGAATATAGAGATGATGTTTTTGTACTTGTGTACAGTTAGTTGTAATTCTTATAAAATTTCCTTTCAGCTGAAACTCCCTTTTATTAATGAATTCAGAATTTAGTGAAAGAAGTGAAAATATTGCAGTAGTTCCATCAAATGGCAATAATCATATTATAATCTACCTCAAGCACAAAAACCAAAAATAATTTTACTTGAAGGCATTTAGACTGTAACTCCACTCTTCTCTTATAGCCCCATTTCTTTATGTAAAAACTCTTCAGCATAGTAATTATTGCCTTCTAACATCATTTTTCCTGGATATAAAAAGTACTTTTTGTTGCCGAAACTGGTTTGGCTCAGTGGATAGAGCGTCAGCCTGCGGACTGAAAGGTCCCGGGTTCGATTCCGGTCAAGGCATGTACCTTGGCTGCGGGCACATCCCCAGTAGGGGGTGTGCAAGAGGCAGCTGATCGATGTTTTTCTCATCGATGTTTCTGACTTTCTATCCTTCTCCCTTCCTCTCTGTAATAAATCAGTAAAATATATTTTTTTAAAAAGTACTTTTTGTTTAATAAATTAGCCTGTCAAAATACCTCATCTTATAAAAACCACATTGCCAGGACTTTTCACACACATCAAATTTAAGATTACCAGGGTTTTAAATGATCTCTCACAATTTTTTTTTTAACTTTATTCTGTATTTGGCTTGATGAAGAAATTAACCACCTGTCCTATAATCAAACTTCTCTGTCTCCTACATTTTAACTGCTGGGGACTCTTATCTCTGTATTTACCATAGGCACATGACAGTACAAATATTTAAGGCTTAGGTTTGTTGCTTGATTATAAATTTTAGAAAAGAATCCCTAATTTTAGCATTTCAGGATATCTATGACTTAGTAGTAGTTCAATAACCTAAATCAGCAATTTTCAACCAGTGTGCCTCAATAATTTTTAAAACACCCAAATACCCGACTACTCAGGGGAAATGACTTCTTTTCCCTTAGATTGTCACAGTACAAAATGACAACCGCCAACAATAGCTGTTGCATGTGAATGAGTCAAATTTATACCTGTTTTTGGTCACATCAGCAAAAATATTTTTTTTGGTATGCTGCAGAATTTTAGTGATTAGTTTGTGTGTGACACGAGATGAAAAAGGTTGATCTAAGTTAAACAATGACACAGAACTTTATTTATAAAAGCAGCAACAGGGAAGATATATAATAGCTACTGGTAATGGTTCATTAAGAGCTCCCCACTATTTTTGTGCCTTATGCCTCAACTCTGAAAGTTACTATAGATATTGGATCCTTGAAACCAGTACAGTTTATCCAGAACTTTGAATGTCTACTGTATTTTAATCTCAATAATAACTATATCTCACCTAATACAAATGTGGCTTAAATTTACTTAAAGTTGACTTCTTAACTAAACAGTCACCTAGTATCACAATGACAAATAATATACTCTTAAAGATAAATATAAACAGTAATGTTTTCATTCGAACTTGATTCTGAAACAATAGATTCCTAAAGTTTCTCCCTAAAAACAGAGATTTTACCAGTTCATAGATTGTAATAATCTTTCTGCGAGGTAATTTATAATTTTAAGACAAGGCAAGATACTAAAAGACTCCAGATTAATAGCTTCATATGTACGCATATGAATTTAGTATGTATACAAATTTCCTGGGGACCTTGTTAAAATGAAAATTCTGATTCAGTAGGTCTGGAACACACACAGGAAATTTTAGGGTGAAGCAATCTTTCTATAGAGCACTTGGGTGAGGATTTATTCCATGTACTTGTCAAAACACATAAAACTGTATTTCAGAGAGTAAATGGAATATATACAAGTTTAAAAAAAATCAATCCATGTTACTAAGGATCTCAGGGGAAGAATGCAACTAACAAATGAATCTAACTTCATTATAAATTTATGATTTAACCATAATAAAGAGGGGAAGAGGGAGAGCTAACTTGAGTAACTTGGGTAAACAGTTTTTTAATTAGAAAACTGTAAGGCTAAGTATACATAAATATTGTATTCTAATTAATAAATTTGTTTCTTCTAGGAGTATTGCTTAAAAATTCCAAAACTGCACCCAACCAGCGTTATTCAGTGGTTGTGCATTGACCTATGAACCAGGAAGTCAGGATTCAATTCGCAGTCAAGGCACATGCCTGAGTTGCAGGCTTGATCCCCAGTGTGGGACATGCAGGAGGCAGCCAATCAATGATTCTCTCTCATCACTGATGTTTCTATCTCTCCCTTCCTCTCCACTCCTCTCTGAAATCAATAAAAATATAATCAAAGTTCTTGGAGAAATGGCTGATTCTATGGCAAAAGGATGGAAGTGAATAAAAAGACATAGAAGCCAACTTGAAAGAGCACCACCCCAATGAGCAAACCTAAAACAATGTGAGCCACAAAATAAATAATTTATAGGCTTACCACCCCTAGTATAAAATACATACACATAAGTCCATGCTTATATATAAATGAATAATTGAATAAATGGAGGAGAAATGACTTCTTTATAGAATTCCACTTTATAGAATTCCTCTAGTATACAGGCCCAATGCATGAAATTCATGCAAGGGGCTCGGCCCTCACTGCAGCTACCTGGCTTCATCTGGAAGGTTGTCCAGAAAGACATCTAGAAGGTCGTTTGGCTGTTCAGTCTAATTAGCATATTATGCTTTTATTATTATAGAATATAGATATCTGCTCCCAGCAGAGGATGTAACTTATCTCCCATTCCCTACTCCCATCCACCTGAGTAGGCTCTAGTGACATGCTTCAAAAGAATACAGAATGGAAAGGGAAACACGGTAATTTTACAGAGGAAAAATGTGGCAAATACTTAAGTGATGGCCAAGTTATGGTTAATATCATCAGCAATGCCACAGTGATATTATGCTCCCCATACAACGTGACTAGAAGAGCACTTTTCCTCTGTAATACTCTTCCTAAAAACTGATAACCCTAGCTTATCCTAATAAAAGCACCAGACAAATGTCCAAATTTGGGGACACACTACAGGATACCTAGCCAGTAATTTACAAGAGAGTTAAGGAAATCAAGGAAGACTTAGAAACTTTCACATACGAGAGGATACTGGGAAAGAGTTAACAACTAAATACAATATGGTGCTCTGGATTAAATACTGGAACAGGAAGAGCATGTTAAAGAAAAAAAAACAATTAAATCCAAGTAAAGTCTGGAATTTAGTTAGTTTTTTCAAAAAGATTTTTAAATATTAAATTGGGTTTCCCCTCTGACAAATGGGAGTCATCGCTACTGAACACATCACAGTTTTGTGAAGATAAACTGATAAGTTCATGTAATGCACTGTGCTCTACGTGTGTTATGGTTGGCTCAGAGTAAGAGTTCAATAATTTCTGGTTGCCATTATTATTGTTTCTTGAAAAATGAAATGAACCAGCTTCTTATTGGCATGGCCTATGACACCATTTTTTCAGGGTTCTCAGAAAATAAAAAGCACGTATAACAACAGCATTAATAGCAAAAAATAAATAAAAATGGCAAGGTTCTTAATGACTCCAGGAAAATAGCTTCATATACACTGAATGGCCAGATTATTATGATCTCTGAATGCATAATAATCTGGCCACTCAGTATCAGACCTAATAATAAACAAACATGTAAACTGACTGTACCTCCGCTATGCCCACAGCCAATGAGTATGCAAATTAACCCAACAAAGATGGAGGTTAATTTGCATACATAGACGCTGCATACATATGCGCTCAGCAGCCTAGGTCCCGGGAACTTTCTCAGTACCCAGGTCACTCGGAGGTAGGCCCCTGTGGGTCCTGAGCAACCTGGGAAGCACCTGAGCCAGGGGGCTCATGGGCCGGGGTGGAGCAGGTGATCTGCTGATCCGAGGAAGCTGGGGGTCCCCTGCCCAGGCCCCAAGCCCCGGCCAGAGGCTTGAGACCTGGACAGGGGTACAGCTGGGCAATCAAGGGACTTGGGGGGGGGGGGGGCCCCTGCCTAGGCCCCGAGGCTATAGGCCTTGGCAGGGGTGGAGCCGGTGATCACAGGGAGCTGGGGGTCCCCTGCCCAGTCCCCGAGGCTTTAGGCCTTGGCAGGAGCAGAGCCAGAGATCAGAGGTGATTGGCGTGACCTAGAGAAAATACCTTTTCTGACTGCTCATTGGCTAAGCTCCCCATTTGCCACTGGTAGTATTCTTGCCACTGGGTATAAGAATCCAAAAAGGTGATCTAGGGTTTTTCCACCACACTCCTGGGGGAAAAAAAGGTCTGCTGCTGAAGGGCTAAGAAATGTCATATCCTGCCCTAGCCAGTTTGGCTCAGTGGATAATGCCTAGGCTTGCCGACCACAGGGTCCTGTTAGATTCTGATCAAGGACAGGCTCCTCTCTTGTTGGGGCCCACATCAGGGGTCATGCAGGAGCAAACCAAAGTGTTCCTCGCACTTTGATGTTTCTGTCCTTCCCTTTCTCTTCCACATTCTCTAAAAATCAATGGAAACATATCCTCAGATGAGGATAAAAAAAAGAAAGAAATGTCATATCCCATGAAAGACACATCTTGAAAATGCCTAAAGAAAGTTGTCATTTTCATGCTGAAGGGACTGGAGTCCGTGTTGATGAAAACACCTTGGTGGCTGCGGTGACTGGCAGTGGCTGCAGCAGTGGGGTGATGGGGCTGGTACCTTCCCTTAATCAGCCTGGTTGCCTCAACAGGACTTCCTCTAAGGTCTCCCAGTATGTGAGAGGGGGCAGGCTGAGCTGAGGGGACGACCCCCCCGCCAAGTGCACGAATTTCGTGCACTGAGCCCCTGTGTGTGTGTGTGTGTGTGTGTGTGTGTGTGCCCAATGCATGAATTTGTGCATGGATGGGGTTCAGCCAGCCTCGCCAGGGGAGGGGACAATTTGCATATTAGCCTTTTATTATGTAGGCTATACAATGAGTGGCCAGATTATTATGTGTTCAGAGATCAAAGTAATCTGGCCACTCAATGTACATGTATGCTAGAGGCCCAGTGTACATATTCGTGCACTGGTGGGGTCTGTCGGCCTGGCCTGCAGGGATCAGATTGCAACTGGCTTTCTGACATCCCCCAAGGGGTCCCGGATTGCAAGAGGATGGTTCTCAGGGGATGCACCCCAGAATCAGGCTTCCTCTCTCTGGTTCCATGTGCATCTCCCAAGAACTGCAGCTGCCAAGTCAATACAGCTCAGCAGCTTCTGTGTTGAGCATCTTCCCCTGGTAGTCACTGTGCATCATAGCTACTAGTCGGACGGTCGCTTAGGCTTTTACATATATAAATTTAATATGAAACAAATCATTTGAGAATCTATTTAAACTGAAGATGCTGATCCATTAAGTCTGAGGTGAGACCCAAGGTTGTATATTCTGAACAAGCTCCTAGGTGACCACTAGAACTGCAACTTTTCTATTGCTATAGGTTTATGAATTTTCCATCAAAAATGTAAAACAAAAGTTTTCTTCCCTTTATTCGTCATCTCTTCACTACAAAGTACCCATGTAACCCACCAGTCGTCAAAATCTTAAATAAGCAACTTTAGCAATACTAAAAAGACATTGTTTGCTCATTATCTCATGCCTATGTAGATAAAGTAATGTGTTTAAGAGTCAAGTCATACATAATTCTCTTATCCTTACGAGTCACTAATAAATCTGAATTTACAGTAGTACCCTAGACTAACCACAATCCTAAGAAATTCTGTGAAAATCTTGATATAATCAATCCTACTTGGATAGAGAATAACCTATAACTTAGGCTCCTACTTAACAGTTTGAATTTTTAAAGCCTAAGAAGTATTCTTGAATGATCTTAGATTCAATATATGTAAGTTTGGGGGGGGGGGAGATTAATAGGAAAAGATGCAGAAAACACATAATGAATTGAGAATTTAACAAAATATGAGCTTCAAAAGTCATACTTTGCTGCAATTAACGACATCACAGAAAATTTTAAAGAACAGTTTCCTTAAACTCACTGATTTCTAGCCATGCTGGCTTTGGAATTTTGTACCTTCCTTAAAAATGCTCCTTAGTACAAATTTTTGAAATTTAAGAATGATTTTTTCTTAAAAAACTCAGATAACTGCAAAGTAAGTTCAAGAAACACCATTTTAATTGGCATGGCCTTTAAAAATTGTTCAAATTCATTTAGTGAAAGAAATAGATTCTGATACCAAGAAATCTTTCCTTTAAAAAAAAAATTAATTTTAGAGAGAGGAAGCGAGAGAGAGAGAGAAGCGTCAATGATGAGAGAGAACCATTGATCGGTCACCTCTTGCACATCTCCTACTGGGGATTGAGCCTGCAATCCAGGCATGTGCCCTACCAGGAATTGAACCGTGACCTTCTGGTTCATAGGTCGTAGCTCAACCACTGCACCATACCAGCCAAGAAATCTTTGGGTGTGTATACATAAGTACAATTTTGCCAAAAATGGTACAGCATAATATAGTATTCAACATAAAACCGTATATCGCAGAGTAAATGTAATATATCCAAGTCTGAAACAGGTGGTGAAAAATGTGACCTGTGTTCAATTTAACCTCGACTTGGTGTTCCTTAAATTTAACAGGTCATTTAGACTGTAGGGCTTCTCATAACCACTAAAAGGTATTTTATAGACTGAATTTCTATAAAGGAGATTTTCAGTTAGAACATTTCCATTCATCCTATTTCCTACTCACTGCCTACCCAAAACACTTTAAAAGTTGAGATCTAAAGATTCTTCAAGCATAAAACAATAAAAGAATCAGGCCAACAAAAACTCAAATGCCAGCTGTAAATTAATTCTAAATTATTAAAAACATTATCACACATCACCAACAAGTTCTGTCACGCTATAAGAACTTTCAAGAGCATAAAGTAATTATAGTGATTCAAATAAATTCTCAAATTTACATGAAAAATTTAATCTGCAAAAAAACAAAAAAATCAATCTATAGGCAAGCAGAGTTCTTCTGAGTATTAAGCATGTATAGCAATCATTCCAAATTTAGTAAATGTGACTATGTAATTCTGGTCTTAACTCACAAATCTATTTCAGAAATAATCATTTAAGATAACTGAAAAAAAAATGTCTTACTAGGATTAGAAAACTTGGTTGCATATAACAACATAAATTCACACAGCTAGAAACTGATGCTTTGAAATCTTCCAATAGTATTTTAGACAGCTTAACTTTAGTGAGATTGTAGACTTTGCGCTGAGTTGAAACTGATGTACAGGTGCATCCTGACCCACATTTCTTAGTAAATAAGTTTCAAAACTGACAGTTATAGCATAGCCAGAGACATTTTCCTATGTATATGTTTCCTATGTATATTTTCCTTTCAGTAAATAGTTATAAAGAGCTTTCTACATGGAAAGAATTAAAAAAAAAAAAAGACACAACATTTTTAGTAGAAAGCTTATTATATACCAAGACAAAATGTCAAATGACCTTTCTTAATTCTACTTCATTTCAGGAACTTCCATAAAGGGAAAAAATAACCTGAAGCAAAATGCATTTAAAAACTCTAGCCAATAAAAAGCAAATTTACAATGTATCTACATTTTTCAAGCAGAGTACATTTCTCCTCTCATTATTCTATATTAATATTCATAGCTAGGGTAACTTCTGTTTTTTTTGCAAGAAAATCCTTATATCTTTGAAGTTCAACTCACTTTAACTAGACCCGCAAGCCACATGTGGCTCTTCCACAAAATACCATGGCCTGGGCGAGTCTATTCTGAAGAAGTGGCGTTAGGAGAAATTTTAAGTTTAAAAAATTGGGCTCTCAAAAGAAATTTCAATCCTCGTACTGTTGATATTTGGCTGTGTTGACTAATGAGTCTGCCGACCACTGAACTGGACACAATCTCCCTTCTCTGGACTGGCCTGTTATGAAAGCTTGGGATGGGGGGTGGGAGAGAACCTGAGAGTTAGTAACTGTGAAAGCAGAGCAAAGAAAAAGGATAGCACAGCATCAATAAGGAAGAAAATGAAAGTAAAATAGAAGCAGGTTCTCCTGATAAACACCAAGGCAGTTGTAAGAATAGATAACACTTCTGAGGATATAAAGACTGTATGGGTGAAATAATGACTCAGAATAATTAGAGAATATGCAATTATTTAAAAAGAGTATGCATTATAAAAAAATACTTTAAAGAAATTATTTGGGGGGGGGTAATTTCACCTATACTATCAAATTTCACTTACTACTGTAGTCACCCCTTTGCTTCAGATATGGCAGCAAAATACATAAAAGATTACTGAAACAGGTCATAATATAACAAAGCATAATCTCTTGCTCTCAAGAGTCTTATTTCCTAGTTTGTGGGTAATTTGGTTTCTATGTTTCCTCTAGATATTTCTACTTCTTAACCATCTCATTGCTAACTAATGAATAAGAGAAAATGGACAATGTGATTCTTCTATTTACTTACTACAGTCAGTATACCTGTAGAGATTGAATCAAAGCTGAGATTCATCTTGTAATTTATCCTCTCCACACTGATGATTCTAGACAAACTGTTGTCTAAAACAGTATTATACTAATATACATTAAGTAAGATGAAACTTCAAAATCATATGCTTGCATTTTTTTTTTACAATTAAGAAATCATTCAGAGAACTAATTAGTGCAAAGATGGTGTCAACTCTGGTTTATTAACTCCCAGACCAGTACTTGTTCAACTAAATAATGCTGCTCTCCATAACTGCTCTTTATTCACTATGATGCTCTTCTTATCCAATTTGCCTATGAAAACTGATAAACTAGCCAGCAAGACCAAAAAATCTCAAGGCTCAAGTCAAATGCATAAATTATTTCATTGTCTAGCCAACATTTTCTATTTCAACTGAAATTCTAACTGCCAAAACTTTCCTGTTTCTTGTCCATCACTATAATTAATGTTTCAATTATGTAGTATCTTATGTGTTACATGAAATATGATGTAAATTATAATAAGCAAATAAGGAGCGCACAGTATATCAGGAACTATGTTAAGCCCTTTACATGTAGCATTTCAATCCTTAACTTTAAATAACATAAATAATACCATAATAACCATTTTATAAGTGCAAAAATTTTAATTCCTCAGAAGTTAAATAATTTGCCCTAATTCACATAGCTAATGAACTGGGATAAGATATCAGGCAATCTGACTCCAACGTCCATATTCCCGATTTCCACATATAATAGCTGCATGGATTGTATTATTGTTGTGCAGATAACTCAACTATGAGGTCTATAGATAAATTTAAAGACTCTATTAGAAAAGGTTTCTTACAAATTAAAATAGCTTAATATGGCTTATTCCCATAAACGGTATCCTCTTTGCAAATACATGGCGCAAGTAAGAATCTTTAATTCATTCATACACTAGTATAATTACAATTCAAATGTGAAAGAAAATGGGGGCGGGGAGAGAACTATAGCAATACTTTAACAAAGATCAGATCCGTATTGTCCAGAACTTTTAGCAGTGGGGATAGAAATGTTTTTTGTCTGTGTTATCCATCATGGTAGTCACGAGCCACAAGTGACTAGTATTGGAAATGCGTGTAGTGTGACTGAGAAACTGAATTTTAACTATTTTGCAAGTTTAATTAATTTAAAGAGCCACACATGGCTAGTGGATTCTATATATTAGACAGCACTAGTAGAGAAGATAAGATGCCAGAAAAATATAAATACAGACAATCTTACTGCTTTTATTTGGAGAGTGCTTTAACAGTCATATCAATTTAAATGTCTCCTTTATTTTACTTGCTCTGGCTTTAATTATTAACCCAAACAATGGAAATCTCCAAAGATTTAAGACAAACTTTCTATGAACTCTTCTTTGTATACCTCAATGGGAAAAAAATAATTAAAATTTATTACCAAACAAGCTTCATATATTAGACAATTTTTAGTCTTTGGATAGCTAAGGGGAAGAATCTAAATCTGAAAACTCTGCCACCTATCAAGAAACTAAAAATAATCACAAAATTTTTCAATTCTCTTCAAAAATACTTGATAATAAGTGCTTACCTTGATTCTCCACTACTGTTTCTAACACTTTCTTCATCACTATGTCCATTCATTGTAAATATCAACAAGTTTTAAAATGGAATATAAATCTTCTCAGTTTAAAAGATGAATATAAATACTCTTCCTTGAATATCAAAAATTGACAGATGAATTTTCTTCAACAGTCACAGGTTTCCTGTGACCCTTTTTGATTCACCTAAAAAACATATTAAAAAGGTAAGAAAATTTCACTAGAAGAAAAAAATTAAAAAGCCTATTTAGAACTTACACAAATTTAAACCACTTAGAGGTGGAAAGGAAGGGATAGAGATCTTTTATTCAAAATACCTAGGCTTCTATCAGCTACATTCATGACTATTAACTAGAATTTAGCACACCATTGCTTACTTTTGACAGAAGAAATTAAAACATTTGTGGAGTGATAAGACTTTTTAGACTGACTGCAACTGTGTAGCCATATATATATAATAGGTAACTAAAGCAAAGTGGTAGTATATAACATATACATACACCCAAGAATAGAGTCTTATTAAATACTTGGTCAAACAATTTAAGGAGGGAAAGGTTACCTGTAACTGAGCACTAACACCTATCACCTAGAATTTCATATACTCAAGTGAGGGAAAGTTTTGCAAATGCTCACCTGAAAGAAGAATAAAAGGATATTAAAGGGTATCATATAACCTAAACAAACATGTATAAGTCAAAACAAGTATGTCCGTCCTTTCACAAGTAAACCAATAGTGGACTGAAAAAAAAATTAGGTAATATTTATCCAGGTTGGATTTGCAGAGATTCCATTTTTTTAAAGGGTAATAAAATAATACTATTTATTTTGTAATAAGGGGTTTAGGGAAAAAATCACCAAGACACTGCATTTCCACCTTTCAAGACAACCAGCACAACACTGGAGATTCACCTACAAGCCATCCGCGAATAAACAAAGGAGATCTCTGGCAGGGGAGGGAGAGGAAGAAGCGGGGGAAGGAGACGTCAGATCCTTCCCCAGCCAGAAAGTACCGAGACAGCCAACTGAGCAGAGCTGTCCTCCGACCTCAGCAAGGAGAACTCACTCCTGTGATTTCCACTTCACAAAAAAAGGGGGTGGTGGTGGAGGGGGGAGACAGGCCGTTGCCAATTCAATCACAGCAAACCCTGCATTAGATCGGGATTTTAATTCTCCAGAGACTACAGTCCAGTAGACTCTGCAAGAACTTGGTTATCCAGAAAGTAACTATATCCTGAAACATTTATTACTGATGTTAAACATGCATGCCAGCCAGTCCAAAGAGCTTTACTATTAAAGTAGACTTACTTTAAAAATCTAGATACTCTAGCAAACTGCCTGTCCCGAGAACTCTCTTTGTAGAGAAAGTTCACTCCTCTTTCCGTTCTTTCCTTTCACCTTCCTTTCGCCCCTCAAAATGGCTTTCTTTGTACACTGTAACTTCCTTTCCCCCTCATCTTCCTTCTCCAAGTCCTCTCGGAGACCCTTCTCACAAGTTCGGAAGCTCCAAGCGCACGCAGCTCTCTCCAAGCCTTTTAAGCATCTTAACGACTCTTCCCTAAGTCATCAAACCTCTTCAATCCTCTTTATTGCCCTGTCTTTTAACAGTTGTTTTGCTTCTGCTAAGTTTTCGAAGCAGTCCTCGACAGGACGTTAGAAACCTTCCTCCTCCCTCTCCCCATCGCAGTTTCAAGGCTACCAAGCCTCCCACCCGAACGCACCCACCCCGCTCCCCGCCTCCGCCCCCGGGCCTCCCGGGGCCTCCATCACCGTCCCGGAGTCTCTCTTCCCGCCTCAAACTTCCCACAGACCCGCCCCGCGCCCTCCCAGGCTCGCCCCGGCCGCCGCCCCCTCCCCCTCGCCGCCCCGCTCCCCACGTGCAGGGAGCTCGGGTCGCGGTGGGATCGCTGCACCAGCAGCCAAAGGCTCGCAGCTCTCCCCTCGCGGCCCCGCCAAACCCCAAGACAAGAAGGCCCGCGATCGGCCGCCCAGCTGCCAGTCCGCCAGGCGCGAAGATGCGCTCCCCGGCGCTGGCCTGCGCTCGCCACTCACACGCCCCCTGCGCGCCGAGCTTGTCCGGCGCCGCCGCCGCCGGCCCTCGAAGAGCTAGCTGCTCGGCCTTCGCCCGGCGTCCGGCCGCTGGGCCGCCGCCCGGGCACCGCGCTGCCTCCGCCCTCCACCCGGCGGGTTCCTCGTCCTCCCCGCCACATCCTGACCCGCCCGCCCGCCCGCCGCTCCCTTTCTTACCGGCTGGCGTGCAGGACTCGCGGGGCGGAGGGAAGACCACTCGGATCGACTGTCTCCCCCGCGCCGGGCCCGCAGTCTCTTCAGCCGAGTGAGTCCTCAGGCTCCAGGCGTCTCGGGGTAAGCGGGAGTCAGGGGAAGGGAGGGGAAAGGGGAAGGACGCGGCGGGGAAGGGGAAGCCCCGACCCGCAGCACCAATGCGCGATCCCCCTACGGAGCGGATCCAACAATCAATTCATTATTGAAGCACCAACGGCGAGGGCAGCAAGAGCGACGAGTAAATCAGCCGTCGTCGCCGCCGCGGCCACGCGCGCGCTCCCGCCGCTTATCGGCTCTCAGAAGCCGCCATGACGCCGGGAGAGTGAGAGCGCAACCGTCTCGGTCGTAGCCGTCTCCGCCGCCGCTGCCACCGAGGTCGCCGTCGCCTCCGCCTCCGCCTCCCGCGCGACGTAAGCTCCGCGGCTCACTCCCCTTCCTCACTCCGCGCGAGGCAAGCTGGCGGGCGACGGGCACGAGCACGTCGAACCCACCGACTGACGAGCAGGCGGTGGGGGAGGAGCTACGCTGTGGAGTCTTGAGGCGTAGGAAGCCAGCGATTGGTCCCGAGTCCGGGCGGCGTGCGCGGGTGGGAGCGCGCACGCCGATTGCGCGGAGGCCTCCGGACTCTGAGCAGGGCCGTGGGCCGCTGATCTTTGACTGGGCGCCCTCCCCTTAGCGGCATTGAGTTGAGTTCCGGGAAGTGGGAGCTGCCGGCTCGCTCCGTGCGGGTATGGACTCTCTTCGGGACGGTGGCGCCAGGATGTCGAGGCTGAGCGACTGAGAAGGAACGAGGAAGCAGAGGGGTGGGGAGGTACAGAAGACTATAATGGGGTTCGGGTAGCCGCGAAGGGTTCGCGCTGGATTAGTGGGGGGTCCGGGTCGAGCGTGGGGTCCGGTCGCCCAGGCCTCGGCCGGGGCTGAGTCAGCCTGTCAGGAGGCACGGGGACGGGGCCGCTGCGTCACACCAGGCAGCCTGGGAACCCAACTGTTGGGCAACTGTGGTCCCCTCCCGCCGCCCCGCACGCCTAGGCGACCTGCCACGGGGGCTCCCCCGGGGGCCTAATGCTCCGCGTGGGCGGGGCCGCACCTGGGAGGACGGAAGGAACATAGAGACCGAGTTGTTGACATCCTGTGCCGCTTCTTGATTTCATTTTTGGGCAGCCCAAGCCCTGCTCAGGAAAAAAAAAAAAAAAAAGACAACTTTTACAACCTTTCTAGGTTCCTTCCCTGGAAGGCGGGGTGGAGGGTTCGGTTCAGAATGGCAACAAAAAAAGCAATTTGTAGGACGTTAGTAACTGTCTCAGTAGAACGTGCTGCAATTTAGTTGACAGTTTCTCGTAACTGTAACTGCGGGCCTCGGATACAGTCCCTTAGTGAATCGTAGGAAACTTTTTCAAGCTCGGCGGTGTCCTGATTCACTCTTTGAAAGCATTTTTTTAAAATAAAAAATAGTTTACACTTCATTATTTTTCTGCTCCACATCAATCTTGAACCACTCGAAGTTAATAATTTTTGAGACTTTCTAATCCCATTCTTCAGTTGAGTTTGGATGTGATGACTGCATTGCCAAGGTAATTCTTTACACGTGTGGGAAATAGCCAACTTTTATAAACTGTTTGGTTCCAAGCCTTCAAAAAGATCTTCAAACCAAACTCCAAATTCGTGTTCTTTGTATGATCAATAAATAGTGAAACAAAATGAAACACTACTGTACTTTGTAAAATTATCCGTGTTGAGCCTCTTGTTTTATTCCCTTCCCCCTGGTTATCAAATAGCTAGAATGCTGGGTTGTGAGGAATAACTCCATCTCTGAGGTAGCTGATTGCTAATTTTTAATATATTTTTAAATATGATAAAGGTGACTTAATGATAGGAACTGTCTATGCTTCCTATTGATTTCTTTCTTGGATTACTAGAGTGGTAAGTATTTTAAAAAGTCCTCAAAAGCAATAACCATGGATGATAATGAATTTTGTAATCAGAAGTATTAGAAAGTAGACATAACTATTAGTATACTACACTTTTATCAGTACTGTATAGGCATAATCTGTATGTTTCTGAAAATGTCAAAACTTTTTAAACTACCGATTTGCCATTTGTATATGAATATGCTGCATATGTACATATTGTGATGCTTGGAGATTTATATAACTGTTAAAGTCCTAATATACGTATGACTACAGAAGTTTATTTTTTTTCCTTTTAATCTTTTTCTTTTTACTGAATTTATTGGGGTGACACTGGTACAAAATTTTCGATGACTGTTGATAATGTGGAGAATATACAAGGTAAGTGAAAAACTATAACAGTTTTTTTTGTTATCCATTTGTAATCTGCACAGTTAAATTCTCAGCCTATTGGTACTAAAAACAAAAAACTGTTGATCTCAATGTATCACTTTTAAGAATCCCTGAAAATGAACATCAATCGAGATCTTTATTACTACCTGATTTTCCATTTGATAAATTTTATATTCTTTAAAAAGAAGATTACTTTTACAGAATTGAGGACAGCATTTTGTGGGTATTTAATTCTGGTATCCTTTACTAGGACTAGTTACCAGTGAGTAGGTACGTTTAGGTAGAGGTAGGTTGAGAACTGCTTATCCATAATTGTGAAACAATGATAACTGTTTTCTGTTAATGTTAGGATGCCAAGATAGAACTTCAATTTCATAGTTATGTTCTTGTGGCCTAGAGAATTTGGCATATGAGAAACTCCTAAAACAATCAGTATTAAAATACTCTAGAATCTCAACCTATGACATAATCCCCCAGGTCCTTGACAAACAGGAAGAGCCTTCCAAATATGATACTTAAATTTACAAAGTCCTCTAAGAATAGAACCCATCAAATTTCAAATCATCTTACAGTGAAAATTTATTGTACTTTTTTTTTTTTAATCAAAGTTTATAGCAGCTCTGGTTCTCAGTGTTGAGCCGGGGGCAGGAGGCAGTCGTCTACGAGATGCTATGTAGTTTTCCTGACTACACATGCCTGACACTCCCATTCCTCCCCTCTTCTGATATGCAGAATTTCTAAGTTCTAGGCAGTGTTTGGAAAATTTTCCAGCAACAGTGCGTCTACATTGTTTATGGCCACTGTATTTGTGGATTTCTTTAATGAATGACCATTAAGTTAAATTTCAAGTGGAAAGTTATTACAGATGATACTAAGAGGCAACTATTTATAAAATCTAATAGGCATTTAAATGAATACAAAGATTCTACTTTCTCTACTTACAATATTAACTGTGCACCTAACCTTAAAATAACAAATTGGTGCATCCGTGCTCTATTATTCCTTCTTCAAAATCCTTTATTTACTGTCCGTTTTACTTCATCTATGTTGTCTTCAGCTTTTATTCTTAATCCTCATTACTTTATTTAGATCTTATTTTCTCTTCATCTTTCTCTCCAGCTCACCCAGTAGACTTCCTTCAGATTTGAAATCTTCTGAAATCACTCTCTTGTTTTGAATTCATGTATTTAAATATACCAGGTAGCCCAGACAGTTGTTGGGCATCATACTGTGCATCAAAAAATTTCTGCTTCCATTCCCACCCAGTCAGAGCACATGCCCAGGTTTCAGGCTCAGTCCCCCATGGAGGGTTTGCAGGAGGCAGCTGATTGGTGTTTCTGTCCCTTTCTCTCTCTCTAAAAATAAGTAATAGTGGATCTTAATGGGATAGGGGGAGATTTTGCCCCACAGGGAACACTTGACAAAATCTGGATCAATTTTGGTTGTCACAATGAAGAAGGGGCAGGTGCTGCTTATATACAGGAGGTGGAGGCCAGAGTTACTGCTGAAGATCCTATAATGCAATGGACAGTCCCCTGAAACAAAGGATTATCTGTCCCAAAATGACAGCTGTGCCATTGTTGAGAAATCATGGTAGGTAAGCTAGATAGTATTTTTTTAGTGAAATCATAATGGGTGGGGGTTTCTGTTTGTCAAGAGTGCTAATGAGTGAGGATCTACTCTACCTGTAAACTAACCTAAACTCAGCCTTGCTTAAAGCCAGCCACAGAGGAGCCAAAACATTTGCAGAACTAAGAAATGTGACTATTAAATAGACTGTATTATTTTACTTGTTGTTTTTTTTTATTGTAGTGCAGCTGAAACTTATTGCTGGTAAGGGTATAGATTAATTATAGGAGCTTTGGAAAATTGATAAGCAGTACCATCCGTTATAGCTGAATTTATGCCTACCTAATAATTCAGCAGTTTCTCTCCTGAGTGTTTAAGATAAATGAATACAAGTGCCTACTAACTCTTGTTATGAATGTTCATAGCAGTTTGATTCATTTTGGCTTTAAACTGGAAAAAGTGAAGTATAATCATACAATGGAATGCTACCCAACAATGAAAAAGAATAAACTGCTACACACAATGACGTGGGTGCCTCTCTAGGCATTGTGTTGAGTGAAATAGACACAAAATTCATATTGTATAATCCCATTTATATGAAATTCAAGAATAAAACTAATACATGATGATAGAAGTCAGTATAATAGTTAACCTTTTCAAGCATGGATATTGACTTAGAAGGGTACAAGAGAGCATTATGAAATGTTGGAAATGTTTTATATCTTGATCTGGTTGGCTCCTATATTAGTATATGCATAAGAAAAAAGCTGAAAATTTAAATTTTGTTAACATTACTATAAATATGCCTTGCCACCCCCCTCCCCTTCTTTTAATTAAAGAGTAGGGGTAGCAGCCAGGAAACCTAATTTTGAACTACTTAGAGTCATATCTCAAGTGCTACTTCGTATATTTTCAATAAATATGAACAACTCTAATGCATTGTTTAAAGTAGAATGAACAACTGGATCCTAACTGTCCTGAGAATTTAAATTGGTATTGAGCAAGTTTATCAGATAGTTGATCTGTTCTGAGATACATGTTTGGCCAGGGCTTCTTTGTCTAGGTCAGAGAAGCATGTAGAGAACCAAAGTTATGTTGCAGAACAGGAATCATTTCATATTACTTTGTCACTCAGTATTATAACTCTCTGAGGTTGGTACTATTATCCCTAATTGACAGGTAAGGAAACTGAGAAACTTGACAAACATAAGTGTGAAGTTAAAATAAAGTCCAAGCAGTTTTCATTCCAGAGTCTGTGCTGACATGTCAAACAGAATAATAGCTGCCTTGGTTACTGATAGATTTCCAGGTCCTGATCTCTGGCCCTTAAGATGTTTGAGGCTGGCCGAAGCCAGTTTAGCTCAGTGGATAGAGCATCGGCCCGCGGACTGAAAGGTAGAAGATTCGATTCCAGTCAAGGGCATGTACCTTGGTTGCGGGCACATCCCCAGAAGGGGGCGTGCAAGAGGCAGCTGATCGTTGTTTCTCTCATCGATGTTTCTCTCATCGATGTTTCTGACTTTCTATCCCTCTCCCTTCCTCTCTGTGAAAAATCAATAAAATATATATTTTTAAAAAAAGATGTTTGAGTCTGTTCTCTATTTTTGAATTGTTTATCATAATTTATTATTAGAATAAAACTAGGGGCCTAATGCACGAAATCTGTTCAAGGATAGGGCTTCCTTCCCCTGGCTACCGGCACTATTTTCCTCTGGCACCATGGACCCAAGCTTTCCTCTGGCTGCAGGCACCCTGGATGCAGGCTTCCATTCCAGAGGGAGACCACACCCACCCACCCACTGCAGCCTCCTAGTCTGTTGTCTGGGCCTTCCTCTGTGGGGTGATCATGGGGTGATGGCCAGGCCCCCAACCAACTGCATCGCACCCGCCTTGACTGGCCTGGCATCAGTGCGTTTCATAGCATGGGTGGTGGTTCCGCTATTCTTGGTTCGGTTGACTTGTATATTATGCTTTTACTATATAGAATTACATGTCTTTGTGTAAGCTGACTTAAGTGGATTTCAGCCTATTGTAGCTGGAAGAAACCTGCTCCAGTTTAAATGTGAATGGGATTGCAAATAAACCTCAGGGGAACTGGCTGAATCAAGGTGGGGTAGCAGGTAATAAAGAACTACTACCCAAGATGAGAACTTACTACCTTTTGTTTTGCATTAGTGCTGTGTTTACTCAAGATTTCTCTAATAGTATCTTAGAAATCCGAATTTAGTCACTGAGGTAGGACATTAGAGAACTTGTTAGGTAAATATTAAAAATGTCAAGTGCATTGGTTTACTATGTGTGGAGTTTTGAAAAGTACATTAAGAAAGGGGACTTTGTAATAAATTCCCAGATGAAAGTAGATTGGAACAAATTTGGCAATTTGTGCCAAATTTATCATACTTAACGTGATTGGAATACAATTTGCCATTAATCCAGGAATATATTAAGTCAAGAAATTACTCGACTCATTGAATTATAACAATTTTTTTGCCACCTTGTTTCTAACGACTTTTTACATTGAATACCAGAAAGTGAAATTATAAGCATAGGACTCTCAAGGAGGAGTAAGTAATACAAAGGAACTGTCTATTAGTAGCACAAGGATTGGAATGCACTGTGTGTCTGGGAATATTACTAAGTGGCAAACTGCAAGCTGCCATCTCACTTTGAGACTAAAACAGAACAATGAGGATGGGTAGAGTCCCAGCTGTTGCTAAGAAACAAAGTCCAAAAGAATGAACAACTTAAGGAGAAACCTGACCCACTAGGTTTAGTATTAGCTAAACACACATGCAAGGAAAAAAAAAAAAAAACTCCCTAAAAAAAATGGGCAGGCAATCCTCCATGTAAAACAGTTGCATACCATAAAACCCCAAAGTAGGCTCAAGCAGCAGGCTATCTCAACTCCTCAAGCACTTCTTGTTCTTGATATGAAAAAATCTACACCAGCCAGAAGAGGGTATGCTTGTCCCAAATGAAGAACTTTAGTGTCCCTTGTCAGGAGTGGCACTGGAGGACTGTAAAAGAGAATCTAAATTGAGTGCAGCCAGATAACTGATTAGGAAGTGGGTCAAATAACCCATGCCTTGTAAGATTTCCAGGGCTTATTATTTACTATCCCACTCCTGCTGTATACAATGTGTACTTTACTTGAGCTACTTAAGTTTATATTTAGTCCAGGTTGCAATATCAAAGTATTTTTTAGATGTTCTTCGTATGCGTATCAGACTAGGTACATGAAAATCAGTGTTAAGGTGAGTAAAGGTTATTTTCACTTGGAGTTGACACTCTAGTTTGGTGGAGGGAAGAGAAGAGCGAAAAATAAAAAGTTACAAATTAGGATGTGTTCTATAAAGGAAAGCTAAACTAATGTCAGCAGAAAGAAAAGCATAATAAAAGGAGAGGGCAGTAGGCTAGTCACAGAAAGCTTCTTGGAGTGGTAACTAGAAAAATAAAACAAAGCCTATTGTAGGGGAGAACAGAAAGGAAAACTAGTGCAAAGACCAGAAGGTAAAGGGTTTGTTACATGTGATCAGATGAAGGCAAATATAACAAGTATAGTGAGAAATTGAGCTGATGCTAGAATAAAAAGGCGGTTAAAACTCATTTGATCCAGAGTCACGTGTGCTATGGAAAGCATTTTGGGTTTAACTCCCAACACGAAAGGATGCCATTGGAAGTTTTGACACCAAAGAGTAGCATAATCTGAAATACAAGATTGTAGCAAGGGTGAAAGTGACTCCATTCTAGCTCTCCATTTAGGTATTCTAGCATACAATGGCTTTTGAGATTAGAGGAGTAGTTTTGGCGATGTAGAGAAGTTGGAATCAAAAGACTTGGGTTTCTCTGGGAATAGAGGAAGCCCGGCTTTCTGCACACTCTGGCAGTCCAAGGCATGAACTCAAGGCTACAAAGTTTCAATTATAGAAGATAAATAAACCCCAATAACAATGGCTGTGGCCACAAATCAAGCAGGAGTCTCAGCTCTGCTCAAGGATACAAAGTTTCAATTATAAAAGACCCGGTTGGGGGGGGGGGGGCATGGCCGGCTTGAACACCACTACAGGCTCCTCGCCTAGATTGCCCCATGCCCCAAGAGTATCCCCACCCTGATCTGGGACAAACCAGCTGGCCTGACCCATGGACCAGGCCTCTATCCTATCTAATAAAAGAGTAATATGCAAATTGATCATCACACTAACACACAAGATGGCTGCCCCCATGTGGTCAAAGATCCTGCCCCCATGTGGACACAAGATGGTCAGCAGGAGAGGGCAGTTTGGTGGGATCAGACCTTCAAGGGAGGGCAGTTGTGGGTGATCAGGCCAGCATGGGAGGACCGTTAGGAAGGACCAGGTCTGCAAGGAAGGACATTTGAGGGCAATCAAGCCTGGAGGGGAGAGCAGTTGGGGGTGACCAGGCCAGCAGAGGAGAGAAGTTAGGGTTGACTGGGACTGCAGGGGAAGGGCATTTGGGGGGGGGGGAGACCCAGGCCTTCAGGAGGGGGCAGCTAGGAGCAAACTGGCAGGAGACTAGTTAGGCATCAATCAGGCTGGCAGGGGAGTGTTTAGGGGGTGATCAAGTTGGCAGGCTCTATCCACAGAACCAAACAGGTCTCAGCTTTTTTTAAAAAAAATATATTTTTAACTTCATTTTTATTTCAACAAACATTCAAAAATTTGATGTCTTATGGCTCTTCATCATTGTTATCTAGTTTTAAATGATGATGCATTAATAAAGCTGATTAGACATTTTCAAAATTGTTTAAACTTATTTTTAAAAACTATATAGGACAGAAAGTATAGTCTAGTTGAATTTCTACAAGGAAAATGGTAGCAACAGTATTCTGCTTGTTTTTATTCTTTCATTTCTGTCCTATTCCCCCATTCCCAAATTCACTCTCAACATACCACCATAGGGGGATTTTATCTAAATTATGTTGTTGTTATTCCTCATCTGAGAATATTTTTCCCATTGATTATTTGAGAGAGTGGAAGAGGGGATGTAGAGAAACACATTGATTGGTTGCCTCCCGCATTTGCCTCAACCCGGCCCAGAATGGAATTTGCAACCCAGGTGCATGCCCATGTCTGGGTATTGAACCCACGACCCACTGGTGTGAGGCCCAAGGCTCTATCCACTGAGAGTACCAGCCAGGAACCAGAGGGGTCTGTAAAAACATAAATCATATTGCTCCATGTTTAACACCCTTTCATAGAAAATTTAACCTCTTTTCCATGGTCTTTGGGAGCCTGCCTAATCCCACTTTAGCTCTCCAAAGTCTTACCTTCATCGTCCTCCCCCTACTCATTGTGTTTCACACTTGGCCTCCTTTCTGTCCTCAAACTACCCAAACTCTTTTCCACTTGCTTTTTCTCTTTAGATTCTAGGCCTGAAATGCTTCTATCAGCCCTTCTCATATAGTTTATTCGTCATCCTTCAGGTCTCAGACCTATGTCCCTTCCTCAGAGAGGCCTTTTAAAACATCCTTGTCTAAGGAGGCCTTCCTCGGTTACTTTTTCTAGTTTCCTTGTTTATTCTCTTCACAACTGCGATCATGATTTGCAGTTCCCCCATTTCATTTATGTTACTTATCTATTGTCTTCTCTTACTAGAAATCTATGAGGATAAAAGCATAATATGCAAATTGACCAAACAGCTGAACAGCCGAACAAACTTTCGGATGAAGGCAGGCTATGAAAGGCCTACTCTTGCACAAATTTCTTGCATTGGGCCTCCAGTAGAAAATAAGCTCCCTCGTAAACCTTTTTTCTCTGGATGTTGGATGTGTCTTTGTGAAACTAGGAACTGTTGGAGCTCATTCACTCCCACAGGAGAAGCAGTCTAAGATAGGGGCTGTTATGCAAGGGAGAAGAGAACTGAGGGAATGACAGAGAAATGAATCTAGGGCCACTGAATGAAGCTGTCTCAGATTGATCATCAGCTCTGGCATCCAGTTGTGGAAATGATTGCATTTCCTACTTGTAGTAATCCCAGCTGAGATTGAAATGACTAGAAGTTGAGGTATCCTGACAAAAATCCTACTCTTAACAAAATCAGATAGTCTCTAAGCTGTTACTATATATTATTTAGAAAAATGAAACTTGCTTGTATAACAGCTTTATTTTATTTTTTAAAAGATTTATTTCAGAGAGGAAGGAAGAGGGGGAGAGACATAGAAACATCAATGATGAGAGAGAAACATTGATCAGCTGCTTTCATACCCCCTATTAAGGGTCAACCCCACAACCCCGGCATATGCCCCAACCCAGAATTTCACTGTGACCTTCTGGTTCATAGGTTGACACTCAACCACTGAGTCACACCAGCCAGGCAACAAACAGCTTAAAATAGCTGAAAAGTGTTTGCCTCTAGGAAATAAGGACCAGAAATGGAGAGAGACAGGTTATTCTTTTTAATTGTTAGCCTTTCAAAACTATTTAATTTCTTAACCATGTACTTTAGTTATTTAGACTTTTCAAAATAACCTAATGCAGTGGTTGGCAAACCACGGCTCGTGAGGCACATATGGTTCTTTGACCCCTTGAGTGTGGCTCTTCCGCAAAATACCATGGCCTGGGCAAGTCTATTTTGAAGAAGTGGCATTAGAAGAAATTTAAGTTTAAAAAATTTGGCCCTCAAAAGAAATTTCAATCGTTGTATTGTTGATATTTGGCTCTGTTGACTAATGAGTTTGCCGACCACTGACCTAATGAAATTAATTTTGAATTCAGTCCATTTTTTAAAATATTTCTTTAATTACTATTTTAACATAAGCAATTAAAAATTGAAATATTTGATGTTCTATACATAGAAAATGGTAGTCAAGGAATAGGCTATATGGAGTAGATATAGAGGAAAAGCAGGGTCTAACAGGATAAGAAGTTTAGAGGATTTTGTGGGTTTTTTTAAATGCCTAATGGCTAATATTTTTAAATATATCTAGTATACTATATAAGTTTTGAACAACCAAAAAAATACTAAATGCTTATTTTTAAAGAATATTATTTGTTGAAATGGACTTTTTATACATATGGTTTCCATAGTCTTTTCTGAGAGGTAAGAATAAGTTTTTCCTAGATTGATATTGATAGTATGATGTGTCTAACTAATATTATGACCCTACTGGAGGCCCGATGCACAAAATTTGTGCATGGAGGATTGGGGTGGGGGTCCCCTTCAGCCCAGCCTGCACCCTCTCCAAACCAGGACCCCAAGATCGGGCCTAAACTGGCAGTCAGACATCCCTCTCACAATCCGGGACTGCTGGCTCCTAACTGCTCACCTTCCTGCCAGCCTGATCACCCCTAACTGCCTCTGCCTGCCAGCCTGATCACCCCTGACTGCCCCCCCCCCGCCAGCCTGGTTGCCCCCAACTAGACCCCCTCCCCAGGCCAGCCTGGTAACCCCATGCAGCCTGCTATTCAGCCGTTTGGTTGTCCCTCACTAACCACCCTGCCAGCCTTGTCGGCCCATGCAGCCTGTGTTCGGTCATCTATCCAGTTCTTTCAATTGTGGTGGCACCTGGATTTTTATATATTAGGATGTTTCGTTTGTAGAATATTTCCCTGTTTCAATGCGAAGCAAATTTATTACTCCCTGCCCAGGCAGTGTGGTTCAGTGGTTGAGCATGGACCCATGAACCAGGAGGTCCCTGAGTTTCAGGCTTCATCCCCAGTAGGAGATGTGCAGGAGACAGTTGATTGATAAGTCTCATCTTTGATGTTTCTATCTCTCCCTCTTCCTTCCTCCCTGAAAAAAATAAAAATTAAAAGTAAAAACATTTAAAACAATTTATTACTCACCAACAGATTTTCACGGTGTCCTCATGTCTACTATGTATAAAATTCCAGATATGTTTGATACTCTCCTTATTACAGATTTACTTTGCAGGTTTTCTCATCCAGATTTCAAATGTCAACAGATATATATATTTTATAGAATGTTTCAGTATTTCCCACAACCACTTAATTTTTATTCAGGATAAATAATTAGAGTCATGTTCAGTAATTTTGTCTTTTTTCTTTTTTTTTTGTTCAGTTTATTAATTACATTGTTCCCCCCATTCCCCCTCTATACCTCCCCTCCACCCGATACCCATCCCACCCTCCGCCCTCATCTGCCCCCCCACTGTCCTGTCCCATAGTTGCATGATTTTTGTCCAGTCTCTTGCTGCACTTCCACACCCCTTTTCTCCCCAAGAATTGTCAGTCCATTCCCTCTATATGTCCGTGATTCTGTTACATTCACCAGTTTATCCTGTTCATCAGCTTATTAATTCACTTGATTTTTAGATTCATTTGTTGATAGATGTGTATTTGTTGTTCATAATTTATATTTTTACATTTTTCTTCTTCCTCTTCTTAAAAAGACTATCTTTCAGCAATTCATTTAATATTGGTTTGGCAGTGAGGAACTCCTTTAGCTTTTTCTTATCTGTGAAACACTTTATCTGACCTTCAATTCTGAATGATAGCTTTGCTGTATAGAGTAATCTTGGTTGTAGATTCTTGCTATTCATCACTTTGAATATTTTTTGCCACTCCCATCTGGCCTTCATGGTTTCTGTTGAGAAATCCGCTGACAATCGTATGGGTGCTCCCTTATACGTAACTAACTGTTTTTCTCTTGCTGCTTTTAATATTCATTCTCTCTTTATCTTTTGCTCTTGGCATTTTAATTATGATGTGCCTTGGTGTGGTCCTCTTTAGATTCCTATATTTCTGTGCCCTTCTTGGGCTTTTAAGTCAATTTCTTTCACCAGGTAGGGGAAGTTTTTGGTCACTATTTCTTCAAATAGGTTTTCATTATCTTGCTCTCTCTCTTTTTCTGGCACCCCTATAATTCAGATGTTGATATGCTTGAGGTTGTTCCAGAGGCCCCTTACACTATCTTCAATTATTTTGATTCTTTTGGTTTCTTGCTTTTTCAGCTGAGTGGATTTTGCTTCTTTGTATTTCAAATCTTTGACTTGGTTCTTGAGGTCATCTGGACTGCTTTTAGGTCTCTGTGTTATATGTTTTATTTCAGTCAGTGTATGCTTAATTTCTAGTTGGTCCTTTTTCATATCCTCATAGGTGTTCTTCATTTCCTCACAGGTCTTGTTCATATCCTTGTAGTTCTCATTAAGTTCATCGGCCTTTTCTAGGAGCCTCTTGAAAAACCTTATTACTGTGGTTTTGAACTCTATGTCTAGTCGTTTTTTTCCTCCATTTCTTTCACACCTGATTTCTTTCCATTTCTCTGCATTGTGGCTGCTTTCCTGAGTTAGTCCATTAGCTTTGTGTGGTAGATGTCCTCAAAGGGACAGTGGCTCAGCCTCCCCAGTTAACTGAGGTGGATACTCTTACTGAAATCCTTTATGGGTTGTACAGTATTGTTGACTTTAAGCCCAGCTTATTGTTGTTAGCACAAGGAGGGTTTGACCTCCACGCCAATTGGCTGTGAGGGTAAGCTATGTTCAGATTGGATGGGCGGAGTCTCTCACCTGAGTAGGCAGCATCAGCTCCGCCCTGTGTGGTGCCTGGGTCTCTATGCTGGGTGGTAACGGCTGCACATACCTCTGAGAGAAAGCCGCCACCAGTCTCCACCCATTGCCAGACAACTCTGCCTCTCCCCAAATGAGTCTGCACACCCACAGTCTCACCCAGGGTTGTAAAACAAAGCAGTCTGGTGGTCTCCTGAATGAGGGAGCAAGTCACAAGTCCTCTCTGCACGGTCGCTCATGTCTGTCCCCAAGTTTACGCACAAACTGCTGTTCCAAGTTTACACGCACTCTCCTCAAGCTCACAGACCTCTGCCATGCCCAGGTTTTACCGTACCTTCCCCAGACTTCGGACCTAGCCTGAAACTGGGGAATCAGTGCAGTGGAACACCTTTGCCCTCCCCATTGGAGAAAACCAGCCGGGTTTGCTGCCGCCACCCTTTTTCACTCACGCATGCACGGCTTCAAACCTTTGGCTCCACGAGTATCTTCCAGGCTGCGCCCCACCACTCCTCTGAGTCACAGTGTCCTATCTTTACTTTTATTTGTGGAATTTTCACTCAGCCAGCTTTCCAGTAATTCTGGATGATGTTTGTTTTGTTAAGTTTTAGTTTTGGAATTGTTGTGTGGGGCAGCAAAATAGGTGTTCACCTATGCCGCCATCTTGGTTCCTCTTGACTAGTAATTTTTTCATTACACAAAAGCGCCCAGGTGAGGGGAAAGCGATAGCTGAAATCCAACCTGTGTCCACTTACTGTGTAGTCTGAAATTTGCTGCCAGGAGGAAAAAGCACAGTTGGTAACTCATACAAAGTTTTTATGTGCAGTATTAGAGTATATTAGTGGTAACTAAGGTTTTACATGGAAATAAAAACAGCAATAGGAGAGGTTCATAGAATATATAATTAATTTCAACTAAGGTTTTTGGAACACCCACTGAGGGCTAGGCACTGAGATCACAGAAATGAGGACATCAGTGGGCCCATATGAGTAGGGTGACCATGGGCCTATTTGCATAGGAGTACCCCAGTTTGTTTTCCCTTTGTCCCATCTGGTTAATGTTCCCTTTCACTCTCAAATGTGTACCTGCTTGTCACCGCAAGAAGAGAAAAATATTCTAGACCAAGGTGCAAAATCATGGGTAAGTGAAAAAAGCATGATCTCTGGTTTAGCCTGGCAAGAGGGTTGGTGGAGGTTGGGTGGGGGGAGAAATGGCATGAAATGGAAATATGACTGATATGATAGGGTGTCTGAGCTGGTGAAAGGCCTTATACACCACTTTTAAGGAGTTTTTATTTGTAATTAAGGTATTGGGGATACACATGACAGTTAGCAGAGAGATCAAGATGGTGGCGTAGGTAAATGCCATCTGCATCTCAAAACCACATCAAACTTACAACTAAAGTACAGAACAACCATCATTCAGAACTGTGTGAAATTTTGCTGAATGTTATACTACAACTAGAAAAGTAAAGAAAGTACATGGAGACTACCAGGAGGGCTAAAAGCAATGAACAGGCTGATCCAACACTTATGTGGGGCATGTTTTTTAGTTGCAAGAGGTATCTAGGCTGTGGAGACCTCCTGAGAGGAGCAAGGAGTCCCAGCCCCACACCAGACTCCTCAGCCCAGGCTTCCAGAGCTGAGAAGAGAAACTCCTCTAACTCTGAGTGGTAAAAACCAGCAGATACTGTGGCTGAGTGACACAGAGGCTGCTGGAGTCCCTGTAGCATTTCTTAAAGAGCGGGCACATGGTCTTACTCGGACTTGTTCCCTCTGAGCTCCTGCATTGGCACAGCGTCTTGGGGGTATCCAGGGACATACTGGGAGGAACTGGGTTGTCTAACACCGGGGCAAGAACTCAGTTGCAGCTTACTCTCAGACAAAAGTGCTCACAGAGGTCATTGTTCCTATGCTGAGACCTCCCCCTACCCCTGTCACAGAGGTGTTAAGCACGCACCATATCTATTTCCATCAGCTGATACACACAGTTCCCTCCACCCTGGCAACTTCCTGAGATTGCACCTCACCCAATTTGCAGACCTAATCCAACCTGTTTGCAGTAGCTTTTCCATATGAATGGCCTGTCATGGCTCAGACTTCAGACTTTCCTAAAATCTCTCAAACGAGCAACAGCTAGTGTCTGCATGCCCTATTCCTCTCAATAGGAGGCCCCAGACCTGACACTAGCAGCATCCTCTCTTGTTCCACAGCTTGGCCTCTCCTGGGCACTGCCAAGCCCAACACAAATAGCAGCCATCTGCAGATTGCTCTGTATTTTCTGATGGGCACAGACAGTGGCTGACTTTCCACCTCCAGGAGGGGTGAGGGTGTCCAGAGCCAGGATACTCTATGGCCACAGCCATCTTGGTTGGGTTAACCAAGTGAACTGCTTCAGATCATGCCAAATTACAACACTTTATATCCACAAGTGACACCTACCTGGTGAAAGAAATAGACTTACAAAGAGAGAATCTTAAAAGCAGAAAGAGGAGAGCAATTAGTTATGCCCATAACTGTCAGCTGATTTCTCAACAGATACTTTGTAGGACAAAGGGAGTGGCAAAAAATATTCAAAATGATGACTAGCAAAGACTTAACAACCAAGATTACCCAGCAAAGCTAGCATTTAGAATTGAAGGGAGATAAAGAGCTTCACAGATAAGAAAAAGCTTAAGGAATTCAGTGCCACCAAACCAGTATTACTAGTGCATGAAATATTGTAGAGTATTCTTTAAGAAGTGATAAATATGGACAATGAAATGGCAATGAATACATAGCTATTAACAATCCTATCTAATAAAAGAGCAATATACAAATTGACCATAACTCTACTACTCCCACAAGCCATGCTCACCAGCCAATCAGGAGCGAGTATGCAAATTAACCCAACCAAGATGGCTGTGGCCACAGAGTGAGCAGGAAGCTTGGGTTTCCTCAGCAATGGAGGAAGCCAAGCTTTCTACCTGCCTTGGCCTCAGCTTAAGGCTATGAAGTTTCAATTATGGCTGCAGCCCTAGAGTGAGCAGGAGGCTTGGCTCCACTTAAGGCTACAAAGTTTTAATTATGGAAGATAAATAAATCCCAGATACCAGGGCCTCTGCTTGGGTCTCTGGAGGGCATGGCCAGCCTGAAAACCACCACAGTCCCCTCACCCAGGCTGCCCCACACCCCCAAGGGAACACCCACCCTGATTTGGGATGACCTTCAGTGCAGACCAGCTGGCCACTACCAAGGCACCAGGCCTCTATCCTATCTAATCCTATCTAATAAAAGAATAATATGCAAACTGACTGTCACTCCAACATACAAGATGGCTTCCACAAGATGGCCAGCAGGGGAGGGCAGTTGGAAGAGACCAGGTCTGCAAGGGAGGACAGTTGTGGGTGATCAGGGCAGCAGGGGAAGGCAGTTAGCAGTGATCAGGCCAGCAGGGGAGGGCAGTTAGGGGCAATCAGGCTGGCAGGGGAGTGGTTAGGGGGTGATGAGGCTGGCAGGCAGAAGAGATTAGGTGCAATCAGAAAGGCAGGCAAGCAAGCCAGAAGTCCTGGATTGTCAGAGGGATGTCCAACTGCTTGTTTAGGCCTGATCCTACCCTAAAAGAGTAGTCGGACATCCCTCAAGGGATCCTAGATTGGAGAGGGTGCAGGCTGGGCTGAGAGACATACCCACCCACCCCCGTCCCGTGCACGAATTTAGTGCACGGTGCCTCTAATATATCTATACACACGTACTCATACATACTAGTGGTCTGGTGCACGAAATTCATGCATATTAAAAGGGGATTCATTAGGAAATAATTTAATATTGCTATTTGCCCTTTCTATATAATAGAAGTGTCATAGATGAAAGAAAATTAGTAAAATGTATATGAAAACTTCCCTTTTGTCAGAGTCTGGGGTGCACCAGGGGACCCAGAGTCAAGTCACTACCCATGTACATGTGCCTCAAAATCATGTGAGACCCTGACCTGACCACCCACCCCCAATTGGGCTAGATCCTGACCCAGCCAGTCCCACTCTTGTCAAGCCCTGCTGGGTAGGGGACATATCCTCAGGTCCCCTGGCCCACCACCAGGATGGGGGAGGGCGTGGCCTGAGTTCCCCTAACCCAGCACTAGGGCTTCACCTTCAGGTCACCTGTCAAACCCCACTGGGTGGGGGGCACAGCCTGAGGTCCCCTGTCAAGCCCAGCCAGGCAGGGGGGCACAGCCTCAGATCCCCTAGCCTGGTGCTGGGGTGCGGGCCTGGCCTGAGGTCCCCCATGAAGCCCCACCAGGTGGGGGTTGCAGTATGAGGTTCCCTGGCCTGGTGCCAGGGTGGGAGGCGTGGCCTGAAGTCCCTTATCAAGCCCACCTGGTGGGGTGCATGGCCTGAGGTCCCCCAGCATGGTGCTGTGGGGGAGGGAGCAGCCTGAGGTTTCTTAGCCCAGCACCAGGATGGGAAGGCACCTTGAGGTCCCCCTTCAAGGTCCCTGTCCTGGTGCTGGATTAGGGACTTGGCCTGAGGTCCCCTGTCAAGCCGCATGTGGGCAGGGGAAGGTGTAGCCTCAGGTCCCTGCTGATTGCTCCTTAAGGTTCCTTATAGGAACTTGGCATCAGCTTTGGGTCCAGCCATCTTTGTGATTGAGTGATGGCCAATTAGCATATTCCTTCTTTATTAGATAGGATATCCTATCTAATAAAAGAGTAATGTGCAAACTTGACAGTACCTTCGCTACGCCCACAAGCCACACCCATAGGCATGCCCATCAGCCAATCAGGAGCAGATTATGCAAATAAACCCCAACCAAGATGGCTGCCACCACTGAGAGCAGGAGGGAGGCTTGGGTTTCCCCAGCAACAGAGGAAGCCAAGCTTTCCACCTGCCATTGCTGGCCTAGGCCTCCACTCAATGCTACAAAGTTTCAATTATAAAAGATACAGAAATGGCGGCAGCCACTGAGCTGGAGAGAACAGAGGCTTGGGTTTCCTTGGCAACAGAGGAAGCCAAGCTTTCCACCTGCCGTTGTTGGCCTAGGCCTCCATTTTAGGCTACAAAGTTTCAATTGTAGACATAAATTAATTCCAGATCCCAGGGCCTCTGCTTGGGAAGCTGGGGGGCATGGCTGGCCTGCAAACCTCCACAGACCCCTCACCCAGGCTGCCCCTTGCCCCAAGGGAACCCCCACCTGATCTGGGATACACTTCAGGGCAAACTAGCTGGCATCTACCCATGCACCATGCCTCTATCCTATCTAATAAAAGAGTAATTTATAGATTGACCATCACTCCAACACACAAGAGGGCTGCCCTCATGTGGTCAAAGATCCTGCCCCCCAGGTGGACACAAGATAGCCACCAAAAGATGGCCATAGGGGAGGGTCGTTGGAAGGTTCCAGGCCTGCAAGGTAGGGCAGTTGTGGGCGATCAGGCCAGCAGGGGTGGGCAGTTAGGGGTGACCAGGCCGGCAGAGAAGGGAAGTTGGGGGCAAACAGGCTGGCAGGGGAGTAGTTAGACATCAATTAGGCTGGCAGGCTAGTGTTTAGCAGGTGATCAGGCTGGCAGGCAGAAGCAGTTAGGGGCAATCAGGGAGGCATGCAGGTGAGCAGTTTGGAGCCAGCAGTCCTGGATTGTGAGAAGGATGTCTGACTGCCCGTTTTGGCCCGATCCTGCTGGGGTTGGGTCGAAACGGCAGTCAGACATCCCTCGAGGAGTTCCAAATTGGAGAGGGTGCAGGCTGGGCTAAGGGACATCCCCCACCTCTAGTACACACACACACACACACACACACACACACACACACACACACGTGACAGGCTAACTATAATATCAAACCTGTTAAAAAGAACAAAAGTACATTTCCCCACCATTTTCACCCCCACCCCTATATACATAAGGAGCTAGGAAGGAGAACATCATATACTTTGTGAACACACTTATAAGATTATTTCCTTTGTGAGCACACTTAATCTTAAATCCACAGTAACCCTTGGAATGAATAACCTACTCCATTCCATGTGTAGAACACACTGCTGTCATTGGCATGCTGAGTCACTAAATGATTACAGGTGGTAAGCTACTCTAGGACAATCTACATTTCTGTTTCTATAATTTGAAATGTATATTTTAAAAATTACGTGTTCTTAAATCTGTTAATGCTATTTGTACTTGTCATTGCCATAATGTAATTGAAAAAAATGTAAACTGATAAACTAAAAGCAAACGGTTGTTTCTATGAAAAATGTTGTGAAAAGCTGAACAACTGAAAGGCGACTGGCTAAAAATATTCAGATAATGAGGTGTGGTTGAGACAACCATAAAAAAAGAGAGAGAAAGGAAAATAGCATAAAACACCCAGAAGGTTCTGTGCTTGATTTACTATATACTAGATAGCTGAAGCCACATTAATATGCTGTGTAAAGAGACAGGTCAAGTCTGACATCTGCAATTAGGACTAGTATTTGGTGAGGTTTGCAGTAGTCTATGGTCATTCAGGTTTTGCAGAGGGCAGACATGTAAATTAAATGGTGATATGAAAGGGACCATGTATTAGGGTTCTCCAAAAATTGAACCAATAGGATAGTCTATAAAAAGAAATTTTATTTATTTAGTTAGTTAGTTTAAAAATGGTGGCAGAGGAAGTGGATGCTGCATGGACATGCTCCCAGGAACAAACTGGTATTACAATTAAATATAGAAAAATATTCTGAATAATCAATAGAAAACTTGCAGGAAAGAACCCTGAAACCGAGGACTGGAAGTGGAGACCACATAGAGATTGATAGGAGGGTCGAAGACAGGAAAGGGCCAGGCACCCACATACAGCAACTGAAGTCCCAGAGAAATATCTCAGGTGTAGGGGGTTGCCACTGAGAACACTGGGATATAATTGCCAACCTGAGCCCCCCAAGCAGAGAACACCAAAACTGAGGAGGGTACTCACATGACATCTTGCTGTGAAAAGCAGCGGGGTGCTGTCTGCCAGGGAGTAACAGCTGAAAACTCAGGCAACTCAGGGACAACACACAAAATTCCCTGTGGAGCCACTCACCTTGTGCTCTGGCAGAGGGAGGATGAAGTGGACTGGAGCTGTGAGAACAGAAGCTAGGACTGAGTACTCGGGATAGAGCTCAAAAGGCAGACACCCCAAGTTTCCTGGGCTGAGTTATTCCCTCACACAAGTGGAGGACATCTTTCCCACATAGACATTTGGGTTGCCTGGGGGAGGGGAAACAGTTGACACACCCTATTGGGAAACACCTTGCCCTGAGGCCACTTAAGAGATTAAAAATAACAATTAGCCTCCAGGCAGAAGCTACTGCCCCCCACCCTGTTGATAAAAAAAAAAAAACAACAACAAAAAAACAACCCTGAGCATGATTGCCTGGGGGACAATTCAAGTCAGAATCCTATCAGTCTCTAGGCAGAGGTGGTCTCTGGAATCTTTGAGTCTATGCCTGATCCAATTAGTCAGAAACAGCCTTTAACACTGTCCTGCACTAGAGATTGAGAAGTGTAGAGGATCTACCTAATACAGTGGTAGGCAAACTCATTAGTCAACAGAGCCAAATATCAACAGTACAACAATTCAAATTTCTTTTGAGAGCCTAATTTTTTAAACTTATACTTCTTCTAACACCTTTTCTTCAAAATAGACTCACCCAAACCATGGTATTTTGTGGAAGACCCACACTCAAGGGGCCAAAGAGCCTCATGTGGGTGGAGAGCCACAGTTTGCCGACCACTGACCTAATACATAGTCATAAATGCAAAAAGAAAGTCAAATTGAGGAAATAACCCTCAAATGAAAGAACTAGAAAATTCTCCAAAAGAAAAAAATGAAGCAGAGATAAGAATTTATTTTTCATTTATTTGTGTTTATTGTTGAAAGTAGTATAGATGCTCCCCATTCTCCCCACTCCTCCATTGACCCTCTCTACTCCATATCCCCTGCCCCAGGCCTGCTGCTGCACTATTATCTGTGTCTGTGGGTTATGCATATATGTTTTTTGGTTACTCTCTTCTCACCCTCTCCTCTCCCGATCCCTCTGAGATTCCTTTGTCTAATTCAATTATAGAGACTAAGAAGTCTCAAGATCTGTAGTTGGCAAGCTAGAGACCCAGGAAAGCCAATGGTATAGTTCCATCTTAGTCCAAAGACCTGAGAACTAAAAAAGCTGCTGGTTTAATTTTCAGTCAAATCTTGAGTCCGAAGCCAGGAGAAAACTGATGTCTCACCTGGAAGATAGGCAGAGAGGGTAAATTCTTTCTTACTTTTCATTCTATCCATATCTTCAACAGAAGCCCATCCACATTGGGGAAGAAAACCTGCTCAGTCTACCATTCAAATGCTAGCCTTACATGGAAACACCCTCTCAGACACACCCAGAATGTTTAGCCAAGTATTTGGGCACCCTGTGAATCAGTCAAGTTGGCACATAAACTAACCATCACAGACCACTACCTAGACATCCTTGTGATCCTTAAGTGGCAATAATCTCCAACACTGCCACCCAAAATATGATATACTAGGGGCCCAGTGCACGAAATTCATACACTGGGGGTGGAAGTCCCTCAGCCCAACCTGCCCCCTCTCACATATTGAGAGCCCTCAGGGGATGTCCTAATGATGGCTCACCCCCACCCTCTCCAAGGCTGAAAGCCTCTGGCAGAGGCTTTCGGCCTTGGACAGGGCACCTCGGCCAGGGGACCCCAGCTATCTGTCGCCCTGCGATACAGCTGATCTCTGGGTGTCCCTGACCCAGCCCCAGCCCTGGCCCAAGGCCAGGGGTCGGGGGGCGGAGGGGGAAGCCCATTCCCTCCCTCAGCCAAACCGGCCCGTGCCTTGGTTTTCTCCCTCCATCAAGCCATCCAGCGCTGCAGTTTTCCCCTCATTTAAGTCAGCCTGCGCCACTGTTCCCTCCTTCTGCGTGGCCCCAGCTGGGGGCACCGATGCTGCGCTTGCAGCCGCAGCCAGCCCAGTCTCTCAGTGGCTGCAGCCATGTTGGTTGTGGTTCATTTTCTCCTGCTTGGCTTGTGGGCGTGGCTTGAGGGCATAGCTTGTGGCTCTAGCGGCAGGTCCCCGTCCTGTGCGGCTCCCATCCCAAGCGACGAGCAGGTCGGCCCTTCCAGTCCCACGTGCCGCACCCTCCCCCCTCCTCTGCCAGCCTCCCATGCGCCTTGGCCCCGCCCCCTTGCTTTGCGTCGCTTGCCCCCCCCTCCTGATTGGCTGGTAGCATAGGCAATCAGGAGCTAAGGTACGGTCACATTTGCATGTTACTCTTTTATTAGATAGGATTGCTTTTGATTTTGTCTGAAGGGTCTGGGTATTAGTTACCAAGACTTCTATTTGGACTTCTCCATCACAGCAGCTCTATTTCATGGGCTAAAACCCAATTTGGGGATTACTCCAACTGCCAAGTATGTCAATCTTAACTGTAACCTTCAGGAACTGAGGAAATGACCCCTAGATGTTCCCATGAACCCAGTGTAACCACTGTGAGCCAGGATTTGGCCAGAACTGTGTATGCTCTTATTCTTAACTGGGGAAGCCAAGATGATACTCTGAGTTTCCACATATCAATGTCAACTCAGAGCCTGTGCCTAATTTTCCTGAAGTGTCTGGATATTCTCTTGTTCTCGTTGCACAGTTAACTCAGAAATTGGCCTTGGTTCCTTACATACTTGTCATAGTGTTGTGGGGTCCTTTCCTCCAGTACCTGGCTACCTCTACAGTCAACAGGTTCTGAGCCTGAAAATTGGCTCAGAACTGGGAATAGGTAAAAGGGATCATGACACTTTTTACTATAGTGACCACCCTCTGTTGCCTTGTTCAGAAGTGCTTTCTGCTATGCTAGCTTTTAATAGGAAAGGTGGACAACCTCTGTAGGCTCTGACTGTTCAGAGGAATCTCGGGAGCCAAAATATTCGGGAGCATACATACAGCTGTCCCCACTTTGGACTTCCAACTGGTTCTGAAGCTTCTTGATGGTTGTTAAGTTCCAAATTTGGTGTCCAAGTTTCCATCCCCTCCCCAGGGTAGGAGATAAGGGCTTCTTTGGAGGCTCCTAAATAAGCCATCTGACCTACACAGTGAGTTTTCACTTGTTAACTGCTTGCAGGGTTTCATTAACCTTCTATAGACCATAGCACAACTTAATAATAGCTTGTATCCATTGTTTATACATATATGCACACTTTTGAACTGCCTGCAATTTTGCCCCAGCCAAGGCTTTCCTCTGCATCAGAATACTCTCCGCAGTCACAGATGGTGAAAGTTTTAGCAACCAGTCACCACATTCTACCAGAGATTACCCATGTGCCGAATACCACATGTGCTGAGAGGATCATTGACAGTTCTGATGAAGTGGGATAGGACTGATCTAATTTCCCAAACCCACATCTTATCACCTGCTTTTTCAGACTACTCTTTTTACTGAATCTATCACTGTTCCAAGAAACAGAAAACGGCATACAATTAAGACTACAAAAGTCCTCTGAAAAAAAAAGAAAGGAGGAGAAAGCAAGATTGAGAAAGAAGAGATTCAGAAGTAGCACAGATCTGGTAATAGCTCAGCCAACACAAAGTGGGGTTCTGGAGCAAATGCTGTCCTTGGAAATCCTACATGGGTAGAAATGTCCAGACCCTAGTGCCATCCCCATACTCAGTCATTGGTGGAGGGCTGCCAGGGGAGAGGTCACATCAACTGGAATGCTATAGCAGATCTTGAAAATGCTACTGATGGAGGCAGTTAGCTTAATATCATTCATTGCAGCCAAATGGACAAGTTCTATCTTAAATTTTATTGAGTTTTTATAGAGAGGAAGGGAAAGGAATAGAGAGTTAGAAACATCGATGAGAGAGAAACATCAATCAGCTGCCTTCTGCATACCTCTTACTGGGAATGTGCCAGCAACCAAGGTATATTCCCTTGACCAGAATCAAACCTGGTACTTTTCAGTCCGCAGGGTGAGGATCTGTCCACTGAGCAAACCAGTTAGGCTAACAAGTTTCTATTTTAAAGGGATGTCTAAGTAGTTCATTTCCCTACTGAGTGTCAACATCTAGTAAGAAAAGAACTTGATCAGGAGGAAGGCTGAAATATGGAGAACTGTTGAAAGTTGCTGAAAAAACAAACAAACAATTAGAACACTAGTTTTCCCCAATGCCTTATCATTAGGCAAAGGCCAACTGCAAACTGGAGTTTTATTGTAACAGCCATGCCCATCTGTTTACATATACCTATGGCTGCTTTCTTGCTACATACAACACAGAGTTGAGCAAATAGTACAGAAATGTTTGCTTACTCCTGATCTATGCTCTTGAGGTTATTTACACCTTTGCATTTTTATGTTACAACTACTATGAAATGATGTCCTGCTGCATGTCTCTTCCCAACTCTGCATTCAGGAAATCGCTTTGGTAACTTGAAATTGGCTGTGATGGAAGAATTTTTACCACAGAAATAAGCAAATGCTAGAATTCAGGACGTTTCCCGCCCCCTCCCCCCAAATAGCTGCTTCTTGTTAAACATTTGTCAGCAGCTATTTGCTGCGTGGTAAGTGCTGTGATCTGGATTGTATCTACCCCAAATGCATATGTTGAAGCCCTAAGCACCTCAGAATGTGACTACATTTGGAAATAGGATCTTTAAAGGATAAGCTAAAATGAGGTCATTAGAGTGAGCCCTAATGGAATTTGACTGGTGTCCTTAGAGTAAATTTGGAAACAGGTAGAAAAGGAAGACCATGTGAAGACTCAGGGAGAACACAGCCATTGGCAAGCCAAGAAAGGAGAGATGTTTCAGAAGAAAACACTGCTGACACCTGGATCCCAGGCTTCTAGCATTACAGAACTCCGGAAATAAATTTCTTGCTATTTAAATCACACAGTCTGTGGTATATTGTTTTGGCAGCCTTAGAAAATTATAACATAGTAAGTGACCCAAGGAAGTATCTACAGAAGTTTATTGAAAAGAGTTTCAAAGAGCTTTGATCTAGTGACTATCTGCACCCCAATCTTGTTACCCAACTGCATTTTGGTGTTTGGTCTAATTAGCATATTAGCTCTTTATTATATAGGAAGCTCTTTATTGTATAGGATGAGTTATTTCTTAATTTTAAAAGAAATTGAAAAATGAACATAGAAGTGAGGAAATTCATGTTGCAATTTTGAAATTCTGATTTATGCTCAGAATAAAACAACAACGAAAAGAAAAGAAAAGAAAACAAAAGAAAAGAAAAGAAAAGAAAAGAAATGGACATTTAAATCAAATACCTAATAACACCATTAGTTGTCAGGAGACAGATATTTGGGATACATTCTTGAACTTTGAGATTTTGGCAAGCATATATATGTATATAAAAGAAGCTCCCTTGCTACTTTTTCAGAAGAAAAAGAGTAGTTAGATACCTCTGCTCCTTCAAGGCATTTAAAAAAAATGTTATACTTTGTAAGTATAATACTTATAGTTAATGACATGAATTCATGACGCCTAATATGTTACATATTATTTCCTTAGGTAAACTTCTTACTGCAGTGATAGCCATGGTCTTTCTTGTAAAAATGAACAATGTTTGATCAAACTCACATAAATGTAGTATTTTAATGTATTTACCTCCTTTCTAAGTAAATGAATATTTATTGGGAGGAGGAGTAAAAATGTTATGTTAGTTTAAAATAAAAATGCTTTGTATTGGGTTTATTTCTTATCTTCACCATATAATTAACAGGAGAGGGCAGTCATAGACTACTTTTAAGATTTCTGTAGCTTACATATATTTCAGTGACAAAGCCTTATAATTCTGCTTTAAAAGCACTTCTTTCAGTAACGTGCTACATGCTATTTAAAATCATTGCTGATGAGTCATTTATACCTCTGATATATCCATTAGAGTATGAAGGGTCCTTAGTAAACATCTAAACTCTCATTTTATAGGTAAGAAAATAAAAACCTAAGGAGCTTATGTGATGTTCCCAAGATTACCTAGCCACTTGATGGCAGAGTTTGTTTAAATTTGTCCTTACTGTGCACACTTCCACACCCCTTCCCACACACACACACACACACACACCACTACCAAATGAACCACGTCTTTAATATGTGTCCATGAAATGGAAACTAGTTATGAACCTTGTAGTAGATTCAGAAGAATATGAAGAAATTTAGGTTTGAATAAGGTCAGGTTTACCCCCTCAGAATTTCTTAATAATAATTACTTATTTAAAAATTAACTTCCATTATCTGAATTTTTTATAAACAGGATGTCCCAGAAACACATATTTAAAACATAACAATTTTAGGTTTGTTTTGTACTATATGGTATTAAGTTTGGGTGATCTATAAAAATCATTACTTACAGCACATTATCACAACATGTATATATCTATTAAAATTATCCTTAGCAAGAACTGTTAGAGGTGTTGAAATTTGCTGGCAAAACTTTTATTTGTTATTGTTTAGATAGTTCTAAATAACAATGTAGCACCCATGATAACACTGCAATATTAGGAAATTGTAAAGATCAAAAGCATAGGAGAGACATTTTTACTGACTTTCTCTCAGACTCCTTCAACCTTGGATTTCCCATCCAGGCCTATGTTGTCTGTGCCTCTGAGATCTGAGTTGGAAAATTGTTCTTACTAGTAGATTCAGCAATAGCACCAGGTGCAGTTGTTTACCAACTTATTTGTTATATCACCAGAATGCTTCTGTCATCACTAATCAATTTTTATAATTCATTTACTGACAAACCAGAGAATCACCAAACACCTCCCCTCCCCCCCAACACACACACATGTGAACCTGTGGTGGATGCTATGACATGTAGATTCCAACCCTTTAAGGACTGAGACACTCATGCTACATCTGCCTACAGTGTTGGTTGCTAAATGCTCATAACCACATTCTTTTCTGGAAATTGATTTTGACCTAAAGAAGCTACTGCATCACCCTCTCTGTCAATGTGAGGGTATAAAGACTTGGCCCCCTTGCTGTAATTCACAACTTCTCTGGAAGGCTTCAGTGCTCTAATATGTCCATGAAGGCCTCTGTTACAATTTCATCTCCCTCTGTCCATCCTACCTCTCGTAAATCTTGTTTCCAAGAGTAACTATCACCCCCAGCATGCCTCTTACATGTAGATCTTAGAGTCTGTTTCCCAGGATTCCAACCTGCAACAGAAAGCATATATTTGTACATGAAAATAAAGGAAGAGAAAGAAATAAATTTGAATGAGTTGATTAATTTTGGCTGTCACATGTGGCATAATGATGGAGGAAAGAACAAGAAAACAAGGCCTAGATATAAAATTCCTTTTCTTAAGTACCACTAGTCCTATTTTATCTATAGTCCTTTTACTGCATTATCTTCTCCCATTTACCCCTTAATTTTAGATTACCTCATCTTTCCATTCTTCACTCTCTCTTCTTTGTATGATGCCTTTGCATTCAAATTAGGCCTTTAAAATTAATCATCACTTACACACAAACGGATTCCTAAATCTTTAACTCTACTCTAATCTCCTTTCTGAGATCTATATGAGTATTTCAAAAGGCCTTTTTAATTTCTCAATTTGAATTTTCTACAGACACTTCAAAGTCATTGTGCTCAAACTAACTTATAAAGGTAATGTGTCTATGGGGTAACAACTATTTCCCCACGAGTCTCCATTTCTTTTTAATACAATCACTATCTTCCCAGTTCCCCAAAGTAAATTACCTTAATCATTTTTATTCTTCCTCCATACCATACAACAATTAGTCACCAAGTCTTGAAAAGTCTTATCAGAAATATGTCTAAAATAAGTTTTTTTTATGCTTTATTCAGGTCCTCACTTTTTTTTTTTTAAGATTTATAACCTACCTACATATCTAATTTTATTTATTTAACCATCCTCCTATTTTCTCTTTCAACCCTGTACTTCTTAATCAGTCTAACTCACCTGTGCTATTTACCTGTATGCCTATAAAATGAACTACCCAATGGTATTTACAGAAATAATTCTAGGCTGACTTGTTATATGTGTCCTTAGTTCTCATTCCATTTTTCTACTTCCTAAACTTAGCAATTATGTCTAAGTTTTGGCTCTGACATCTTGAATCTTGGGATTCTGACTTGGCTTTCTCTTTTCTGGGCCTCTGCAGGTAATGTAGTCAGCAGCATCAATCACATGCCCAATAGTCTACCGCCCAGGCAGCTTAACACCCAATCACTATGTGGGAATAATGGAAATCTTGCTGCTAACTGTTGATTCTAGAAGTATACTCTTCTTAAAGATACATGTAAAAATACACTTGAAACTTGATTTTATTTTTATTTTTTAAAATTTACCAAATCTTTATTGTTCAGATTATTAATTACAATGTTCCTCTTTTTCCCCCCTATAGCTCCCCTCCACCTGGTACCTATCACACCCTCCACCCTTACCACCTCCTCACTGTCCTCATCCATAGATGTATGATTTTTGTCTAGTCTCTTCCTGCACCTCCCACACCTCTTTCCCCCGAAGAATTGTCAACCATTCCCTTTCTATGCCCCTGATTCTATTATATTCACTAGTTTATTCTGTTCATAAGATTTTTAATTCACTTGATTTTTAGATTCACTTGTTGGTAGATGTGTATTTGTTGTTCATTCTTTTTTTTTTTTTTTTTTTTTTACCTTTTTCTTCTTCCTCCTCTTCTTAACGAATACCTTTCAGCATTTCATATAATACTGGTTTGGCAGTGATGAACTCCTTTAGCTTTTTCTTAGCTGCAAAGCACTTTATCTGACCTTCAATTCTGAATGATAGTTTTGCTGGGTAGAGTAATCTTGGTTGTAGATTCTTGTTCTTCTTCACTTTGGATATTTCTTGCCATTCCCATCTGTCCTGCATAGTTTCTTTTGAGAAATCAGCTGACAGTTGTATGGGTGCTACCTTGTGGGTAACTAATGGTTTTCAGCTGACAATCATATGGGTGCTCCCTTGTAGGTAACCAACTGTTTTTTTCTTGCTGCTTTTAATATTCTCTCTTTGTCTTTTGCTCTTGGCATTTTAATTATGATGTGTCTTGGTGTGGTCCTCTTTGGATTCCTATTGTTTGGGGTTCTGTGCACTTCCTGAACTTTTAAGTCTATTTCTTTCACCAGGTAGGGGAAGTTTTTGGTCACTATTTCTTCAAATAGGTTTTTAGTATCTTGCTCTCTCTCTCTTTTTCTGGCACCCCCATAATTCGGATGTTGGTATGCTTGAGGTTGTCCCAGAGGCTCCTTCCACTAGCTTCAATTTTTTGGATTCTTTTTGCTTCTTGCTTTTCTGGCTGAGTGGATTTTGCTTCTTTGTATTTCAAATCTTTGACTTGATTCTTGCAGTCCTCTAGTCTGCTTTTAGGTATCTGTATATTTTTTTTATTTCTGTCAGTGTACGCTTAATTTCTAGTTGGTCCTTTTTCATATTCTCGAGGGTCTCATTAAATTTATCGGCCTTTTCTAGGAGCCTCTTGAAAAACCCCATAACTGTGGTTTTGAACTCTATGTCCAGTCGTTTTTTTCCCCTCCATTTCTTTCAAATGTGATTTGTTTCCTTGTCTCTGCATTGTGGCTGCTTTTCTGAGTTGGTCCATTAGCTTTGTGTGGCAGATGTCCTCTAAGGGACAGTGGCTCAGCCTCCCCAGTTACCTGAGATGGATACTCTTGGTACACCCCTTTATGGGTTGCACAGTCTTGTTGTAGTTAAGTCTAGATTGTTGTGGTATCACTGGGAGGGTTTGACCTCCAGGCCAATTGGCTGTGAGAATCAACTGTGTTTATGTTGGGGAGCCTCTGTGCTCAGCTTGGATGGGCCAGAGTCTCCGGGCTGAGCAGACAGCATTGGTCTCCTGTCAGCCCCGCCCTAAGCAGGGCCCGGGTTACTGTGACCCGAGGCAATGGCTGCAAACCTCTGAGAGAAAGCTGCCCCTGAGCTCTGCCTGCTGCCAGACAGTTCAGTTTCTCTCCAAATGAGTCTGCACAACCAAATTCTCACCCAGAACTGGAAAACAATGCAGTAGCTCCCGAGTTTACGTGTCCTCTTTGTGAGCTCCAGCACCTCTGAAGCTCTCAGAGCTCAGTGTTTCCTCCTCACCATCCAGTTTCATCCCATATGAGTCTGGGTCCCCCGAGACTTGCCCAGAACTGGGGGTCAGTGCAGTGGGATGCCTTTGTTTCCCTCCCCATTCGAGAAAACTAGCTGGGTATTCAGCTGCCTGCCCTTTCCACTTGTGCATGGCTCCGCACCTCTTTCTCCGAGCATCTCTGCAACTCTGCCCTCCATGGCTCCTCTGAGTCACAGTGTCCTTTTATTTTTCCTTCTATTTGTGGAATTTCCACTCAGCCAGCTTTATGGTGGTTCTGGATAATGTCCGTTTTGTCTTTTAGTTGTAGTTTTGAAATTGTTGTGCAAGGCAGCAGTATGGGTGTTTACCTAATGTCGCCATGTTGGTTCCTCCAAAACTTGACTCTAGAGAGAGGAAGTTGGGGGAGAGAAACATCGATTTGTTATTTCACTTATTTATGCATTTACTGTTGATTCCTCATGGCCAGGGATCAAACCTACAACCTTGGGGTATCAGAACAATGGTCAGCTACCTGACCAGGGCTCAAAATACACTTTAAATTAGCAATTTTTTTTAAACAAATACTTTTTACGTCTACATTATATGTTAGATGCTGTTCTGGCTACTAATATATGACAGTCAACAAAAGTTCTTACACTCAGAGGTGTAAAGGCATCTGTTGAAGCCCAGAGATGAGGCAGGGGACTGTTGACCATAGTACTTGTACGTGAACACCTGGCTGAACGAGTGTGTTGAAAAGAACTGCTTGTCCTGCAAGTGCCAGCATTTTCTCCCAGAGCTATTCAAGGGTTCTGCAAGCCCTCACTGTATCATCTCCTCCAACACATCCTGGGCTCAATAAGAAAAACTGCCTTTCTTGCTTAACTAGCTGTAAATTCATATGGAAGCCCAAGATTCATAATTGGCATGTTTAACAGGGTGACATTTTACAATATTATACCGATACAACTTAGTGCTTCTTCGCAGTCTTTTTTCTCCTGGGTTTGAGGCTTATTACACAAAAGGAGCCAAAGGCTATTGCACAAAAGAAGCTACACCAGAAAAGGGCATTGATGAGCTTTAGACTCAAAAGCTGACTTTCCTGACCTCTCTAAGACGGTAATTGTCTTGCAAAACTTAGGGAGTGAAAAGGTATTCTCAAACTCCTTTAACATATCAAAAGCTAAGCCAAAATACCCAGGCTTTCAAAGCATCAGTAAGCACAATAGGAAATATGTGTTATGACATTCAGTATATAGGTTATAGCTGAAACAAGTTTCACAAAAACCTTACTCTTACTCCTTGCAATGAATTTTTATATACCTTGTCCACTACAATTTCATTTATTTTTAATATGCTATTTACAACACTGAATTGTGATCAAAGTTAAGGAAAACTAGCCTAGGGCTTTTCAAAAGAGAGGCTTCAATGAAAAAGAAGAGAAGTTTAGTCATTTTCTGGAGAGGATGGAAGGGGGTTGAAGGCAGGGTTTAGGAAGAGTATTTGAAGGATCGGAGTGTCAAAATTCTTGGTGTGGAGTATAATTGATCAGGGGGGAAATGTATTTTTTTGGAGAGTGAAATTGTATTAATGTATGTTACAAAACAAGATATATCAAGCCACTGAGTTCAAGTCACCAAGACACTGTGAAAAATAGATAAGAATGAGGCAACTGCAGAATGTTTACATTCTTATGACGATAAGCATAGGATGAACTAAAACCACAATCGGAGATTAACCAAAAGGACAGGCTATACACTGTAGAGCAAGCATGTCAAACTCAAAGACTAACACAGCTAAATAAACAGGGTTTAAGTTTATGTGGGCCACAAAAAAACTCAAAAGCTTTAATTTTCATAGAAACATAGGTTTATTTCGATAGAGATATGCTGAATACAAAGGGCTGAAATAAATGAGTAATCGTTAACATAAAATAATAGAACATTTTAATAAAAATTTATATTTTTTCTTGAACATTAACTTACCAGACACTGAAAAACTACACAAATTAATAAGCATAAAGCAAATAAACTTATATTTCTTCTTTTCTGAAAGCAAATATTTCCTGTTGTGCACACCAAACAAGTCAGTACAAGACTAATGGTGTGGCCATCAGATGCTATTTGCTGCTAGTATTAGTGGAGAGAAATGGTGAGCCTGTGCCTAAGGCACATAAGGGAAATGAATGCAACACAATTATCAGCCATTAGCAAATGTAGTTTGTTATTAATAATTATGTATAACAGTATTGTAAACCGTAAGTTATAAAATTAAGTTGAAATTTTTATTAAAATGTTTCTTAGCCCTAACCACTTTGGCTTAGTGGAAAGAGCATTGGCTTGTAGACTGAGGGTCTTGGTTTCAGTTCCGGTCAAGGGCACATGCTCAGGTTGTGGGCTCAATCCCCAGTGAGGGGCATGCAGGAGACAGCAGATCAATGATTCTCTCTCATCATTGATGTTTCTATCTCTCCTTCTCCCTCTGAAATCAATAAAAATATATATTTAAAAAAAATCACGTTTCTTACATACAATTATATTGGCTGGCCTGTGGGCCATGAGTTTGACATGCTTGCTGTAGAGGCTCCACTCTTGATGGCCTAGGCCCATGGTCTGCAAACTATGGCTCGCAAGCCATATGTGGCTCTTTGGTCCCTTGAGTGTGGCTCTTCACACTCAGCCTGGGCGAGTCTATTTTGAAGAAGTGGTGTTAGAATTTTGTTATAGTAATAGTAATAAGGATAAAATACAATATAGAATAAGTATTAAAGTGTGGAATTAAAGTGTGATATCTGAAAGTGTGAAATGAAATGTAGTGTGGAATATAATGTAAACAAATTGAAAAGAACCTTTGAGTGGCCTGTATGTAGAAAATAAAGTGACCTGTACCCCATATGTAAGACCAGATAGATAGCAAGGCTCCTGGGATCCGCTGATAAGACACACTGAAGACCCCCAGCACAGAAAAAGAGGAAGGAAACAGAGGAGGTCAGAGAGGCTGTCTGCTCCTCCACAGTTGGTCCCTCTCCACCCCCCTGCCTGCAATTGCCCGAGCTCTGCTGTGGACTGTAAGTCCAAACTGTGAGCAGTGAAGCCAAGGCCTCAAACGAGACGCCGAGCTGCAGCTGCAACGCCCAACATCCAGTGTCTGTGTGTCTGTTGGCACGGATCCCTGGGGCCCTGCCGAAGTCTTGAAACCACCAGGACTCTGGTAAATAAACCGTGCGTGATTCGTCCATTGCATGTCTGTCTCCTGTATAATTTATGCTCGGCCAATATTGAGTAAGTACCTTGGGTCGTACGTGTTAGTGTCTGTTTAGAGACTGGCTGAGGCACCTGTGCTTACGTCCCTAAAAGAGAAATTGGGACAGATTTCTCAAAAGAAATTTCAATCGTTGTACTGTTGATATTTGGCTCTGTTGACTAATGAGTTTGCGGACCACTGACCTAGGCAATGGATAATGATATTTTAAAGAAAGAAAATGAAGTAATTCTTAGTGGTAGAGTACCGGGGGTCTAGTTAGTGTCACTTTGAGAAAAAACTAGGCAGCAATTTTAGGAGTGAAGGATAAGGAAGTTGTGTAAGAAAGATGAGAACATAAAAATGATATGCCTAATACCTGGGGGCCTCAGGCCTGTTTTAATTAACTGACAAGGTTGTGTTCACTATAGATATTGCCTCATGAGTGTGTCCTATCCTACAGCTTTGAGAAACAAATGGATTAGGCTAGGTTTTCCTAGGTTGGATTAAATTTAGGTTATTTTCTTTCTTGCTTCCCAAAAGGATAGGGGCTCACCAGAAAGATGGGATAGGTTATAGAAAGTGAAAAAGACATTGTCATTGTATAGTAATACTAGAGATCTGGTGCATGAAAATTCATGCACTGGATGGGAGGTCCCTCAGCCTGGCCTGCACCATCTCACTGTCTGGGAGCCCTCAGGGGCAAGAAGCAATCCAGCGATCAAGGGAAGGCGATACTCCTATCATACCTCTGCTGCTGCCACTGCCGGCAGGGCAAGCCTCAGATGGCCCTTGTTACCTGAGCCTTGGGCAACCCTGGGCGACAGGGCAGTTGCCATCCAAGGCATGCCTGCACCTTAGGTGTTGGTTGGGCAGCCGCCATCCAAGGTTTGCCTGTGCCTTGGGCTGGCTCTGGGTGCATTCAAGAAACATCCCCAGCACCTTAAAAAGATTCCTGGCACATTCATATATTTTTTTGAATGAATGAATACAGAATCTAAAAAGTGACACAGTCTCTTGCTAATTAAGCAGAGATATAGAAATGATTTTATTTAGATAACCTGCAGCTTCCCATTGTGAAATTATATGTGAGTTTCTGGCCATGACTATGCTCGAAGTGTCCAACCTCTCCTAACAGAACAATTTGCATGTCTCTCTTGAAGAGTGTGAAAGCAGAATTTAGGTTTTTGTGGCAGCAACTGGCCCGCACTTATGGCTTAGATCAGGAGGACCTCAGGAGAGCACTGACTGGGAAACTGGCCCAAAATATGAGTCCATGATTTGGCCACAGTTAGCAATAAAAGACAATTAGGCAGAAACAGCAAGTGGAGATTATGCCTTTTAGTTACTGGTAGTGAGCCAGACATAGTCCCAGTCAAGTCCTAAACTAGACAAAAACACCTTGATCCATGATTCAGAGGAGCTTAATTGTACCCTCATGCTCATGTTGCTTTAGAAATTTCATATGTTCCCTTTTCCAACACAGTGCCCTATGCTATAGCTCCACCCAGTCATCTTCTTTGGATTAGGAAATCCTGGAGAACTTTCTTCGTTTACCCCAAACCTTTACCCGCTTTGAAAAACCATTCCTGTGGATTTCATGAAATACTTGCATCTCTTCAAAAATCACATCACAATCTTGCTAAATGCACTCAGCAAAATGGCAGAATTTAATCTCTTCACTCCAATTACCCTAGTCATTGTAAAATGATTTAGTTAAAAAAAATTGCCTAACACTGATAACCTACCATTTGAGCCCTTTCTCCTCATGCAGTCACTGCTCAAAGTACTCCATCTCCATATCCACTTGACCATCACTGACCATCTTAGACCGTTACTACAACAATCATGTTCTAGAAGATTTTTTTCACGCTACATACTTTTCAGTGCCAAGGCATAGTCTGCTACAATTTTTAAAGTTTCAAAGAGTGTATTGTCCTACCCATTCCGCTAATCACATCACTCATTGCCATCACAACTTCCATCCCTACTTCCCCGTTTTCTGCCCCTCTAAGAACAAGTCTCTGTTTGATTACATGGATGAGCTGCTCAAGAAAACCTGCAGGATCTCCTCTGCACTTAGACATTTCATGTGTTAGCTTAGCCTGCACAGTCTCTTTCAGATCAGGCATCAGCTTTTTTTAGGACTTTGCCTCTCTTCCAGTGTTAAGTTTGGACTGATCCCACCAGCTTTAATCCAGGAGTGATTACATGGTTCAGTCAGAAAATCACATTAGCCTAGCCACAGAGCTTGGGTCATGGGTAACTACACAACAGACGACAATTTCTGAGTTATAAGCTGGAACTTTAGGAAGCAAAAAAGCTTTCCTTACAACAGATTTAAACCTAATAATAAAAATCTTGACCTGCTGGTGGAGAACCTATCTGAGATTGAAACTAATGCAGAGGAAAATAGACTTGAGACATAGCTTAACAATATTAGTTCAGCAATTGCTATGTGTTAATTAACCATACAACCATTTCATCCAACAATAACACCTTAGGGGCAAGGTCAACATTTATCATTCCCAATCTAAAGATGAGGTGAGACTGAATTTTCACCCAAAGTTTCACAGCTAATGTTGAAGCTGAAATTTTGATCCTAGGCAGTCTAGAACCTGTGTTCATTACCACTTTGTTACACTGCCTAAATATATTCTTTTGTTAAGAGAGAGAGAGAGAGAGAGAGAGAGAGAGAGAGAGAGAGAGAGAGAGAGAGAGAGAGAGGAGAGAGAGAGAAACTGAGACCTTACTATTTGTCTTTGAGTCCTTGGATCTAATCATGCCTGAAATCTTGAACTTCTTGATTTTTTTTTTTTTAGGTAAGCAAAGAAATCACTCTCCCTTCCCTGTCTTTGTCAGAAGTCCATTTGACTGCTAAAATTGGAAAAACTGAGTAATATGCTCTCCAATATGCAAGGATCACTATAAAGTATATAGAAACCTACACCAAACATCAAGAGAGATGACTGCCTGGGAAACATTGGATGGCTGTTGCTATCTTATAGGCCTTTACATTTGCACCTGTTTGAAAACAATTCAGAAGGTTCTTCAAGATAAGTCATTGAATTAACCAAACCCTTTCATATTTCCCCTGAATTTACTACTGCTCTTTTATGCTATTATTTATCTCTTCATGCTAACATATATCCTGCTGTATGTACATCTAGGGCCTAAGCTTTTTTTGATGGGGAAATCAGAGGACATAGGAAAAACAGTGCCCTGGCAGCTGGTGTGCTGCAACCCTGCCTCCCATATCAAGGTTTTCCCTGAATGCATAGCAGCTTTTCCTTAGATTATGCCAAAGAAACTCAGACTGAGCCCCGTTTGGCAGGGAGATCTGAGTCAGATATACTGACCAGCTAAACTCTGTGCTTTATACCCATACACCATGAACACCAAGTACATGACTTGACCCTGCTTACTTGTTCCCTTTCCGTGCCTGCTTTGATCCTATATTTAACTGATTCCTGATTCTTAGAGACATCTCTTATTTATTATCCTACTTCTATGGGTAAGGATTTCTTAGTCAGTATTACAAAATGAACACTCCATAAAGGAAAATATTGACAAATATTTACTATGGATAATATTAAAATTAAGAATTTCTGTTCATTAAAAGATACCATTAAGAGACTGAAAAGGAAAGTGATTAAGAAAAGACATTTTCAGTGCTTATTTTTTAAAAAAGAAACCCTACAAAGAAAGGTAACAATAGAAAAATAGATAAGAAGCTTGAATAGTTACATTTAAAATATGATGTTCAATTGATCAACAAATATATGATAAGACACACATCATTCGTGAATATAAGAATGCAAACAATGTGTTAGCATTACCTAGTAATCAAAATGCTTAAATATCAGTACTGAAAATTGATGTGGATTTGGATACTAAGCGTTGATGTTGATCTAGAACTCTCATACATATTTAATAGGAATATAATTGGTACAACAACTTTGGAAAAATGATACTATCTCTAAAATAGAACATATATACCCTCTGTGAACAGCAATTTTAGTCTTAGGTTTACACCCAACAGAAATGCACATACATATCAAAACTATACTGAAGATTCGTAACAGCATTATTTGTTATGACTGCAAACTGTGAGCAACCCAGATAAAATTAGAATCTATGCTAATAAAAGGGTAATATGCTAATTAGACCAGATGTTTTCCAGACAAAGCCATGGTGGTGGGGGCTGAAGCAGAGGCAGGGGTGATCAGGCCAGCAGAGGAGGGCAGTTAGGGGCAATCAGATCATTTTGGGGAGGAAGTTAGGGATTCTCAGTCTGGCAGGCAGAGGTGGTTAGGGGCAATTGGGCCAGCAGGGGAGCAGTTAGGGATGATCAGGCTATCAGGGGAGCAGTTAGGGGGCGATCATGCCAGCAGGGGCACAGTTAAGGGGAGATCAGGCTTGCAGGCAGAGGTGCTTAGGGGCAATCAGGCTTGCAGGCAGAGGTGGTCAGGGGTGATCAGGCTAGCAGGGGAGCAGTTAGGGGTGATCAGGCAGATAGGCAGTCGAGCAGTTAGGAGCCAGAAGTCCCAGATTGTGGGAGAGATGGCTGTTCAACTGCTGGTTTAGGCCAGATCTCGTGAAGGTTCCTGGATTGGAGAGGGTGCAGGCCAGCCTGAGGGACCCCCTCCCCCTGTGCATGAATTTCATATACTGGGCCTCTAGTGGATAAATGAAAAGAAACGTAATATACATACCTTCATACATACATACACATAACGGAATACTATTCAGCCTTTACAGAAAAGGAAAATCTGTAATATGCACCAACATGGATGGACCTTGAGGACATTATGCTAAGTGAAATAGACCAGATACAGAAAGACAAATACTGCATGATTCCATGTGTATGAAGTATCTAAACACAGTCAAATCCATAAAGTCAAAGGCTGGAGTGGTTGTACCAGAGGCTGGTTGGAGGGCAAAATGGGGAGTAATTAATCAACAAGCTTAACGTTTCAATTAAGTAAGATGAATAAGCTCAAAAGATTGGTCGTACCACATTGTACCTAGTTAGCAATAATACATGGGTGGGCAAAAATAAATTTACATTTGTAATACAAATAAATGAATGCAATAATCCTACATAATAAAAGCCTAGGTTGTGTCATGCCCTCACGTGACATAATCACAAGATGGCCACCACAAGATGGCCGCATGCATAGCGGAGGCAGGGCCCAGCAGCTGCTCTGCACAGTGATGCCTGGGATCCTGTAGCTCTGCATGGCATGGAGCAGGCAGGTCCCAGTGGAGAGGCAGGTTGCAGCAGGGGAAGGCAGCTGTGGGTGATCAGGCTGCAGGGGAGGGCCATTAGGGGCAACTGGGCCAGCAGGGGAGAACATTGGGGGCTACCAGGCTGGCAGGGGAGGCCAGTTGTGGGCGATCAGGCCAGCAGGGGAGTAGTTAGATGTCAATCAGGCTGCAGGGGACTGGTTAGGGGGTGATCAGGCTGGCAGGCAGGTGAGCAGTTGAGAGCCAGCAGTCCTGGATTGTGAGAAGGATGTCAGACTGCCAGTTTAGGCTTGATCCCTGACTGGCAGTCAGACATCCCCTGAGGGGTCCCAGATTGGAAAGCATGCAGGCTGGGCTGAAGGACACCCACCCCACCCCAGTGCACAAATTTCATGCACTGGGTCTCTAGTAAAATAATAATAAAATGTGGATAAATAATGTTTGGTGTATTAATAAAATAGAAAACCATTCAGCAGTGAAGATGAACATCTCCTATAGTTACATATATAATATAAATGATTCCCTCAAATATAATATTGACTGAAAGAAATCAGACATCAAATAATATAACTGTATGATTCTATTAATATAAACTTCAGTTACTAAATATTATAAGTTAGAATAGTGTTTACCTTTGAGGGCTAGAAAACAGATAGGTCCATCTAGCTCCAGAACATCTCTGGTAACAAACATACTATCCTGGCTAAGTGCTTAGGAGGTAAGTCTGCCCTCTACCTCAGGTTCTGCTCCAGCACACGAGCAGGTTCCTCAATCTGTGCACCTGACCCAACCAAGGAAATGGGGTGGAATTAAAAAATGGTTGGCAACTCTAATAGTTGATAACTGAGTGCCCCATGTATGTGAAGACCTATTTGTTCATATTGTTTCCTTGATCATAGATTTCCCTTCTCTCCCCACAGAGAAACAAATACTTGTGATTCAAAACATATATGGCACCACCTGAGGCCAAAAAAAAAAAAAAAAAAAAAAAGAGGTAAAAGGTTTTATAAAGACCTGTCATTAACTCTAGGCTTGAGACTTTTAAGCTGTATGCACTTTGTCATCATTTAACTTTTCACCTTTAGTTTCTCATCTATGAAATGAGAATAATGATATTCAGCTCTCATTCTGTTACCATAAAAGATGGTATGGTAACAATTCATTAGGTATTGTCTTTCTTTGCTTTTCTTTTCCCTGGTAGTATTAGTTACTTTCTGCTTTGTACTCCTTTAACCCCTACTTGGACCAATTTTGAAGCCATTAATTTAATAAATTTATTTAGTATTCCTTGGGTACCAGGAATGAAGTTTACAAAAATGAGTAAGATGTAATTGACATACAAAGAAATCACTAATTCGACCAGCAATAGAAAATTATCAAATAATAAAATAATCTAATGGAATAATTAAAAAATAAGGTCATATATGCAGAAGAGACTGTAGTTTTAAAGAAGGGGGAGGGAGAGAGAGAGAATAACTAGTAATAAGCAATAATCGTGTTGATCTAAAACCCATTAGGATATGTCAGTGGAAGGAAGAAAAGAAAAATAATATTTGAAACATTAAAAATTGGAAACTTTCTTCCTAATAGATATTGTCCATAAAGAATAATACAATGGGAAGCTATTTTGAATAGTATTTGTTTCCTAACACATACTATTTGTTAGGAAAAACCTGCCAATATTTTATCAATCTAATGGTATGTGCTTCCAATTGGATTAGATTAAAAGCGTTTCAAAAATTCCAACAAATAAAAACAAAAACAAAACATCACACTACTAAAATAAATTTATCAGATGATTTGTAATTAAAAATCAGTTTTACAAAGCATCCTGATTGTAATTTTTTAATGATGGGATTCTGTGACTGCTTTTTTTTCCCTTAAGATAAGCAGCTCAATCTTGGAAGGAGAAGGAGAAGGAGAAGGAGAAGGAGAAGGAGAAGGAGAAGGAGAAGGAGAAGGAGAAGGAGAAGGAGAAGGAGAAGGAGAAGGAGAAGGAGAAGGAGAAGGAGAAGGAGAAGGAGAAGGAGAAGGAGAAGGAGAAGGAGAAGGAGAAGGAGAAGGAGAAGGAGAAGAAGGAAAGGAGAAGGAGAAAGGAGAAGAAGAAAAGATATGCTGGAAAATGGCAATTGTTACTATAAAGCAGGAAGGTTATAAATGTTTCAATGATTAGAGAACCATTTTTGATGCTCCATGGCTTTTCAACAGATTACTGACTCCGTAGTGGGGCATAAATCTTGAAAATACACACAACTTGAAATTTGGTGCTATTGTTATGAACTATTTAAATTACAAAGCTTTCCTCTGACCTTTGAATAAAACATCTAGTACGCAATTTACTTAAGATATACCTTATGCATATTAACTGCTATCATACATATAAACTTTTACTGTAGCAATGTAATATAAGGACATTTTTATACAATAGAAATGAACCAAGGAGCCCTTTAAAGTTAAATATGAACTACTTGGGGAGAAAAAGAATAAAACATTTTAGCAGAATGCCCCAAGGTGATCTGGAAAGACTTATCCTAAAACAATATTTCTTTAAGCAGATCACATATGCTGCTGATGTTATTAAGCCCTGAACTAAGATTACTAAATAGAGACTAAAAGTTTATGTTATAAAAATAAATTACATACTTACAACTGTAGATGTATAAAAAGCGAGAGGGGGGATGTAAGTCTGCTCTGGAAGATTCATAGCTTACCAAAGATAGAAATTGATTCTAGAGTTGTTAATCAATGGCAGGTATGGGAGAATCTGCTTATAAAAAACAGAGTAATCATACTGGGGAAAATAAATTCGGGAGAAAGAAAGAAAAAACAAAGGTAAAATCATGGAACATCACAATAACTATTTAATAGGAACAGATATTCTAAATATTAAATTCCTAGATTTTGATGTTTGGAAGGAGAGTTTACACAAATGTTTGGAATATAACTTCATCCAGAACAACATTAGCACCTTGAACATTTCTTTTTATAATCTCATTCATTTGCTTATGAGTTTCCATTGCCACTTGGGAGTAACCTAACACCAATAAACAAGCACCATTCCTGAACAATCAAGAGATCAGACTTGGGAGAGGTAAACCCAAACCCAGGCTAGGTAGGAATGTGGAAGGATGTGAGAAATGAAGCAAGTTTATAATCCCACTTAGAAGAGAGTTCATGAAGAATTAGTAACAAACTTGGGGTTCAATAAATGAAGAACTTAGGTTGGTCTAGAGAATTTCTTATTTCATTGCTAACTCCAGAGTTCTGTGATTCTAAGTGTCAAAGAAAGAACATAAATCTTTCTTTGTAGTGTAGTGAAAACAGTGATTCTTTGTATTAGTTTAGTTGGAATGCTAGCCATTCTAACAGATAAACACCAAATTTTAGTGGCTTAACATTGAATTTATTCCTGACTCAACAATCTCATATCAGTGGCCTTGCTTTGGAGGCTTTTCAAATATTTTTTCAAGGACCCAGAGTCTTTAAATTCTCCAGTACCTCTCCAGTCACATAGCAGATTGAAATCCTTCCATGGGAAGTTTTCATGGGTCAGGCTGCAAGTGGCTCATGTCATTTATGCACATATCCCTTTGGCTAGAGCTCAGTTTTATCACACATTTCATTGCAACAGAGACTGGGAAATATTGTCTATCTGTGTGCTTAGGAAGAGATATGGGTTTGTGGGCATCTAGATAGTGTCTGCCAACTTTTTGTAACAGTCAACAATTTTAAAGAATATTGAAGTATAGCCTTAGTCAAGAAAGAAATTTTTATACACACACAATTGCTTCAGTGAATTTCTCTTGGTCTTTACTGTCGACTCCTCTATCTCTCTCTCTCTCTCTCTCTCTCTCTCTCTCTCTCTCTCTCTCTCTCTCCCCTCTCTCTTGGATTAACAATCTTATTAAATAATCTTATTCTATTATCCTTGGATTTATTTGTTCTATAACTTCAGGATTCAAGGAAGGACAACTTCTCTGGTAAACATCCTCTAGCATAAACCTGATTTTTTTTTTTTGCTAATCATCACCCAAGGATATTTTCCCATTGCTTTTTAAAATATATATTTTTATTGATTTCAGAGAGGAAGAGAGAGCGAGAGAGAAAGAGAGAGACAGAAATGGCAATGATGAGAATCACTGATCGGCTGCTTTCTGTAAGCCTCCTTTTGGGGAACGAACCTGCAACCTGGGGATGTGCCCTTGACTGGAACCCTTCAGTCCGCAGGCCAACACTCTATCCACTGAGCCAAACCAGCTAGGGTTCCATTGTTTTTAGAGAGACATTGAGAAGAAAAGAGGGAGGAGGAAGAGAGAGACATTGATGTGAGAGAGACACATTGATTGGTTGCGTCCTGGTTGTACCCCAACCAGGTCCAAGGATGGAACCTGCAACCCAGATATATGCCCTTGCCTGGGAATTGAACCCACCACTCTTAGGTTTGAGGGTCGATGCTCTAACCAGTAAGCAACACTGGCCAGGAGTAGCATAAACCCAATCCTTATGTATTACTTCATTTTAACAACAGGGAGATATTAAGTATTATTGTAATAATCTGCCTTTCTTTGGCATCAAGTCTGCTTATAGATGATACCCTGACAGTGTTGTATCAATAGCCTCTAAAAATGTGATCACATTAAACTATGTGTTGCCCTACAGTTTTACTATTGTTTCCATTTTTTATGCATTCAAGGTAGAATAGTCTCCAGCAAATTATTGACAAGTGTTTTTTCCCTCACAGCAGACCTTAATATAGTTTACAAAGTGTTCCCTCAGATAATTCAAGTGGCCACCTGGCACTGTAGATCATTATTACAGTATTGTTAACTCTACTGTATTTCCTATGCTTCATCTTATATCCTCATGCCTATTTTGTAACTGCCAATAGTACTTCTTAATTCCATCACCATTTTTTACTGCATCCCTCACAACCCTTCCCCTCTGGCCTCCATTAGTTTGTTCTCTATATCTGTAAGTTGGTTTCTATTTTGTTTATTCACTTATTTTGTTCTTTAGATTCCATATTCCACATATTCCATATATAGAAAGAAGTAATATGCAAATTGACCCTTATGCCTTAACAAGATGGCTGCCTGTGAACAGGCTGGCAGGGGGTTAGTGAGGATGACCAAATGACTCACCAGCAGGCTGCATAGGGTGACCAGGCCAGCAGATGGGGCAGTTGCGGGTAACCAGGCCAGCAGGGGGGCAGTAAGAGACGATCAGGCTAGCAGGAGGGTAATTAGGGGAACCAGGCTGGTGGGGGGATGCATTTGGGGTGACTAGGCTGGCAGGGGAGCAGTTGGGGTGATTAGGCTGGTGGGGAGGGGCAGTGAGGGGCAACTAGGCCAGTGGGGGGGCAGTTGGGAATGACCTGGCCAGAAGAGGGGGACAGTTAGGGGTGATTAGGCAGGTAGGCAGGTGAGCAATTAGGAGCCAGAAGTCCAGGATTGTGAGAGGGATGTCTGACTGCTGGTTTAGGCCTGATCCCCGGGATTGGGCCTAAACTGGTGGTTGGACATCCTCCAAGGGGTCCTGGATTGAAGAGGGTGCAGACTAGGCTGAGGGGGACCATCCTCTCCCCCCTCCCCCCATGCACAAATTTCATGCACCAGGCCTCTAGTAAGTGAAATAATATGGTGGTATTTGTCTTTTTCTGTCTGGCTTATTTCACTTAGCATAATACCCTTTAGGTCCACTCATGCTGTCGCAAATAGTAAGATTTCATTCTCTTTTAAGGTTAAGTAATAGTCTATGGTATATGTCCCACAATTTGTTTTATCCACTTGTGTCAACTCATCTCTTTAAAATGCTTTGTATTTCTCCTTAAAAATCACTGGCTGGTATTAAGGTTAAAATTTCTCCTAAACGAAGTTTCACACAATCCATCTGTTGGATAGTGGTGAGGAGAACCAGTAATGAAGATGTAAGAAGAAAATGCTTTCTTCTTTTGCCTGCCACATCCCACTATGCTCACTTTGTTTTACTTTTTCTTATCCAAAATATAGAACTCAGACCTTTCACACAAAAGATCTACTTGTCCTAATGTTTTAGTGAGAACTGTAGGCTTTATTTGATTTATTATAGGGGGCAGGAAGGAATATTTGTATGCAACAGTTCATGTTTTTAAATGTAATAAAATGAGGTATATTTATTGTATTTAACTACAAAATAGGAGATAAATAAGAGGAACATAAGTAAATTGTAATCCTTTCCTATAACTCAATCCAACTGATCATTGATTTCCTTTATTTTTTCTTGTTTCTCTTGAATTTTACATACGTGTAAAATCCTATTTAATAAAGGGTACTATGCAAACGGACCATCACTCCAACACACAAGATGGCTGTGTGTTCATAGCCACCCCGATATGGTCAAAGATGGCCACTCCCATGTGGACACAAGATGGCTGCCACAAGATGGCCAGCAGGGGAGGACAGTTGTGGGCAATCAGGCTTGCAGGGGAGGATAGTTAGAGGTGACCAGGCTAGCAGAGGAGGGCAGTTGGGGACGACCAGGCCAGCAGGGGAGGGCAGTTGGGGAGGGACCAGACCTGCAGGGGAGGGCACTTAGGGCACAAATGGGCCAGCAGGGAAGCAGTAAGGCATTGGTCACTGGGATTGGATCTAAATGGGCATTCAGAGGTCCCAGATTGGAGAGGGTGCAGGCTGGGCTGAGGGACACATTACCCCCCCCCCCCATGCATGAATTTTGTGCACCAGGCCTCTAGTAATCTATAAAACATCAGCTTGAGAAACAGAGCCCTTAGGTAGCTCAGGCCCTACACACTCCACAAAGAAGAGAGCTGGGGCTAAGGTAAGTGCCTGTTAGGATGGGATCTTGAAGTGTCCCCTCATTGATGTCAAGGTCTACTAAGAGCCCGCAGGGATGCAACACTAGGCCAGTTGACAGTTCATGTTCTTATAAGACATCGTTAACGTCATAACTTTTTCTCAGCTATCATGCCATCGGTGGCTTCTCTCTATGGCTCTTCTCTTATATACCCATTAACTTGAATCACTTTTCTCTGCTTCTCAAATATTTTCCAGAAGCTCAAATTTCTCTGCTCCTATTAGGAAGGATTCTTTTTTCCCTTCATCCTAAGTCTTTATGCCAGCTAATACCCAGACTTTTGTCTTCAACTCTAAGAAAAGTATTTTCCCAATACAAAATAGCTGCTTCTCAATAAAAGAAACTCTCATATTTACTCCTGAGATAATAAAAATCTCTCCATTTTACAATTAGTCAGTATTTTCAAAAACTAAACTTGAGCTGAGTATGTTTTTAGTGTACCATGCAGGACCAAAGAAATGTAATGTCTGGGGCTGAGCAAGGCCTTGAATAAAAGATAAACTGATGATCAGAATTAACCTCTTCACCACCACTTAGTTACTGCAGCACAGCTCTGGGACAATTAACATAGAGGGTTTCCCTTCAAAGATGTTAGGGGGGTCAGTTCCATGTGCATATATGCATAACCATGGACACAGCCCATAGTGTGGTAAAGGCCTGAAGAGAGGGGTTAGCATAGAGAGGGTAGGTGAGGGAGACAACTATAATACTTTCAACAATAAAGATAAATTTTTTAAAAAGAAGTAAAAGAAAAAGATGTTAGGAGGTCAGCAATGGTTTCAACAGTCCCTTAGACTTCTGGGTTTATATTTTGGATGAATATTTGTGATTTAGCCCAAATGAGTGACCTGAGGGAAATAAGAAGCAACATAATACAGATGCAGGGTCAAATTCAGTCCTTGATACAAGGATACTCATGCAGATAGTGCCATATTGGGTGTCCTGGATTTCTTTCAATCCTAGAAGGTATGAAAGTTAATTGCTTGTTGGTAGGGAATAACATGCATGAAGTTAGAGGATGCTCCAGGTAGAGCTGTTTCCTAGACACCTTGGAAATTAATATTTTCAGACAGCATCAACTTCCCAGACAAGAAATTTGATATGTAAACATTGGAAGACAGAATGCATGAATGTTTATGCGTAAACACGAACTCTGCTGAGAGTTGGGGCTTGTTTATGTCAGCATATCTTTAGTAGGTACCATAATTCCTTCCCCAGGATGACCCACAAATAAAGGTGGAAACTAGAAGATGTAATCCCTGTTCCCTTATTGCATGTATATATCTGGGAGTAGTTGGATTTTTCCCAGAGCATTTTGAAATCCAGATCATGGTGGATTCCCAAGCATTAGAAATCACACCTGTTAGGGTGTAGGACTATGAGCCCAGAATGGACGAGCCTGAGAACTACTCTAATCAATGTAGAAACCATTGAGAACATATCACTAGAAGTCTTAACCTGCCATGAAGAAAAGGCTATATAATGTTAGCTAATGTAGTAGATAAAGCTAGCTTTTAGAACATACATTCTTCTCCCCTTTCTGACACATGTAAGACCACTCCTTGACTCTTGCTGTTGAGCCGGACTGTGTCACTAGATTTAAGGAATGAATATGAGCAGAGGTGATAAATTTCACTTTCAGGATGAGGTAGTGAAAAGCCCATTCATAAGTCTTCATCTTTCTCTACTGGTCCATGGAGGAGCCTTCAAGTTGAGATGGAAGAGCCGACACATCAAAGCAATCTGGACCACTGGAACATCTATGGGAAAGCTGACCTAGAATAATTCCTGAACCTGCAGTGAATTTGGCATAAAAGAAGAAATTAACTTTTATCTCAGACATTTTTCTTTTTTATAGCAGCATAACCTAGACTCTCCTGACAAATACAGTAATTATTATTATTCATATTATTTTTAAAGATGTTTTTAGTTAAAAATGCTGAGTTTAATTTTATTGGAATGCTATTTTACAATAAGGAATTTATAATTTGGAGCAATCATTGATTTTTTATACCCACATTCAATCCATTACTAATTCTTTTAGAGTCCAGCTTCTAAAGATATCCCAATTCCAAAAACGTTTCACTGTTTTTAAAGTATCTTACTCTTTTAGCTGGATTACTACAATAGCCTCTTAAGTCATGTTCAGCATTGTCCCCTCCATTCAGCACTCAGCCCATCCACTCTCAGGTATATGCTCCACACAGCAGCTCAGGACCCTTTCATTATTTCTTTATTTTTTAAAAAAATGTTTTTATTGATTTCAGAGAGTGGAAGGGAGAGGAAGAGAGAGAAATAGAAACATCAATGGAGAGAGAGAGAGAGAGAGAGAGAGAGAGAGAGAGAGAGAGAGAATATGATGAGACAAGTACAGAAGGTCACCAAAGTAGAAAGCCGCATGTGCCTAGCAACAGGCAAACAGGGAAACAAAGATCTCGATCCCCAAGGTAACCTTTAAAAACAAAAATGATGAGAAAGAATCATCCATCAGTTGCCTTCTTCACACCCCTACTGGGGATGGAGATTGCAAGTCAGACATGTGCCCTGACTGGGAATCGAACCAAGATTTCTTGATTCCTGGGTGGATGCTCAACTACTGAGCTACACTAGCCAAGCTAGGGATCCTTCTAAAGGGCAAGTTAGATCATGCCACTTCTCTCTTCCAAACTCTCAAAAGCTTCCCATTTCACTTAACATAAAAGTCATAGTTTTTAGCTCCAGCTGGTGTGGCTAGTTAGTTGGTTGTCTTCCTGTGCTCTGAAAGGCCACCCATTTGATTCTGGTCAGGACGCATGCCCAGATTGCAGGCTTGATCCCTGACTGTTGTGGGAGGTAGCTGATTAATTTTTCTCACATTGATGTTTCTCTCTCTCCCTCTCTCTCTAAAATCAATAAAAACATTTCAAGTCAGGGTTTTTATGACTGTCTACAAGCCTTTTTAGTGAGACCTTTCTGTTTAAAATATAGAACTGCCTTCGTGTTCTTTATTCCCCTCACACTTTCTATCTCGCTTCTGTGCTTTATTTTTAGTTGAAAAGCTTAGTCATTATAGTTAATTTGATTGTTGTCTATCTCCCTCTGTTAGAATATAAACTCCATAAGGGTTATCTTGTTTACTGCTGTATCTCCAGCATCTGAACAGTGCCAGGCATATTCAGAATGCTATAAATAATTTTAAATGAAATAAAGATTTCTATACAGTTAGGGAAAAACAGGTTATTCCCATATTCATTATAAATAAAGAGGGATATGTAGTTATTTGAAAAGTCTATGTGCTTGGTTATTTAAAAAAAGGACAACTTAGAAACATGGCATTAAGAGTGCTGATTATGTTTTATAATTAATTATTTTTGCAAAACCTCATAATGTGTTTTATATCCTTTTGGAATCTCCAAGTAGAAAGAGGAGCTTCATTATAATTTTGAGGCATAATTTGTCACATAAAATTGCTCTAATGAGAAGAGTTATAGAATTTTATTTAAGGCTTTAATCAGTCATTCTGGTAAAACGTGAAATATATCACTGTTCTTAGCAATATAAATTAGGAGAGATATGGAAGATAGTTTCTAATGGGATATGGGTGAGTAATTACAGGAGCTTACTTGGACTATTATTTCTGTTTATATTTAATTAAATACAAGCAGAATTCAAAATTTCCCTTAGGCATAAAAAATTTTCCTTAGTCACTTATTATTATGGTTAAAAAGCTGTCCTCTCATGCCTAATATAAGAAAGTCAATCTATGACAAAAATAAAAATGTGTAAATATTAAATGTAAAAGTTATGTGATAGCTTTACATTAATGTGAAAATTCTTTATTTTGGATACTGAATTTAATATTGCTTCTTCTTATCTCTTGGTTTCTGAAATGTATTAGAAGACTTAAAAGAGGAATGGGTAATGATTTTCTTAGCAACACAGTTTTCCTAGTAAAATTAGAGTCTGTTGAAAGTCACCTGGAGATTAGCACATTCATTATGCATTTTATTAAAAATTACAATTAATAGTATAGTTTGGAGTAGAAAAAAGAAAAAGAACTCTGAGGACTGCATCCTTGATAAAACCCAGTGAACTCGAATAATAGTGTGAATTAGTGCTAGAAATCATGGTGTAAGTTTCAGTTTACATTAAATAACTTTATTTCACTACAGAATATCACTAAAATTTGCATTCAGTATAAAAATTGTTTTGTAATATTATTGAGATACTTTATTACATGACAATATTATTAAATTTAAAAAGTTAAATGAATAAAAAAGACCTCAAAATCATACTACTTGAATGGCATGAAGGGCAAAGACAAACACATGAATACATGGAAAAATGAACCAGAGAGGCCTAAACCTGAGCTAGAAAAACTCAATCCCCTCAGCTTTCCAAGAGCCACAGTTGTGTTGCTCAGTTGGTTTGGGGAGTAAGAGCTGTATCCAAAGGACTCTTCCAACCACTCTGTCTTACTTCAGCCACCTTGGAGGTTTGCACTCCAAAAGTCAGACTCAAAAAACACTAGGCCACTGCTGGATCTTTGAAACTGATCACTACTCCAAAAATGTTCCCTATCAAAGTAAAAGAGTGAGAAACTGGAAGACATCTAGAACAACTTCTGAATACCTTTTGAGATGGCCGTAGCAATAGCCAAGACAAGAGGTGATCATCCTATGGAGAATGTGATGCGAGTTAAGTTTTGGTTTGTTGGTTTGAGTTCTCTGTGATACCCAGGGGTAAATATTTAGTTGAACATATTGGACTGAGGCACAGTGTTCTGGGATAGGGATAAAGATTTGTGAGGCAGAAGAAAAAAAGGCAGTAGTTGAAAGTTCAAGATGAAACTTTGCAGCCCTATTACTCTATTATTACTGCTTTTCATGTTGTTGATGACACACTTAATTTTTGCCTATCAGTTTAAAACATGGTGTTAAATATGGGTAGAGAGAACATCGTTCATCTTTTATATTTTCTATGCTATAATGCATTGATTCCATATTTCATTGTTCTCTGTGAAGATTTTCTTTTGGCCCTAGCTGGTTTGGTTCAGTGGATAGCATGCTGACCTGTGGACTGAAGTGTTCCGGGTTCGATTCTGGTCAAGGGAACATGCCTGAGTTGTGGGCTCAATCCCCAGTAGGGGACATGCAGGAGGCAGCCGATCAATGATTCTTTCTCATCATTGATGTTTTTTTCTCTCTCCCTCTCCCTTCCTCTCTGAAATCAATAAAAATATGTATATATAAAAAATATTTTCTTTTGAAGGGTGTTAAATAGTGCAGAAAAGGAAAGGGAGTGCAGTATTTTTATAATGATTCTGATGCCCAGCTCCTCACCAGCTCCTTTCATTCCCAGACAGATTCTATACCTTGATTTTTAGTAGTTTTATTTAAGAACTAGAAGCCCAGTTCATGAAATTTGTGCACTGGGGCAGCGGGGGCAGCTTCCACTTAGCCTGCATCCTCTCGCAGTCCAGGACCCCTCAGGGGATGTCCGTCTGCTGGCTTAGGCTCCCTATCATAGTCAGGAACCCCTTGCTCCTTACCACCCACCTGTTCGCTGCTCCTTAATGCTTGGCCACACAGCTCCTTAGCGCTGCTGTGAAGGTGAGAGAAGGTCTCGCCACTGTCACTGCACTTGCCAGCCTGGCTTCTGGCTGAGTGGTGCTCTCCTTGTGGGAACGCATTGACCACCAGGGGCAGCTCCTGTGTTGAGCGTCTGCACCCTGGTGGTCAGTGCTCATCATAGTGACTGGTCGTTCTGGTTGTTCCACTGTAATGGTTGCTTAGGCTTTTATTATATAGATATTTCTCACAATGGTATCAAGAACATATTCATTACAATATTTGAAATGCCAATTTAAAAAATGAATTTCTTAGGCTTTTTCCAGACCTATCATATTACAATATTATACATATAATATATTTCAAATGAATATTTAAGAATATCTAGCTTGATAACTTTGATTCCACTGAATAACCATTGATGTAACCAGCTTGGAACCAATTCTCAAACTTTAGTGTATATATTAGTCACCTGGGTGTTTAAGAAGACATATCACATCGGGTCTAGGAAAAGGCCAAGAGATTTACAATTTGTTGTTGTTGTTGTTTTCAGCCAATAGGCTGAAAAGGGATCCAAGAAATTTTTATTTTTAATAAACTTTCCATAACTATAATCACACTGGAGGGATCAGGATAGTTATAGAACAGGGTTTCTTAACCGAATACTCCCAAGGAACCCATGGATAAAATCTAGAGAGTTCATGAACTTGGCTGGGGGAATAATATATCTTCATTTTTCAATTAAACCTTAGCATTTAAAAATTATAAATATAGTCAATAAGCCACAGAAATAAGAGCAGTTCCTCTAACCTTATTACCAGTAGAACACAGATATTTTCATATCACATTAGAGATGTCACAAATATCTTAAAATGTTTACAAACGTCACTACTTTGAAATTATGGTAATTATTAGACTGCCATTAGATCTCATTTAAGTTAACAAAGGAGCACATATATTACTTTAAATTTAAATTTAAAATACTGAGGCATTAGAGAGGTGTATTACTTAATTCTATGAAGAAAATAAAGCACTAATACTTACACATCAAAGAAGATTTTTTTCCCAGCTCCCACTTCTCATTACTGGCTAAATTTTCCCTCTTCAGTTCTTCTTTTCATGAACTTCACATCTCTGGTTTGTTTACTGCTCCTTACCGGTTGAATGGCTGTTTTCTGTCAAGGATGACAGCTTTTAATCAGAGGTCTCAAGCTCATTATGAACACCAATTAATGTCTGACACCTCTTAATGAGGTAGGTAAAAACTATTATCATTTTATAGATGGGAAAATCAGGCCTAGACAAGTTTGATAACTTGCTTTTAGGCCACCCAAGAAACTGGCTCATTTCCAGAATTTAATGCTTATTCTTCTCTCCATGTACAAATGCATTTAAAAAATTATTAAATACCAATTTGTTGCAAACAGCCCATTTTGCATAATATTTCATTAATATAGATGAGGAAACAATATTTAAGGTAGAAACACTAGATGATATCAATATTTACACTACTTTAATACCAATAATTTGTTTGTGGCATTGGTCTCTGAAAAATAATAGATGTCCTGATTGGAGAGGAAAACATCATGACAAAATAAGCTATTAGAAAACACTGTCAATTTTGAAATAATTAGTTTCTTGTTTTATTTAAAAACTTTACCCAGTAAGAGTCAGAGAGAAACAAAATAAATGAGTCATCAAAATTCTTCAACTTAACTTCTGCTCTTAAAATACCACACACACACAGTAAGGGCGTTTGTCTTTTTATTGTCACTTTGTTTCTTATGAATTCACTAGAGGCCTGGTGCACAAAATTCATGCATGGATAAGGTCCGTAGACCTGGCCAGCAATCAGGGCCGATTGGGGCCTTTCAGCTGCCGGCTGGGCCTCACTTCCCTGGCTGCTGGTTGCTGGCCAGGACCTTCCTTTGTTCTGTGCTTTCCCCCGGTGGTCAGTGCATGTCATAGCAAATGATTGAACTCCCAGTCTTCGGTAGAACTCCCGAGTGCATAACTTGCATATTAGGCTTTTATATATATGGACTAGAGGCCCAGTGCATGAAATTTGTGCATGAGAGGGGCGGGGGTGTCCCTCAGCTCAGCCTGTACCCTCTCCAATCTAGGACACCTTGAAGGATGTCTGACTGCATATTTAGGATAGAACCTAAATGTGCAGTCAGACATCCCTCTCACAATCCAGGATTGCTGGCTCCCAATTGCTCACCTGCCTGCCTTCCTGATTGCCCCTAACTGCTTCTGCCTGCCAGCCTGATCACTCCCTAAACACTCCCCTGCCAGCCTGATTGCCCCTAACTACCTTCCCTTACAGGCCTGGTCATCCCTAACTGCCCTCCTTTGCAGGCCTGGTCACCCCTAATTATCCTCCCCTACAGGCCTGGTCATCCCCAAATGCTCTCCCCTACAGGCCTGGTCCCCCCAAACTGTCCTTCTCTGCAGGTCCTGCCATCTCCAACTTTCTTCCTCTGCTGGCTTTTAGGCCACCCCTAACTGCCCTCCCTGCAGGCTTGATTGCCCCCAACTGCCCTCCTTTGCATGCAGAGTCCCTCCCAATTGCCCTCCCCTGCTGGCCATCTTGTGGTAGCCATCTAGTGTCTACATGGGGGCAGCCATATTTGACCATATGGGGGCAGCCATCTTGTGTGTTGGAGTGATGGTCAATTTGCAAATTATTCTTTTATTAGATAGGATAGAGGTCTGGTGAATAGGAGAGGCCAGCTGGTTTGCCTTGAAGGGTGGTCCCAGATTAGGTTGGGGGTTGCCTTGGGGTGTGGGGTTGTCTGGGTGAGGGTCCTGTCGTGGTTTGCAGGCTGGTCACGCCCCTGGTGACCCAAGCAGAGGCCATAGTATCTGGAATTTATTTATCTTCTACAATTGAAACTTTGTAGCCTTGAGCAGAGGCCAGGGCTGGCCAGGAAGCTTGGCTTCCTCTATCGCTGTGGGCAGCCCAAGCCTTCTACTCTCTCTAGCTCTGTGGCTGTCTCCATTTTTGTTGGGATTTATTTATCTTTTATAATTAAAACTTTGTAGCCTGAGCGGACCAAGAAGCAATTTGCTTTCACATTTCCAAATAAGGTCATATCCTGAGGTATTGAGGGTTAGGACTTTGACATACCTTTTGAGGAGGGACACAATTGAACTCAGGACAACGGCTTTATAGAACAGTGATTTGGGGGTAACATACTAAGTTTGGAGAGAGCTGCTATGACATGAATACTAGGCTAAGGATATTACTTTTTTTGTGATGGAAAGGCACTGAAAATGTTCAAGAAGTGGGACCAAACTCAAGCATCTCCCTCACTTCTCACTGATAGCCCCCTGAAACGCCAGGAAAACTTTATGCACCTTTTGGCTTTGTTTGTGTGTTTGGTAATGAAACTGTAATATCACTTTAAAATAGATAGGATAGGAAGAATACATGGAAAGTAGGAAGCAGGTGTCAGATGGAGAGAGGAAGAAAGAAGGGAGCAGCAGCCTAGGGTAGCAGAGGGAAGCTCTGTGTTCCTAGGAGAGTTCCGGAGAAGCTCTGGGCTGAATCCGTGCAAAACAAAACAAATGGGACATGAATAAATCTGCAATGATTTATGTATAAAAGGTGCCAAAATGTCTATGAACTGGAAAGTCTATTCAAAATGTACACTGTTGATACTGTCCAGTGACTGTAATGGTGGTGATTCATCACATAAAACTTATAATGAGTTTGATTTTTACAGGCTACATGTTGGGTAATTGTCCTTGATATATGATGACATCATTCTCATTGAAAAACAACTTAACTTCTGGAAAACTTCACTCTAAAAATTATTTCTCTATAGCCATTTCTCATTAAATCAGTGAAAAATCTCTCATCAAAATATTAAATGCCTTGTTCAAAACTATCACTGCAAATCTAACCATTATATTCTCAAAGGATGAATTCTGGATGCAAGCTTACACTTGAAAAGGTACAGCACAGAGCAGAGCTTTTACAGAGAATTAGCTGTTCTCCCACGTGAGATGCAAATAATCAGGATTTCAACTTCTACACATGACTCTGAAGTAGTCACAATAAATTGACTTTTGAAAGTCAGCTGGCCTTTGCTGGGTAGCTTAGTTGGTTAGAGCATTGCCCCCATATACCAAGGTTGTAGGTTCAATCCCCATTAGGACACATGTAAGAATCAACCAATCAATGCCTAAATAAGTGGAACAACTATTAATGTCTCTCTCTCTCTCCCTCCCTCTTAAATCAGTTATATATATTTAAAGTCAACTAATCTTATAACTAAAACTAGTTTAAGTGGAATATTGAATACATTTTTAGGTGTTGGAAAATACCTTCTTCCTTTTTAGCCTCAAAAATTTCAGATTTATTAGAAATGTCACAGAATTTGAGGGAAAATAGTCAATGTGCAAAATATTCAATTGTAGTCAATTCCTGAGATCTTATGAAAGTAGGAAAACTGCTGTATATGTTTTTTTCTTTGTCATTATTTCTCTGTAGTAGCTTTATCACAAGAAAGGAAGATGTATTTAGATACATATTTACTTGGCAGTCTGTCAGTAGTGGAAAATCTGTGTAATGATTTGCTCTGACTCATATCTACTTCCAAGATTTTTATTAAATATATTTTCATTATTGATTTCAGAGAGGAAGGGAGAGGGAGAGAGAGATCAAATAATCAATGATGAGAGAGAATCATTCAGCTGCTTCCTGCACACCTATACTGGGGATCGAGCCCACAACCAGGGCATATGTCCTGACCAGGAACTGAACCGTGACCTCCTGGGTCATAGGTCAATGCTGAGCCACACCAGCCAGGCTACTTTCAAGTTTTAATTGAACCTGAATCTAACTGTCACCCCCTCCCTTACCCATCTTTTCCTTCAGCTTAAGGATAGTCAATGTAACTATTTTTTCAATCATTTCAAATACATGAAGAAATTCGACTAAATGACAAGTCAACATTACAGAAATTAATACATCGCATAAAGGCAAGGTGGTGGGGCTCAAATGCAGGCAGGCCAGTTGTATTTCTCCAAATTGCTTTATAGAAAAAGGGCCTAGTGAACATCAGAGGATTCTTTTTATTTTATTTTTTTATTCTTTAAAGTATTACAAATAGTAGTACATATGTTTCCTTTTTTTCCTCCCATTGACCTCCCCCAGACTACCCTATCCTCCAGCACATTACCCTCACCTGTCCCCCCGCCCCAGTGTCTTGTATCCATTGATCTCTTACAGCCCCCGCCCCTCCTCCCCCTGCCTTCCCACTGTGGTTTGACAGTCTGTTCAATGCTTCTTTGCCTCTGTATCAATCTTTTCCCCCTGTTTCTTTTCTTTAAAAAAAATCTTGCAGCTGCATACTGGAAATAAATATATAAGAACAAAAATTGTTTGAGTCTCAGTTTCAATGTCCAACAGTTGAGTCCCAGTTTTAATGTCAAACAGTTCCTTATGTGTACATGTCAGCAATGGTATCTGGATGGTGGACATATGGTGGCAATGCAGGTTCCACCCTCTCTGGTTTGGTCCTGGCCGTCTGCAGCGACGCACAGCTGCTGACTGCTAGCATGGCAAGGTGTAGTCAGTGTCTTCCATCTCTAGACTATCTTTGCAGTTGTAACAGACCTGTTAGTTCCAGAGGATTCTTGACAGCCACATTCACCTATGGCAATTCACATATTCCCTAGATGGGCCTGGTCGATCCAGAACCTGTTCTGGTATGTGGCTCCAATCTAAAGAAGACCTCACCTCCTTTGAAATGGCAGACTTTCCTCTCTAAACAGCAGAGCAAGTTATTAAAATCAAAGCCAAAGAGACATTTTCTTCAACTGTGAATTAAAAAGGGAAGAATAGGCAACTCCTGCCCCGAGTCAAGAGAGGAGTAGCTAGTGATGTGTTTCTAAAGGACTAAGTTAGAACTTCTCTTCCTGCTTCTGCTTTGGCAGGAGGAAAGTAAACTGAACCATGGCCAAAGTTCCCTGTGCCCAGAATTGCCATGAAGGGAATGCTACACCGTTAGACAGGCATCACAGCTAGAGGATTTCAGAAGGCAGACAAGCGCCCTTCTCCAATGTATCAGAGCAGCATTAACCACCCTAGAGAGCACGCCCTCTCCTGCCTCCCCATCATTACCAATGTCTGCTAATTTGACTCCAGATTTAATTTTATTTGAGGAAATAAATAAGTATGATGCTTCCTGCACCTGGAGATGTAGGAGACATTTGCCAGGGCCATGGTTGCTGTAAAATTAAATTCACATCCAGAGCTGTCCCCAAGATTTTCAAAGTTACTCTTGGATGTTTGTGCCAGAAGCATAACACTATCCAATGCTGGCTTATGTTTGTGAAAATAACCTGATAGTAGAATTCTAGGGGAGATGGGTGATCAGTCAGAAGAGCCTAAAAATTGTTGTTCATGAACTGTTAACATACCTTTCTTCTATTTTCACCTAATTTTCTGTCTCTCTCTCTCTTTTTTTTTAAATTTTAAGTTCTTTATTGTTGAAAGTGTTATACATGACTCCTTCTCCTCCGCATTGATCTCCCCCTAGCTGCTACCACCTTCCAGCACATGCCCTCACCCCCCTACTGTCTGTGTCCATTGGTTATGCTTATTCTGTCTCTTTTATTTATTTACTAGAAACCCAGTGCACGATATTTGTGCACTGGAGTGTCTGGTGGGTGTGTGTGTGTGGGGGGATGAGGGTCCAGCAGCTCAGACTGTGCCCCATAAGCAGGCAGTCAGATATCCTCCAAGGGGTCCTTAGTGATGCTATAGAGGTGAGAGAGGCTCCTACCACCACCACTGTGCTTGCCAGCCATGAGCCCGCCAGCATGGTGGAGCACAGTGGTGGTGGCAGGAGCCTCTCCTGCCTCCAAGGCAGTGCTAAGGAGCTAAATGGCTTCTGGCTGAACCGTGCTCCCTCTGAGGGAGCACACTAACCACCAGGGGGCAGCTCCAGCATTGAACGTCTTTCCCCTGGTGGTCAGTGTACATCATTGTGACTGGTCATTCAGCTGTTCAGTCTATTTGCATATTAAGGTTTTATTACATAGGATTTTCTTGCTCCATTTGTTTTATTTTGTATTATTAATCTCCCTCTAGACACATGCATTTTTAAATATGTTTTTATTAATTTCAGAGAGAGAGGAAGGAAGAGGGAGAGAGATAGAAACATCAATGAGAGGAAATCATTGTTCAGCTGCCTCCTGCACACTTCTCACTGGGGATCGAGTCTGCAATTCAGGCATGTGCCCTGACCAGGAATCAAGCTGGCAACCTCTTGGTCCATGGGACGATGCTCAACCAACTGAGCCACATTGGATGGACCAGACCATATATTTTTATGTAATAACTAGAGGCCCATTGCAAAAAGATTCATGCAATAAGCCTTCCTTCCCCTGGCTCCCAGCACCAGTTTTCCTCGAGCACCTGGAACCCAGACCTTCATTACAGCTGCAGTGGAGAAGTCATGCCTCAAGGCTTCTCTGCGCTAGCCACAGCAAGGCTAGGCTTCTCTGCTCTGGCTGCAGCGAGGCTTGGCTTCTCCATTCTGGCCACAGAGGAGAAGCCAAGCCTCTTCAGTCTTCACTCTGTGCCTGTGTATGCAAATTAACCTGCCATATTTGTTGTGTTATTTTGCATACTTACTCCTGATTGGCTGGTGGGTGTCATGGAGATATGGTCAATTTGCATATTTCTCTTTTATTAGTGTAGACTAGAGGCCCCATGTTCGAAATTCATGCACAGGAGGCAGGGGATGGCCCTCAGCCCAGCCTGTACTCTCTCCAATCTGGGACCCCTCAAGGGATGGCTGACTATCCATTTAGGCCCAATCTCGAAAGGATTGGGCCTAAACAGGTAGTCGGACATCCTTCTCAAAATCCAGGACTATTGGCTCCAAACTGCTCGCCTCCCTGTCTCCCTGATTGCCCCTAACCACTTCTGCCTATCAGCCTGATCACCCCCTAACCACTACACTGCCAGCCTTATTGATATCTAACTGCTCCCCTGTCAGCCTGCTTGCCCCCAACTTCCCTCCTCTGCCAGCTTGGTCACCCCTAACTGCCCTTTCCTATAGGCTTGATTGCCCCCAACTGCCATCCCTTGCAGGCCTGGTGCCCCCCCTGCTGGCTTGATCGCCCACAACTGCCCTACTTTGCAGGCCTAGAACCTCCCAACAGACCTTCCCTGCTGGTCATCTTGTGGTTGCCATCTTGTGTCCACATGAGGGCAGGAACTTTGATGACATGGGGGCAGCCCTCTTGTGTGTTGGAGTGATGGTCAATCTGCAAATTACTTTTTTATTAGGTAGGATAGAGGCCTGGTACAAGGGTGGGGGGCAGCTGGTTTGCCATGAAGAGAGTCCCAGATCAAGGTAGGGGTTTCCTTGGGGCATGGGGCGGCCTGGGCAAGGGCCTGTGGTGGTTTGCAGGTTGGCCACACTTCCCAGTGATGCAAGAGGAGGCCCTGGGATCTGGGATTAATTTATGTTCTACAACTGAAACTTTGTAGCCTGGATTGGATCCAAGCCTTCTGCTCATTCCGTGGTGACAGCCATTTCTGTTTGAAACTTTGTAGCCTAGAGTGGAGGCCTAGGCACTAGGACTGCAGAAGTTTGGCTTTCTCCATCACCCTGGCAACCCTAGCCTCTGCTCTCTCCAGCTCCATGGGTGCAGCCATTTCTGTTGGGATTATGTATCTTCTATAATTGAAACTTGGTAGCATTGAGTGGAGGCCTAGGCCAGCAATGGCAGGCAGAAAGCTTGGCTTCCTCCATTGCTGGCAAAACCCAACCCTCCCTCCTGCCCTCAGTGGCCGCAGCCATCTTGGTTGGGGTTTATTTGCATAACTTGCTCCTGATTGACTGGTGGGCGTGGCTGCGGGCATGGCTTGATTGGAGGTACAGTCAATTTGCATATTACTCTTTTATTAGATAGGATTATATATTATATATAATACATGTGGATGTATTATATTTATTTAAAGATTATCTGAAAGCACACACTCACACACACCTGAAAACAAGGTTTATCTATGTGATAGGGATCTGAGCTTTTTTTTTTTAATCTTTATTGTTCAGTTTATTAATTACATTGTTCCCCTTTTTTTCCCCTCCACCTGGTACCCATCCCACCCTCTGCCCTCACCCATCTCCACTGTCCTCTCCCATAGTTGCATGATTTTTATCCAGTCTCTTGCTGTACTTCTCACACCCCTTTTCTCCCCAAGAATTGTCAGTCCATTCCCTCTCTATGTCCATGATTCTGTTACATTCACCAGTTTATCTTGTTCATCAGCTTATTGATTCACTTGATTTTTAGCTTCATTTGTTGATAGATGTGTATTTGTTGTTCCTAGTTTACACTTTTATCTTTTTCTTCTTCCTCTTCTTAAAGAATATCTTTCAGCATTTCATATAATATTGGTTTGGTGGTGATGAACTCCTTTAGCTTTTTCTTATCTGTGAAGCACTTTATCTGACCTTCAATTCTGAATGATAGCTTTGCTGGATAGAGTAATCTTGGTTGTAGATTCTTGCTATTCATCACTTTGAATATTTCTTGCCACTTCTGTCTGGCCTGCATCGTTTCTGTTGAGAAATCCGCTGACAATCGTATGGGTGCTCCCTTTTAGGTAACTAACTGTTTTTCTCTTGCTGCTTTTAATATTCTCTCTTTGTCTTTTGCTCTTGGCATTTTAATTATGATGTGCCTTGGTGTGGTCCTCTTAGGGTTCCTATATATTGGGGTTCGGTGCACTTCTTGGACTCCTAAGTCAATTTCTTTTACCAGGTGTGGGAAGTTTTCGGTCACTATTTATTCAAATAAGTTTTCATTGTCTTGCACTCTCTCTTTTTCTGACACCCCAATATTTCGGATGTTGGTATCCTTGAGGTTGTCCCAGAGGCCCCTTACACTACCTTCAATTTTTGGGATTCTTTTGGTTTCTTGCTTTTTCAGCTGAGTGGATTTTACCTCTTTGTATGTCAAATCTTTAACGTGGTTCTTGAGGTACGGGATCTGAGCTATTTAAAGCACTTGCTTCTACCCTCCTGTGCCAGGCATTAGTACAGTGCCTTTCTCAAAGTAGTCACTGTACAAACATTCTTAAGAGACTAGATGTTCCCCTCAGGTTTCACTCCATTCTCATTTCATTTTCTTATATTCTTGTTTTCCCTTTACCACAGCTCCAAACTGGTCTTCCCCCCATCTCTGGTTCTCATCCATTTGCTCTCTTCGTGCTATAATCCAAGGTAAGAACATGTATGTTCCATTTTGGGTCTAAGCTCAACTGTGGCTTCAGCTTTGCCATCTTACAGAAAAACTTGAGTTTAGTTTCTGGCTGCCACTTACATGTGATGTAAGCCTTTCCCACTTTCTGAACCTCAATTTTCCTCTGAAAAATAGAGATAAGAATGCTTACTTGGCAGAATTATTGTGAGACTTAAAAAAGGTAATATCCTAAGAGTGTTGCCTTAGCCGGTTTGGCTCTGTGGATAGAGCATCAGCCTGAGGACTGAAGGGTCCAGGGTTTGATTCCAGTCAAGGGCACATGCCTGGGTTGTGGGCTCGATCCCCAGCATGAGGCATGCAGGAGGCAGCCAATCAATGATTCTCTTTCATCATTGATGTTTCTATTTCTCTCACCTTTCCTCTTGGAAGTCAATAAAAATGTATATATTTTAAAAAAGTATCCAGTCTAGGTTTATAACATAGTAAATGAGCAATAAGTATTCAAAGCCCAAATGATCAATAAAAACCAATTCACTCTCATTCTTAAGCAGTCATCTATCAAGATTATTATTCAGCCCTAGCTGGTTTGGCTCAGTGGATAGAGCATCGGCCTGGGACTTAAGGGTGCCAGGTTTGACTCTGGTCAAGGGCAGGCACCCCAGTTATAGGTTCCATCCTTGGTCCTGGTTGGGGTGCATGCAGGAGGCAATCAATTGATGTGTCGCACATAGATGTTTCTCTCTCTGTGTCTCTCCTCCTCTCTTCCACCCTCTCTAAAAATAAATGGAAAAATATCCTCAGGTGAGGATTAACAAAACAAAACAAAAAAAAGGTTATTGTTCAGATTCTTCCATCTCAATATAGTGTAAAAATAATAGTGCAAAAAACATTTTAATTTTAGCAAAAATGAAAACTTTAGGCCAAAGCATGAAGTGCAAAAGGAATACATTGTCTAAAAAAATTTGTCATGGGGAGAGGAGTGGTTGGAGAGTGTCAGAAACAGGAAGTGGTAGTTCTGGGGAGTCCCATCAGTCCATTTGGCTTACCTGGCAAAGGTATATAAAGCTGTGGCACCGTGGGACTATTTAAATTAAATATTGTTAATTAAGGCCTGCACCCCAAGGGAAGAAAAACAATATGGGCTTCAAGTGGCTGTAAGCTAACAAAGCTGCCTCTTGAGAATTGCTGAAACTCTTTGAGGGTGGAACCTGAGGATTCCAGATTTTAAGAAATCCTTCTGGCTGCCTCCCCTGCCTGCAGCTGCTATCATTTTCATTATAGGTTAAGTACATTGAAATTGCCATCATTTTCATTATAGGTAAAGTTTTAAAATGCATGTCAAAGACAGACCTGAGAGGGACAGGCTATTCCAGGAGAGCCAGGAAGGGCCTGAGCTGAGTGGAGGTAGGTCTTACTCATAGAGATTACTTTGATGAAAAAAGCAGAATAAAAGGAAGAATTTATTTGTATAAAAAGTGACTTTTTTTTTTTTTAGCATAAATTTGCAGGCAAAGCCAAAGAGCTAAAACTGTTATAACAAGTTCCATTTTCGTAAATTTTAAAAAACAAAAGGCCCACACTATTCATCTTAATTCACTGTGCCCTGCAAATAAATGGTTCTTGGTTCATATATTACAGAATTGGAGCAAATTTATAAAAAGCCATCTAAATTTATGATTTTAAAGTACATAATTTTCTTCCAAAATTATTAGAATACTTTTCACACCTTGTCTAATAGGAGTCTTTGTACCACTTAAAAAAGATCAATAGTAATATGATTTCAGTTTTCCAGATGCGAAGTCAGAGATTGGACTATTGAAGCCCAGAGTCTGGATTGTTCTAGCTTCCAGAATCCAATGAGCATCTTGTAGAGAGGAAGACCTCAAAGCATAGAGAATGGAAGCATCGTGCCTAAATTGCCAAGAAAGTGCTGACAGAGCAAGGATTTTTACCAGCATTTCCTGGCTCAAAAACAAGTTCTGACTTTGGTCTTCAATGGCAGTAAAAGGGGGATCAGAAACTGTTACTGTTTGTTCAAAAGCAGAAGCTGGAACCATTTCAAAGAAAGAGAGAGCAAAATTGAAACTGAAACTCTGTTTCTACCTATGTGTAGTGCCAGTGGAGTGTGTCTACCAGACTTCTACTACCCTTGTGGCAGTGAAATGATTAACCACAGAGGTGTCTTTCACTTAGGTCCTAAATTAGGACACATTTGACTGTTTCGGGTACCTCAAAATAGTCTTTAGTGGCTTTATGAAGAATCTTGCTCCTTTTCACAGCGTGTGTATTCATTGGTACCTCTTCTGAGAGCTTTAGTTCTAGCTCGGCAATTAGACTAATTTGTACCATTCATCAAAATGCTCTAGGAAATAACCCAAAGCCAAGTACAAAGAAGAGAACTGTATGGTATGCAGATATGTGCTTCTTCTCTATTTTAAACAATTCCATAATCTTCATGGAATCCAGGATCTGATTTAAGAGAATTAATTAGTGTAGCCATCTCTCTTAAAAAACAAACTTTTACCAACAGGTCTCATTCATTCTCCGTGATCAGGATGGGCAACCCAGTATCTATAATAATAAAAGTGTAATATGCAAATTGACTGGATGGCCTAACAGTAGAATGACCATCTGGATATCCTTCCAAATGACCTTCTGGACAACCTTCTGGATGAAGCTGGGGTTGTGAGGGCCTACTCTTGCATGACTTTTGTGCATTGGACCTTTAGTTTTAATATAATTTGAACAATTGTAAGGTAGTCACAGAAAAGTGGAGGGAATTCTTATGTCATCATGGGTGTTAGAAAGGGTAATGTGGGGGAGGTATCATAGAGGAGGCAAGGAATTGCCAAGAAACTAAGCATATGAGGTAATTTCATACCTTCCTCGGTTGTTCTCATTGCCTAAAATGTTCTTTTCATATTTGTAGATTATCTCACTTATCAAGGCTCAGTTCAAATATTACCTCCTGTCAGAAACTCTTTTATCTGTCCCAAAACCTCAGATTGACTAGTTTCTTATTTGTGTTTCCGTGGATGCTTCATGACACATTATATTCTATAGATTTTTATTTTTTTAGTTTTATATGATGATAGACTTTGAGTTCCTTGAGATATGAAGCATTTACCCTTGCAATATGCACACTGTCTAGTATATAATAGATAATAAAAGCTTGTTGAAGGGAACCAATTTGGTATAGGAAGTTGATAACTGAAATTGACTTAAAATCCTCCCTCTCCCAATTTATCCTGAACATCCTTCCATCTCTATGGATATGTCTGTCACTGTTTAGATGATGCATGATCAGACATCTCGTCTGTTAAGCCGTCTTTCAAATGTCAGATCCTCATTTCTAACAATGTTACACAATTGCATGTTATTTTAAACTTTTCAAACCTCTTTTGCATACATTACCTCATTTAGTTATTAGGACAATTCTATAAGGTTCCAAATGAGATAATTAGAACTTAACAGGCATGAATTACTTGGATGAGAACTCAGGTCTTTTGAACCCTCAGTGTAATTCTCTCTGACTTCGAGCTTAATTATTATTATTTTTGGAGCTTAATTATTTTTAAAATTTGTATTTTGAAATGGTTTTAAACTTATGGAAAAGTTGTAAGAATAATGCAAAGAATAGTGCAATAGTGTACTTCACCCAGATTAACCATTGTTTTCATTTTGCCACATTTGATTTATGTCTATCATCTATCTATCTATCTATCTATCTATCTATCTATCTATCTATCTATTTTCCAACCATTGAAAGTAAGGTGGATACTTACTTTCTCCCTAAATATATCAGTTTATATTTCTTAAGAACAAGAATACTCACTTGTTGATACCATAGTAAAATGATCAAAATCAGGAAATCTAACATTGATATGTTCTTTAGTCAACAGACATTGAAAGTTTACATATTTTTCTGCTCACGTCTTTTATGATTTTTCCGGTTCAGGACTAAATAGTATCATGCATTGCATTTAATTTTATATCTTTTTTTCTCTCTTTAAATGTGGAAGTGCCCCTCACTCTTTTTACTTCATAATATTGATATTTTAAGAGTTCAGAGCATTTATCTTATAGAATATAAATTAATTTATGTTTGTCTGTTGCTTCCTCATGATCAGATCCAGGTTATTATTGATTTGGGCAGAATATTACATTAGGAGCAATGTTTCCTTCTCAGCGTAGCACACCTGTAGGCACATGATGTCAGCTTGACCCATCATTGGTTAAGCATGCCAGGTTTCTTCTCTTTATGAAACAACTTTTTTTTTATTTTTAGTTATAGCCAGGGATTTTTAATTTTTAAATCTCTAGTAGGGTTAATTATTGTATAGGCAACTGGTATGACCCAATTCATAGTGCTTTGGGCCTTGCTCTCCTAACCTACACTGGGTGGATTTCTGCCCCATGGTTCCTCAGCACAGCAGAGGGATGCCTGTGGCAAGAAATAGACATGCTCACACGTTGTATGAGAGGAAAGTAATGCCTGTGGGGCAATTCTTAACCAATCAAGGAGAGACTCAGGAAGCAAATGCTACCTTTCTCTATTCCTTGAATAAGTAATTTTGAGGCTTATTGTATATGGCTGTTTGGATAAACCCAATGGGTCATATCCAACTTGAGAACATCTCATGTACTCCTTTTCTTCTGTGTTATTCTTTTCAGCCCTTTCATCCCTGATCTCTAGGATCATTTCTCAAAATAGTCCCTTCCTTTAAGTCCTTGTCTCATGTTCTCTTTCTGAAGGGACACAGGCTAAAATGATTATGCCCACATATAAGTGGAGTTAGTATATTAGGGAGGTGACACATTAGAATACTGCAATAGAAAATAGTGATGCTTCTTTCTTAGATGCTGACCTGACCAGACCTTTTTTCTTATGCACAAAACAAAAATATACCTTCTTCTACATTAATGCCACCCTTTCAAGACTCTGGCACTTCTCTTCAGTCCCACATTTCTTTCTTTCACTTCCCCTTCCAGTGCAGTGCCTTCTAAACTGTAATCCCCGAGGGCATTGCAAGAGAATGAAAGAGTCTTAGTGAATATGATTGCTCTGTTCAACTGAATACTACTTGTCCTCTTTCTTCTCACCATCCTGTCCTTTAACTTCTCTTTTTTGTTCCACTAATTTTCACTTTCTCCTTGTTCATTTAAGGCAACTCATTATCATTGTGGTAAAGAAAATAAAACAGAGAAAAGATGAGATTCATATTTATTCCTGTTTAATGGAAGAACAGAACAGAACAGAATATTCTGTGTTTGTGTGTCTGTGTTTCCTCAAAGAAAATAGCACCTGATTAAGCACCTAGTAATAATTTGGGGTGCTGATAAAATCCAGGGTCTTTCGACCACTTGGCAGGTCAGTGGAATGAAAAGTTTTGAGAATTGGGGAATTCCCTGTCTTGGACATTAAGAAATAGACAGTTGCTTCCAAATGAACTCTATAAAATGGGTAAAATTTTAAAACTTGCATAGTCAATGTCCTCTTCTTTAAATTAAAGGATAACATGACTACCTTTCTCACACAATTGAAGAAAAGTCTGAGATAATGACATTATAGGACTTTAATATGTTTTCAGATGACATAAGAATATTCCTCCAAACTGGCGGGTCTGTTCCAGTCACGAGGACGGTCCAGAGATGGGGGACACTGACGACACCTTTCCATACTAGCAGTCCGCAGCTGTGCATGGCTGCAGGCGGCCCAGGACCAAACCAGAGAGGATGGATCTTGCATTGCCACGATGTGTCCACCATCTGGATACCATGCTGACATGTACACATGAAGAACTATTTGACATTGAAACTGAGACTCAGAACAGTTGGACATTGAAACTGAGACTCAAACATTTTTTGTTCTTATACATTTATTTCTAGTGTGCAGACGCAAGATATTTTTGAAAAAAAGAAACAGGGGAGAGTGATTGATATAGAGGCAGGGTGGCCTTGAACAGGCTGTCAAGCTATAGGGGGAAGGCTGGGGTGGATGGGAGACAGATGCTGGGGGAAATCAACCGAAGGACTTGTATGCATGCATATGAACATAACCAATGAATGAAAGACACTGGGGCGGGGAGGGGGGCAGGTGGGGACATGTGCTGGGGGGTAAGGGAGGCTGGGGGGAGGATATTGCGGGGGGAAAAGGAAAACATATTACTACTCTTAAATATAAGTTATACTGCAAAAAAATCAATAAAAATATATTTTAAAAAAAGAATATTCCTCCATATAGTATAACCAATTTCTTCTTCTTTGCCCCTATATCATGCAGGTATGTGGCTTACTTTCGCTTTACACTGGTGGTGTTATATTCTATCACAGTTTCCTTAAGCTATTATAGCTGGGTTGCGAACCTGGAGCAAACTTTTGCCCTTGAGTTACTGACAGGCATTGTAATTTAATTAAGTTGACAATTTGAGCATAAATTCTCAGAGCTGGAAGAGAACACAGAGAACCTTTCACCCAATCTTGTGCCCGTGTGGAGAGTCTCTCCACAGACACCCAACAAGTGGCCTTTCCTGTCTAATAATTGCAACCACTGGGTGCCAGTATACAAGTATTTTGTTACCAAGTCACGAGTCTACATTTTCTTGCTTTTCTCACACTACAGTAGAAAGTGCAAGGTGACAATCATAAAGCAAGATGAAACTGTGAACCATGTAACGAACGGCTGTGGTTTGAGTTGTCACAGAGAATATGCAGGAATCCAGCCACACTTTCTCCTTGCAGAGATAAGGCGCACTCTGGGAGACTGTGCCAAAGGTAGGAAAGTAAGTAATCCATGCCACACAGTATCTAAGTAAGCTAAACACTAAGATACTTTCCAAGTAAAACTGAACAGAAAGTCATTCTAAGAAGTGCGAGGTGTTCTCGCAGTTCTGTTTTGCATTTCCCTAGTAGCTAGTGATGTTGAACATCATTTCATATATCTGCTGGCCATTTGTATGTCTTCTTGGGAGAAGTGTCTATTCAGGTCCTCTGCCCATTTTTCTAAACTGAAACTCATAGACACAGACAACAGGGTGGTTACCAGAGGGAAGGGTGTTGGGGAGTAGTAAAGGATAAAGGAGATAACATAAATGGTGACAGAAGATAATTTGACTTTTGGTGGTGGGCACACAATGCAATATCGGTATCATGTATCATAGAAATGTATACTTGAAACCTACATGATATTATTAACTACTGTCACACCAATACATTAAATTGAAAAGAATTGAACAGAATGTCATAGCAGACAGTGCCACTTCTTTTCTGGTAACTACTGCCCTTATTATTTTAATACATGGTTGCTACAGAACAAAAGGTAGGTGGCAATTTATACAACAGATCATGTTTCATAGTCAGCAGTAAATAAGGGTGGCACTAAGGAATATAATATTTTAAACATGTGAGATAAAATAGTAAAGATATTAATAGACTAAGACTAAAAGCAATGTCTTAATTAAGGTCCTTTGTCGGATCCTCTCTTAAAAATAATTTCTACTGCCACTGAAAGATTAGAAAGAAAGGTTACAGTTAGCTTGGTAATATAAAGAATAGTAATTGTTGAGGTAAGATCAAAGAATTTCCCCAAATCTTGGTTGCTCAGAGTACAAGAACAGCTATTTTCTATTGGAAGCAATAGGGAATAGGCAGCTCATAAAAATGAAAAAACAAAGTACTTCTTAGTAAGTCCATTACATAATATACTAGACTAAAACTAAACTATACAATTTCAAAGAATATCAGTAGATCTTAATATTCAACCAACAGGGTGATATTCTTTCTGCTATAGCCCTGCCAACTGGTCATCCAACCTGTGGGTGAAAGTCACAGAAAAACAGATTAGAAATTCTAAGAAAGAATGCGAGGCAGAAGACAGATGAACTCATATCCTCCATCTGTAGTGAGATTCAGATTCAGGCTTCATGTTTAAGCAAGACATCTGCTTCTCTCCACCATTTGTTTCTGGTAATTTTACTGCCTTTATTTAAACTATGCTTGCTCTTTGACCTCATGACCCCATGTGCTTTGAGTCCTTCATTTTCTCCTAATCAATCATCCCCTTCTGTCTTCCGTTTTCTCCTGTCCAGCCCCAGACACTGATGTCCACCACTTAAGTCATGCTTTCATTATTATGTTCAACTCTAATATAGCCATTCTGTTTCTTTAGTGTTGGAAGTGAGCATCTGAGAGTTTCTGGAGAAAAATCACACAGCGGTGACAATTGATGATGTCACTACATAGCAATGTTTCCTTCCTAAGATTATGATTCATGTGTATCTGATCAACTGATAGTGGCTATTGTAAATCTTCCCTCTCCTCTCAAATCCCTTTCCTGATATCAACACCACTTGTTTAGACTCAGCAGATGATGGTTCTACCATTTTACTGAGAACTGCATCAGTGAGGGTATGACATGAGAACTGCATCTCCTTTTCTCTTAGAAGCTTATTGGTAGCTGTCCCTCCCCATCCTGATGGAAGGGGCGCCCAACCAAAGGCTCATTTTTTAACCTGTGGCTTGGATTTCATGCCCTCCGGCCTACACAGTGAGTTCATTCGTTCTATCATCTCCCCTCTCTTTTACCTCAGAAAACAGAGAAAAATGGTTTATCTCATCAAACTATGAAAACAAAAAGCAGGACTGCTTTATTGGTATGGGATTTTCAACTATAAGTAAAAGAAATCAGCTCAGAATCTTTTAGGAATTCACTGGAAAGATACTGGTGTAACTCACAGCATAGAAGAGAAGGCAGAAAGTGCTTTATATTTATTAATTTCCTTTAAATGTTTCTTCAAATATAGTAGCTAGAATTTATTCTGTGGGGAGTAAAAAATGTAATAAAATGGGGATAGTTGCTCTTAGCTCTAGAGAAGAAAGCTCAAGGACATGATCTTATCAAAACACTATCCTTCACTGGTGGAAGCAACATGAATAGCATATATATTGACCTGGAGGAATTATGTCAACCTTTCTTCAGCTGACTTTATTAACCCTAACTTTGCAAATGTTGTAAGAAAAAACAAATGATCATTCACTTGTAAATTTGACGCATAAGCTCTGTGGACATAAGAAATGTCTAAGTCTTGTAGAGAATTTTTATGAGTTTATTTGAGCCAAACTGATGATATATACCAGGGAGCAAGTTCTCAAAAATGCTCCAGAGAATAACAGTTTTGCAACTTCTTTTATTATGCATTTGAAATTAAGGTGGGAATGTAAGGAAGATTACATGAAGGTGGGAGGAAACAAGGCTAGGATTGGAATATAGGATAGTTAACAAGATTATGTGCTGTCTAGAAGGTGATTATAGCTATATCAAAGAATGGGCAGTCTCTACTTATGGCAACGATAAATTCTTTACGAAAGAAGTATATGCCTGGGATGTGACTACCCACCATGACATACCCAGTTGGGAATTTATGATCAGATCATCCTGTAAGATTTTCATAGAACCTTTTTTTCATCTGTAACTCACATATAAGAAATATCAACAAATGTAACTGGAATAGTGAGCCAAAAATGTCACCTTACTTAGAAATTCCAGGTGCACTTGAAATGCACTAAAAGATAAAGTTAATATCTAAAAGTACATACAAATTTAGTTAAATCTGTGTTTTCTTGTTACATTAGCTCCCTCCCCCCCCACCATTGTGTATTTCAGATGTCATTATTTTAAGTAAAGGCTACAGATAAAGTTAAACCATATACTCCACAAGTGTTTGATATTTGACAATTTATAAGAGGTAGGAATGTTACATAAAATAAGGCCAAAATTGTTTTTAAATACCAATTAATTAGGTTCAAATTAAAATAACATAAAACATATGTTGCTTAATTGTATAAAGTACATCATACACAAAAGATTCATAGTAGCAAATATAGGGAGCCACAATGTTCTAACAAGTAATGGAAATCTTAAAACAGTTCATCATTTAACCAGAAAGGTTTGACATCTAACCTTTGATTTTTAAATATATGTTGCTTACTCTGCAAGAGTGTCAAGTCCTGAATGATGTGATAGAAAGAAGCTTCTTTCTCTTTCCATGCTTCTACAACACCGGGAATTATTTTGACAAGATTCAGTACCAGGAATGCTCTCCCCACCCCACCCCCAACCCACACCCCAGGAATGCTTTTTTTGAACAACAAAAAAGAAACCCAAAAATATTTGTCTTGGCCTATTTTAGTATTAGCATATAAATTGTGAGCATTAATTAGTGAATAATTAATTAGATAGAACCTGAAGTCCTATAAAATATCTATACCCTCAAGCTAGGTATGAGGTAAGACATTACAATGAGAAGTAAAGCAAGCTTCAGACTGAATTTTGAATCCTAGCAAGCATTTTTAGCATGCTAATGCCAACACATCACACCACCTGTCTATATTTTCAGTGAAGTCCAGCTCCCTTTTTTGGGGTTCTCTGATACACAACTTGCATGGAAGGTTTACTCAAGGCAGATGCAATAATATCATCACAAAAGAATTCAGGATCAGTTCACCTGCAAGAAATTTCTAGCCAATTCATTGGACGTTGGACACCAGTCATTTCACTGATGCAAAGTAACTGCTAGCATTCATTATGTCAGTTAATAATACTTTGGTGAATGGGGATAAAGACAGATGAAGCTAAGAGGAGCTACTTTTAAAGGGCTTTTGAATAGTCTTCCAAATACTAACTAACTTTCCCTGATACATGTGTTCTGCTTTTAATTTGTAGATTAAAGCTAATACATACATGTATCACACTGCCTATGGTGTCTATTTTAAGTTAAATAAATATAATATTCCATCCTAATATTTCAACATGTTTCTTTTAAAACAGAAAAAACTTGGATGGCCAAAAATAACATTGTCACACCTAACAAATGTATAATTTATTTCTATCACATAATACTTAGTCTATATTTCATTTTCTCTTATTGTCCCTTTGAAAGTGGTCTGTATTAAGAGCCAATCCAAACACATTTTGTCAATTCCTTGAGTTTCTTTCATCCTTCCAAAGTACCTTCAGTGATGACATTCTGACTTGCTGAAGTCCTCCCAGTTGTTCTTTATAATGTTTGATCTCTTTCTTATGGTGGCGTTCTACTTGTTCCTTTATTCCCAGTAATCTCTGAATCTAGAAGTCAAATCTAAAGGGTTTATAAAATTCAAGTGAAACGTTTTTACTGCAGTTGAAATCATAGATGATGTTCAATAGTCTCAACTGCATCATACTGGGAGTTGCAAATGTCTGCCAGTGCCACCAGTGGTGATATTAAATTTGGCAAAAGGATCAAGGGGTCCAAAAGTCTGTTTGTTTTTTTCCATTAACAATAATGTTTCTCAGTTTATGACTAAAATTTTTTGGCTGGATTATGTAAATTTCCAGATTACCTTTAGCCATTTGCTTAATCCTTCTAACACCAATTGATAAAACTTGGCTGAATTAATAATCTCATTAGAGTTGCAAAATAGTTATACAGTATTTATAATTATATAATTTATTCCACAGTTATTAACTGGCTTTTTTTCTGCCAAGTAGCCTCTTCAACTAGAGCTATTTAATTACCCTAGATGACAGTTCCTTCTGGAAAAGTGGAATAAACGCCAACCCTTTCCTTTGCCTCTAAAATTTGGAGGTAATTTACTGAGCAGATATCTGTCTCCAGAACTCTAATTAACCCTGCACAACGTGGCTGCTTTCTAATACATACTCTTTTAAAAAAATAATAATTTCCATTGTGCATGTACTAAAATGGATATCTGGGAAAAATTGTTATGGTGTATCACATTTCCTGTTTGTCTCTTGTTGCTATGTAAAATCCCCCTGGTATTTGAAAATGTAATCACTGCTCTTATTCTCTTCATTATATTTCCTTGTAAGATGTAGATTCATATACTGTAACTTTTTCCTACTAGGATACTCCCATGGTGTTCCACAATTTCTGTTGTATTTTGATTATTTCATTTATAACATTTACTTGTTGCTGAATTGATTCTTATAAATTGGTCATGTTCCAGTGCTGATGTCCTGTTAACTTCTTATTCTACCATCACTAATTTCCTCCTTGGTATCTAAACAGAACTCTCTTGTAGGTGGTGTTTCTGAACTCTCTCAGAAACAATTCATATGGCCAATATTTGTTAAAGGGTAAATACTAAAGGTCTAGCACAGCTGGCAGGAAATGATCTCCTGAACATTTTAGTTAGTTTTAAAACTGACTTAGATTTGACAAGATGTGGATTTGTCATTGTGGGATCCCACTAGTTTTTTTTTCTGGTGTTGTGCTAGAAACTGGAATAGTTTTATCTACTGTTTAGGCCAATGTAACACACGAAATAGAGTGTGGTTTGAAAGTTAAGGGCCTATTTTGAAAGAAAATTACTTTGATATCCATGTTGAAGAGTTTTAAATATAAATTTTAAACAATATAAACCCTCCATGAGACCAGGGGCCAGTGCTCAGTCCCCGGAATGAAGCCTCACATATAATAAAAACCAAACAAATGTTTGTTGAATTAATTTCAACTAATTTCTATGGGAACTAAAGACCAAAGCAATCAGATGAGGGTTAAAAAATTACCTTGTTAACATAAAGAAAAACAAAATAAAAGAAAAATTATCTTGTTGAGATCTCTCTCTTAATTGAGATGCTATGTGCTCTTTTATAGGACATTTGCCTTTCTTGAAGGTGCTTATAACACTGAAAGGTGTTTCTTACCCTCCGACATCAGTTTCTTACCTGTATTATTACTAAATTTTAATAATAAAATAAAGGTACTACTTGAAGAAAACATTCTGATATCTTTTTCTCATCCCTTGGGTCTGCTTCCTCTATTTCCATTTCTAAATGCTCAGAAACATAATTCTTCCTAATCACCTAGACATTTAACTATGTATTTCCACTTAAACTTAGAGGAGACTGATGTGTTAACCAGAATGACAATGAAAATATATCCGCCAAAAGGACAGACCATGAGATAACCCATGAGATAACCCAAGCCAACATGGGTTATCTTTTCTCTTTTCTCCATCAGAATCTACAGAATGATCTTCATGAGCAGGAAATTAGGTGATTTAATGACTTGTACCATGGTAGCTGGTACTGGGTATTTCAGTTTTATTATGGCCATTTAACTGCCACATTAACATAAAGTTCTGTTTGTCACACCTCTCTGCCCTCTGGAGAGTGTTAGAAACCCAGTACTAAAATTAGCCTCATCAAATTAATTTTTCATACATAGCAAGCAGATTATTTCACTATTGTTTATATATTCTTTAAAAAATAGTTAATTTTCATATCATCTCTGAGCTTTTACCTTGGTCTATTTATTTGAATTTTAGTTCTCTATCAAAAGGCATCTAATCTTATTCTTTATTTTTTTCTTCTGATATATATAATGGATATATGTATTTATGAGGGATGCCGTTTTACTCAACATTTTATTTTGAAATTTGTCAAAATTACAATAAAATTGAAAAGAGTAATAAAAGTGTATCTCTTACTTAGATTTACCAATTGTTAATAGTTTGTCTTCTCTCTCAATTTCTCTCTCCTCCTAAATTTTATGGATCATAAAATTGTTTCAATGAAAATGATTCATTAGCTCTATTATTACTTTGACTAGAGGCCTGGTGCATGACATTCATGCACAGGGGGCAGGGAGTATTCTTCAGCCCAGCTTGTACCCTCTCCAATCTGGGATCCCTCTCACAATCCAGGACTGCTGACTCCCAACTGCTTACCTGCCTGCCTTCCTGATTGCCCCTAACTACTTCTGCCTGCCAGCCTGATCACCGCCTAACCATTCCCCTGCCAGCCTGATTGATGCCTAACTGCTCCCCTGCCAGCTTGTTTGCCCCTAACTGCCATTCCCTACAGGCTTGGTCACCCCCAACTGCTCTCCCATGCAGGCCTGGGTTTCCCCCAACTGCCCTTCCCTGCACGCCCCATCCCCCCCAACTTCCCTCCTCTGCTGGACTGGTCACCCCTAACTTCCCTCCCCTGCTGGCCTGACCATCCACAAATGCCCTCCCTTTCAGACTTGATCCTTCCCAACTGCCTTCCCTTGCTGGCCATCTTGTAGTGGTCATCTTGTGTCCACATGGGGGCAGCCATCTTGTGTGTTCGAGTGATGGTAAATCTGCATATTACTCTTTTATTAGATACGATAGAGGCCTGGTGAATAGGACAGCTGGTTTGCCCTGAAGGATGTCTTGGATCAGGGTGGGGGTTGCCTTAGGGTGTGTGTGGGGGGCCTGGGTAAGGCACCTGTGGTGGTTTGCAGGCCAGTCACACTCCCCAGCAACCCAAGTGGAGGCCCTGGGATATGGGATTAATTTATGTTCTACAATTGAAACTTTTTAGCCTTAAGCAGAGGCCAAGACAGAACAGGATAAGCAAAAAGCTTGGTTTCCTCCATTTCTGGGAAAACCCAAGCTTTCCTCCTGCTCTCTGTGGCTACAGCCATCTTGGTTGGGATTAATTTGCATACTCACACCTGATTGGCTGGTGAGTGTGGCTTATGGGTGTAGCAGAGGTATGGTCAATTTGTATATTACTCTTTTATTAGATAGGATGTCAATTTGTCACAAATTTGACCTGAGAGAGCCCCTTCAGATCAAATACTTTATATTTTTGAGATAATCATATTCATCCATTATGTTTTAATTTCTCTTGATTCCAAGTCATTAAACTTTAGGTTTGCTATTATGTTGCTAAATTCTACAGATACAAATGTTTAGTAACTTAAAATAATTACTTGGGCACTTGCTGGAGTGGCTCAGTTAGTTGAGCATTGTTCCATGCACCAAAAGGTCACCAGTTGGATTCCTGATCAGGGCACATGCCTCAACAGGAGGCAACCAATCAATGTATCTCTCTCCCTCTCACTTGCTCCTTCCCCTCTCCATTTCTCTCTCTCTAAAATCAATAAAAACATATTTAAAAAAATAAAATAACATAATTACTTGGTCCATTTAATGTCATGAGGGCAAGATTTAAATACTATGTATAATTTGATTTGATATTCTTCTATTTCATGATAAATTGTGTTTTTAAGAAAAATACTTTCTGTTAAGTTCAAAAGCTAATACTGAAGATGGGAATATTACCTTAATTGACATTTACTTCTTGGTGTAACTTTATAACATTCTACTCAATACTTATTTTTAGTGTTGACTGTTTTATATTATTTCTTATGTATTTTTAATTACATAATATGAAATTTAATATGCTTTCAGAATTGTGAAAAGCAAACAAAGAGCTAAACAAAACAAAATATCACTGAGACTTTCAGATGAACAATCTAGTAATGCTCAGAAATGTTAAATTATAGAACTTCCTTAAAGATTTTTCCTGGTGAAAGAATATGTTAAAGTGCATACAATATTCAATTCTTGTCATTTTTAATAGAATGGGTTGATATGTGCCACTCTTTAAGGAAACTATTACTTTTTTTTATAGTTCTTTCAAAGTATTTCTTGGAACTGGTTATACATATAAAATAGAGATTTTCAAGTCTTCCATCTCATGAAATATTCTTTTTTTTCCCTTTTTTTAAATCTTTATTGTTCAGTTTATTAATTACATTGTTCCGTTTTTTCCCCCTATAGTTCCCCTCCACCTGGTACCCATCCCACCCTCCACCCTCACCCCCCTCCACTGTCCTCTCCCATAGTTTCATGATTTTTGTACAGTCTCTTGCTGCACTTCACACACCCCCTTTCTCCCCAAGAGTTGTCAGTCCATTCCCTCTCTATGTCCATGATTCTGTTACATTCACCAGTTTATCCTGTTCATCAGCTTATTAATTCACTTGATTTTTAGATTCATTTGTTGATAGATGTGTATTTGTTGTTCCTAGTTTACACTTTTATCTTTTTCTTCTTCCTCTTCTTAAAGGATATCTTTCAGCATTTCATATAATATTGGTTTGGTGGTGATGAACTCCTTTAGCTTTTTCTTATCTGCGAAGCACTTTATCTGACCTTCAATTCTGAATGATAGCTTTGCTGGATAGAGTAATCTTGGTTGTAGATTCTTGCTGTTCATTACTTTGAATATTTCTTGCCACTCCCGTCTGGCCTGCATGGTTTCTGTTGAGAAATCCGCTTACAATCGTATGGGTGCTCCCTTATAGGTAACCAACTGTTTCTCTCTTGCTGCTTTTAATATTCTCTCTTTATCTTTTGCTCTTGGCATTTTAATTATGATGTGCCTTGGTGTGGTCCTCTTAGGGTTCCTATATATTGGGGTTCGGTGCGCTTCTTGGACTCCCAAGTCAACCTCTTTCACCAGGTGTGGGAAGTTTTCGGTCACTATTTCTTCAAATAGGTTTTCATTGTCTTGGTCTCTCTCTTTTTCTGGCACCCCTATAATTTGGATGTTGGTATGCTTGAGGTTGTCCCAGAGGCCCCTTACACTATCTTTAATTTTTTGGATTCTTTTGGTTTCTTGCTTTTTCAGCTGAGTGGATTTTGCTTCTTTGTATTTCAAATCTTTAACTTGGTTCTTGGGGTGCTCCAGAGCACTTTTAGGTCTTTGTATAATATTTTTTACTTCAGTCAGTGTATGCTTAATTTCTGGTTGGTCCTTTTTCATATCCTTGAGAGTCTCCTTTATATCCTTGAGAGTCTCCTTCATTTCCACATTGGTCTTGATCATTTCCTTGCAGGTCTTGTTCATATCCTTGAGGGTATTGTTCATTTCCTTGCAAGACTCATTGATTTCCATGTTGGTCTTGATCATTTCCTTTGTGGTCTTGCTTATTTCCTTATAGGCCTCGACCTTTTGTTGGAGCCTCTTGAAAAACCCTATAACCATGGTTTTGAATTCCATGTCCAGTCGTTTTTTTTCCTCCATTTCTTTCACATCTGATTTCTTTCCATGTCTCTACATAGTGGCTGCTTCCCTGAGTTGGTCAATTAGCTTTGTGTGGTAGACTTCCTACTAGAGACAGTGGCTCAGCCTCCCCAGTTACCTGAGGTGGATATGGGTTGCACAGTCTTGCTAAAGTTAAGCTCAGTTAATCGTTGTTAGCACTTGGAGGAGTTGACCTCCAGGCCAATTGTCTGTGAAGCTTAGCTGTGCTCAGGTTGGATGGGCGGAGTCTCCAGGCCAAGCAGACAGGGTCAGCTCCACCCTGTGCGGCCCCAGGGACTCTGTGCCCGGGGCAATGGCTGCCAGCACCTCTGAGAGAGAGCTGCTGTGGAGCTCCACCAGCTGCTGGGGAATTCAGACTCTCCCCAAATGAGACTACACGCCCAATGTCTCATCCAGGGTCGTAAAACAAAGTAGACTGACGGTTTTCCGAATGAGAAAGCAAGTCGCAGTGCGCTCTCTGCGCAGTCACGCAGCTGAGCTGTTCGAGCGCAAGATGCCTTCTCCACAAGCCGGGAGACCCGGCAGCAACCGAGCTTCAGCGTGCCCTCCCACTGTCCAGTTTTCACCCTGTGTGATAGTGGGTTTCCTGGACTTCGCCCAGAGCTGGAGAATCAGTCCAGTGGGACGTCTTTGTCTCCCTGTTCGACAAAACTGTCCGGTTTTCAGCCGCCCGCCCTCTACTTGGCGCACGCTCCAAACCTCTCTCCGCGTGAATCTTTCAACGCTGTCCGCCGCCGCTCCACCGAGTCACAGTGTCTTATTTTCACTTTTATTTGTGGAATTTTCACTCGGCGAGCTTTCTGGTGACTCTGGAAGGTGTTTGTTCTTTTGTTAAGTTGTAGTATTAAAACTGTTGAGTATGACGGCAAGATAGGTGTTTTACCTATGCTGCCATCTTGATTCTCCTCATGAAATATTCTTTATTCCATAAAGCAAAATTTAGCTAAAATACGCACTGTTACTCTGAAGGTGTAGATAAAATGTCTTAAGCTAATTCAGGGAAACACTTGCTCTAAAATTGCCCTTGGGGTGAAACCAGTCTGGCTCAGTGGATAGAGGGTCGGCTTCAGACCAAAAGGTCCCAGGTTTGATTCCAGTCAAGGGCATGTATCTTGGTTTCGGGCACATCCCCAGTAGGGGGTGTGCAAAAGGCAGCTGATTAATGTTTCTCTCTCATCGATGTTTCTGACTTCCTATCTCTCTCCCTTCCTCTCTGTAAAAAATCAATAAAATATATTTTAAAAATAAAATAAAATTGCCCTTGGGGCGGGGGGAAAGAAGTTTTATTTCTAGTCCCAGCTCTTTCAATGTCCAAATCTATTGTTACCTTAGGCAAATTATTTGCCCACTTTGGGATATTTTATTTCTATGAAAAATAAGAGAACTTAATGAGATGATTTATAAAATCATCTCTAAAATTTTAAATTTCTGTGAATCTTTGGTAACATCTAAAATTTATTATCTGTGAAGAGTACTAAGAGAAGTCCTTCCTTTCATCTGCAAATGCACCAGCAACGATCTTTTCTGGAAATGGAGATAAGGGCCAGCAGCTGGACCATGGACCAATATCCTGCACTTCTGTTAGCTCTTTCCTTATTTGCCTTTTCTTATATACACTTTGCAAACACAAAGTATTGCATATGTACAGCATTGCTGAGCTGAAAAGAATAAATGTAAAGAAGGGGATAGATGGGAGATCAGGCAATAGTTCTTTTTCCCTTCCAAAATTTAAAAATGCATCAATGCTAGTTTACACCACTCTGCAACGTGGGAGCAATATTAAGACAAATATGTTAGTTTGAAAGACATTGCTGGCTCTGCATCTCTAAGTATCATCTCAGCAAACCTGTCTCTCTACCCCCAAGTTTTACTACAGCCAATTATTTTCCGAGACACTGTGTAGGATTCAATACGTTAATGACAGTAGGCTATCTCCGTGGAGCAGAGGCTCATCGGCCTTCAAGTAAGTTACCGGAGAAAATTTATTCAATTCAAAGGAGCAATATTTCTTACAAACTTTCTGGAAAATATCCCTCAAAATGTTCTAACTTAGACAACCACTTACTGCTGGCTTAATGATCAAAAGGATTTAGAGAGCACAAAGCATTCTGAAGCTGAAGTGATTGAAAAGCCTGTTCTGCCATATCCCTTGTTCTTGAATGTGTTCACTCACTTGCTGACTTTAGAGAACCAATTTAGGAAAAGAACAATGTTCTTGTCTCCCCTAAGAAATTCCTCAAATTCCTTACAGCGACAATCAAAAGGAAATCTGGGTTGCTCTTTGTGAGACATTTCTTACACACTCAGCAGTAAAAGTTTTGATTATTCAGGTTTTAGCAAAATTCCCTTATTTATTCTACCTTTAAAAGCATAGTTTGTTTGCATATATATTTTTACCTTTAAAAGCATAGTTTAGAATGCTGCAGTAGATTTCAAAAGAACAACAACAAAAATTAGCCACAGGTAGAGTGCCTGTGGCATGAACTTTATAATCAGACAGATCTGGATTCAAATGCTTGCTCAGGCATTCGCTAGCTCTGTGATTTGGGGTGCTATCCCTAGGGAATCTGAATCTCAGTTTTTCATCTGTAGAACGAGACCCAGTCTTCAGTGTGGTGAGTTCTAATTGAGGTGATACAGTACATGTAATATACTGAGAATAGTCCTTGAACATATGAAATGACCAGTACATACCAGCTTTTATTCACTGGTTCCTATCTCTTTAACTGTATCTCTAAACATGGAGAAGTATTTTTAAAAATGTGACCAAATATTAGGGCTCCTTTTTCTTGCATTGGTTTTGGGGCAGCACACCACTGCCCCCTCCTGCACAGCAGGGTGAAGGGAGACACCATGGCACTGTCTTCCTTGAATTCATTTCTGTCTCCTCCCCAATGACTCTCTAACTTTCATGCTGAGTAGGGATCTTCCTTGACATGTATTTGTCTAGAGATGTAAAATTCACACCATGTGGGTTCTGTGATGATTGTGAGATCCTGTTGGCTTTGCACTGGGGAAGCCCTTTAGAATGGAGGATAGTCCTCAGTTTTTCTTAGCCATAGTAAAAGTTAGCAGTCAACACAAAGCATCCTATTTTAGATCCTGCCCTAGATGGTAAAATAATGCTTAGTGCTATACTAAGGGCTGAATGATGTAGCAAATTAATTGCAGCATACCTAGAAGTGCATCTGTTTCTTTGTTTGCATTAATTCAGATGTGAATAGGTGATTTCACTGGACAAGATTTCAAGACTTTTATCCTAGAACTGCTTGTTATTTAAAAAGAGAGAAATAAACTTAAAAAGGATACCCATGATATTATTACCTTAAACTTCACATCATTCCTGTTAAATATAACTTCACAGCAGCTACTGGTCTCTTTTCTAAAAATCAAATATTTTATGTTGCTAGCCATTATTAGTAGTTTGAATCTAATGTTGTGATCATACCTCAGTCATGGTCAGAATAACTTAACCAGAGTGCGGTCATTTTTAATTTCAGTTCTATAAGTTTCAAATGTAATTCTGGAAGAATCTTGAGAGGTCATACTGTCTGACACATGTGGCTACTGGGCACTTGAAATGTGACAAGGGTCCTAACTGGTTTGGCTCAGTGGATAGAGCATCGGCCTGCGGACTGAAGGGTCCCAGTTTTGATTCCAGTCAAGGGCATGTACCTTGGTTGTGGGCACATCCTCAGGAGGGGGTGTGCAGGAGGCAGCTGATCATGTTTCTCTCTCATTGATGTTTTAAACTCCCTATCCTTCTTCCTTCTTCTCTGTAATAAAATCAATAAAATATATTTTAAAAAAGGAAAAAAAAGAAATGTGACAAGGAAGACTGAAGAATATGATTAAACATCATCTTAAATTATATTTAATTTGAATTAATGTCAATTAATATAAATTTAAATAGCCACATGTGACTAGTGGCTACTATTTTGGACAACTCAGTTCTATCTTTACATAGTTGTGGTTAAGTCTAAACTACTAATTAAACACATTTTTTCTTTTGTAAGACTGATTTTTCCCCCATGAAAAATGGAAATACAATGATTGAGTCACATGGCAATAAATATAGATTCTTCTGCCTTGGAATCCCTACTTTATTGAGAAGAATAATTGAAAGGAGAAACTCACCACTGTCTTTCCATTAAACATCCTAAGTGAAGACATTTAGTATTATTAACACAATACTCGTTTAGGGAGTTTCCTTGACATGTATTTATCTAGAGATGTAAAATTCACACCATGTTATTTTTTTTTTCTTTTCTAGAAAGTCTCCCTCAATATTATGATGTCACAACATGGGGGAAGAAGGAGGGGGAAAGGCTCAGTTCACACAAAACAACAGTTCCTATGAACTCATTGCTTCTGGCAGGCCCTGTGTTATGTGTGAAGGACTCAGAGAGGAATAAAATAAAGCTGTCCTGTGTCCTGTCTTGGATATATTGGAAACCTCCTGTCTGTGCTTTGGCAGGAGACTGGAGGGAGGGAGAAGGGTGAGGCTGGCTGTGAAAGGTCAGAGCTCCTTAGCCACTCTCTCCCTCTGGGTGTCAGCAGCCCATTCTCTTCTAAGCCTTTCTGGCCATGCTAGCAGTACTGTCTCTGTGACTCACACTTTCCCTTAAGGCTTGTCTGAATCCTGCCATATCTTCAAAACTCATCCCTTTTAAAATAACCCCTGCTCCTGTACTATCTGGTGGCATTCCCTAATACTGACTGGGACCCAGAGGGATCCATTTCCTCCTTCTCCCTGGGCTGTTTCTGATGCTATCTGTCCTTTCTTCTTGGGTTGAGTGGAACATTGCAAAAGGTGCACTGGGAATAGCAGCCCCGAGGCCTCTCTTCTTGAATACTGTCAATACAGGGGGTGCCCCACCCTGGACTCCAGCCCTCCGAATGCCTCAGCCCCATTGCAGATGATGACTCTGTGCTGGGCTGTTGGTTTGAATTGAGGCAGCACCCCTCGGCGAATCATTCCATTATGGCATGCATACCATAAGGAATATTTAAGTTATTCCGTGATCTGATGATTAATTCTGTTAATGGGTGTAACTTTACTTACTGACCAACAGTAGAAAGATTTCATTCATAGAGTGGGGTGCTCAATTAATGATTTTGTGAATGACAAAGTTTGGATTTGTTCTTGTTATGATGCATTATAAATACATACCAACAATAAGCATTTATATTAGTTAATTACATAAGAGGTCAAAATATTAACATCATCTTACCTAATAATAGACAAACATGTAAATTGACCACACCTCTGCTACACCACTGGCCAATCAGGAGTGGCATGCAAATTAACACAATGAAGATGGTGGTTAATTTGCATACTCAGCCTCTGAGTGACAGGGGCAGGATGCTTGCATTCTACCCCAGCCTGGTCTCTCAGGGCCTCTGGCAGCATGGGAAGGAGGGGCCGGAGTGGAAAGAGGCAGCTCCTGAGCAGAAAGAAGTGGCGCCAGGGCCTGAGTGGAAAGGGGCTGGGCCAGAGTAGAAAGGTGGTGCTGGCAGCCAGGAAAAGGAAACCCCATTCTAGCACAAATCTTTGTGCATTGGGCTTCTAGGTTAATATATTATGTCTCAGATCACAATTATATTTTAACTGCGATTTACTTAGTAGATTATCATGAGAAAACAATTTTATTTTCTAAGATAATATCATTGAAGTGGCTGCCTCTTTTATTATAAATGATTTTTTGAGTATCTATTATGTGCCAGACACTGTGGTAGGTACTGGGATTAAGGTAGTGGATGACCAGACACAGTCTGCATTTGCGGAGCTTATATTTCATTGGATAAGATGTATACCAAAGGAATAATTTAGAAATAATTTATGGATTACAACTGTTGCACAGGAATATTCCCCCCTCCATCCTTCTTCATTTTGCACCCCATTCCCCATCCTACCAGAAGCCTGACTCATACTGAAACTGCGCAAACAGGGTTTTTGGAAATTTGACTCAAGGAGGAGACAAATATTCTTTAATATAATAAAATGCAGGAGCTGTTTAAGAGGTGTTAATCTGGGGAGTATGGAGAAGCTAATGGCTTTCTGTTGAGAATCTGAAAAATTGGCCTTAGTGAATATTTTTTCTCTCTTTTATTTTCTGCCCACAGCAATGAAAATCTCAGGAACATTTGTCAACAGAACATAAAAGAGCTGAACTAGGAAATACCCAGGGATAGACTACAAGGTTTGGTTGAAGGTGAGGAGAAAAGTGACATAAAGAGCATCAAAGAAGCTGTGGGAGGAAGGAGATAGAAAAGGGACCTTTGTAGAGACACATCCATTCTGCTTACGTCTAGGTTGGCCATGTGGGAATGCCGAGAATGTCCGGAATGTGGAACCAGCTTCCAAGAGAGTTCTCACTGGTGTTAGCCCCCAGGGATTCACATCCTTATGTAGTCGCCTCCCCATTGGAAAGGCCTGGCCTGTGTAACCAATAGGATACTGTAGAGGTGATTGTGTCTTTTCAGTCTGGGTCCTAGAGTGTATGTGGCCTTGTTCTCATGGAGCACTCAATCTGGGAGAAGCCAACTCCCATGCTGTGAGGACTGTTAAGCAGCTCTCTGGGGAGGTCCATAATAAGCAAGGACCCACAGCCTCCTTCCGGAAGCTACATCAGGAAGCAGCCTTGGAGGTGGATCTTCTAGCCCCAATCAGGCGGTCAGATGACTCAAGCCTGAGCTGACATCTTGACTGCAATCTTGTGAAGCTGAACAAGAACCAGCTGAGCTTCTCCTGAACTACTGACCCAAAGAAACTGAATCATAAAGCTGTGTTGTTTTACGTCGCTATGGGTTGGGGTAATTATTTGTGTGAAAATAGATAACTAAAATACTGAGAGCTGAATTCAATAGAATCTACTTCAAGTTTCCACTGCCTTGTGGATTCTGAGTTGATCATGTTGCTTGGCTGGCCCTCCTTGAGGCACACCCACTCGAATTTTCCTTACAATCAGGGGAGCAATGGGCAGCGGCAGTTTGTCCCAAGCTCACCCCCTGAATCTGTCTCCAAGCCCCCTTTGCTCTGGCTTTCCAGTGAGCTGAGAGCAGCCCCGCCTTCTTTCTTTCCTGTTGCTTCATCTATCGTAAGAGCTTTCTTGTTTCACTCTCCCCAGCTTTAAAAAACGTACTCTCTAAAACAAGCAAACAAACCCGAAAAACCCTCCAAAAATACAAAGCAAACAAACAAAAACCCACCCCACAATCCATGTTGCTCTAATCTGAGCTCTTTGTTCTTTTGAATCTTGTGTGTGTGTGATTGGCTAAAAAAATTCCACAAACAAAAAACAACCTTCAAAACTTTAGGACCAAGTACTATGCCACCCTACCTTTCCACAATAAAGGGTGTGGTGTTCAGATTCCAACTTCTAGTGCTGAGAGGAGAAATGCAGGGTACAGTGAGAGAATATAAGTTGTTAATAGTTACTGCTTACAGGTGTGAGAGACAGATAATCTGAATTAAACTGTGCAGTGCACACCTGTCCGAAGAATCATCGGCTTGATATTTTCCTGCTGAAAGTATCTGGGCTCTTCGTTCCTCAGTACAATTAACCTTTTCTTTTTTCTTTTTAAAAACACTTATTTAAATCAATTTCTACTTTAATTTGGATCGTATTTTTGTCTTTCCCTTTAAAAAACAACTTTGTTGCTATCTCTCTTGGTAACAGAATATTTTAAAAACATTGTCTTTGTATTCTACATTTTAGAGCCACTTCAAAACCCAAATCCTTAAAATTGACATTGCTTTTCAAATTAGCAATGATTTATACCACCACAGATACCTCGTTAATGCTCTCTGTGGCTTAATGTAACAGTTTCGCCATTGCATAAAAGGATATGTACTGATGATTCTAATAATTGAAACACCAATTGGAGTTTTATTTTAACTGGAGAAAAGCTTTTTGAAATTAATCCATTAACAAAAGCCCCACTCTATTCAGCAAGGCAATTTCAAATGGAGTGATACCACTATCTCCCTTGCTCAGATGTTACTATTTACATATTTTTCATCCTGAACCACTATGGAGATTTCAGTACTGTTTAAGCAGTAGCATAAAACAAACATGTGAACCAGATGCACTTGCCTATTGCTTTTATACATAGATCTGACTCCTTCCTGTCTTTAATTTTGCCATCAAACTCAAAAATCTTCACTAGTTCCATGGAGATTATGTAAGGAAAGTCAGCTTCGGGCGCCCTCTTGTGGACACATACTCCTGCTGTTAGTCTTAGTGGCAGCTCAGTTGTGATTAGAGAAATCTGAAAGGATGAATCACTTTTTCATTTACTAGTATTTATGCAACATGATTTGAATTTATGAAACAGTGTGACTCACTTCTTGCTTATAGGACTGAGGAACTGAGATTAATGTTGGTTAAAGCAAACATGAGATATTAAAAAGAACCATTATTAAAGCAATTAAATTCCCCTTAAACTTGATTTATTAGGTGGGATTTTTTTGTTCTCACATATATTGATAATAATTGCCAAAATACCAATTTCTTTGCTCCTTTCCTTCTTGTTTAGGAACTGACTAATGGGGATCCTTCCATTCAGCATCTGTCCCCTGTTCAGGGTCAGGAGTCACCACTGATGGGAAACGTGTCCCTGGAAGATGGGTCATCAGACACAATCCCTAACTCATTCCATTCCCATGCCTTCCCACACATGATCTCTCTGGGACTCCACTGACATGTTAATTTTCTTTCCCAAGGTCAGGAAAAAATAATCGAACAGTGATTGAGCACTTTCCATGAGCTGGAGTAAGTAGGAGGGTAGCACAGCGTTTGTAATACCCATGCGTAGGTCACACAAAACTAGGAATTAAAACAGGCTCACGACTTGTGCCCTGTTTCTTTGCTTCTGCTTGAACTTGCTTCTGTAGAACCTCCAGCTGCCTCCAGATATCCCCATCCCAATATTTCTGGGAGTTTCCACCAATTTCCATAAGTGCTCACCCTCAGTTCTCTTAGCCACCAAGCAGTTACACATTTGGGTGAGTGTGGGAGTATAGCTGCTGTTGACCGTGGCATGAGGTTACTGCCCCTGAGATGCCCACACCAGCTGAGCTCACTGGGGCTTTGGTCGTTAGGGGCTGGAACCCTCCTGGATGCTGCTGGGGTGGGGAGCTCTAGTTACATCAAGGCTTCTCTCACTTTGATTTCAAAAATCTGTACTGACTTCATCCCCAAACAGGAAAACTCCTGTCTTCTGTTTTATCATCTTTCAGAGGTTCCAAAGCAGTACCCTTTTGGGTACCCACTATTTCTCAGACTTTTGGGCTAAGCCACTCTCCTACATTTTTGTTAATGGCGTCTCCCCTCAGGCTCTGGCCCATGTTCCTGGAGGAAGTGAAGGTGTAGGCGAAGGGCGTTGGAGGAGGGGGAGGGAGAGTGGAAGGGGTGAATGGTTCCTGGGAGGAAAAGTGGAAGTCACTGAATACTCCTCTCAGTCTTTACCCAGGATATTTTTATTAAAAGAAACCAGGAGTTTCACTTCTTTTTCTTTCTTTGTACTCCATCTCGCCTCTCACCTCCCCACTACCTTCCCCCGACCCCCGCCAAAAAAAAAAAAAAAAAGGAAAAGAAAAAGAAAACCACACAGATTTCTCGTGACTCGGATTCATCTGTTTGCCAGAAGTGCTCAGACATGTGTGGGTGTAGGAAGAATGCCTAGGCTCTGGTGGGGTTCTCTCCATGTTGCTTAGGGGTGATGAATGTGACCCTGGCCGGCGGTGGACAGGCTAAAGGTAAGGTACCTCTTCAAATGGAAAATGCTGGCAGTCCTCATGCTTCTAAAACAGTCTAGCAGTTGTTCTTGGGGGAGACTACATGTCATGGAAACCATGTTCCAAAAGTTGACCATATCACGAGAGCATAATACTAAAAATTAGGTGCTCTTGCAATATTTTGTTTTAAAAAGTACTTCTACCTTGTAATGTATTCAAAAAACATTATGCAGCATTATTGTAAAGCTCATTGTTTACAAATGTTGAGGTTAGAAGAGACTGAATAGTCAAAGGCCTATATAAGTAAGTAGACAAAGGCCTTCTCCCCTGGGAGATTAGCCAGAAATCTGCATAAAGATTTTTTGTTGTTGTTTCTTATAATGTTCGAGGTAATTATATGAGAATCTCCCAGCATCTCCTCTCTTCTCTGGCATTTTATGGCGCAGTGATACACTCCTAGTTCCTCTTGGTATTCAGCCTGAGAATCTTGAAGACTGTACGTTAAGTGGACAGCCTGCCTAGTTTTGAATTCAGGTGCCTTTACTTTCTAGTCAAATCTCACTGACAAAATAAACTTAGTCATCTCAGCCTCAATTTCCTGATATATGGAATGGGGTAAATAATACTGGTGGTACCCAACTCATAGGTGGCAAGACTTCAGTGAGATTATTAACAGACTAGGGGCCCAGTGCACAAAATCTGTGCACTGCAGGTGGGTGGTCCCTCAGCCCAAACTGCCCCCTCTCACATACTGGGAGCCCTCAGGGGATGTCCTACTGATGGCTCAACCCCCGCCTGCCCAAGGCCAAAAGCCTCTGGCTGAGGCTTTCCGGCCTTGGGCAGCAGCCATCTTGGTTGGGTGTTAAATTGCATGTCACTCCTGATTGGCTGGTTGTGGCTGTTTTTCTCTCTTTTCCATGTCCAGCGCAGAGAGAGAAAGATTGGGTCCAATTTCTGAGTAGAGGAGCTGGGGATGAAGAAATAAAAGTATAGACGATGAAGATGCAGTAATAGAAAAAATAGCTGGGGCCGGGTGGGATGTCTGTTCTCTCTGAGGGAGAGACAGCATCTGACACCCAAACAGCAGCAGTTTATTTATAACCCAAAAATACAAAGGTGCTGGAATTCAATCCCTGTCTCACCAATAGAAAGATGTGGATAGGAGCCTTGAAAACTGGTAAACAACCTTAATTGGCTCTGAAAGGTCAGAGCTAAAATATTGTTAATTAAAGCAGCTTTCCCATCAAACAATCGTGTAAATCCTTACTGATAAGATAATCTGCCTGTTACTGGAATTGCCTGCCTCAGGGCAATGGGTATATCCCAAACCTGAACAAAAGGGATAGCCAGACGCCTTGGATTTAGCCCACAAATAGTTAAGGAATGCTCAAGGTGTCTTGCCTGGGGCGCCCCCCACAGCTGGTGGGTGTGGCTTGTGGGTGTAGTGGAGGTGCAGTCAATTTGCATAGTACTCTTTTATTAGAGTACTGATAGGATGCTTAGGCAGGGCAGGGTATGTAGTAAAGGCACAATAAACTTTTGTTCTTACTAAAACAAAATGAAAAAAGTTCTCATTTAATGTAAGTTGTTATATGCCAATCATTCCTCAGTAAAGCTGTTGGCAAAAGTGAAAGCAGAAAAGTTTAAAATAAAATTGTTTTCCTAAAGTAAGTGCTAAGGTTGACTTCTGAAAATTCTGACTTTTTACTGAGAAAGATAAAGTTCTGAGAAAGGCAGACAGAAGGGCTATGCTTCCTGCTGCACTTGGTGGACGCACTGTCCGGGGACAACATGAACTAGGTCATAAGTCCTTCTTTGCTATGAATCTGAATCTCCAGTTTACTCTGTTTTATCTCAGCCTGCACAATCCAGACACATGTGGCTCATCTGAATTGAGATGTGGTGTCAGTATAACATACCAGAGACTATAGTTAGTAATACTGTACTGAATATTTACAAGTTGTTAAGAGAGTAGACCTCAAAAGTACTCATCACACACACAAAAGTTTGTGAACATGAATGGTGACATATTAAGTAGACTTATGTGGTGATCATTTGGCTATATATACAAACTAGAGGCCTGGTAGGCACAAAAGTTGTGCACGGTGGGAGGTGTCCCTCAGCCCAGCCTGCATGCTCTCCAATCTGGGACCCCTCGAGGGATGTCCAACTGCCCATTTAGGCACTATCCCGGGGGGATTGGGCCTAAAGGGGCAGTTGGACATCCCTGTCACAATCCAGGACTGCTGGCTCCCAAATGCTTGCCTGCCTGCCTTCCTGACTGCCCCTAAAACTTCTGCCTGCCAGCCTGATCACCTCCTAACCACTCACTCCCCTGCCAGCCTGATTGATGCCTATCTGCTCCCTGCCACCTGTTTGGCCCCAACTTCCCTCCTCTGCTGGCCTGGTCACCTCTAACTGCCCTTCCCTACAGGCTTGATTACTCCCAACTGCCCTCCCTTACAGGCCTGGTCCCTCCCAATTGTCCTCCCTTGTAGGTCTGATCCCCCCAAAAGTCCTCCCCTGCAGGCCTGGTCGCCCCTAACTGCCCTCCCCTGAAGGCCTGGTTCCCCCCAACTGCTCTTCCCTATAGGGCTGCATCCCTCACAACTGCTCTTCCCTGCAGGCCCAGGCGCCCCCAACTTCCCTCGTCTGCTGGCCTGGTCACTTCTAACTGCCCTCCCATGCAGGTTTGATCACCTCCAACTGCCCTCCCCTGTAGGCCTGGTCCCTCCCAACTGTCCTCCCCTGCTGGCCTGATCGCCCACAACTGCCCTCCCTTGCAGGCCTGGAACCTCCCAACTGTCCTCCCTTGCTGGCCATCTTGTGGTGGCCATCTTGTGTCCACACAGGGGCAGGATCTTTGACCACATGGGGGCAGCCATCTTGTGTGTTGGAGTGATGATTAATTTGCATATTACTCTTTTATTAGATAAGATAGAGGCCTGGTACATGGGTGGGGGCCAGCTGGTTTGCCCTGAAGGGTGTTCTAGATCAAGGTGGGGGTTTTCTTGGGGCATAGGGTGGCCTGGGAGGGACCTGGGGAGGGGCCTGTGGTGGTTTGCAGGCTGGCCATGCCCCCCAGTGACCAAAGTAGAGACCCTGGTATGTAGAATTTGTTTATGTTCTACAAATGAAACTTTGTAGCCTGGAGCAGAGCCAAGCCTTCTGCTTGCTCTGTGGCGGCAGCCATTTCTGTTGGGGTTTATTTACCTTCTATAATTGAAACTTTGTAGCCTTAAACGGAGGCCTGGGCCAGTCAGGGCAGGTGGAAAGCTTGGCTTCTTCCATTACCGAGGAAACCCAAGCCTCCCTCCTGCTCTCAGTGGTTGCAGGAGTTTATTTGTATATTCTCTCCTGATTGACTAATGGGCGTGGCCTGTGGGTGTAGCAGAGGTGCAGTCAATTTTCATATTACTCTTTTATTAGCTAGGATATTGAATCAGTACGTTGTACACCCAAAGCTAATATATGTCAATTATACCTTACACGAGAGAAATACACACCAGATTTTGAAAATTTAATATAAAATAGAATGTAAAATAGTTTTATATTTCAAAATATTGATTATATTATGAAATAATAATGTTTGGAACATAATTTTTTTAAAAATTCAGATTTTGTATGAAATCTAATTCATTTTCACTATATTTAAAAATATTTTTATTGATTTCAGAGAGGGAGGGAGAGATAGAAACATCAATGATGAGAGATAATCATTTATTGGATGCCTCCTGCATGCCCCCTACTGGGGATAGAGCCAACAACTGGGGCATGTGCCCTGACCAGGAATTGAACTGTGACCTCATGGTTCATAGGTCATAGCTCAACCACTGAGTTACGCAGGCCAGGCTATTTTGGATACTTTATAAAGAAAATATGAAAATTAATTTTACCTTTTTCTTTTTAGTTTTTAAAACGTGGCTGCTGGAAAATTTAGAATGATATGTTTAGTTTGAGTGCTATTTCTATAGGACAGTGCTATGATCTAGGTGCATTTATGCCTTTTCTTGGTGACTTAGGCAAACAAAGAAAGGACCTTACTTCTGTAAAAAATTATACTGAGTCAGGGTACCTTTTAAATGTCAGACTATTCCTATTATATTTGTAGTGTTTTTATATATCCATTACTCAAAAGAGTGAACTCTGGCCTTAGACATTATGGCTTAAAATCCATATGCCATCACTGAATAATATCTATATGATCTTGAACAAGTGTCTGAATCTGTGTGAATCTTAGCTCTTTTTCCTTGAAATATAAGCATGATATTACTATGTAGGTCTATAAACTCAGATGTGCAAGAAATACACATTTATTTTTCCATAACTGAAATTAATTTCTGTTATGAACACTCAATTCATCTATTGGTGGAAACAATCTCGTTCCTTTCAGGGTTCACCTCCCTCGTGTATACAAGCTGTTCCCTTTCCTCTGAGTAGTGCTAAGATAAGGGAGAGAGGACATGTAGTCCTGGGTGTCATGGTGCATCCCTGCTGGCATCAGCTGGGACATTGTCTCTCCTGTCTGCAGTTTAGTCATTAAGGCTGCTCTTTCTTCCTCATCCCAACTGCAAGGCTGTAAACACCACATCCATTTACACCTAGCATTCAGGGTCTGGAGAAGGGGCTGCACACAAATGGATACACTAGACAAGAAATATAAACTTAGGCCAAAACCGGTTTGGCTCAATGGATAGAGCATCGGCCTGTGGACTGAAGGGTCCCAGGTTCAATTCTGGTCAAGTGCATGCATGTACCTTGGTTGTGGGCAGATTCCCAGTGGGGTATGTGCAGGAGCCAGCTGATTGACGTTTCTCTCTCATCGATGTTTCTGACTTCCTATCCCTCTCCCTTCCTCTCTGCAAAAAATCAATAAAATATATTTAAAAATATATAAACTTAGAAGGCATGGGGGAGCTAGGTGGAGACCTTACTCTCTAGTGGGAGAGGCTCTCTGAATCCCGGGACCCATTCGCTTTTATTTACATTATATACACATTTGCCCTTTAGCAAAGCAAAAGGCATATCAGTGGTAAAGTTTGGTAAACAATAAAAGGATTATCTGGTTAGGGAATTGGCTTCAGCCATTCTGCCAAAAGCAGGGCAATATTATGCTGATTTTCAGCCCTTGCTGAATATTGAAGTCCAGCAGACTTCTTGAATAATTATGCTATTTGTTGGTCTTTGCCTGCCGCACTAGGCCTCTTAAGGCACCCTTGGTCTCTCTTCCATGTTCTATCCACTTTCGGGTTTATGGAAAATGGCCATCCAGATACACAACTTACCTCACAAGTGCATTAAAAGGAGTAAATAAGATGATCCATGTAAAATCCTTAGCACATGCCTGGTACGAATTAAATACCGAATACAGGTAAGTATTATTGTTAATGTTGTTGATGCTGCTCTTCTTGTTCTAAGCCAGTGCCCTTTGGGTTTCCAGAGATTTAGTTGCCAGAAAATGGTGGTTGAGGTTACTCTTTTCTTTTGCTTCTTTTAAATTAGTTGAGAGTGAGGAGAGGAACTGAGCACGCTGGGGGGAAACAAAACAAATTTTGGTCTCAATTACTCTTTGGTTCTGATCAAAAGACCAGCAGTTAGGATTTATTCTGGGAGGACCCAGGCAGGCATGTGGGTAGTGAGGTGAAGACTTCCGGGTCTACTGATGTTGGAGGGTGGCAGGTAGTGATAAGTGTTTAGTAAGCAGCTCTGATAATCCTGTAATAATGTGGAGGATACAAAAGAAGCGAAACTCATAGTCCAAGCATCTGAAGAACTTTCAATTGGATAAACAAAAAATACATACTGCTTTTCTAAAACAAGATATGTTGGTGGGTTGGCTGACTCTGCATGGTCTCCTACGGTGGCAAGTCTTTGGTGGGATATAAAGCTCAGGGTTAAAACTTTGGATAAAGAAATTTAATTTGTTTGTATACTTTGTCAATGTAAGAAACGTCCAAGCTTGTAGAGAATTTCTACAAAAATTTATTTTGAGTGTGGCTAGTGTGGTTCAGTGGTTGAGCACCAGTTTGATTCCCCATTGGGGCATATTCCCAGGTTACAGGCTGGGCTCCCAGTGGGGGGCATGTGAGAGGAAGCCAATCGATGTTTTTATCTCTCTCTCCCTCTCTTTTCCTTTCTCTAAAATCAATAAAAACATATTAATAAAATAAAATACAGTGACAGCTAATACCCATCTTGTCTAATAAAAGAGTAATATGCAAATTGACAGGACCTCCAGTACACTCACAAGCCATGCCCATAAGCCAATCAGGAGCAAATAAACCCTGCCAAGATGGCTGCAGCCATTGAGAGCAGGAGGGAGGCTTGGGTTTACCCGGAAATGGAGGAAGCCAAGCTTTCTGCCTGCCCTTGCTGGCCTAGGCCTCCACTCAATGCTACAAAGTTTCAATGATCTGGGACACCCTTCAGGACAAACCAACTGGCCCCCACCCATGCACCAGACCTCTATCTTATCTAATAAAAGAGTAATTTGCAGATTGACCATCACTCCAACACACAAGAGGGCTGCCCCCATGTGGTCAACGATCCTGCCCCCATGTGGATACAATATGGCCACCACAAGATGGCCAGCAGGGGAGGGCTGTTGGGAGGTTCAGGCCTGCAAGGGAGGGCAGTTGTGGGCGATCAGGCCAGCAGGAGAGGACATTTGGGAGGGACCAGGCTAGCAGAGGAGGGCAGTTAGGGACAAACAGGCTGGCAGGGAACAGATAGACATCAATTAGGCTGGCAGTGTAGTGGTTAGGGGGTGATCAGGCTGGCAGGTAGAAGCGGTTTGGGGCAATCAGGGAGGCAGGCTGGTGAGCAGTTTGAAGCTAGCAGTCCTGGATTGTAAAATGGATGTCTGACTGTCCGTTTAGGCCCGATCTTACTGGGCAGTCGGACATCCCTTGAGGGGTCCCAGATTGCAGAGGGTGCTGGTTGGGCTGAGGGACGCTCCCCCCGCCCTCTGTGCATGAATTTCGTGCACCGGGCCTCTATTCCTATCTAATAAAAGAATAATATGCAAATTTGACTGTACCTTCACTATGCTACTAGCCATTCAGGAATCAGGAGTGGTGAGCGGGGCCGAGCAGTGCAAGGTGGGGGGTCAGGGCCGAGGCATGTGCGAGGCGGGGGGTGGGGCCACGGTGGGAGAGGGCGGACCCGGCGGCCCGCTGTATCCTGCCATGAGGCGGGAGAGGGCAGGCCGTGTGCAGAGGGAGAGGGCAGGCTGTCAGTGCCCCTGGCAGGAGTGATGGGAGAGGGCGGGCCTATGGCAGGAGAGGGTGGTCCTGTGGCAGGAGAGGGTGGGCTGTGCATGGCGGGAGAGAACAGGCTGTCCATGCCCTCGGCCAGCCAGGTGCCCGCCCTCTCCCGCTGCTTGGAGGGAGAGAACAAACCTGGGGCAGCAAATGTGCACCATGCCAGGCGGGGAAGCCAGATCTGAAAGCCCAAACCTCCAATACCTGACAGGGCTTCATGTGCCGGGGTCCTGAGGAAGCCCCAGGACAAGCATCTCCCCAGAGGCTGTGTGGGAGAAGGAGAAGAACCTCTGGCTAGAGGCCAGGGTGAAGGATGAGGGATACTGCCCCCCCACCCCCCATGCACAAATTTTGTGCACTGGGCCTCTAGTGTATATAATAAAAGATTAATATGCTATGGTGCACACTGACCACCAGGAGGCAGATACTCAATACAGAAGCTGCCCCCTGGTGGTCAGTGCACTCCCACCGGGGGAGTGTCATTCAGCCTGAAGCCAGCTCATGGCTGGCAAGTGCAGAAGTTGTGGCAGGAGCCTCTCCCGCCTCCGCAGCAGTGCTAAAGGTGTCTGTCTGCCTGCCAGCCTAGGTCTGCTCATGGGGAGTGGGCCTAAGCCATCAGTAGGACATCCCCCAAGGGCTCCTGGAGTGCGAGAGGATGCAAACTGGGCTAAGGGACCACAATGCATGAATTTTATGTACTGAGCTTCTAGTTAGAAGATAAAATGAATTTTTAAAATTTTTTTATTAGTATTCATTTATTAATACATTCATTTTGTACTCTGATGGGTATTAGCTGACACTAAAATTTTACTTTAAATGGATAAAATAAATTCTTTAGCATAAAACATTTTATCTATGAAGATTGAAAAAAGACTTTTTTTTCCCTCTTGAAATACAGAATTTTATTTAGAAACTGCTTAAAGTAGGAAAAAAAGAAAAAAAAACTTGTCAAGAAAGACCAGGTGGAAAATGGGTTCCCAATAAAATGGAATTTTAGGGCAACAATAGTCTAAAGGCCACAAAAGAGAAATAGCACCACTGTTATTTGAACAATGGCTAGTTACTTGCATTTTTGGCATTGTTAATCACTGAATTTGGGTTTCTCTCTGAATTTCACACATAGCATGCACTACACAACAATTTATTATAAATGCCTGCTTTCTACACACATTTTAGACAAACTACCACCAACAAATCAATACAATTACATTAGGGCTGAACAAGCTCAGTAGTGGGTGACACACATTTTGCAGAATTCTGCCAAACAAAGGAACTGAATAGGCTGTAGGCAAAGCAAATTAGGGGTGTTAAGGAATGAAATAGTTTAAATATTAATAATTAATTCAGACATGGTACTGTATTTTCTGCAAAAGAAACTTAATATTTAGTAACACGCTAACGAATTTTATCTCCAAAGAGATTAGTGCGTTGGCAAAGTATTCTGATAATAGTGGAGGGCTGTGGACAGTAGGTACCAAAAACACCCAGCCTTGCAGATCTCAAGGTAGCGATGGCCTTCACTGATCACTCCCTTTGTCAGCAGTCCAAAAAGAACTTGCAGCATGATCACCTGCCTGCTGAACTTTCACTCTAAGCAGGAAACTTTAAGGAGCCAAAGAGGGGTCCCCAGTGGGCAAGGGATGCAGAAAAATATGTTAAATGTAAACTTAAAAGAGAGCAAAATGGGACACAAACCCCCATTCAAATCCCAGAAATGTGGGCAAGTCCCTAAAAGTAGTTGTTAGATTTTAAAACTAAGTACACTCATTTCCCAAAAACACAATACACGAAATTTCAAGGGTAACTGGAAAAATCATCAGAGAAATGCTCAATGAATATCAAGCTATTCAACTCATATATCTCAGGGCTGAAACATACCCTCTGTTCATTCAGCCAACAATGCCTCTTAGCAGAGATGCACTTGGTCAAGGACACCAAATGACTTTAGAGAGCAACTTTTTAAATTTCCTTCAAGCAGCCCTGCAAGGCCTGTGAACAGCAAGCTCTAAAGGTTCCAAGGTCTGGCCCTTCCTTCCCAGACACAAGGGCAGCACACAAACTCTCCTGTCAGGTTAAAATTTATATTTTAAAATATGCAAACGTAATTTAAATACTCTTAAGGCATTCATTTATTAAAACGTTCTCTGCCAAGATTTCACATTAGCTTAAAATTAAAATCAGTCTTTACATTTTACTACTGAGGTATCCACCCCAGCATATCACATAAAAACACCTTCTCCAGCAATCAGTGTTACCAGCATCCATATGATGAGCCCATGGTCAGCCTCTTTGTTCCCTAAGTGAACCAACTAGATGTTAATACTGTTCTGCTACAAAGTAAAAGCTCCTAACTCAAACTTATTGAAAAAAGAGTGAAACTTCTGCAAAGTGCACTTTAAGAAGAGGTACTTTTTGCTTATGAAAAGAAACCAGTGAGTCCTCTAAAAATAATAAAAGGGAGTATTTTACAGTTAACCCATGATTTGGAGTGAAGAATTCGGATGTTTCTCTGCTGGTCCAAGCTGTTAATACTCTTCTTGTTCCTCTTGTGGGCCTCCTTCATCAGGTATCACAAAGCCTCCATCTGTGGCATAGAGAATGTCCACAATCTTCTGCAGTACAGGGTTGTTTTCCCCCTCATTCTCCTGGCAAATCAATTCAACGTTCCTTAGCTTTCCAAAGTAGAAATCTCTTTCTTTCTCCAAGTCTTCGACAGTAAGTTTCAATACGTTGACCTGTTGCATCAGTTCAGCTGCTTCGTCGTCCCCATTGCCCACACCAGGATTCTTTCGCACCACACCTGGGCCAGCCTTAGGGGTTGCAGTAGTTCTGTGTGTCGCAATGGGCCTCTGTGGAGCTGCACTGCTAGAGCTGAGAGGTTTCTTCGTTTTGTTCAGAGCTGGAGCAACTACGGAGGGGGCCACTGCAGTTTCTTGACCTTGTCTGGCAGTCACAAGGTCATAGTCTTTCCCATCATAGTTTGCATCAAAAAACTTCTTGAACCACTGAACGAATTCAAAATTGTCCTGAAACTTTCCTTTTACTAATCTGTCCACAGGAATTATTTTGTCAACACCCATCCTCTTAAAACCTGCTTGTAGTATTTTGAAGCTCTGGATGTATTCATGTTCTAGCTTAGCTTGAAATTTCACTTTCTTCAAGGCAATGGAGCCAGGGAACAGCATGTCCATAAACTGACAATAGGCAGCCCCCGAGCACAACTGTTCGACCTTTGTCAGATTCAACTGTAGGGATTCACTGATCCAGGCCAGCATGTCATGTCGACTTAGGGTGTCACTGGTGATTGATGTTGAATATACGTTCACTGCCATCTTCGGCTCGTGGCGGAACCACGTCCTCTGCCGTGCCTGGCTTCGGTTCCGTCTTCGTCTCATTCCAGGAAAAGACTTTCAATATTAAGATTTTGGTAGTTAAAATATCTTAGATCAGCATGTGAGAAACCAGTGTCTTGTAAGATGATGGTTTGAAAAATCACTGTGATGAATTGCCTTATTATCTTGATGCTTCTTTTCTATGCACTCACATTTATTAAGGGGTTAAGATTTGATCAGGTCTTTGAATGAGGTATTAGATTTGGATTGGGATAAAGAAAAAGGACGTATAAGCTGGAGAGTGAAAGAAATACAGGAGAAAGATGTAGATAGACTTTGATAAGAATGCGGTGGGGAATCAAGTTAAAAACTGCTGAGAGAGCATGTTTGCATACTATATATGATAGGCAATATACATTATGGCAAATTGCACAGTGGCATGAAGAGCATGGTAATTGTTGAAGAAAATATGCACTAAAAGGTTCATAATCCATTAAATATATATGTGTTTGTGTTTTTTTAAAGAAAAAAGTTTAGTCGGTGTGGCTCAGTGGTTGAGCTTCGACCTATGAACCAGGAAGTCAGGGCATATGCCAAGGGTGTGGACTTGATCCCCAGTAGAGGGTGTGAGGGAGGCAGCTGATCAGGGATTCTCTTTCATTTATGTTTCTATCTCTCTCCCCCTCTCCCTTCCTCTCTAAAAGAAAAAAATATATTTTTAAAATGTTTTTTTTTTTAAAGACTCATAATTATCTTTTTTTGACTGTCTTAAATTGTTTATTCGGTAAGAATTTCACAAACATTTCTTATATTAGCAGTAATAGTGGAGCTGGAGAGTGTTCACCTTTTCCATGCTGCACTGTGAGAACCACCAATAGTATGGCAGAACTTGTGGTCTGCAGATGTCAGCCTTTGCTTGTGGACTGGCTTGGTGATCCATTGGGTGCCAGGATTCCATTGGATGGCGTTAGGGAATGGATCGGTGAGGCTAACTTCAGATAATTTGTATGTGGGATCTTCACCAGCCCGGTAAGAATTCAAGACTCTCAGAGCTATGATGTTCAGTGTGCTCCCAGGCAACAGACTGAAGGCTTTGAGCCAACTTTAGTTGTCCAACCCTGTGATGGACAGGTTTGCTGTGGGTTGCACGCATCCTTAGGAACTACTGGGCATTTGCAGCCACCACGGCAAACGCAGATCTGATATGTGACATAACCTTGCTTGGCCTTGTATCCCAGCCTTCGAGGGTTGTGGTGGGTAAGGGGTGGTGAGGGGTAGGGGGTATTTGGAGCACAGAGAGCAGTTGATGCTGCTCCTTCCTCTGCAACTCCTGGATGTACTCGTAAGCACCATCTTGGCTTACCTGATGGCTGTGGCCAGGCTAAAAGATAAGTCTCTTAACAAGAATATTGGAAATTGGAGTGGTAATTTCTACTTAGCAATTGGACGTTGCTAAAATATTATGTCGCCAAAACCGGTTTGGCTCAGCGGATAGAGTGTCAGCCTGCGGACTGAGGGGTCCTGGGTTCAATTCCGGTCAAGGGCGTGTACCTTGGTTGCAGGCACATCCCCAGTGGGGGGGGGGGGGTGTGCAGGAGGCAGCTGATCAATGTTTCTCTCTCATTGATGTTTCTCACTTTCTATCGCTCTCCCTTCCTCTCTGTAAAAATCAATAAAATATATTAAAAAATAAAATAAAATACCATGTCATCTAATAAAATGTATTCAAAATTGTTTCTACCCCATATCTCCATTTCAAAATGTTGAAGTTTTGGGTTGAAAAGTGGTGCTTAGTTTGTGTTTAACTTCTGTTAGCACTTGTTAAAAGTTATTTTCCAAGCAGTTCTTTGAAACATTGTTTAGAGAGTCAGCTATTCTGAACTGTGATGGGAACTATAAAAGTGTCTGATTTTAAATCCCCTTTGCTTCTCAAAGCTCTCTTTTTTTTTTCAGTGAGAATTTAATAGATAGGCCAAAAGTAGCATATGCCACTAACACATCTACTGCAGAGCTACTAAATCTTCTTTTTTCAATTTTTCCTCTCCCATCTTCTCTAAATCTTATTTAATAACATTAAATTGAGTTATAAAATATTAGAACTGCAAGGGATCTTGGTTCATGTGGTTGTGAACTCTTTGTATGTCTCAGTTCCTTAAGCAATCGGGGGAAATACAAGTCAAAGTAGTTTATTGTGTCTAGGTGGTCCTGGGGACTGCCGCCCACCTCATGACCTGGCCCAAACCGCAACATTCTTTCTATGCTCTGTATCTGCACACCAGCTCTCCTGTGTTCTTTATCTGGCCCCCTCTGCTAAGTTTGATACTCAGCTGCCTAGAACTTATCCTCCCACACATGAATACAATATGGCATATAGATTTTCATGTCATGACTTCAGTACATGTAGCAATGCTCCTTCCCACCTTCACTGCGTGTGGAGTGTGATGGTTAACTGGATGTGTCCACTCGGCTGGGCCACTGCACCTAGCTATTTGATCTAACACTAGTCTACAGCTGTGAAGGTATTTTTGATGAGGTTACCATTTAAATCAGTAGACTTTGCGTAAAGCAGATTACCCTAGCCCAGTGGTCAGCAAACTCTTTAGTCAACAAAGCCAAATATCAACACTACAATGATTGAAATTTCTTTTGAGAGCCAATTTTTTAAAAACTATATAGGTAGGTACATTGTTATTAACGTAATTTGGCCTTTGCTAAAAACTCAAGGGGCCAAAGAGCCGCATATGGCTCTCGAGCCACAGTTTGCCGACCACTGCCCTAGACTGTGGGATGGGTCTCACCCATCACAGGTCAAGGAAAAAGCCTGATTTCCCTGGGCTGGGAAAGAGAGCTGCCTGCAGTCTGCCCTCAGACTCAAGCTTCAGCACCAGCTCCTTCCCGGGTCTCCAGCCTGCAGGCCTCGGTTGGCATAAAAACAAAACCCTGCAGATTTCCTGCTTGCCAGCTTCTACAGTGCTGTGAGGCAATTCCTTAAAATAAATCTCACCTCCCCCATCTGACTGGTTCTGTTTCTCCGGATAAGACTAATACAATCAGTCAGTCAGAATTAATGGTCTACCTCTGGCCAAAATTTATCTATAATCCTATGTGTTAGAGTTTAAAGTGAAAGTAAGAGACTAGAGTCACATTTTATAGATGAATGGATCAGTCTTCACGAGCAAAGAGAAGAAAAATGGAAATACTCAACGTGATTTTATTATTGTCCAATGGCTAACACCTCAACTAGAAGGGGGTTTGGCTATATCAGAGATTAGTTACCATTGGGAGAAAATCCACGTTTGCTTATACAGCTTGGGGAATGTTCTTTAATGGAATACAAAAATACTATTTCCAAATCAGTGAATATATATTTGGCTTGAGAAGAGGAATCACAGTAATTTACAAAAGTTTAAAGCTGACAAATACCATAAATATCACAAAATCTACAAAGCAAACATATTGTTTTTATTCACTAATTGTCTGACATATCTGTGTATATTATTGTCCCCTTCCTTCCCCCAATAGTTTTTTGGTGCGTATTTTTTTTTCCTTTTTCTTTTTTGGTGTGTATTTTTAAAAAGAATTTTAAGATATTTTTATGGATTTCAGAGAGGAAGGGAGAGAGAGATATATAGAAACATCAATGATGAGAGAGAGTCATTGATTGGCTGCTTCCTGCACGTCTCACTCCAGGGATTGAGCCCACAACCCAGGCACTTGCTCTTGACCAGAATTGATCCCGGGACCCTTCAGTTAGCAGGCTGAGCCAAACCAGGGCCTGGTGTGTATTTTTGATTAACTGGATGTTAATCACTTCAGAAGAGAAAGACAATTTAGTTCGTACATTTCAAATGGTGTATCTCCTAACTATCAGCAAACTTCCTTGCCAAGTGCCAGGTAGTATAAGACGCATTCATATGGATATAGGATCTTGGCCTACATCTTCCTGTCACCACAGTGAGCGAGCTTGCAGTACCTATTTCTGAAAGCCTCTCTTACACTGCGATGACGGCACTAACTTAGGTGTGTGGTGATGCGGCTGTAAACCACACATAGACATCCCACAAAACTCCAACAGCATGTATCCCTGGCCTTCTTACCAGAGTCAAGAATGCCATAGCCACTTACATGCTACCCAACATGAGGAGGCATGTGATGGAGCAGAGTTCAGAGAGTAAAGAGACAGGTCCTAAGACAGTGATGGGCAACCTTTTGAGCTTGGTGTGTCAAAATTCGCCAAAAATCCAAGCATAACTCAGGTGGTGTGTCACTTTGAGAAAAAAAAAACATAATTTTGTGATATTTGTAGTTTAAATAACAAAAATGTATAATTGTAATATACAACTGTATTTAATAAACCAAAAACTAATTATTTAACTTACCTGCTTAGTGACTTCTTTATTCATCTGTCAGTCGGTTTTTTTTGTTGGTCTTGATATTATTTAACTTCTGTGGGGTGCTGTGAACTAAGATAAGTGAGCAGGAGGGGGAATTCTTTAACTAACCTGCCTATTAGTGACTTTTTGTTGCTGAATTTTGAAGGTTGGTATTTTGTACACTTCAAGCCCAAGCAAGCGCTACTAACTTCATCTGTCAATCTGTTTCTTTTGTTGGTTTTGATATTATTTAACACTGAGAATAAGGTCTCACAAAAGTACGTAGAGGGAAAAATTGTGAGTAAAGCCATTGCTATATTTTTCAGGGTGCTAAAAGTGTCTGGTAATCGGTTCCAGGCATTCCAAATTTCCTGTTCGTAATGCCACTCCTCTTGATTCTCCAAGTGGCATCTTTCCAGATTCTCAAGCGTTGACCTCAAGTCGACAAACACCTGAGCCCAGATGCTGTCTTGAAATTCTGCAAGTTGCATCTCCAAATCATCAATTTGCATCCATTGGAAACCATTTAATTTCAAACTACTGTAGACTACTACATCAGGATACTTAATTATTTTTGTGGTCTGTTCTAGGCTTTTACATTGATTAAATCTATCACTGAACTGGTCAAGTAATGAGTCTAAAACATGCTGGTACTTTATATGCAAGGGTTTCATTTCATTTTGTAAGCTGCACTGGCCTTCTCAAAATACTTTGTTACTTGAGGAAGATACTTATAAGTTTTAGTTTTTACATATCGCTTGAAATTTTTAAGTTTACTTTCAAAAGCGTTTATGTATCCAAATAATACTTTGCCAAAACCTTGTAACTTTAAGTTCAGTTCCTTATAATGAACAGAGAGATCTGTAAAAATATCACGGTGCTGACCCTCTTATCATCATTGAACTGAGAAAAGTTTCCCAGATCCTTATCCTCAAGAAATACCTTAATCTTCAAAGCACTCCACAAAGGGCCCAAGAACTTTGCCTCAGCTCAGCCATCTTACTTTATTGTACATCAGCAGTCCACTGTAGGTGGAATCAACCTCCAGTAAAAGTGCAGAAAATTCTTGCTTGTGAAGGGGGCGAGCAGCTATTAAATTAACTATTTTTGGAACAACTGACATTAAGTCACTTAAGTCAGTGAATCCTGCCTTGACACATAAAACCTCCTAATGGATAATATAATGAAAAGGCACAATTGGATGTCCAATAGCTTCCGTAAACAGTTTGACAAAGCTTACTCTTTTCCCCACCATGTTTGGTGCCCCATCTGTCGTCACTGACACAACTTTAGAGATATCAATGCTTAGGTCATGGAATGTTTGTATAACAACCTTACATATTTCGCTTCCTGATGTACTTGTTGTCACTGATACTAACTTTATCAACTCTTCTCTCAGTGTCATCAGAATATCGACCAATAATGGCCAACTGAGCATGTGATGTGACATCAGTAGGTTCATCAAGAGAGATTGAAAAATATTTACAATTACTTATGACTCTCTTTAATTGATGTTGTATGTTTGTGTTCAGTCTCATTATTTGGTCTTTTATGATATTTCTCCTCAGTGGTAACTCAGAAATTCTCTTAATAATTGCATCTTTATTCTGCATATCGTGGACTAGAACTGGTGCACATCTTAGGAGAGTTTCTTTAATAAATTCTCCCTCACTGAGTGCTTTTCCATGCTGACCTATGGAGTGAGCAATGCTCATACTTGCAGATGTTAAATTTGTAGAGCCTTTTATAAATTTAAAGATGGAATTAGATTGGCTCTTATAAAGGTGTAGCTGCCTGGAAATGTATTCCTTCCTTTCATCCTCACTTTTTTTCAAGAGCTGGGAATGATTAGTTTCAAAATGTCTATTTAGATCCCACGTTCTGCTTACTACCGTTTCAGTACATAGAACGCAAAATGATCTGCCATTTTTTTCTATAATGTCATACATCTCGGTCCATGTCTCTTGAAAGGGCTGGCTACTGCTATTACCACTTCCTTTACTTAACCTTGATTTTTTATTTTTTGGGTTCTCCATCAGGAGGGCAGTGACAGAAGATATAATTATAGATAGCCTGTTAGCCTTGCAGGGAATTAGGGGTTAACTAGCCTAACTGACCACAAGATGACACATGTAACTGTCTTTTTAGGAAAGGGCAGGGTTAATAAGCAGAAATAGGGGTTAATAAGGATGCACAACAGTAATAGTGGTGAAATGGAGTCTGCACTATGCTAACAAAATGGCGTTCCTTATATAAATTAAGATGGCTGCCGCTATTTCTAATAGCAGGGAAACAGCACCCATAGCACAGGCCCTCGCATCTCCCAGCCTCCCCCTCACTTATCTCAGTAATGATGGTCAATTAGAAATCCACGACACCTCAGAGCAGTAGATTGGATGATGGTTGCTGTGGTTATGTGGTTGCTGGTAATGGCAATCACAGGGCCCCCAGAGATGCGTCCCCTGCAGCATTCCGCTGCTCCCTGCTCCCCTGGCTGGAATTGAGTTCAAAGATCCCCTAAGGGCCTAAGCGGAAGTCCCAGAACTAGACTCCCTGTGCTGGAGTGCTGTTGTTTTGGCCTACAGACCTCTGGCACAGAGTGTCTACACTACACTACTGCACACCTGGCTGTGCAGTAGCCAAGGATCTGTATGCGGCCACATGCGGTGGCATGTCATCGAAAATGGCTACACGTGTCAGTGCTGACACGTGTCCCATAGGTTCGCCATCACAGACCTAAGATAAGAGAACCTATCCTCATTTCGTAAAATTTACAAAACCATATGATTATGTGGAATTTGCCTTTGAAGTTCCCTGGGCAAAGAAGAGGCACCAAAGCTTAGGCCTCTGACATTCTTCTCTTTCCTCACTTCTACATACCTTTTCAAAGAATCTCTTATTAATGTAACTTTATTATTATGTTTTCATGCTAATGGGAATAATGTGTGAACTTTTTCATAATTAGCTGTAACTATTCATACTGTGAGTGTGGGAATTGCACATAAACAGAAAATGAAATATCTTTAAATCATAAATTTGCAATGACTACTTTAGAGCCGTGTAATTAAATCTTGCTTATGATTTTGGTAGACATAAAACAGTAGCTTTGTTTGCTTATTTATAGCCTTTTCTTTTTCACCCCAGAAGGGCAGAGGGAAGGAACAAGAAAAAAATGAAATAGGCCAGCTTTGGTCATGGAAGGCTGACTTCAGCAGCAAAATTTGTTCTGGAGTCATTTATAGAACTGATTTCAAAATGAAATTACCATTTGGCTTTCAAATGGAAATTTCAGGGAGAAGATGTTAATAAAAATGTAATGTTATAATGGCAACCCTATTGACGATGGCACTCTGTGTGTGTTGTTAGATGAGTAACTGTCATAATCTGTGACACTTTTTTTTTTTTTCAGTCCATAAAGAGGTAGGCTGAAATGGGTATTTAGGGGATCATAATTTAGTCACTTTTCCCTAACTCATTAAAATGACTTTGCCATTATTCTAAATTCTCATCATATGATAAGGCCATGCACATATGGCGCAGAGAATCAGACCATCAGGAACTTTAGTCAGTTCCAATTCTGCTTTCATTACTCACAGGACGAAAGACTCCACAAAATCTGTTATTTGACATCTTCGCATTGATTCTGAAAGGGGTCTATCCATGAAAATGCACAAGAATCTGTGGCAGACTCTGCACTGGTGGTGGCCCCCCAAAACGGTGCCTCTCAGTACTAACTGGACAGCACCTTCCACAAGGACTCTGTTGAGGGCTTGCACATTCAACTGTCTTCTTAGAACACAGTCATGAAACACAGATACCACAGTGTAAGGAAGTCCAGGCAATATTGCTAGCGAAAGAGGCCAGGTAGAATGGCCCGGAGGGGAAAGGGCCCTGGGTAAAGGAGAGGCCAGAGCTCCAGGGTCAAGTTTCCAGCTGAATGTAGCCACAGGAGAGACCTCAGCTCACACTTCAGAGAATAGGGACACCCAATTAAACCACAGAAATGTAAAAAAAATAGTACATTATCATGGTTTTAAGCCATTAAGGATTTTTTTTATTGATTAAGGTATTACATATGTGTTCTTATGCCCCCATCCCTTCCCCTCTCCCCGCTCATGCCCTCACCCGCCCCCTGGTGTCTGTGTCCATTGGTTATCCTTATATGAATGCATACAAGTCCTTTGGTTGATCTCTTCCCCTTCCCCCCACCTTCCCCTGCCTTCCCTCTAAGGTTTGATGAATCTCTGTCTCTGGATTTGTTTTTTAAGCCAATAAGTTTTAGTTTGTAAAACAGCAATGGATTATGGAAACTGGATTATAAAAAAAATTAAAATCATCTCACCTGTATATGAAAATATGAAGTGATTTAATGAGAATTATAGAAACTTATTAAGTTGAATGCCCCTAAAAGTGGCATTCACTACTTTACATGTACTTCATTATAATTTTAATAGCTAACATCAACATTTATTACGTACTTACTACATGTTAGTCATTATCCTAAGCAGTTTACATTTATTAATTTCAAAAATCTATATAACCACCCTAAGGAGTAGGCACTATATTTGTCTCCATTTTACAGATGAGGAAGCTGAGACTTAAAGACAATAAATATTTTGCCTGAAGTTACACAGCTTCCATACAGTGTGTGGAAGATATACAAGAAAGCTATAAAATGCAGTCTATACAAGCAATGGAATGCAGTCTTTAGAAACATTGATATCCACAATTATTATTATAAGGAGAGATGATCATATATTAAACAGGGAAGTGTTAAAAGATCACTGTATTTTGAATCAGAATGACACAGATTTAAGTGGTGGCTCTGTTACCAGCTTTGTGAACTTAAACAATTTATGTAAACTCTCTGAGCCTCATTTTTCTTTTCAAAAATGTTTTTTATTGATCTTAGAGAGAGAAGGAGAAGAAGAAAGAAGGAGAGAGAAACATCATCATCCATCAGCTATATCCTGTATGCCCCTTGCTGGGGATCGAGCCCACATCCTGGGCATGTGCCCTGACTGAGAATCCAAACTGTAACCTCTTGGGATGCTCAACTAACTGATCCACATTGGCCAGGGCCTGAGCCTCAGTTTTCTGATGTAGAAGATGGGGATTTGAATATCTCTTTCATGGTTGTTGAGAATGTAACCTGGGCAGTTATGTGTTGGAACTAGCTTGTATCTACTTCAGCCTTTCATGGTATTAACACCATGAAAATGTTAGACTTCCAGCCTGTGGTCTGACAAAATCTGATTTGTTGATTGACACATAAGGGTGCACACTTGGAGACACTGTGCGGTGTCACCCTGAACAGGGAGGAGAGAACCCTAACTGTTGGGTTACTTTTGGATGATTCTGAGGTCGTGGCAGGGGAAGGGGAGATTCATTCTGGGTTGGTTGCTGACAGGATTAGAAGTGAGGATTAACTAGGGGTCTCCTACTGCCATGAGGTAGGAAGGTTTAGTAATTGGGCATTTAAGTGGAAAGAGCAAAGGGCATGTCCTTGGTAAGAAAGTAGTGATCACTCTCATAAAGAAGGTTGTTATCACATTTTACAGCCACATAACCTAGGGAGAAGCAATTGGTCCTTTTAACTCTGTGACTGGCTTTATGTGTTTGTCCTTCCGCAGAGTGGCTTTTGTCTTCCAGTCCAAGTTGATTTTTACTCTTACTGTCTCAAACAATATTTCAGAAATCAGCATACATTACACTATAAATCAGGGCTTTTTTTTTCTTGGCAACCCAGTTCTTAAACATTTACCAGCACATCACTACTTGTTTGTTCTTCTTCTTTTTTAAAAATCTTTATTGTTCAGTTTATTAATTACATTGTTTCCCCTTTTTTTATCCCCTTATATCTCCCCTCCACCCTCTGCCTATCTCACCCTCCACCCTCCCCGCCCCCTCCCCACTGTCCTCTCCCATTGTTGCATGATTTTTGTCCAATCTCTTGCTGTACTTCCCACAACCCTTTTCTCCCCAAGAATTGTCAGTCCATTCCCTCTCTATGTCCATGTTTCTGTTATATTCACCAGTTTATCCTGTTCATCAGCCTATCAATTCACTTGATTTTTATGTTCATTTGTTGATAGATGTGTATTTGTTGTTCATAATTTATATTTTTACCTTTTTCTTCTTCCTCTTCTTAAAGAATATCTTTCAGCATTTCATATAATATTGGTTTGGTGGTGATGAACTCCTTTAGCTTTTTCTTATCTGCAAAGCACTTTATCTGATCTTCAATTCTGAATGATAGCTTTGCTGGATAGAGTATTCCAAGTCTTGTGACAGGAAACAGGTTTGAAAAGTCCAAAAGTATTGTAGTTCAAAACACAGGCTTTGGAGTTGGGACAGCCTTGGCTCAGGCCTGCCTTTACTTCAGACTTTAGTTACTGTACAATCTTTCTAAGTTTTAATTTAATCATTATTATATACAGAAAGTACAAAAATTGAAGAATTGTGGTAATGATGAAATGAAAACAATACACACAAAGAACTTAGTGCATGTGTCCCCAAAACTGGGGAGATGGACAGGCAGACACATAGAATCAGAAGTTACTGGAGCAGAATCCCATGAATGGAAACTTCTGTGGGAACCAGTATGAGTTAAGAACACCTACCTCTAATTGCTGAAATTCTAGAAGTTCAGTATGGACAAGTCTGAGAGTTAGAACCGCCAGGGGAGCCTAGTCTGGGGTGAGGGTACACCCACACTTTTGTGAGATTTATCTCTAGGAGGTCTACCAGGTTCTCACAGTAAAGACTGGAGAAAAACACCATTTGAACCATTTTGAAATACACCAGCGCATTCTGTTCTTAACAAAGCCTACTGCATAACTTCAATTTCCTGAAGGATCTAAGAAGAATTTTCAATTTTCAGTTCAGTTTTTACTTGTTATCTTGGAGTGGCAACTTCCAAGCTCTTATATATAGGCTGAACTAAACACTGGAAGGAATACCTGTCCAAGTTTCTTCTGGGTATACTTTTATTTCTCTTGGGTAAATACCTAGAAGTGAAGACTTTTAGTGTTTCCTTTTGTTGGCAATGAAGAATGATGACTATATTTAAGTACTGTGTTTTAAGTTTTTCTTGCAGTTCACCAAGTAAATATTAATATATACTTGGGCAATGGTTCTTTAAAAACTACATTATAATAACATAAGATTGTTTTGCTGTCATCTTTGAGATGTGCTGCTACACATTTAATGTTGTAGCAAGGTCTCTCCAAAGAAACTTTACTAGTGGTTTTTCTTTTTCTTTTTTTTAATGCTTTATCAAGAAGCCCTTTGTCAGTCCTTGAGTGATAGGCTAGTCATGAAAGTTGAAAGGTATTCCTTTCCTACTGGCCCTCCATGTCTATGCTTCCAAGAAGGGTAGAAAAGTGTTAGAGTTCTCAGATCCTGGCATTGACTGTGGAGTAGGAACAGAGATTGGACCTATCTGGCTGATGACCAGATCAGGGTACCTCATGGCATGGGTATAAGTGTAGAATCTTGCCTAACTACCACATGGGATATTCCTGGGACCCTGATAAAGCTGTAGGGAATAACTGAAATCTGAGAGGGGTAGGGAAGTATCTAAACACCCATGATTTAGGGATAGATTGGAACCTATCATTGCATCCCAAGTTGGTGACAAAGGGGAATTATGCCTGTTACATAATTAGTCATTGTAAATAAAACAAGTGTAGCAAATTATTTATACTAGAAAATTTAACCTTAAATTAATATTATTCAAGTTATCCTTTTAAATATCACTTTTACTTGTTTTTATTCTACTGTTTTTATGAGAAGAAGAGGTATAGAACTGAGTATCTTTGGGGGGTAATTTTGAATATTAATTAATGAGAATGTTGATATTTTGCAGTTTTTAGATTATAAAATAATCTAAAAATTTAATGTGAGCAAAAATAAGTATATTTTGGATCATCTGGTTGAACATTTTTAACCGAGAAGATAAATATTCAATCAGATAACCCAGAATATATTTATTTCTGTGAAATGTACATTTATGTTTATGACTTACATTTTATCCAGTAATTATATATACCATGATGAACTGTAGATTGATGGTAGCCATCCAAGATGATCCTTGTGAGGGATCGAGAGCCAGAAGATCCAATTAAACTGGACATGGTGAGATAATGCTGTTGTTTTAAGGTTATTTGTTACACTTCAATAGATAACTAATATTCACCATTTAAATTTTTCTTCTGTAACATTCTCAACAAATATTATGAAACTTGAGGACATATTTTACTTTTTTTTAGTCAAGCAAGCACAGTCTAATGTAGCTTAATATAGCAGCACAGCCAGTGTCACTGTGAACTTTCCATGGATGATTTAATGTCAGGTGAAATTCTTGTCTGTTATGAACTCCGAAGAAAATCCCAAAGATCTGATCATTAAGGTTTAATTGGAGTAGATGAGATTAATTATTATAGTTATGTCAGTAACAATATGCCGTGTGTTAGCTTTGAACTGAAGCACTGGCGCCTTTGTTCTGAACATTTGAAATAAATGGAAATTTATTTGGTTTGGCAGCGTAGATTAGTTAGATGTAGTTTTATTATTTTCTACAGAAGATTGGGTTTATAATGATAAAACAATTAGCCATTTGACATATCACTGTCTGTTCTGTTTCTGCTTATTCTAAAAGAACTAGAAAAGCTCTTTTTCTTTAGCAACAAAAAAGTTATTTTTTCTGTTTTCAGTCCAAAGACAACATAAACCTATAGCATAAAGCCTTCAGAAAAGGAGAATTGGATATACATGAGTTCTATGTTGATTGTGTTTATTCCACTGATATTAGATGAATACCTTTGAAAGTAAAGATGATGATAATTAATCTGATGGTACACTAGCATGTTGGAAACAATTTAAAAGAAATCTTATCTAATAAAGAGGGAATATGCTAATTGACCATCACTCTGTCACAAAGATGGCTGCACCCACAGCTGAGGCCAAGTTCCCATAAGGAGCCTTAACAAGCAATCAGCAGGGACATGAGGCTAAGCCCTCCCCCACCCCTGTGGGGCTTGACAGGGGACCTTAGGCCCCATCTTCCATCTGGAAGGGCTTGACAGGGGACACCCTCTGCCCCAGTGCCAGGCCAGGGGACCTGAGTCCTCACCTCCCAACCAGTGGGGCTTGACAGGGGATATCAGGTTGTGCTTCCCCTCCTGGTGCTGGGCTAGGGGACTTCAGGTTGCTCCCTCTACCCCAGCGTCAAGTCGGGGGACCTCAGTTCATGCCCCCGCCCCCAGATGGGGCTTGACGGGACATCAGCCTGTGCCTCTCACCCCGGCACCAGGCCAGGAGACCTCAGATTGCACCCCCTGCCCAGCGGGGCTTGACAGAGGACCTCAGGCCATGCCCTCTGCCCCAGCACTGGGCTAGGGGACTTGAGGCTGCGCCTCTCCCTTCTGGTGATGAGTCATGGGACCTAAGGCTGTGTCCCCCCACCTGGTGGGGCTTGATGGAGGACCTCAAGGCATGCCCCCCATTCTGGTCTGGGCTGGGAGACCTCAGGTTAAACCTTTCCCCATTCTTACCCCCACAACCTCTTGTCCTGGTGCCAGGCTAGGAGACTTGAGGCTATGCCCCCTTCCTGGCAGGGCTTGACAAGGGTGGGACTGGCCGGGTCTGGTTCTAGCCCAAGGGGAGGGGTGGCTGGGTCTGGGTCTCATGCGATTAGAGGTGCATGTGGGTGGGCGGGGACTTGACTGTGGGTCCCGTGGTATGCCCCAGACTCTGACAGGAGGAATATTTTCATATACATTTTACTAATTTTCTTTCATCTCTGACACTTCTATTATAGAGAAAAAGCAAATAACAATATTGAATTATTTCCTCTAATTAATTCCCTTTTAATGTGCACAAATTTCGTGCACCAGGTCACTAGTTTCCTTATAATTTTCTAGTAATAAATCATGAAAGTGCATACAGTGCTTTGAATTTTTCCTTAAAGCATTGATTATTTAATTTAAAAAAATTTAAGCCTTTCTTTGGCCAATTAGCTAAGATTTTTATAAAGAGTTTATTCTGAGCATCTCTTTAAAGAAATCACTGCAGCATTATTAGTTGAACTGTTTGGTTTAATATTGACCTTGAATAGATTATCAACCCATGGAGTAGTCTACATGTAAACAGACTTAGGAGAAGTCTTGTAGATATGGAAGAAGAAACAGAATGATTTATTGAATCATTTATATGGTGAGTTTTTTTAATTCAAGGCATTTAAAAAATCTAATCTTTTGTGAAGCAGATATTAATACATAACTGGTTTATTGTTATAACTGATTAATATAAGAACTAAGACTAAATTTCTGACATAACCAAACCTAATGATGACCATGCCCATAATGGTAATTATGACATTTTCCCCATGCTATTAGATCCTTTTCAATAGCTTCCATGAACTTGGTTATCACATTTCAAATTTGTACCCATTAAGAAAAATAAATAAAATATCATTATATTAATATTTATATCTTATTTGAGACTGGATATTTTTATTGCTATGTGATAAAAACTTCAGGAACAGTAAGACATATAAATGAAACAATATTACATAGTTTTTAAACTTTCTATTATGTGTAATGCCCAAATAATAGTAATTACCTATATTGCTTCTGTGACCAAAGACAGGACACTCTACTTTAGGAGTTGAGTCCTAAAATAGTGTTTTTGGTATTGAGGGAGATGACTCGTGTGTGTGTGTGTGTGTGTGTGTGTGTGTGTGTCTGTATGTGTGCACGCTTTTGACTAGTGTCCACAGCTTTCAGCTGAAACTCTTGAAAGAAATTCTGGGCTACCAGTAGAGTGAGGAAAGGAGTGTCTTTGTCATTTGTTACTCTCTCATCTAAGGCAGTGGTTTTAGATCCAAGCAAAATTTAACTGAAATCTCAGCTCATGATCTAGTCATTTTTGAATATGTAAATTATGGAGCCATATAACGTGTTTCGTAGAGTGAGCCAGCTGAATCTGTAAACAAAAGGTTTTTCAAGCAAAGGACTGGCACATGTTATTGTGGTAGTTGGCCTCCAAGACAGTCCTGCATGACCATTACCTCCTAGAATCCAAGTTCTTGTGTAGTCTCCTCCCACACAGACCACAGGGCTGATCTTTGTGACCAATAGAATTCAGTGGAAATGACAGTGTGTGACTTCTACGCCGATGTCATAAAAGGCACTGAAGTGTCTGTTTGGCCTTCTGCAGCTCTCATTATGGGGAAAGCCAACTGTAAGGACCCACAGGCAGCTCTAAAAGGAGGCCCACATAGGGAACAATTGAAGTCTCCTGCAACAGCCAGCACCAATGTACCAGATAACTGAATGACCTGCCTTGCAAGTAGTACCTGCCATCCTAGTTTAGCCTCCTAATGACTGCAGCAGCAGTTAGCACTGCCTGTGTGCTCAGGAGAGACCCTGAGATGGAGCTACCAGTCCAGCCGCTCTGAAATTCCTGATCCAGAGAAACTATGGAAGGTAGCTTCTCTTGCTTTGTCATTAAACTCTTACCATGGTTATTTATTCCCCCTTAGAATGCTGGTGAAGATATCTGATCTGAAAAGGGGACCTTTGGCGTATCTAGCTTAGACTAGGCACTCAGAATATTAATTGCATAAATGAATGAATGCATAAATGGAAGGATTTAGAAATAGGAATTTAGCTAAGCTTTCAGAAATAAATTAGCATCCTGATGACCAGACAGATATTTTTATATTGTTAAAACATTTAGCTTCATGGCATAGGACAGTGGTCAGCAAACCATGGCTCACGAGCCACATGCAGCTCTTTGGCCCCTTGAGCGTGGCTCTTCCACAAAGTACCACGGCCTGGACAAGTCTATTTTGAAGAAGTGGCATTAGATGAAGTTTAAGTTTAAATTTCAAAAGAAATTTCAATCATTGTACTGTTGATATTTGGCTCTCTTGACTAATGAGTTTGCCGACCACTGACATTGGAGATACATGGAATATGTTGAACAATAGGACATAACTCTAATCTCCCACCATAGAGCAGAGATGTTTGTTTCCACAGCAATATTATGAGAAGAAAATAAGAAATAAAAATCATTTGATCTTTGGCAGAGATAGTGTGATGGTTAATGTACTGTGTTAACCTATCTAGGCTATAGTATATGGTATATTTAATCAAATGCTAATCTAGGTGTTGCTAGGAAAATATTTTATAGATGTGGTTCACATCTATAATCAGTTTACTTTAAATAGTGTGGGTGGGCCTCATCCAGCTAATGAATGGCCTTAAGAGCAAAAACGGATGTTTCTGAAGAATTTCTGCCTCAAGTCTGTAGTGTCAACTTCTGTCTGAGTCTCCAGCCTGCTGAAGTGCAGATTTCAGATATACCAGCATCCCTCCTCCCCCACAATAATGTAAGCCAGTCTCCTAAAATAAATCTTCTTCCACCCTTCCACTGTCCCACACACATTCTACTGTTTTTGTTTGTTTTCCTTGGGGAGAGCCATGTCTGGTACAGATAGTTGCTGCTCAGTGGGTATGGATGTCCTTCTCTACATTTCCCCAGCCTTCCTTAGTTAGTTTGATGCCAAGTGATCAGATTGGACAATGGGTTGTGGGCAGCAGTGACCCAGGTCATATTTATTTCAAGCTGCTGAGGAGCCAGGATGCTTTTTCCTGCTTTCTTTGCCCAGATTGGTAGGATCTTGGAAACTATGTGCCAAAATAATATACCTAGGCCATAAAAGAGGCAGCCCAACTAGTATTGGATTATGATGTGAACAAAATTAAATCTTTGTTGTGTTAAGTAACGGAGATGACAATGTTGTTATTTTACCCACTTATCCTTTCTTGAATAACACTATCTAAATGGAAAGAAAGTAAGGTCATGACCATGTTAATCAGAGGTCTCTGGTTGTAAATGAATGAAAAGGAAGAGAATTGAATGGCTTATCTAATTGAATGGCTTAAGAGATCTTCAGATTTAGTCATAGCTAAATCTAAAAAACAAAACAAAAAACTATCAGAATTTGGGTAGCACTCTCAGCCTAACATGATTCGCCTTCCTACGTCATGTTCCTGAATCTGAGCCACCTGCTAAGGCGGGGTCATGGATTAAACTCATCGACCAAATTATTATTATTATTTAAAACATTTAAAAATATATTTTTATTAATCTCAGAGAAGAAGAGAGAGGGAGAGAGAGATAGAAACATCAATGATGAAGGAGAATCATTGACCAGCTGCCTCCTGCACACCCCCTACCGGTGATTGAACCTGCCACTGGGGCATGTGCCCTTGGTCAGAATTGAACCTGTGACCCTTCAATCTATCCACTGAGCCAAAATTGGCAGGGCTTGTCCAAAATTCATATGCCTATTCTTAGGGTTGAAGGATTGATTAGATCAGCCCTACTCATATCACAGCAACTGAAAACTGGTTTGAGGAGATTCTCCAAAGGAAAATTGGGTTGCTGTGACCAGAAGTGGAAAGGAGGTTAGAGAGTCACACAATAGATTTCCATTGCAGGGGAGTAGAAGTTTATATGCCTTGTGGATCAGGAGAAAGGAAGTTGGGTTGCATATATAGAAATGCAAATGTATCTGTGAAACAGGCTTTTTAAAACTGAAGTGTTGTGAATGAGTGATAAGTTAGCTAGCTGTTGCAGTGTGATAATTCATTTTAATAAAAGAAAAAAGAGACAATTTGTTACATCTAGACCATGTATTTCAATAATACATCTATCAATGTACAGAAGATATCACATCTGGTTGAAAGCAATTTAAGTGATATGATATCTCTCTCTCAAGAAATAAAAGCCAAGAGCAGGTTATTCCATATTGAAGTCATAGCCACAATTACACATTATTTAGATAATAATGAAGTATTTAGAACTTCTTCACAGAGCAATTAAGAAGCTGTTTAGTCACACTCTAATCTATTTTATGTATTGTGAATAAATCTAGTCAAATAAAAGTAATTCAAATGAGGAAGCTCCTGTTTTTCAGTTATATTGTAGTATGAAATTATGTAAGTAGCTAAATGAATTATGGCAATTATTGCTTATAATAAGTGTGTATATCCATCATTAACCTAGTTTTGTGATATTATATATATGTAATTATATATATAGTACATAATTGATAAAAATAAATAAAATTGAGTACATTTATATATGTAAAGGTCACTGAATAGTTGCTGAAGATTTGAAAATTTTATAAAAAATTCTCTCATTTAAGAGGTTTTGAGAACAGTCTAATCAACAATTGGGATTGATTGGATGCCATGAAGAGGAACAATATATTCCACTTACTTCTTCTCACTTCCTTTTTCCTATACTTTTTTCTTTTATCTTTTCCTATACTTTTTTTTTTTAAAAAAGCAAAAATATTAAGTAGAAATATAGAAAGCAAGAGCCTAGCAAAAGACTTGGAGGACAATTAATTTTTGCTACATGTTAATTTTCTATCAAGTTTCAAGATTATGTTCCTGAATTTTAATGGGCATGACAAAACTGGAATTCTCAGGATCTCATAGACATTTGGAAATTAACAGAAATTTGGAAAATATTAAAATATATACAAAATATAGATATTTTAACATAAAAAATGTAAAGGGCACCTGTTTTCAAAACAGACCACAAGTTCAAGCTGTAAAAAACCTGCACCATTAGATAATTCTCTCCCTGAATCACTTTCTTCAAGACACTTGCTGTGATGTTTTGATCTGTTGTAGAGATTTTTTCCTAAGTTTTTGAATCAAGTTCACTGCACCTCTACTCAGAGAATGTTGATCTAGTGCCTACCATGTCCAGGGCACATTAGCTGCATTTCCTAAGCTCAATGAGGTTAGGGACTGTCCCCAAAGAAGTGAGATGAATTCAGATCTGCTTACTCTGAATTCTATCTACAGTTTCTCAATTTGCTGCCATGCATGATCCACCACACGCATTATGTTATGGTTGGGCCACCTGTTCCTTATGATGCATTCTCTGTTCACTTCTCCTTATCTTGCATGAGGACCCCATAGAGCACTTTCAGTCACCTGAACTCCAGTCCCCTATAGAATATCAAACAAAACATGAATTATGCTTCTTAACAGCAATTCACTTTGGCTCTGCGAGTCTCACAGGAATAAGAAGATCTACGTTAGTGTTTCAGCTCTTGTACTAGCTATGTGCGTTTGGACAAATGGCTTAAACCAGTGGTCGGCAAACTCATTAGTCAACAGAGCGGCAAACCGCAGCTCCTGAGCTGCAGTTTGCTGACCACTGGCTTAAACAATGCTTCTGTTCTCATTCTTTTTTTAAATATATATGTTTACTGATTTCATAGAGGAAGGGAGAGGAAGAGATAGGAACATCAATGATGAGAGAGAATCATGGATAGACTGCCTCCTGCATGCCCCACTCTAGGGATCAAGTGCACAACCTGGGCAAGTGCCCTGACTGGGAATCAAACCATGACCTCCTGGTTCATAGGTCGATGCTCAACCACTGAGCCATGCCAGCAGGACTATTCTCATCCTTTGTTCCTCTCATTACCCATGAGATCCTCTGACACTTTCTCCTAGCTTTGTGGAATTTCTAGTGATGCACATTTGAATTTATTTATATTATCTTCATTTTCTCCTGTTGTTTGCAACTCTTATGTATTAGGTCTGATTTTGCTCTGCAATTTTTTTGGGAACAATATACCTTTTTTTTTTTTTACAAATTAAATGGTTTTTGAGCCTTATACTTTTAGTCTAATCTTTTTTTTATTTTTATTTTGTACGGGGGGAGGGGATGTAGTGGTAAACTACTACCTCTCTTTAAAGTGGTACAAACGTGGGTGAAAAATGGGAGAAGATCCTGGTCCTTGTCCATTGTGTTGGTTGTCAATGTTCTTCCTGGAAGACTCAGAGGCCTTCAGACTGGGTTTCAGTACTGACTCAAGCTTTGTCTCAGAGACTGCCCTTGTCTGTGAAGTCTCAGGACTTTGAGGCCAGGATTCCACAGATGTTCCAAAGCCTTCTACCTGCCTTTCTCTGGCACTGGGAGCAAGGGTTTATGGATGTGCACCTCAGGTGAGAACCACAGAGTCTCCCTGTGTCTTCACTAGTCTCCCAAAGCTGCTCTTTCTTCTCTAGGCTGAGCCATTTTCGGAAATGAGTCCAAACACAATTCTATGCCCTTTCTATGCCCTCTCCCCACTCATATTATCCCACCTAGGAACTGGAAGTTTGTTTTTCTAAAGGTCTGGGCACCTGTAATAAAACGGCAGTTGCATTTCTTCTGAGAGTCTCATATAAGAGTGGGAATAAGATGCATTGTTATCTGAGTAAATGATTCTGCACATGGTTCTTCATGTGTATTTAAAAAGGGTATCAATTTTAAAATCTGGAGCAGAGATGGTGAATGCATGACTTTTCAGCTACTGCTTTCACCCATGGCAGATATTGTTCATTAATCGTTTCTATCAGTGGTTTACACTGGCTTGTTAATTCTCAATACAGTGGGTAAAAAAGTCAGTGCTAATGAGGAGAGAGGGCTAGTTAGAGAAGGGCTGGGATGTGGAGTGTTGCAGACAAGGGCAGGATACAACTTTCTGACTGAGCCTTGTTTGCAGAAAAACCACAGACAGATAAAATGTCCTAGAACTAGACCTAGCTGGGCAGGGAAAACTAGATCCAGCTAGGTGGAATTGCTAAGGCAACCTAGCTGGAGGGAGGGCGGGGGGGAAGGAGGGGTTGGAGGGACAGGGAAAAGTGCCAGCTGGAGATACAGCTTTAAAATATATGGTTGTGCCCTGGCTGGTTTGGCTCAAAGGATAGAGCGTTGGCTTGTGGACTCAAGGGTCCCAGGTTCGATTCCGGTCAAGGGCATGTGCCTTGGTTGTGGGCACATACCCAGTGGGGAGTGTGCAGGAGGCACCTGATCGATGTTTATCTCTCATTGGTGTTTCTGGCTCTCTATCCCTTTCCCTTCCTTTCTGTAAAAAACCCCCATATATGTATATATGGTGTTTACCAAGACAGGCAGCTTACAGATAACCAATCACAAGGCAGTGAGGCATATAATCAATACCAATGACCTTGCTAAGGCGGAATTATTTAAAAGAACCAATCAGAAACTACCAAGCATGTATCTCTCTAGATAAAAGAAGTGTAGTCTCCCTCCCCCCCCCACCCCCGTTCCTGATGCTCCTGTGGCAGGAGATATGCACCCCTGCGCCCATGTGGCTTATGGCCATGTGGGCCTCCACACATGGACTAATGGAATTTAATTCTCTTGGGTACTGAACTACACCCAGCTGCAACCTGGAAAGGAAGCTCTGGACACTGGCCTGCTTTTGGAACCCCAGCTGCACCTTTCCCAGGGCTGGCTTCTCTTAGTGAACTTTGCTTCCACTAACCATTTTTTTTTTTTTGTCTGTGAATCCATTCTTTGGTTTTGTGAGACAACGAACTCAGACCACCATATTTTGGTTTCACTAACAAATTTGAATAAGAAATTGAGATTAAAATATGCTTACTATCTGTTTCTTAACGACGTGAAAAATTCTAAAATTTAATGATGTTGCCAGTGTTGAGAGGTGGAATGGAAAGATGAAGGGCAGGGGAGGAGGAGAGGTGAGGTGACTGAAGTTGTGTGTTAGAGAGGTGATGGGCAGCATGTACCCCAGGTGAGCCCACCTTTGTTAACGCAAAAACATTCAGACCTTTAAAGAATTTTTGTGAGTTTATTTGAGCCAAACTATGAACAATTGCCGGAAAGCAGAATCACAATTGATTGGGGTAATACTCCAGAGAATGGCACGTTTTCATGTATTTTCATACATTGCAAGCAAAGGAGGAGAGGCAGGTGGGTTACATGAAATCCACTGATGATAGATTAGAGAGGCTCCAGAAAGAAAAGTGGGGAAACCTCTGGGATTGGATGAAGAGTAAAATGGTAGACACATACTTCTTTTACTTAGTGGGTGTAGGGTAATTAACAGTCAACAATTAACATGATATCAATAACAGTGAGCGAATTTATGGTCTCCTGTCCTGGAGCCCAGGGCATTTGGTTGTGGCCTGAGGGGTTTGGGAAAAAGGGAAGTTGCAAGATATCTCCAGGGGTTGTGTGTTGTTCATGGTTTATGGCCTCTGCAAAATGTGAGCATTTAGGTAACAGGTCTTGCAAGACCAGATTGTGGAGAAAGGGACAGTGACTTAACTATAGGTGATCAAGAATGTACATTAGGTTACTACACAGGTTCAGATTGCTACTTCCCCCCCGCCCCCCTCCAAACATCAGGGTTACATTGGAATTAGCCTTTTAGCCTTCTCACTTAGGCCTTCACCATGTTGGATGAGCCCAGCTCACCCACACTGGGGAGGCCAATCTGCTTTACCAAGATCACCAATTTAAATGTTAATCTTACTTCAAAGCACACTCACAGAAAAACGTACAATAATTGTTGTAGGTGGTGGGAACAAAACCAGGTGTCTGTCTGGTGGGTCAGACTAAACCTGGGTTCAGCAACCTTGGTACTTGGGTTCTGGCTAGGAAAGAATTCAGAGCCAGGAGCCAAACTGTAAGAGAGCATTTATTCGATCAATCACAGTGGCAGAAGATGTAATTCCTAGAAGAAATGGGCTTAGGAAATAAGTTACAGAGGAAAAGAAGGGCCTTTGAAGTTCAGGAGTGAGGAAGCTAATGGTAATGTGCTTGGGCCAGGGAGGGGGAAAGGGAAGAGGAGGGCATGGGCATGCTCCTGGGAGGGAGCGCTCACTGGGACCTTCCTCCTAAAGGTTTTAAGGATGGAGATTTTAGAGGAGGTCCCAGGGGGAAGATATCAATAGAATATTCAACAGTTTCCTGGTGTGTCCTGTCAGGGTCGTGGTCCCTCCCCACTGATTGATTGGCTGGCACCAGGGCAGGGGGTCATCATTCAGTGTAGCTGGTCCTCATATTGGCAGTGGTCGATTTTGTTGCTTTTGGGCCTGGAGCTGAAATACAACTGAGGCTAGATGTTATCTCTAGGGGGGAGAGCTCAGGGGTTCCCAATTGCAAGACTAGTGATATGCTAGGGAAGGAAAAGTCACCTTGGAGCTAAATCCCACTCTACAATTGTCTTTTGCTAGACACCTGGGACTTTCCAACCTGGTGACCTTCTGTACCTGGACCATTACCCTGGCTCTGCTCATGTCTGTCTAATTGCCTACAACATCATGTTTGGCCAAATATCGGGTCACAAGGACACTTTCCTGAAAGAGTAGAACTGGAGACAAATGAATTTTTACTCTTTGGATCTAGTTTTTTCAAATGTCATGTAAGCTATAATTTTATTTATTTTTTGTATTTGCACACACACACACACACACACACACACAACACAAACACACACACACACACACACACACACACACACACGTTTATTATTTTGTTTCCCTGGAAGGATTTTAGTAGACTATCCAGATTCACTAGCATAGCAATTATAAATCTTTTTTCAGAGTGTTAATTATCCAGATAACTAATACTCATTTAACAAAAGCATCATTAATTCTACTTCAGAAGATAACTTTACCTAAATTTGTTTTGTAATTCCTAGAGGGCAGCCTACTCAAAGCCTAAAAACAGGAATTCATTAATCATATATTTTCAAGTTACTTACTCTAGAATCTCATGTGCATCTAATTTATGTTACTTAATGTATGTCAGGCATCCACACACAGGCACACTTATATATACATTTAAACTATGAAATGAATTTTAAAGTAAAATTACCCTGTAGGATTTTCCATGAATCATTTTCCTTTTTCTGAATGGTGTTTGAAAACTAAGTTTAGAAGCTTAGTAAACATTTATAAGATTTTTGGCTTTTTCTTCCTTTATTTTCTAATGTGAAATATAAGCAGCTGAGGGAAAACAGAACCAAATTTGGTTGGTCCTGATACTGAAACGGCACAACTAATAGGTTCGGGCTGCCTGTCACTATTGAGCCAATTACGCAGAGACAGGGTTGCATCATATATGAGTGTTTATTCCAAAAATGCCGGCAGTCTGGCAGAGCAGCAGGTCGTTTATGAAAATCTGCTCTACCCCTTCGTATAAGCCAGCTGCTTATATTGGGAAGGACAGAGTTGACATGGAGAAGTGGGCAAAAAGAATTATAGGCATGAGGAAGTAGGCAAAAGAAATAAGAATGTGTCAGATGGTTACAGGTTACAGGCAATTCAGGGCTGGGTTAATTAATCTCCATTGTTAAAGGTTGTTAATCTTTTCATGATAATAGGCAGTTCTCGGATAAGGAGGGATAAGGTAAGACAAGGAGAATGGACTGCATTCCAGGCTAACTCCCATGTCCTGAGCTGTGGACACATCTCAGCCAGGTTAGAATATGCTTTCTCTAGTCAGAACAGAACAATTAAGATTAACAGTATGATTACCATTTCTTATAACTATAGCTAACAATCACAGTTAACAGAGCATGATTAATATTTCTGTCCCTAACGTTACAAATTACAACTATTTATATTCCACAGCTACCAAACTGGCTTTAACAACTTTAGCCACAATCTGAATTTTATCATATCAGCAAACCTTATAAACTGTGAAATCAAAACCAATTATACCAAGAGTTAAATCTAGTTTAGTGGGCATATGAATTTATAAAATCACAAAATCACAGGGAATCCTCCCTTTTTAAAATTCATTTCTGGAAAATGCATTATAAAGACATTGCATTTTCCCACAGGAATCTAAAATTGCAATTGCATTCCTGATCAGTTACTCACCTGCAAATGTCATGGTTGTGAGTAGCAATCCTATCCTATATACTAAAAGCCTAATATACTAAGTGTCCAGTTGTCTGGTCAGCCATTCAACCAAAGTGTAATATGCTAATGATATGCTAATGCCCCTCAACTGCTCGCTATGATGTGCACTGACTACCAGGGGGTAGACAGTTGACCTATTGACCAGTTGCTATGACATGCACTGAGTACCAGGGGGCAGATGCTCTGACTGGTAGGTTAGCTTGCTGCTGGGGTCTGGTTGATTAGAACTGAGCAAGATAGGCCGGACATGCCCTGGAGCCCTCCCACGGTTCCTCCCTGGCTGGCCAACCTCATATGTCCCTCCCCTGCTTCGAATGTGCACTGGTGGGATTCCTTGGCCTGGCCTGTACCCTCTCACAATCTGGGACCCCTTGGGGATGTCAGAGAGTTGGTTTTGGCCCAATCTCGCAGGTCAGGTCGAGGGACACCTCTGATGCACAAATTCGTTTACCAGGCCTCTAGTGTACTATAAAAGCAAAGATAAAATGATAAATGTACAATAAACTTAATAATAAAATCATTATATAATGCTATATAGATTTAAAAAATGGTTTCTCTGTATTTCTGAGATTATACTCAAAACATTCTACTCAATGTTAAAACGTTGGCAAATAATTTAAAATGTTTAAAAAATTCAAATACTGTGGTGGTCAAAGAAAACATGGATATAAGATCTTTTAGGCCTAAGGTGTTTTTTTTTTTTTTTAATGTTCTTATTGATTTCAGAGAGAAGAGAGAGGGAGAGAGAGAGAGAAACATCAGTGATGAAAGAGAATCATTGATTGGCTACTTCCTGCATGCTTCCTACTGGGGATCAAGCCTGCACCTGGGCATGAGCCCAACTGGGAATGAACCAGTCACCTCTTGATTCGTGGGTCTACACTCAACTACTGAGCCACACCAGCAGGGCAGGCATGAGGTTTTTTTTTTTTTTTTTTGTCTCATTGTTAACCCTTGCCTGAGGATATTTTTCCATTGATTTTTTAGAGAGTGGAAGGGTGGAAGGGGTAACCAATCTATTGATTAGTTACCTTCTGCATGCACCCCAATCAGGGCCAGGGATAGAGCTTGCAACCAAGGTATGAGCCCTTGATTGGAACTGAACCTGGGGACCTTCAGTCTGCAGGCCAGTGCTCTATCAACTGAGCCAAATTGGCTAGGTGTCAGTTTTTAATGTTTCCTGCAGTTCAACCTTGAGCTTGAAGAAACAAAGTGATACTGAAAGAAGTTTAATAACTTTACCCAAGATTACACAGCAAGCAAAATAAGAGACTGGACTAAAATGTAGTACTGTTGATTTTAGTTAATGTTCCTTCTATGTTAGGGAAGGAACACTTGGTGATGCACTTTAAAAAATGGGCAAGACCCTGGAAAGACAGAAGACGTTCCTTGCTAAAGGAAATCCAAGAATAATGCCTCAAGTACTTGCATGCAGCGAAGCCAGTGGAGGAAAGTGAACTTAGGCCTCTGAGCAAGGGGAGCCAAGCACACATTCACCTTCCACAGGCAGCGTGCATAAGGCAGGTTAGGGTGATCAACTGCAACCTCTGTTTCGGACTCCCACACTGTGGAATTTAAAATTAATTTCTTCAAACCTATTTGTTTAGGCTGCTATATTCTTTATACTGTGGATAATATAAATGCAATGGCATGTTTTCAAACACTGGAAATGGAGAGAAAACTTAAAAAGTAGAGTAAGGGTAACATATATTTGACATAAAGTGAAGATGCTAACTACAACAGCAACAAAATAATTTAACAGTAATGTTGATTGCCTTCTTAGAATTTAGCTGGGCTTAGGGACTGATTTGAAAGAGCCAGGCAGCTTAAAAACTGCCCAGGGAAGTTTTATTGATGATTTGTTTCTGATCAATTTCCTTGTAGCAAGCAAAACTGGTTTAAATTATGCTGTTAACCTTACTGAACGCTCAATACTATGTTTGTCCTTTTAAAATTTAGACATTTCAGCATTTAAATATTTAAAGGCATCATTAAGCACTTCAGTCATGATGGGTTGAAGAAAGTCCCTTCTTACTCATCTTCTCTGTTATATCTACCTTAAAGGAGGACTTATTCAAGGAGAACACAGGGCTTCCTTTAGCCTTAGTTCAGAGGTCTACCTCCTTCTTTTCCTTTCCTTCCAAGCCTGGAAAATATTTGTTAGAACAACCTTCTCTGGGAACTCTAACCTAAGTCAGTTAAGGTGATGAGAATTGAAATTTAGGTATCAATTAGGCAGACTTGGGTATCAGCACCCAATGTATTTGGACAAAAATGAAAATTGTGTCTGCTACTGTTTCCTAGTTGATGACTAAAATTATTCATATTTTCTACTATATACCTAAACACCTTCTATTTTTTTTTTAAATTTTCACCCAAGGACATTTTCCCATTAATTTTCAGAAAGAATGGAAGAGAGGGAAAGACAATAGAAACATTGGTTGCCTCCTGAACGTGCCCCTATCAGGGCTTGGGCCAGGAGGAGCCTGCAACCGAGGCCTTGACTGGAATCAAACCCAGGACTCTCCTGTCCGCAGGCCGATGCTTTATCCACTGAGCCAAACCGGCCAGAGCCGTGGTTTGCCACCCTGTTGACTAATGAGTCTGCCGACCACTGTGATAGGGGCTTAATCACAAGGAACAAAAACAGCCTGTAATTTTTGGAATTGAGAGTCTAGGTCAGTGGTCAGCAAACTCATTAGCCAACAGAGTGGCAAACCGCGGCTTGTGAGCTGCATGTGGCTTGCGAGCTGCAGTTTGCCAACCACTGGGCTAGGGCCACCTCTATTTTTAACAAGAAGAATTTTTCTTTCTTTCTTTCTTTCTTTCTTTCTTTCTTTCTTTCTTTCTTTCTTTCTTTCTTTCTTTCTTCCTTCCTTCCTTCCTTCCTTCCTTCCTTCCTTCCTTCCTTCCTTCCTTCCTTCCTTCCTTCTCTCTCTCTCTCTCTCTCTCTCTCTCTCTCTCTCTCTCTCTCTCTCTCTTTCTTTCTTTCAACAGGCTTTTCTATTGTAATACACCATACTTTATGATTACTGAGTTTGGGCTACTATCTGCTAATGTGTTGGTTTTACATGAACATAGACATACAGTAATTATCTATTTATTTATATAAAAAGCTAAGCGACCATCCAACCACGAGACTGTCTGACCGGTAGCTATGACACTCCCTGGCCACCAGGGGGCAGACACTCAATATAGGAGTTGCTGAGCTATGGTGAACTGCCTTTTTGCAATCTGGGACCCCTTAGGGCATGTTGGAGAGCTGGTTCGGTTCAATCCCTGCAGGCCAGACCCTCCACATGCCAGAGGGACCTCGCTTACTCTGCAGATGGCCTTCGAGCCAGAGCGCCACCCCAGGTGCGTCTGGCAGAGGAGGGGCTATGGGAAGTTGGCTCCAGGGCATGTCCAGCCCATCTCACCCAGTCCCACCCAGTCCTGCTTAGTCCTGCCTCACTAGCCACCTTCTAATTAATTTCCTTTCAATGTGTACAAATCAATGTACCAGGGCACTAGTCTTAGATAAATGATTAATAGTTCTCTTTATTTTTCTTCTCATATTTGAGAAATACTGACCTTCTCTGATGCAAATCTTAGGTTTGCATATGCCATATCCTATAGTATATAGTACATAGTACTAAAGTATCCTCATTAGATGATCTCGTCTCTGTCTGGCATTGATATAACATAATAATTTGAATCTTGGCTTATTGCTTGCTAGCTGCAACCTTAGGCCTATTAGTTAACCTCTATGTACTTCAATTTCTTTAACTGACAATTGGGACATAGTAACAATGATTCCTCATAAATTTGTTATAAGATCAAATGAATTCACATTATAAAACATCTGCACACAGCGAGGAATCTACTTAGTGCCATATGTATACTTGTTAAATAAACTTCTAAATGTATATATAGATAGCTATCTAAGTCCAGACTTCTATTCAACTAATTTGCCATCTTTTCCTTGTCTTCACTTCTTTTCACCTCCCTAGTCTCATATTAGGCTTCAGAGGGGAACAAAATAAGAAATTACCTGGAAAGACTGGCTTGTGCATGATAACTTGTCAAACCTGGAATTACAGACTGACCAGTTAGCATACTTTGGGAAGGAAGTAACAAAATTCACTTCAATGTCACTGCTTTAAATTGACTCACAAAGAAAGGGGTTCGGAGCCAGCTTAGCTCTGTGAGTATGACTTCTTTTCTCTGCAGTTCCTTGGCTTTGGTCCTTTCAGTACAATAGTTTTTTCCTGAGTCGGCTTTGCAAAATGCTTTAGAAGTTCTAGGCTCCATAGAATGGACATAGAGAGAATGAGAGGGACTCTATTTTGCTTTTGCTTCATGACTTACTGACCCTTATTAGGTTACAAGCTGATTTTTGAACCAATTTTTGAGGCTAAAGGACCCCCACAAACTAATTTGATTAGCTGAACCAATCTCTGATATGGGGGATGGCAATCCTCTTTGACAAGGAGGCCTAAATGGTGCTGGGTTCCATCAGTTTCTATGAAAAAATATTGATGATGCTGAACAAGAGTGGGATTGCGTTAGAAAAGAGAAAAGAGTAATGGATACTTCACACACAACTATGGGTCATGTTTTCTATGTGAGACGATTAGAAATCTTTGTTACTACATCAGTGTCAGTAGCAGATGTCTGAATGAAGAAACAGTCCTGGCTAGTGCAACTTCAGATGTCATCAAGTGACCTTTTATTTTTACTTATTTTTAAATCCTCATCCAAGGATATATTTTTATTGATTTTAGAGGGAGGAAGAGAGAAATAGGGAGGGAGAAACATAGATATGCTCCTTCTCATATGCGCCCCCGCCAGGATTGAGCCCGCAGCCTAGGTTATGCCCTGACCAGGAGTTGAATCCGCAACTTTTTGGTGTGCTGGATGACACTCCAACCAACTGAGCCACTGTGCCAAGGCTTTTAACTCATATACTTAATTTTGGGGATTTGTTTGGTTGTTAGGACTAGGCATAATTAAGACAACATAACCAACCTTGTCTGTCCCTGTGTTGACTATGGCAGCAGGGCTGCACAAGCTTAAATGTAATTTCTGGGCTTATTTTTTTTTTTTAAAAGTAACCATAGTATTAAATATTTTTTATTTTACTTTGAAATAATTTTAAACTTGTAGAAAATTTGCAAGGATGGTACAATTGACTTTTTTCTCTGAACCATTTGTAAGTTGCTGACATGATGCCTGATACATTCCAATACTTATGTGTGATGCCAAAAGCAAGGACATGCTCCTACCTAAATACCATTTAAGTATCATAAACTAGAAACTAACATTGCTACATTACTTCTAGCTAGCTTTAAACCTCATTCATATTTTGGCAGTTGTTCCAATAATATATTTTAGAGCAAAAGAATCCAGCCAAGGATCGTGTGTTGCATTTAGTTTCTCTTTAATCTGTCACCCTTGAATCTCAGTCATCCTTGATTCTCTTAGATCATTTGCTTGGTATAATAGCCCTCAATTTGGATATATCTGAGGTTTCCTCACAATTAACTTTAGATTATGCATATGTGGTAGGTATCTGACAGAAACAAGTGATGGTGTGTTCCTATTATTGCATATCATTAGGTACTCTATGATTTAAATTTGTTCCATTATTGGTGGTGATCATTCTGAATCCTTGATTATGGTGGCATCTCTCAGGTTCCTCTGCTGTAAAATTACTCAGTTCTCTTAATAATTATTAAGTATTTGGGAAGAATTTCTGTGCAGAGGTAAATTGGCCTTCAGGGCTAGCTTAATGATATTCTTTTTACAATTTTGTTAATTCTTTTTACTAGTATATCTAAATATGTACATGCATCTTTGTAAAAAAATATGAAATGCTTCATAAATTTTCATGTCCTCCTTACACAGGGACCATGCTAATCTTCTCTGTGTTGTTCCAAGTAAATATCTCATTTTTGCAAATTTCACCCATTAGTTTTAGTATCTATTGCTATATTTTGGCTGAATTGTGTTATGATAAAGTTTGCCAAGATAATTTTTCTAATTTAAGCATTCCTTCTATATTTATAATTGTCATTCTAGTGCAAGGTTCCTATTTATTCATCTATTTACTTATTTATGTTGATATGGACTCACAAACTATTTACTTATTGATATGGGCTCACAAATTATTATTAAAATGGACTATAATTTTCTTATTTATTTTGATGTTCACATTGTTCTGGGTCTGGTCAGTGGATGTTCCTTTATACTGGCTTCTGTGTAATTTATTATTATTATTTTCTCACATAAAAAGATGTTTCAGACTCATGTTGTACTTCCCTAACTTCAGCCCCAGAACCAGACATTTCTCTAATGGGCTTTGCTTCTCTTAATAGAGAATGGTATATAGAAATCAAGATTTAGGGTTGGATATTTTTACTATTCTATTTTTCAATTTCAATTCAACATACCAAAATTCAATTTTAGCTTTTTTAGAGGGATAATGTTCTTAATTATATACAGGATATTGGGTAGTACCCAAAATACTCCCATGAAATGTTCTACTGTATTAGTTTCCAATGGCTGCTATAACAAATTATAAGAAACTTGATGGTTTAAAATAACACAAATGGCCTTGGGCAGGTAGCTCAGTTGGTTAGAGCATTGTCTGGATATGCCAAGGTTGTAGTTCCATCCCAGGTCAGGTCACATACAAGAATCAACCAATGATAAGTGGAATAATAAATTGATGTTTCCCTCCCTCCCTCCCTCCTTCCCTCTTTCTTCTATCTTTCTCTATAAGATCAATAATAAAAAAATAATAAAAAATTAATAAAATAACACAAGTGTATTCTCTTACAGTTATGAGGCCAGAAGTCTGAAATCGGTTTCACTGGGCTAAAGTCAAGATGTCGGCATGGGTGATTACTTCAGGAAGCTGAGAGAGAGCATCTGTTGCATTTTCTAGAGGCCACCTGTGTTCCTTGGCTCAGGGCCCTTTCCTCCACCGTCAAAGCTCATTCCTCTGATCTCTACTTTTCTCTTCCAGTCTCTGCAACTGGCTTTCTCTCTTTCTGACTCTGACTCCTTCTGCTTCTCCCTTGTGATTGCATTAGTCCTACCCTGATCATTGCCTGAGCTCAAAATCCTTACTTGAATCTCATCTACAACGTGTCTTTTACCATGGAAGGCAAAATGTTCACAAGTTCCAGGGATTGAAACACGAACATCTTTGGAGCCATTGCAACACAAACACTCAATCTGTTTCCGTTCTCTAGTTACTTATGGAATAAATTTCATGTTTGAACTGTATTAATCGTCTCACTTTCATGTGCAAGTGTCCAAGGCTTTATTGGCTCCCATAAATGAAAGTCTCAGGGCTGTCCTCTGCAGTTTCCGTTGAATCCAAGACGTCAAATATGTGGACAGGAATCTTCCTCTCCTCCTGCTTTCCTTTGAGTGTATCCTTAGCTTGGCTTCATTATCTTATTGGGAAAGTAGCCTCGAGTACCTCCAGGATTTATTCTTCCACTTTGGAACGTCAGGATAGAAACAGTTTAGTGGCAATAAACTCTAGTTAGTGAGTTCCATTGATTCAATTTTAATGCGGCTCTGTAAATCAAATGTTTGTTGCTCTTATTGAAATTGCAACCATCTTATATATATTTTAGTTTATATACCACTTGATATATTATTACTTTATTTATTCAGTTAAGACTTTTCTCAACTTCCTTTCTCTCAATCTTGCTCCTTTCTTTTTTAATACCTCCTCACTTAAAAAAGAATCAGATGGTATATTTGTGATTCTTAATGCTTTTTAAGTTTCTGTTTTAATATTTGAAATTTGTTTTTGGAGATAAAAGTAACTTAGCGAGAAAATGTGAACTTACTGTGGATGATAATTTAATCATTTAATAGTTATTAATTATTCCACTAATAGAATTAATTATTAAACTTAATAGCTTTGTTTTTATTAAGGTGACTTTTATAATAGAGTGTTTAAGTAAATTATTTTATGGCACTTTTTTATCATATGTTAGTGAACTCTGAGGTGGGAATATAATGCATGGTTGTTAGAGACAGTTAGACTTAGAAAAAAAATGAAAAATATATTTATGTGAAAGAGATTAAATGCTTCATATGCTTTTAGCAGTTTCTGTGGTGCTATTTTCTTTAATGTTTAGGTTGCTGCTTTATTTTGTTTCTATCACTAAAATATTTACGATGCATAAATAGGTTTGGGCCACCTGCTGATTTGAATAAATAGGTATAGTAGCTTTAGGGATCAGTCAATAGGGATTGCTCTTTTTCAGAATTTTTTAGTATCAACTATTCTTCTAATTTTCAGGAATAAAGCACATGTTATTTTCAAAGAAAACTAAGCTTACTTGAATAATAAAACACATTTTTAGCCTTGGTTGGCATGGCTCGGTTGGTTGGAGTATTGTCCGGGGCTGACCATGGGTTCAGTTCCATTAGGGCACATATCTAGGCTACAGGTTGGATCCTCAATAGATGAATATGGGAGGCAACCAATGGATGCTTCTCCCTCACATCCATATCCCCTCCCCCCTCTCTATTCCTCCCTCTCTTAAAAAAAAAAAAATCTCACACACTTAAAAAATTCAACTTTATATTAAAAAAGTGTTGCTAACCTCTCTAATATTCATTTTTAAAATTACAAAAATGGCACTTTCTATTGGGAGCCAGAGGCATTTCTTTCAATGCCTCTTTCATTAGAATTTATACTCCTTTGAGAGAGAGAGAGAGAAAGTTCAGAGGAGTTTAATCAATACCTTCAGACTGATTGATATTCACCTTATAAAGCTGAGGACTGCTACTTAATGCCTCTTTAATTGAAGAATCATAATAAGAACTTGCCCTTTTATATATTGTAGATATCCAACTGATATGCGACACACAAAATACTTGATGCATTATCATCTATAGCTGCTGTCACATTTTGCATAATAAATTAATATTTCCTTTTGGTTTAGTGTAGAATCACTCTACACTAAAATGCAGAAATGGTGCGACACAAAATGTATGGTCATAAAGCAACTTCATTTTAATCTCCCATTACTTGTTGAAACCTTACTATGAAGCCACTTATCTTGCCCTTTGAATAAACTTAAGACTAGTTTCATGACTTTTCAGGCTACTTGTAGGTTCATTTAGTTCTGGATAATCTCAGATAATTCAAATATTTTAATGCAATAGAATTTTCAAATTTATTGAAATTAAAGATTTTTCTCTTCCTTAGATTGGGCTATCAGCTGAGAAAAAGGGGCCTGGTTAGCTTCTTTATTTCTGCAGAGGGTGCTTTTCCTCTTCCTCTGGAAGCTGCCTCTCATTTTTCCTCTAGAGTGGAAAGAGGTATGGGGAGGGCAGGTATCTATAATAATAAAAGTGTAATATGCTAATTAGACCAGACAACCTTCTAGATGTCCTTCCAGATGACCTTCCGGATGAAGCCAGGGCTGCGAGGGAAGCCTTGGTCTGGGTGCCAGAGGGAAGTTGGTGCCCGTAGCCAGGGGAAGGAAGGTTTACTCTTGCAAGAATTTTGTGCATTGGGCCTCCAGTATGTATGTATGTATGTATGTATGTATGTATATATATGTTTATGTTTATATATTTATATATATGTATATATGGATATTATTTGTCTGGTACTGATTTGTGTTGGTTTCCTCTGTCTATGGCTGATATGCAAGGTCAACTTTTACTGAAAAAAGTGCTTTTGTGTGCTCTTTGGAGAACACCACACCTTCCCTCCTCCATTGTTGAAGATCTAGCACCTACATTTTCTTAACTTGCTGGTGAACATATTTTCTGGCTGTTTTTAGCTCTTCTTTTAGCTCTTAGGAATTTAGAAGGTCTACTCCCTGCTGGTTTATCTCATGTGAAAAGCCAATCTTCTTGGGCAGGACAATATCAAGGCCAATTGTCTTTTGTGTCAAGAATACATTGGGTTTAAACCTAGCTGGTTTGGCTCAGTGGATAGAGTGTCAGCTTCCAGATTTGATTCCAGTCAAGGACACATATATAACCTGGTTGTGGGCTTGATCCCCAGTAGAAGGAGTGCAGGAGGCAGCCAGTCAATGATTCTCATCATTGATGTTTCTATCTCTCCCTACCTCTCTCTTCCTCTCTAAAATCAATAAAAATATATTAAAAATATATTGAATTCAACAGGACAATCTCTATGAACTCTCTGCCATTACATACAGACCAGACATGCTCAGCGCCAGTCAGAATCAGGTGTGGGTCTGCCCTCAGGTAGTTGTGATCTCCAAACTCTAAAGGAAATATGTCCAGTTTCCTGATTAGACCATCAGTGCTCCTTTCTACAGGCTTTGGGGTACATCGTGGTCCTCTCTCCTCCTAATCTCTCCTAATAATCACCTTCCCTTTTTTCTTCAGACTCTCTTTTTAAAAATTTCTGCAGATGACAGATTTGATAAGGTCTGTGTGTTCCCACATGAGCTTGGGGTGGGAGAGCAAAATAGTTGCTCAGGCACTTTACTTACAAATCCTGCTTTGGTGGTCTTGAACCTTTCGTTCAGGACTGGTACCATCTAATTTCTGAATCTTTTATAGAGACCATGACAAGCAAAGAATCACTAATTACTTAAGGATATGATCTGTTTTGTTTTCCTATTCAGGGGCCAATTATTTGATAGCTGGAATATGAGAAAATCTAAGTTATGATAGTTTTTTCCTGCTGTTTTCTACTAATTGTTAAATTTTTGTTGCTCTAGTTCCTTCATTTATAACATTCTACTTGTCTTATGGTGAGATTATGGCAATTATAATAGTGTAAAGTACCTGGAACTAGTGTGGGGGATCTAGTAATTATTTGGTAAACAGCCCATAATTTTTCTGCCAGACATCTATTATACAAGGGTTATTATCTGTAGCTAGTTGGTGGAGAGATTGATGCTGAAATGGACAATATTTGGAATGAAAGTGTATCACACTTGGAATGTAATTCCATCAACACCTTCTAAAGCAGCTGCAAAAGAGCGGCAGGAAAGAAAAAAGAATAGCATCACCCTCCTTGGGAAAATATGTTTTTTATCAAGTAGTCTGCTCAAGTCTGAAGGCACTTCCAAAATAAGTGCTTGCCCTAGTTCATTCATCTCAACAATTAGCCATTATTGGTACTGCAGCTTCATTCATCAATGGTTTGTAAATAACAACAGCTGGTTTATAAATATTATGCAAATCATGAAATGCACACTTGATAACATTTTGTTAACGGACTACTAAGAAACTGAAAAGAAATACTATCATTTTATTTTTAAAAAATATATTTTATTGATTTTTTACAGAGAGGAATAGAAAGTCAGAAACTTCGGTGAGAGAGAAACATTGATCAGCTGCCTCTGCACACCAGCTACTGGGTATGTGCCTGTAGGTAGCCAAGGTATATGCCCTTGACCGGAATTGAACCTGGGACTTTTCAGTCCGCAGGTCAACGCTCTATCCACTGAGCCAAACCGGTTTCGGCAATACTATCATTTTAACAATTATGTGAGTAAAAGGGGCAACTTATAAATTTTATAGGGATGCAAATATTAATATTCATTTGATTCTAAGATCAGGATAATAGCTTTAAAAAATAATACCCAGTTTAGTAGACTGTGAGGTTTGTATATTACTTTTATTTCTTTACTAGAGGACCTGTGCAGGAATTCATGCTCTAGTGGGGTCCCTTCTGCTGGTCTGTGGGATTGAGCCAAAACTGGCTGTCCGACATCCCCTGAGGGATCCTGGATTGCGAAAGGGCACAGGCCACGCTGAAGGAACCCACCAGTGCACGATTGATTGGGGCTAGGGAGGGACTTGGGAGGTTGGTTAGCTGGGGAGGAACTGCGGGATAGCTCCAGGGCATGTCAGGCCTGTCTTGCTCAGTTCTGATCGGCTGGACCCCAGCAGCAAGCTGACCTACCAGTTGGAGCATCTGCCCCCTGGTGGCCTGTGCAGGTCATAGTGAGTGGTTGAGTGGCCTTAGCATATCATTAGCAGATTGCGCTTTGATTATTTGAACGGACTATCTGACGACTGGACGCTTATCATATTAGGCTTTTATTATATAGGATTTTTACCATGGATTTTTAGAGAAAGTGGAAGGGAGGGGGAGAGACGAGGAGAGAGAAATAATTGGTTCTTTCCCCCATATGCCCTGACTGGGATGGACCAATTTTGGGGCTTGTTATGTTTTTTTATAGTGTGGAGGTAAGAGCATGAGCTCTGGATCCACAGTGCATGGATTTGAACCTGACCAAGTGGCCTTACCTTGGGAAAGTGACTCAATCTCTTATAATCTCAGTTTCCTCAATTATACTAACAATTTCGTACATTACGCAGAATTGCTGTGATGATTATATAAGCTGTCCCCTGTCAGGTGCTTAGAACTGTGCCTGCCTGGCACATATTCAGTGACCAATGATGTTTGTCGTGATGGTTATTATAGCTTCTGGCCCCTGGATCCAAATTTCCTCCTAGTTGCTTGAATGTCTGGAACCAGGCTTGGATTAGGTCTCCCTGAATCCACAGCAGAGCTGGGTTATTGTGGAGAAGAACTGCGATTCTGTGGTCCCTTGCTCATCTCTTGCTTGAGGAGGTTTCTCCCTAGAAATGTCTGGGAGTTATTGTTCATCTGGCCCTGAGTTGGCATGAACCGGCAGTCAGAGGCTGTTGTTCACCTCTCTAGGTCTCAGTATTTTTCTTACTTTTTTATTTTTTGGTGAAAGAAAGCATTAGATTACATTTAATTCTATGGTCTCTTTCAGTCACAATCACATGACTTTATAAATAATAGAAGGCATGCAAGGTAATGTTAGTGATGCAGTGAAGTGAAGGATAACCACTCCTATGCATTTTCAAGCTTTAAAACATTGCTCTGGACATTAAGATAGAAACTTGTCTTGAAGGCTATTTAGGCATATATTACACATGAAGCAAGTCTATTTTCTGGAAAAATGAGAGATGTTTCAGTAATTATGTTACCAACATGTTATTCAATTTTGGTACTACATTCCATATTCTAAATCATGAAGATGTATTTATATCTACACCTTAATATACCATATTAAAGGAAATTTAAGCACTATTTACTGTTATACACAATACTGTAATAACAAATTTAATTTGCTTTAAAACATTAGTAGTATTACAATTAATATTTCCATCCAATAGTCTTAATATTCATGTTTTCTTTTTCCAAAAAGTAAAGGAACTGCTGTGGTAATGAAAGACCCAAATTGCTTATAATGTAGCAGGACCAAGAAATAAAGTCGCAAGAAGGCAATAAAGGGCTCTAAGTATAACGGAATACTTCAGGTGAAGTAGACTTCGTCTCCCTCTTGTATTATCGAAGTTTAAAAAAGTAATGCCTCATAACTACCAGCAGAGGGCCTCAGTCTCATAGTTTATCAATTATATTTATTCCAACATCTCTTTCCCAAGTCCAGCAAACTGATTCCAAGGACTCATTTGCTTGCTTCAGATGTGAGTGGCCTATGGGTTTAAACTATTAATGAATAAGAATATATTTAAATTAAAAATGCAGTATATATATATATATTATATGTTAATATATATATATAACAGTGTATGTAGAAGAACATTATACAGATGCAAAAATACCTATGGAATAAAAGCACAAGTTTTATATTTTTATATCAGTGGTTTCAGAAAAATTCATGAGATAAATGTAAAGGATCGTGAGGTAAAGACTAAACTGCTGTGCGAAGGTCTCATTTTTTAAATCTTTTTAGCTTTGTTCTTTTCTCAGTTTGAACGATTCTACTGGGAGAAAAATGAAGCAAAAGGGTTCATGTAGGATCTTTAGTTGAAAGTTCTGAATATTCTATCTTTTTTAGCTAAAGGTGAATTTTAAAGAGGAAATGAAACAGGAATAGCTAACAGGAGGCCATTGCTATCTGACATAATTAGGTAATGCCTTTTGAGTTTTGAGTTCTCCCCATCCCATTTCCTTTGTCTGAGATATCACTGTAAATTCTCTTAAGGGTTGGTCTAGGAGTCTAAGTATTTACGAAAACTAAGTAGCCTTTTAAGAGTTTTTAAAAAAGCTTCTGCAGAGGAGTGGGTGGCACTAATTTATGGTAGCTTCTAGAGTAAGTAAATATCTGTGGAGGACTTGTTTACCTTTTCTTCTTTCCCATCTTAAGCAACAAAGGCACACAGTGAGAAAGAAAAACCAAAAGAAATGCTATATTCATTTTTAATCTGTTGAGTGTGACTGTCCCTTTTCTTTCTTAAAAGTAGGCTCTCCTATTTTCTCAGTGCTGCTCAGGATGATAGGAGTAACTGATTTTCATGTACACAGTGACTTTACAGGCGTAGATACACAGAGAGGGCTTCAGGGCTCATTATCAAAGGTTTAGTTTTACATAAAGAAGTTTGGAGTATATGTAGTGTTTTATTAATTCAAATGTTGCATGTACATAACACAGCATTTTTCCAGAGCATTAAAATGTTGTTCAGGTGTATATATTACATTAATCTTTATATCTTTTATTCTCATAAAACTCTTTATGTGCTGCTATTTGAGACATTCTATTATGCCCAATGTTCCCTTGAACACTATTCAGACCTCTGACTAGCAATAACCAGCTTTAAAATATTTGCTGACCAAATCAAAATTATGTAACATATTGCAAAGTTATACAGAAATTCATGAACATGCCTGTTTCATATACAAATTAGATCTTAGAGTATATTTAACCATGTTATAGAACCCTTATCATAACATTTCATTAGATGCAGAAGCCCTTAGGTATTATTTTGGAATTATACTCATTTCCATTCTTAAATTCTCTCATTATAGGACATACATTTTAAATTTCACGACTCACATTGGGAGATTACATTTTAATTTTTGACTGCTATCCTAGTGTGGCTTGGTAAAATTGAGGGAGTTGGATTTCATTTTCACATTTCTCTGTCTAAGCAACAACAAATAAACAACAAATATCTTAAAATATGGTTTAAAAATTTTCACCTCTTACTTACCAACTAAGCTCAAATAACATAGATCAGACTGCCCATTTGTAAATAAAATTGAAAGTATTTATTGCTCAAGGTCATAGATGCTCTTTCTTTTGTGTTACTTAATTATTGGGGCTTCTAATCTTGGTGTGGTGCCTATTATTGTTAAAGGGAAAAGAAATATCAGAAGAACTGACAGGTGTCTCTAAGGGACTGGCATTGGAAATGCGTTGCACTTTGCCTGGACGTGAAGAGAACTGTTGATTGTTCCTTAGCCATGTAAATGTTACAAGACACATTGAGAATGGAATATAATGAAAATTCTAAAATTAGTTTTCAGGTGAGTTTAGAAGCATTGTTTGGTTTTAATACTTTAAAACATGATCTATAATTCCCAAGGGTACAACTATTCATTTTCCTATATTGCAGAGCCATTTTGCACTCACTCAGTTACTCCTGTTTAGTTCCTGGGCTATGAGTTACTCAAAATCCTTTAATCTTTTTCACCTCATTAGTTTTCAATTTTATACATCAAATATCTTCAGTGATGGAGAAATGCTGCTGTGCTCAGTCTATGTTATGGAGAAGAGTTGAAAGGGGAAGGTAGCAGAGGAAAAGCTGACAATTCCCCACAATGGGTTAGTCCTTTGACATTCTACAGAGAAAGTGATGGTGATAGTATTGGGACAATTTTATCTTCAGGTTATCCTATCTAATAAAAGACTAATCTGCAAATTTGACCGTACTTTTGCCACACCCATAAGCCACACCCACAGCCATGGCCAACAGCCAATCATGAGCAGATTATGCAAATAAACCCCAACCAAGATGGCTGCCACCATTGAGAGCAGGAAGAAAGCTTGGGCTTCCCTGGCAAAAGAGGAAGCCAAGACGCCTGCCATTGCCTGCCTAGACCTCCACTCAATGTTACAGTTTCAGTTATAAAAGATACAGAAATGGCGGCAGCCACTGAGCTGGAGAGAAGAGGCTTGAGTTTCCCTGGCAATGGAGGAAACCAAGGTTTCAGCCTGCCGTTAACGGCCTAGGCCTCCACTCTAGGCTAAAATTTTCAAACAGAAATGGCTGCCGTGGAGTGAGCAGAAAGCTTGGCTCTGCTCCAGGCTACAAAGTTTCAATTGTAGACATAGATTAATCCCAGATATCAAGGCCTCCACTTGGGTTGCTGGAGTGTGGCTGGCCTGCAAACCTCCACAAGCCACTCGTCCAGGCCACTCCTCAACCCAAGGAAACCCCCACCCTGATCTGGGGTACTCTTTAGGGCAAACCAGCTGGCCCCCACCAATGCACCAGGCCTCTATCCTATCTAATAAAAGAGAAATACACAGATGGACCATCACTCCAACACACAAGAGGGCTGCCCCCATGTGGTCAAAGATCCTGCCCCCATGTGGACACAAGATGGCCACCACAAGATGGCCAGTAGGGAAGGGCCATTAGGAGGTTCCAGGCCTGCAAGGGAGGGCAGTTGGGGGTGATCAAGCCTGCAGGGGGGGCAGTTAGGGGTGACCAGGCTGGCAGAGGAGGGAAGTTGGGGGCAAACAGGCTGGCAGGGGAGCAGTTAGATATTAATTAGGCTGGCACGGTAATGGTTAGCGGGTGATCAGGCTGGCAGGCAGAAGTGGTTAGGGGCAATCAGGAAGGCAGGCAAGTGAGCAGTTTGGAGCCAGCAATCCTGGATTGTGAGAAGGATGTCCGACTGCCCGTTTAGGCCCGATCCCAGTAGGACCAGGTCTAAATGGGCAGTCGGACATCCCTTGAGGGGTCCCAGATTGGAGAGGGTCCAGGCTGGGCTAAGGGACATCCCCTACCCCCCATGCCTGAATTTCATGCACCGGGCCTCTAGTATTAAAAATAAAAATAAATTTTAAAATTTAGTTTTTGAGCTTTTAATTTTCATGTTGGTATTTATTGCTGGTTTCCATTGTATTCAATGAGCAAGAAACACTATTCTGAAAGCAAATACCAATCCCCAAAGCAAACAAATCAGAAACCACAAAAAACTTGCAGCATTTTATGATTGTGTTAAGAACTTTCTCACTAATAAAGAGACAATTATTCTGGGCTAATATCTTGTCAAGATGATGATGATGATGATGATGATGATGATGATGAAGAATTATTATTTTAAATAATATATTTATGTCATTTTGTCAATAACAACATAGGTACGTGTGTAAATAAGGAGAATGTATTGTTTTTTTAATAAAGGGGCAATTTGTAAATCTGCTGTTGCTAAAATTATTTTCTTTCTGGGTATTTATGATTTCAATTTTGTGAAAATATAAAAGGAAATGATGATCTTATTCCAATGTCATGCTAACTTTGCCAGGATGGAAATATGACAATCAAAGAAAGGTTAAATTTAATATTTGTTTAATAATTATCAAGTGCATATGGTGCATAAGGGGTGAGCTGATCAGTAGATATTTCATTGCTTTTGTATTTATATAGATCCTGTTCCTAATAGATGGCCAATAGTGACTGTGAAGCCAAATCTCCTATTCAGCATTTTTTGGGGAGGGAGTTGATCGCCTTATGATCTGACTTCTTTGGGCTGTGCTATAAGGTGGTAGATATTTACAGAGAAAACAAACTTCAGAAAGGTAACGTCCCTGTGGCCAGGATAGTTGGAAAGCTCATACATTATTCATCCATATATTTTCCTCTCTCCATAGTTTTGTCCTTCCACCTTTATCTAAAATATATGAAAAAAATTGATATACCTGTTTTCTAAATTGCAATGCTAAGGCTTAAAAAATACTGTAATTAACACTTAAATAATTAGGGTTGAAAAGGGTTGGTGAAAAGGACACATCTATCCTATGTTATAAAAGAGTAATATGTAGATTGATCATCACTCCAACACACAAGATGGCTGCCCCCATGTGGTCAAAGATCCTGCACCATGTGAACACAAGATGGCCAGCAGGGGAGGGCAGTTGGGAGGGACCAGGCCTGCAAGAGAGGGCAGTTAAGGGTGAAAAAGCCAGCAGATAAGGGAAGTTGGGGGAAAACAGGCTGGCAGGGGAGCAGTTAGACATCAATCAGGCTGGCAGGGGAGGGGTTAGGGGGTGATCAGGCTGGCAGGTAGAAGCAGTTAGGGGCAATCAGGAAGGCAGGCAGAGAAGCAGTTGGGAGCCAGCAGTTCTGGATTGTGAGAGGGGTCCCAGATTGGAGAGGGTGCAGGCTGGGCTGAGAGACACCCCCATCCATGCACAAATTTTGTGCACTGGGCCTCTAGGCCTATGTAATAAAATATTAATATCCAAATTGACCATCACTCCGATCAAGCCATGCCCACCAGCCACACCCACCAGCCAATCAGGAGCTGGGGCTGAGCCAGCCAGCCAGTGTGCGACCGCTGGGGATGGGCAGTCCCTGGCAGGTGGGGCTAAGGCCTGGGCTGGGGTGGTGGGGCCTAGGTGGCCTGTGAGTGCCCGAGGTGGCTGGTGAGTGCAGGGACCCCAGGGTTGCAAGGTCACAGCCTGCCAGGGCTAAGGCCTGAACAGGGGAGATGGAGCTCAGATGGCTGGTGAGCACTTGAGGCAGGGGGTGGGGCCAAGGTGTGCTCCAAGCAGCCGGTGAGTGTGTGAGGCACTCAGCGAGCATGGGGGTTTTAAGGGCCGCACATTCACCAGCAGCCGGGGGTAAGGCCTGGGCCAGGGGAGTGGGGCTGAGGCGGCTGAGGCAGAGTCAGCCATAGACCCCACTGCAGGGCGATGGCTGGGTGCCCAAGGCCTAAATCCAGGGATGAGCAGTCAGTAGGACATCCCCTGAGTGCTCCCAGTATGTGTGAGGGGGCAGGTTGGGCTGAGGGATCACCCACCCCCAGTGCACAAATTTTGTGCACTGGGCCCCTAGTGTATATATATAAAAACCTGAGCGACCATTATGATGGAACGACTGGAACCGATTGCTGTGACACGCAGTGACCAGCATGTGCTCCCACAGTGGGAGTGCTGCTAAGCCAGAACCTAGGATCATGGCTGGCTAGAGCAGTAGTGGTGGCGGGAGCCTCTCCCACCTCCAAGGCAGCACTAAGGAGCAGCGAGCCAAGAGGTAAGGAGCAAGCAGGCATGTGATACGGAGCAAGCAGGTAGGTGTTTAGGAGTGAGGAGTCCTGGATTGAGAGAGGGATGTCTGACTGCCGGTTTAGGCCTGAGCTAAACCAGCAGTCCAACATCCCTGAAGGGTCCTGGATTGTGAGAGGGCACAGGCCAGGCTGAGGGACCCCCAACCCCATGCATACGCCTCTAGTTTATGAGCTTTAAATTTCCCTGTTCATTTCATTTTAGAAAATATAATGATAAATACTTTTATCCAGACTTAATTTTTCTTGTTGTTTAATGTTGCATTATTATACAAAAATATTTTATTTAGAATTTAATTATAAGTTTATATTTCTTAAAAATGAAAAAAAGGCATTAATTTAAAAAGGAACCTAAGTGGAATTTACCTTAATGTATTCAATGAAAAGAATCTTGTTAAGAAAATTGATAGTAGCCTGGCCAGTGTGGCTCAGTGGTTGAGCTTTGACCTATGAACCAGGAAGTCACAGTTTGATTCCCTATCATGGCACATGCCTGGGTTGCGGGCTCGATTTCTAGTAGGGGACATGATCGAGGCAGTTGTTCAATGATATTAAAAACCATTCTTATCTATTAAAGTAGGACTTTAGTGTTGGATAGTTTGGTTCATGTATACAATTGGAATATTAAAGCTGTACACTTAAAATTATGCTATATTTATAATTATGTATATAGTAATGGGCACTTTTCATATATAGATAAGAGTTTTTTTCTAATGAACAAAAACTTGATAGTTTTATAGTATCAGTTTTTCAAAGACAATAAAGGACAAGAAAGATTTTGAAACTGTTAAGAGGTCAATTTATTCTTCTATTACACTTTTTTTCTTAGTTAAAAATATTGCATTGGAAGTTACTTCCACATGTTGAAGTATAATCTTTATAAAAATATATTTTTTATTTCAGAGAGGAAGGGAGAAGGAGACATAAAAACATCAATGATGAGAGAGAATCATTGATTGACTGCCTTCTGAATGCCCTGTACTGGGGATCGAGCCCACAACCTGGTATGTGTCCTTGACTGGAATCAAATCTGGGACCCTTCAATCTGCAGGCTGACATTCTATGCACTGAGCCAAATTAGCTAGAGTTGAAGTATAATCTTGGAAAAATGTCTTTTTAATCCCTAGAGATTACAGTATTATTGATCACGTAAGCATTCTAAAGTAATTTCTCAAAATGTGGTACTTCAATTATTTTAATAGAAAACACCATATTGTGTATGAAAGTAGTATCAACAGTGCAACAGTGCAGATACAGTATAACTGGACAAGGTAGTATTACTTATTCCGTGGCATTAAGTTGAATCAATGAGCATCCCTGAGTCTCAATTTCCTAATCCATAATATGAAGAATTTAGACGAAATGACCTGCAGGGTTATTTATAACTCTAAAACAATCTATTTCCATAATATTAGGATCAAATAGCCTCCAAGAACATCAGCACCCTGTCATTTTTGAAGAGTGAATTTATTTAAAAGAGCAAGACTTTTGGGATATGACCTTATTCACAAGGTTAGTTTATTAGCTCTAAACATTTCATTTTGGGGAAATTACTGAACTTGCATGATTGTTAGCGTTCAAGGAAGAGCTACTTAATTTCCTTTCACAGGAAATTATATGTTATTTGTAAGTTTCATTGTGTTGTTGGTATTTACATTTTAGGGACACCTGAAGAAACCAAAGTGTTTTTAAAAAAATCTTTTTTGAAAGTATTACAGATATCCTCCTCCCCGCATTGCCCCTTCTAGTCCACACCTGCCTAAAGTGGTGTTTTACTATAGGTTACAGTTGGCTTTGATGACACGAAAGGATGTAATCAGCTATTTGGAGTGAGATGTTCAATACTTTCCTTCCTGCATGCAACATTTAAAAAACCTTGCTTGGAAGAGAAGTTTATTTTTCATACAGGAGCTGGTGATCCTTTTGAAATGGAATTATGTTCCTGTTGTTATGGCAACATAGAATTCAACACTTCTGCTTTCTGCAATGTATATTTTTCTTGAGTCTGGGTGTTTGTAAGTGTTTTATTTATTGGTGGCAGTGTGTAGTTACCGGCATCAAAAAATACATCAACCAGATGACATCTATGGTGCCTGTCAACTTTGAATGTCTAAGATACATTGAGCATTCCAAACAAGGTGATTACTATGTCTCTTTTAGGAGGGATACTTCCACATTCTCTATTAATCAGTGTATTTAATGCTAGTGGCTATAACAAGAACCTCATAGGTTAGTGGCTTAGCACAACAAACTTTTTTCCCCCTTTGATCATGTCAGATGTGGACAGGGCAAATCTCTACCGGAAGATGACTTGTCTTTATTGACCCTTAGAGAGATACGGGGAGTCCTCCACTGTAGCTCCTTCTTTCTCCTGGCTATGAAGCAGAGGGAAAGCACTCAAATTGTACAGGTCATTTTCTGACCATTTCTACAAATGCTGAACAACAATTCTGCACATTCTATTGGCCAGAACCCTCTCAGGTACCCCTAACTAACTGCAAGGGAGGCAGGGTGTGTAGTTTTACTGAGGCCCAGAAAGAGATGATGGGATAGACCAGTGGTCAGCAAACTCATTAGTCAACAGAGCCAAATATCAATAGTACAACAATTGAAATTTCTTTTCAGAGCCAAATTTTTTAAACTTCTCATGCAACTTCTTTAAAATAAACTCACCCAGGCTGTGGAATTTTGTGGAAGAGCCACACTCAAGGGGTCAAAGAGCCACATGTCGCTTGGGAGCTACAGTTTGCCAACCACGGGGATAGGCAAACAGCCTGTCTCTGCTATGGTGTCTTTTTGTTTACCCTTTCTTTTTGTACTTTTAGTTGGAATATTTTTGAAGAAATTTAGACCTCTCCTTTTAAAATTCAATTTGATGAACAGGTGGTAGCTGATATATTAATTAAAATTTATTTATGTTGCTTTTCCATGAAAGGCTTGTTCCCTTCTTCTTTCCTTACAATTTAGAGCATTCTGAATTTAACCATTGACTTATCTATACTAATAAAAGGGTAATATGCTAATTAGACTGGGTTGACCAGCCACCTTCGAACATCTGACTTCCTTCTGGACAAAGCCATGGTGGTGGGGGCCGAGGTCAAGGCAGTTAGGTGTGATTAGGTCTGCAGGGGAGGGTAGTTGGGGGCATTAGGCAGGCAGGCAGGAAGGTGAGTGGTTAGGAGTCAATAGTTCTGGATTGAGAGGGGGATGTCCAACTGCTGGTTTAGGCCGGATGGGATCCTGGATTGATGAAGGTGCTGGCCAGGCTGAGGGACAATCTTTACCCTGCTCCCCAGTGCATGAATTTTGTGCATCAGGCCTTTAGTTTTTTCATATTTATCACTACCTTATAATTTCACTTTAATTTCATCAAGCTCTTTGCTTCTGTTGAAGAGAACTCCATAACTTATAAAGTAATAATCATAACAGGATTTTTGCAATTCCTTACAGGCTAGATGAACTTCATTTGCAGTAATTTAATGTAAATTATTTTGTTCTGAGCTATCACTTTTAGTTTAACTCTCTGGTAATACAGGAAAAAAATGTTCTTAACGATCTCTTTGCTGATGTTCCTTGTATCTACAGTGATTGTACACCAATGCATGACCAATTAGAGGTGTCCACATATTGTCTGACACGTCTCTATTGAGAAGTGGAGTCTGTGGCCCCTCCTCTTGACTCTGAGTGAACTCTGTGATTGCTTTGATAATAGAATATGGTAGGGTTGATGCTGTGCCAGTTTTCAGGCCTAGACATTAGGACAATGGCTGTTTCTGCTTTTGGTCTCCTAGAATAGATTACCTGGGAATGAAGCCACCATACTGTAAAGCAAAAGCCACATGTAGAGGTCAAGTGTAGGAGCTCTGGATCAAAGCTCTGGCTGATCTCCCATCCTGCAGCCCATATCCGTTGTCAACCCTGTGAGACAGCCACCTTGGACGCCAGTCCCATTGAGCATTTAAATATATTTTTATTGATTTCAGAGAGGAAAGAAGAGGGAGAGATAGAAACATCAATAATGAGAGAGAACCATTGATTGGCTGCTTCCTGCACACTCCACACTGAGGATTGAGCCCACAACCCGGGCATGTGTTTTGATTAAGAATCAAGCCAGCAACCTTTCTGTGCTTTAGTTGTAAACACACACATAGCCATGAAATGAGAGCTATTTATGAAGAGATATTGAGAAAAGTAGAGGAGTTGGACAAGATTTTAAACTGCAGTCTTTGTTTTCTACCTTTTAAATTCAAGTTTCTAGCTTTTTATTTTTTTAATATATTTTTATTTTTCAATTACAGTTGACATACAGTATTATATTAGTCTTAGGCATAGTTATTACCTTTAAAAATATAATTCTGAGATTGTGTGCATCAAGGTATTTAAATTCATTTACTTGAGTTTTCCTAAAATTATCCATACTAATAAAAGCCTAGGTGGCCCTTGTGCTTTCATGTCATCACAAGATGGCCACCCCCATGTCATCATAAGATGGCTGCCCCCATGTCATCATAAGATGGCTGCCCCCATGTCATCATAAGATGGCCTCCACAAGATGGCTGCCACAAATGGCCAGTGTGGAGGGGTAGTTGGGGTGACCAGGCTGGCAGGGGATGGCAGTTAAGGGTGACTGAGTCATCAGGGGAGAGGAGTTGGGGGTGACCGAGCTAGCAGGGGAGCAGTTAGGCATCAATCAGGCCAGCAGGGAAGCAGTTAAGGGGTGATCATGCTGGCAGGCAGGCAAGTGGTTAGGAGCCAGCAGTCCTGGATTGTGAGAGGGATGGGGCCTACACCAGCAGTCGTACATCCCCCAAGGGGTTCCAGATTGGAGAAGGTGCAGGCTGGGCTGAGGGACACCCCCTCCCCACCATGCACGAATTTGTACACTGGGCCTCTAGTTTATTCCATTAAAGCTATGACATACTAGCTTTTCAGCATTTAGTCTAAATATTTTTCAAGAAATTAGGATATGTGGGAATAGAATATAAAATTATATTCTATTTTTGAAATCTAATATAATTCTGTAATTCTAATTTTTTCAAATCTAATATAACTTATTGGAAAGTTGAACATTATTTTTGTCAACTTGCCCAAAGAGATGTTTTTATCCATGTAAACACTAGTAGTTAAAATTTAGTGATTGAAGTTCTAAAATACAGCATGTTTAATTTTATACATTTATGTGAGAAAGAGAAAATTGAATAAGAAGAGAAGACAGAGATTATTAAAGGTGAATAAGAAGAGAAGACAGAGAAATTAAAGGTGAATAAAACACACCATAGAAGATACATTTACTGATCTCTTTGATGGAAAATATACTTACATAGAGTATTTGAGTTTAATTTCTCTAGTCTCCAGTGTACGCAAGTGAAATAGCAGCAGGGCCTCTCTAAACTGAGAAGTATCAGGATGAGATAAATCTCTTTCCCAGCTGTCATGGTGTACTGCGTAGTATAAGCAATGTGCAGTCTCTGTGATACAAGAAAATAGAAGTGGATGGGAAAATAGAAATTTTTTTCTTCCAGATATCGAGGTCATTTTATGAGATGTAAAGACAGAAATGTTTCTGAGAGGCATTCTGCTCACTTCCAGAGAGCTTTTATCGATCTGCTATAAAAAAGCCAATTTCTACTTTCATATGTGTAGAACTCCTATTGAGGTCAAAGGTAAAGGACACACCTAGATCCAAAAGGGATATTTTAGCTTGAAATTTCTAAAGTAAATTTCAGCAGGAAAAAAGTTAATATAAAATAGTAAGCCCAAAAGATTCATTCCTCATACAGTGATATCTCTGTAATGTTTGTTTCCTCAGCAGGAAACTTAATCCACTCTCTATTTGTTTTGAATTGCTGTCCATTTACTTCACTTCCAAAGGTTACCTTTATTCCCCTGCTCAGTTGTTTAAGTGAAAAGACAGAAAATAAAAGGACTAACACAGAGTTTGCAGGAAACTTGAGTTTTTAATTTGCAGCTATTTGTTTCACTCTTAAGTAGTAACAGTTGAGTAGTTTGGGGCAAGCTACATTAAACTCTCTGATATAAAGATTCAGCAGCTCTAGATTGGACATAATGATCCCTGTCAATTGTTGGTGAAAGAATTCAATAGGGATTTCTGTGTTGCTGTTTTTAAGTGGAAAAGATGTGTGGTTTAGGCAGTCTCCAGACTACCTTCTATGACCTTCTGTTTGCCATCTTGCTTTCATTTATATTAGGACAGTGATTATATGCTTAATGTATTAGAGAAATTTTGCATGTCCCATTGTGAGGAAGAGTTTTGTTATTGGAGTAAAGTCAGTTTTCTTAAGAAATCCCCCCCATATTTTTTTGTTTTGTTTATTGAGTAATTTTATTTTTTAATAAAACACATTTCTGAATATCTAGTTACTTTTATACATCACATCTCTCACTCCTCTAGCCCCCAATTATGTCAAAACATTTATATTTCATTAGAATATAAATGATTTAACCCAATGGCTCCAGAAATCGTGATAACTGATTCCTTAGCAGGCAGTCTGTTTCTGACCTATGAGGTCATCTATTCCAAAATCTGGACCTATAGAAGGGCTGTGGACATCCTCATGATGATTTATTGTTACAGTAATGGAGTTATTCTCTCCTGAGGAGAGTAATGCCACCTTTAAGCCTTCTGAAAGGTCTGCTGGGACTGTATAGGTCTGCTGGAGACAAAGAAGCATCTCGGTATTTCTGAGGAAGTTTAGGACTGCAGCAATATGTGCAGAATCAAGAGCCCACCTAAAAGACTGGCTAGGCATGTGATTAATGGCTGTCATTCATTTTGTCACTTCCTAAGCACAAGTTGGACTTAATTGGGCCTAAAATACATCCCACCATTTTCTTGCTCCCCTGGTCATCTTCTACTGTTCCCACGGCTAACTAAGAGATCCTTTTGTCATTGAGGATGAATGTGTATTTGTGTGAATTTGCCCCTTCTCCAGTGAACAAGCTGTCTTTTTCTCCATTGACATATCTAACCCAACAAGCCAGAAAAAAAGCACCAGAACTTCATATTCTTTGTTCTTCTCCCCAAGTTTCTTTGTCAACATTTGGTTTCCTATCATTAAGGGAGGTAATAATAATCAAAACCACGTTATGAAAGAGGACAGGCTATTTTTTACATCTATTTTTTCAAAAGGGAAATTTTCAAATATACACAAAAGAAGAGAGAATAGTAAAATGAACCTAAAACTAACTTTGGCTACATTTTTATCGCTTTTTCATCTTGCTGATCTATTTTTTTTAATCCTCACCTGAGGAGTGAGGATATTTTTTCTATTGATTTTTAGAGAGTGGAAGGGACAGGGGAGGTGCGGGGAGAGAGAGAGAGAGAGAGAGAGAGAGAGAGAGAGAGAGAGAGAGAGAGAGAGAGAGAGAGAGCTGTTAAAGACACCTCAATTGATTGCCTCCTGCTCTCACCCTGACTGGGTTGGGGATTGAACTTACAACCGAGGTTCGTGTCCTTGACTAGAAATCGAACCTGTGACCCTTAAGTCTGTGAGCCAATGCTTTAAGCCTTGAGATAAACTTGCCGGAGCTTGGAGGTCTATTTTAGAGCAATCTGAAACATAATATCATTCTCCATACAAATACATTTCTAATGTATAAAGAGAAATTTAAAATGTAATTATCATGCAGTAATCATTTCTAATAAGTCTAACAATTATTCCTTATGTCAGTTATTTAAGTCCTTATTTAAGTTATTTATATTATCTTAATTATGTCATTTTTCTGTTAGTTTATGCAAATCAGGATTGAACAAGATACACAATTACATTTAGTCATTAGGTCTTTGAAATCTCTCTTATTCTACTAAAGTCCTCTCTTATATAACCTTTTTAAAAATTTTGTAATCGATTTGTTGGCAAAACTGAGTAATACATAGAATGTCTACATTCTGGACTTGGCTAATTGCTTCATTGTGGTGTTATTGAATGACTGCTCTATTCTATGTTTCCTGCTCATTCTTCACTAGAACTAGAGGCTTTATGAGATTCAGATCCCAATTTTGAGGGAAAAATACTTTATTATGGCTACTTTGTATTTTATATTGCATCACATCATGAAGCATATTCCTTTTTGTCAACTCACATTTAATAATTGATCATTTAGTGGAGTCAACCTAAAGCTTGCATTATGAAGAGCACATGGATCATAAGGCAGATCCATATTTAATTTTTTGAGGTAACTCCATACTGCTTTCCACAGTGGCTGCACCAGTCTGTATTCCCACCAGCAGTGCACGAGGGTTCCATTTTCTCCACATCCTCACCAATACTTGTTTGTTGATTTATTGATGAAAGCCATTCTGACAAGTGTGAGGTGATATCTCATTGCAGTTTTAATTTGCATTTCACTGATGATTAGTGACATTGAGCATATTTTCATATATCTATTGGCCATCTGTATGTTCTCTTTGGAAAAGTGTCTATTTAGGTTCTTTGCCCATTTTTAAATTGAATTGTTTGTTATTGGCTTTTTTGGGGGTGGTGTTTTATGAGTTCTTTATAAATTTTGGATATTAATCCCTTACCACATATATCATTGGTAAATATGTTCTCTCATTCAGTGGGTTGTCTTTTCATTTTGTTGGTGGTTTCTTTTGCTGTGCAAAAACTTTTTAGTTTGATGTGTTTATTTTTTTTTGTTTCCCTTGCCCAAGGCGATATGTCAGAAAAAAATATTGCTATGAGAAATATCAGAGATTTTAATATTTAAATCTTTAATCCACTGTCAGAGGGAAAGGGGGGGTGGGTGGATGTAGAAAAGGGTAAAGGGGTATAAATGGGAATGGAAGGAGACTTGACTTGGGCTAGTGAACAGAGAATGCATTATATAGATTATGTATTATATAGAATTGTACACCTGAAACCTATATGATTTTATTAACCAATGCCACCCCAATAAAGCTTTTTGCTTTCTGGCACAGCAAGATGATCCTATCTGCCATGTATGCTTCTTGTTCCAGATATAGAACCAACCAAAAACCTTCCCTTAAATGATATGTAGAAAGCACAATCTGGTCGCTAGAGGTATTTATTGCTACTGGGCAGTCATTGCATGTAGGCCTTTCCAGTGGGTAGAGTTAGAAAATGTCTGAAGATTTAAGAGTAAAAAGTCATGAGTTTATATGATGTCTTACATTTAAATTTATAATTCACAAGTATCCAGAGTTAGCCAAAGTTGAGGTTAAGGGCACAATCCTCAGACTGCTAAATCTGCCCAAGACTTCTAATACCAGCTACAAGTTTGGGGGTCTCCAGAGCCACCCTGACTTCAGATCAGTTGGCTATAAATCCAGAGTTCCAATGGAATCCCTCAGGGCCGATAATTCAGTGGAACAATCACAGAACTCATGAAACTGCATTACTTATGATTACAGTTTTATTACAGAAAAATATACAAATCAGAATTGGACAAAGGAAGAGACACTTTGGGAGAAACTTGGGAATGGGGTTTCCAAACTTGCAGCTTCCGTGTCCTCAGTGATACATTGTCCCCAGCATCAATGCGTGGCAACACATGCATGCAGTATCACTAACCCGGGAAGCTCATCTGAGCCGCTCTTTCCAGCGTTTTTTGTTGGGTTTTATCATGTAGGCATGATTGAAACATTACACACATGCTTGCACTCAATATCCACTTCCTTCCTCTCCTTGGAGGGCAAGCTGATAGCATATGGCTTAAAACTACAACTCCACGCATATGGTTATCTTTGTGATGTAGCCAGCCAGCATCCTGAGTCATCTTGGTAGCACAATAAGAAGGCCACCACCGGTCACCTGGGAAACATAAACTCAAGTGTGGCCCGGACAGCAAAGGCCCTTCTGTCTTAACATTCAGGAAAACCTGAGTTCAGAAGTTACCTTCCAGGAGGTGGGACAGATCTCTCTTTTGGTAAGGTTAATTCTTTACTACACAGAAAGTTTTTTACTTAATAGTTCTGCTATGTTATCGCGTTCCTTTTATGCTAAAACTACTGGCTTAGGCTCAGGGAAAGATTATTCTTGGTTTAAGGAATTAAGGAGCTAGGAAATGCAAATAGACAGACGACTATAAAACACACATACACACACACACACACACACACACACACACACACACACAGAGAGAGAGAGAGAGAGAGAGAGAGAGAGAGAGAGAGAGAGAGAGAGAGGAACAAATTGAGTGTCATGGTATAATGTATAAGTCCTCAATGGGTGTCAATGAGAGTGACTATAAGTGTGACTTAATGGAAGAGGCAGGTAGATGCAGGGAAGTTGAATTGCTGTAACAAATGGAATCTCAAATGTAATGGTTCAGCATACTAAGATTATTTCTTGCTCATGTAATAATCCAGGGGCTGCTTGGTTGGCAGGCGATTCTGGACCCATAACCCTCAAGGATTCAGGCTAATAGCAACAGAAGTTGCAGCTTTGACACCTGGCTTCCCAAATTGATCTGGCTATCACCACGCCATCTTCTGGCAGGGAAGAACATGAACCAGTGAGTGCAGCGCGTTTTATGAGTTATGCCTGCGGGTGGCTCCTACCACTTGCACTCACTTTCCATTGCCTAGTACACATTCTTAGGGGCCCAACAAACAGCAAGGGAAATAGAGAAACGTGGTAAAGCTATACTCCCAGCAGAAAGATAATTAAGTTGGTGAGCGATTGGCAGTCTCTGTGACACAGGATTTGAGTTGAACTTTGAAGATGAAATATGATTTGGATGGAAGGAGAACATATCTCAGCAGGAGCTGAGTGATAGAGGCAAGGCAGACAGCAAGAGTCAATTCCTACTGTTGTGATGAAGCAATGAAGCATAGTAGCATTCATCGCGGGTAAAAACTGCTGTTTGAATTTCAACCCTGCTATTCTGGCTTCTGTCCACACCTGCTTGCTTAAACAATAGGATAGTTACCTCAGTTTCCAGATTGAGACCTGGAAGCTCACATAAATCACCCCAGTATGTTGCCAGCCCACATCACAAAGGTTATTCTTCTGTGCCTGAGAACCAGAACCACAAAATTTGCTTTAATTGCTTTAATCGCTTTTCTGTTGACTCAGTGGCTCCAAGAACTAAAACTACAATTAATCTTTAGAGATAACTAACTTGCTCAATTTAGCTTTTGTACAAAACTGCTTTTGCAAAAACAGTTCCTCATTCCAACACTAGGGACGTAATTGCTACCTTTGTGAGTTTTGCCTTTATAAGCGTCATACTCCCGCCATTCTGCACTGCGAGATTTGGAGAGCTAATGCCCCCTGCCTTTGAATAAATGACTCCTTAATTCGATTTCTTGATTGGGGCGTCCTTTGTGCGATTCGCAGGGTACAGTACAACAGTGAAAAAGTATATTGTCAGAAAGGGCTAGTGGTAGGTTATTCCTCAACTCACACGGATTTATATGTATTTGTTCACAAGTTAGTTTCTTCAACTAGACTATAACCTTCTAGCACAATTATCTGGCACCTGGTGAATGCCCAAATTAATGTTATAAAATCTGGATGCTAATTTGAATTACTTAAATACTTAGTTTAAATCAGAACATTGCTCACTTTGAGATATAATTTAGCTGTCACCTTCAGGACAAAACATTTTTCAGAGATTTAATCAACTAATATTCTAATACATGTTTTTTTTTTATTTAAAGAAAATACTCTAGGTATATTTCAGAATTATCTTACCTTGAACTTCCATCTGTGTTTATTTGCTCCTCTGTTTATATAGATTGACTTATGAGAGGAGTCAAAATTAACTGCCTTTTTAACAGAAACAAAAATAAATTTTATTTATTGAAAATACAGGTTTTATATTAATCTATAAAAGGAAGGAAAGAAGATGTCCTTTAAAATGGTTAGATTATAAAAGAAGCTATTCAAAAGAGAAAAATATGGAGAAGACGGAAAAATGGTAAATGTTTATGGAAATATATGAGAGATAAATTATCCTATCCTTTTAAAATTCTTATCTCTTTAGCTGGAAGATGAAAAATTATTCTGAATGAAAATACTTTATTTTCTTTACCACTATTTTGTGTTTATTGATGTGAGTTTTATCTTATTTATACTCAGAGCACAGAATTTAATAATAAAGCATAACAATACCAATAATTTGTATATGGCTTGACATAATGTATGGGAGAAGATATTGCTAGGGAGAGGAATGACTAAGAGGATTTTGTGTTGCTTGACTTATGCATTTGATTGAATTAATTTATGAATAGAAATTTCAGTTACTATGCTATGTCTTGCTTTTGCCTATTCAGATCCTCTACTCTTCTCTACCATGCCCTGTGCCCAGAGAAGCTAAACTGAATGGACTGCATTAATAAGGTTTTCTGTTCTTTGGCTTCTGCTTGGGTTAGAGCAGTGGGATAGAAGGAGAGAGAAAAAGTGTATCACTCCAGTTTCTAGCCCTTGCCTTTGTATATAAACCGGACTCTTTCTTTGCCTAAAAGTCACAGTTCCTTTCAGATAGTTCTCTACCCTCATCCCAATCTCTCTTTTTCTCTCTGTCTCTTTCTGTCTGTTTAACACTCCTTCTGGGTTCTGGTAGACACTCCTCTTATCCCTCATTGCTGTGGGCCTGGAGATGTTAACATTGTCCCACTGTTACTAGTCCTAGGTTATTTAATTATCCTTTGTAGCTTCTTTACATCCTGTCCACACCTTGGTAAACAGATACATTTGTGAAATTCTTCTCACATAATAAACTTGAGACTTTGTTGTTTTGAGGCCAAATATGGTATACAGTAATTGGAACTGGAGTTAGAAGGGATGCTGGGAGTGAATTCTCACATAGTTCAAGAGAACTTTCTTGTCAGAAGTCATGGTTCATGAATAATTACTGGCATTCAGTGATCATCTCAATGTTGATACTAGGGACAGAAGATTAGGTACAGGTGGAGGACTAGGTATTGAGAAACCAACTGTAAAATTTGTTCTTTTGTTGACAATAGTGATTATAAGTTATGGTCCTTGAGGGTATATACACTGAATGGCCAGATTATTATGATCCCTGAATGCATAATAATCTGGCCACTCAGTATATATCCTATATAATAAAAGGCTAATATGCAAATTGTCTCCTCGACCAGTTCAACCAGCAGGCAGGCCAACCAAACGCCCATGTCCCCCTCCTGCTGGCCAGGCTCGCTGGACCCCACCCATGCACAAATTCATGCATGAATATATATATATGCTGAGTGGCCAGATTATTATGTGTTCAGAAATCTTAATAATCTGGCCATTCAGTGTACAGGGAAATGGAGAATATGCATACAAAAATCAAACAGCCTCTATTGGCTGACAGCAGACAATGGAGCTCACTCCTACACCCGCAAGAAAATGAATTCCACTTGCAACCAATGAACTTATAAGGGACTCTTAGCCATGGATAAGGACTGAAGCCCTGGACCACACCTTTATTTCAGCCCAGTGGGGCCCTAAGCAGGAAAATCCAGTTGCTCTGTTGCCAGACTTCTGACCCACACAACTCTGAGATAACAAATAGGTATTTTAAGCCCAAAAACAAAACAAGTAAGCAAACAATTAAGCAGCCTGAAAGGCCATTTACGAGTGCTTTATCAGCTATTGTGCAGATACAACTGAACACTGAAATGTGGGAAAGAATCATTTGGGAAGACATAGACAAAGCTGAGAACTTTGAGCACCCAAACCCCTCTGAACCTCTTATGGTGGTAGAGGCAGAACCTCTCCTCTGGATGAAAGAACCAGCTTTACCATGTAAAAAAGATTTAACACTTTTTATTTTTAAAAATTTTATTCTTTTTTGTTAATCCTCACCTGAGGATATTTTTCCATTGATTTTTAGAGAGGGTGGAGGGAGGGGAAGAGCACACACAGAGAAACATCAATGTGATAGGGAGACATTGATTAGTTGCTTCCCGCAAGCCCAGGGTCATAGCCTGCAACAGAGGTACATGCCCTTGACCAGAATTGAACCTAAGACCCTTTAGTCAGAAGACCAATGCTCTATCCACTGAACCAAACCATTTAGGGCTAAAAATGACTGGATGAAAGTATCTGTGGCCTCTTGAGATGCTCAATAAAATAGGACTTCCTCTCACCAAGGTTGACTTATCTAACAAATGCTACTGCTGTGTACCTATCCTGGACCATTCTCTGAGATATAAGCCAGTTACCTGGTGGAAGGTTGATTATATTGGATCACTTTCATGTTGAAGGGGAGGGAACAACACTTTGTCCTTCATAATCTATGTATGGATTTGTATTTCTTGTTGAATGTGCGTTTGCTATCACCACTATTAGGGCATTTCAGGATGTGTTAGCCATTGCCTTGGTATTGTTCATGAAATTGCCTCCATATGTCAAGAAAGGACATGTAGCAATGGGCTTCTTTCCATAGCATTAATTGATGATATCATGTACTCCATCAAACAGAAGCAGCTGGGTTAGATGGTGGTGGGATGACTTGCTGAAGTTTAGTTACAATTCCAGAAAGAATGAGTCTTGCAATACTACTTTATTTCTTATCGTTTTCCTACACTGCCCCGTTATCAAACTCTTTCACTTATCCAAATTGAATATGCCATCTGTTTCTTGCCAGGTCTCTGACTGATAAGGTTGCATATTAAGTTAGTCCCTTTTTACTCTTATTTTCCGCCTCAATGCACATCCTGACTTGTGACTGTTCAGTGCAGGTCAGGGTACATGTCTTGATACTGATGGAACTAAGTAGAGAAAGGGATAGCTGTGGAAGTTTTGGCTGAGTAGTTGGAGAAGTTTTGGTTGAGTAGTTGTAGAAGTTTTGGCTCAGTAGTTGTCCCACCTTTGTAAACAGACCTACCTATTTATGAAATTCTTCTCACATAATAAACTTGAGACTTTGTTATTTGGTAATTAGAAAAGTACCTACTTGCCATAACTAGTTTGGCTCAGTGGATAGAGTGTCTGCCTGTGGACTGAAGGTCCCAGGTTCTATTCTGGTCAAGGATATGTACTTTGGTTGCAGGCACATCCCCAGTGGGGGGTGTGCAGGAGGCATCCCATCAATGATTATCTCTCATTGATGTTTCTAACTCTCTAACCCTCTCCCTTCCTCTCTGAAAAAAATCAGTAAAATATATTTTGAAAAGAAAAAAAGAGAAAAGCACTTACTTGCAGAACAGCCCAAAATTCCATCTGAGAATTTGAATTTACTGATAAATGAGAAAACTGTTTGTGTTTTTTTCTCCTATCCCACTGATCTTTTCTTATTATCTATCTTTGCAGTTTTTTTTACCTTCTTCTTTTTAATTTTTTTCTTTATTGATTAAGGTATTACATATTTGTCCTTATCCCCTATTAGACCCCAAACCCACACTCATGCCTTTACCGCCCCCCCCCCCCAAGTGTCTATGTCCATTGGTTAGGCTAATATGCATGCATACAAGTCCTTTGGTTTATCTCTTGCCCTTCCCCTTACCTTCCCTCTGAGATTTTACAGTCTGATCTATGCTTCTCTGTCTCAGGATCTGTTTTTGTTCATCAGTTTATGTTGTTCATTATATTTCATAAATGAGTAAGATCATGTGATATTTATCTTTCTCTGACTGACTTATTTTGCTTAGCATAATGCTCTCCAGTTCCATCCATGCTATTGCAAATGCTAAGAATTCCTTCTTTTTACCGCAGTGTAGTATTACATTGTGTAGATGTACCATAGTTTTTTAATCCACTCATCTGCTGATGGGCACTTAGGCTGTTTCCAAATCTTACCTATGGTAAATTGTGCCACTATAAACATAGGGGTGCACATATCCTTTCTGATTGTGTTTCTAGTTTCTTGGGATATATTCCTAGAAGTAGGATCACTGGGTCAAATGGGAGTTCCATTTTTATTTTTTTGAGGAAACTCCATACTGTTCTCCACAGTGGCTGCACCAGTCTGCATTCCCATCAGCAGTGCATGAGGGTTCCTTTTTCTTCAAATACTCACCAGCACTTGTCCTTTGTTGATTTGTTGATGATAGCCATTCTGACAGGTGTGAGATGGTATGGCATTGTCCTTTTGATTTGCATCTCTCAGATGATTAGTGACTTTGAGCACGTTTTTCTCTTTTATAATGATTTCTAAATGGTAGAGAGTCCAGGTCCCAACTCTTAATGAGCCCTTAAAATTTTAGTGAGTCTCACAGGTTATATGTTGATAATAGCCTGATGATGATATTTTCTCTGAATTCCACATTTATGTATTTAACGGATTACTTGAAATCTCTATTTACCTGTCTGATAGTTATCTCAAACTTAGCATAATCCAAACTGAACTTGCCTTGTTTTTCCCCCAAACCTGCTGCTCTCCTAATCTTTCCTGTCTTGGTAAAATGTAATTGCATTTTTCTAGTTTTTGAGGTAAAACAACCTTTGATTTTTCTCTTTCTCTTGCAACCTCTATCCAATTTGTCAAGAAATCTTATTGGTTGTATCTTCACAATATAACCACAATCTAACCATTTTACGTAGCTTCCCCTTCACCTCTTGTATGTTTTTACCAAATGTCACTTTCTCAATGGAAGTCAAGATCGGTCACCTTGGACCCTCACACCCACCTGCAACAGTCTCTCTGCCTTTTCCTTATGTGTTTATTTTTTAACCCTCATATTTAACATACTTATATTTTACTTATGTTCCTCTTATGTTGTTCATAAGAGCAAATATGCTTATTTTGTTTATTGATGTATCCCCAATGCTTAAAAAGCATCTTACACATAGTTGAAATTTAATAAATATACACTAGATGAGTAAATGAAAAAATTTGTACTGAGAATTAGGAAAAGTAAGATATTTAGAGCCAGGTGTTCAAGAGCAAATAGGCCCCTGTTTATTTCCATGGTTCTTCTGTGAGTAAAATTTTAGTCTTTTGAAGTAGCAACTTAATAACAGTAATAACTGAGTACTTGTTATGTGCAGAAGCCATCTCACATGTTTTATTCACTTCTTATTTAAGCTGTACTACAAGGGTAAGAAATAGCTATCATTATCTCTTTTTTTATAATGAGTTAAAACAACTTGTTCAAAATCACCTTGCTGGGACTCAAAATCTGTTCCATCTGACACCAAAATTCAAATCTTTTCACTTTAATACACAGCTTACTTTTTGGCTCTTTATATTAATAAAATAACCAGAAAAACTGAATGACATAACATTAAGCTAATGAAATTTATTATTTTCTTTTACATAATGCAATTTTAATATATATTTTTATTTGTGGGTATAGAGTCAAAATGTAGGGCAAGCATTGTTTGCATTTATTTAAAAATATATTTTATTGATTTTTTACAGAGAGGGAGAGGGATAGTTAGAAACATTGATGAGAGGGAAACATCAATCAGCTGCCTCCTGCACACCTCCTACTGGGGATGTGCTCGCAACCAAGGTATATGACCTTGACCAGAATTGAACCTGGGACCCTTGGGTTTGCAGGCTGATGCTCTATCCAGTGAGTTAAACCAGTTAGGGCTTGTTGGCATTTTTAATTAAAAATTAAAGGTTGCCCTGTATTAATGTTTATATGTATTAACACTAGGCGCAAGTGTACTTGATCTTTTTTGTATTGTATTTGGTTGTTAAAAAAGAAAAATTTAAAAATATTTCTCCTGCATTTAGAAGACAAAATAAAATTTAATAACAGCGAATTCTCATGGATGTAATGCAAATATTGGCTATGAGGCAAAGCATACTTTATTTTACTATTTGTTCCTGCCTTCATTACATTGATTACACAGTTATGGGCTTCAGGGACCCTCAAAATGAAGAGAAAATTGAGTAGGTATATGTGAAGGAAAATTAGCGGGCCATCTGTCCTGCATTCAGATAATACATTGTAATTTTTGTTTTGAGCTTTGTAACTCATTCACTTTGGGTCTTGTGGTAAGCAACACAGATCTTAATTTTTCAAATGTAATTTGGAACAATTTTTAAACTTTGACACATCTTTAGTTATGTGATAAAATGTGCTGATAAATGAATCTACTTTTATGTATAAAATTTTATTTTCTAGATCAAAGAAAATGTTGAATATAAACACACATACTTAAGTAATTCAATGGTTTAGGCTTTTACATTTTCTTAATATCTTTGTGCCTTTCTTTCTTCCTCTAAAAACTGAACACAATTCTGATCCTGTTTATTTTATGGATAAATTGCAACTTTCTTCAGCTAATTTATAAAAAAGTCACTTTGAAAATTGAAGTTCCTATGTTAAGTAGAGGTTTGATTGCTATTGTATGGCTTAAAGAGATTTTGAAATGTTTTTATCAACTTTACACTTTTGCCAAAAATTAATGGTTCTGGATTATAACATTCACCTTTGTTGATTTTTTTTTGTTAATGCAGAATTTTCTGTGTATAGAGTAAACCATTGATGGATTTAAATTATAATACCAGAAACAATTATCCTAACATTTATTCATATTGCCATTTCTTTTTCACCTCCATTTTGTTTTTGTAATTAAAATAATTAATGTTGACATTAACATTGTTTCTATTTTTGTGATTATCAACAAGGCAATAAGATACATTTTAGTGCAAATGCCTGTGCATATTTGTATAATTTAGCCCCAAGTTTTCTGGTTGATGTATACTTTACAGAAGCATTTGCCTAGATTCTTTTTTTTCCTCTTTAAAAAAAAATTTAATCTTTATTGTTTAGTTTATTAATTACATTGTTACCCCCTTTTTTCCCCCCTATAGTTCCCTACTACCTGGTACCCATCCCACCCTCTGCCCTCATCCTGCCCCAGCCACTGTCCTCTCCCATAGGTGCATGATTTTTGATCAGTCTCTTGCCACACCTCCCACACCCCTTTTCTCCCCAAGAATTGTCAGTCCATTCCCTCTCTATGTCCATGATTCTGTAATATTCACCAGTTTATCCTGTTCATCAGATTATTAATTCACTTGATTTTTATATTCATTTGTTGATAGATGTGTATTTGTTGTTCATAATTTATATTTTTACATTTTTCTTCTTCCTCTTCTTAAAGAATATCTTTCAGCATGTCATATAATATTGGTTTGGTGGTGATGAACTCCTTTAGCTTTTTCTTATCTGCGAAGCACTTTATCTGACCTTCAATTCTGAATGATAGCTTTGCTGGCTAGAGTAATCTTTGTTGTAGGTTCTTGCTATTCATCACTTTGAATATTTCTTGCCACTCCCGTCTGGCCTGCATCGTTTCTGTTGAGAAATCCGCTGACAATCATATGGGTGCTCCCTTGTAGGTAATTAACTGTTTTTCTCTTGCTGCTTTTAATATTCTCTCTTTGTCTTTTGCTCTTGGCATTTTAATTATGATGTGCCTTGGTGTGGTTCTCTTAGAGTTCCTATATATTGGGGTTCGGTGCGCTTCTTGGACTCCCAAGTCAACCTCTTTCACCAGGTGTGAGAAGTTTTCGGTCACTATTTCTTCAAATAGGTTTTCATTGTCTTGCTCTCTCTCTTTTTCTGGCACCCCTATAATTCAGATGTTGGTATACTTGAGGTTGTCCCAGAGCCCCCTTACACTATCTTCAGTTTTTTGGATTCTTTTGGTTTCTTGCTTTTCCAGCTGAGTGGATTTTACCTCTTTGTATTTCAAATCTTTAACTTGGGTTTTGAGGTCCTCTAGAGTACTTTTAGGTCTTTGTGTAGTATTTTTTTATTTTCAGTCAGTGTATTCTTAATTTCTGGTTGGTCCATTTTCGTATCCTTAAAGGTCTTGTTCATATCCTTGAGGGTCTCGTTCATTTCCTTGTAGGTCTTGTTCATTTCCTTGTAGGTCTCGGCCTTTCCTAGGAACCTCTTGAAAAGCCTTATAACCATGGTTTTGAATTCTATGTCCAGTCGTTTTTTCCCCTCCATTTCTTTCACATCTGATTTCTTTCCATATCTCTGTATGGTGGCTGCTTCCCTGAGTTGGTCAATTAGCTTTGTGTGGTAGATGTCTTCTAAGAGACAGTGACTCAGCCTTTCCAGTTACCTGAGGTGGATATGGGTGCACAGTCTTGCTGAAGTTAAGCTCAGGTTAATCGTTGCTAGCACTTGGAGGGTTTGACCTCCAGGCCAATTGGCTGTGAGGTTCAACTGTGCTCAGGTTGGATGGGCAGAGTCTCCGGGCCAAACAGGCAGCATCAGCTCCACCCTATTTGGCACCTGGGACTCTGTGCCAGGTGGCAATGGCTGCAAGCACCTCTGAGACAGAGCTGCCACTGAGCTCCACCCGCTGCTGGACAATTCAGCCTCTCCCCAAATGAGTCTGTACACCCAAAGTCTCACCCAGGGTAATAAAACAACGCAGTCTGGTAGTTTCCCAAACAAGAGAGTAAGTTATGAGTCCTCTCTGCACAGTCACACTGCTCGCTCTGCTGTTCCCAAGTTTACGCACACCCTGCACAAGCTCCCCCTCTCCACAAGCTTGCAGACCCTTGCAACGCCTGAATTTCAGTGTGCCTCCCCACTGTCCAGTTTTACCCTGTATGATTGTGAGTTACCCGGACTTTGCCTGGAGCTGGGGAATCAGTGCAGTGGGACATCTTTGTCTCCCCTGTTCGAGAAAACTGGCTGGGTTTTCAGCTGCCCGCCCTATCCGCTGGTGTGTGCACAGCTCCAAACCTCTTTCCGCATGTATCTTCAACGCTGTCCTCCGCCGCTCCTCTGAGTCACAGTGTTCTATCTTCACTTTTTCTCTCAGCCAGCTTTCCGGTGATTCTGGATGATGTTTGTTCTTTTGTTAAGTTGTAGTTTTGAAATTGCTGTGTATGGCAGCAAGATAGGTGTTTACCTATGCTGCCATCTTGGTTCCTCTCCTATTCTTGAGCAAAAGAAAAATTTTGTTCAAAGCTTCATTACATTAGTATTGTAGGATTAAATTTTAAAGCCATTTGTCTGCCCTTGTGTTATTTAGTTTAAGGTAGAAAATATATTTCTAAAGTCCATTAACTACACATAGATAAACTGCAATGCATTTAGATAATCTTTAAGTAGGGTTTAGTACAACTCTTCTGAGTATGGAGCCCCAACTCTTCCCTTCAGATATTTGGGCAAGTGAGAGCTACAGGCCTAATTATTTATTAACTATAAAGTAAAGTTTAATTTTTTTCTCATTTTAAAATAAAAATAAATTTAAGTGAAAAAATTTAAAAAAATATATATTTTATTGATTTTTTACAGAGCAGAAGGGAGAGGGATAGAAAGTCAGAAACATTGATGAGAGAGACACATCGATCAGCTGCCTCTTGCACGCCCCCTATTGGCGATGCGCCCGCAGCCAAGGTACATGCCCTTGCCGGAATCGAACCCGGGACCCTTCAGTCCACAGTCCGATGCTCTATCCGCTGAGCCAAACCGGTCTCGGCTAAATGAAAAATTTTGACATTTTCTTCCTACATGCCTGTGGATCATCTTGCTCATCCACAGTTTATATATAAACTCTTTTGTTTATGTATACAGTATATATGTATACAGTGTGTGTATATATATATATATACATATATATCCTATCTAAAAAGCATTTTTAGCTTCAAATTGATCATCTGTAGCTTGTTTTAATGAGGACAAATACAGAGAAGGCAGGTGGCAAATGTGGCTGAGAGATCAAGGAAAATGAGAATGGGGAATTGTTCATAGAACTTAGCAAAGGTGGGGATGATGGTGACTCTTTAGGAGCCTTTCAGTGTTGGCAAAGAGAAAATACTGAATGAAGAGGAGAGGAGAGAGTGAGATAAGGAACATCACTTTTGAGAGGGAGATTTTCTGTGAATAGAAAATAAGCTTGATGCATGAAAGTGTTAAGGATTTTAACACTTGTGTGATCTATATCTACGAATTCACACACACACACACACACACACACACACTAACACACTAACACACTAACACACTAACACACACAAATATACTAGGGGCCCGGTGCATGAAATTTTTGCACATGGGGCGGGGGGGGGGGTTGTCCCTCAGCCCAGCCTGCACCCTCTCCAATCTGGGACCCCTCAAGGGATGTCCGACTGCCCGTTTAGGCCCAATCCCAGTAGGATCGGGCCTAAACGGGCAGTCAGACATCCTTCTCACAATCCAGGACTGTTAGCTCCAAACAGCTCACCTGCCTGTTGCTCTGATTGCCCCTAACTGCTCTGCCTGTCAGCCTGATCACCCCCTAACCACTACCCTGCCAGCCTAATTGATGTCTAACTGTTCCCCTGCCAGCCTGTTTGTTCCCAAATTCCCTCCTCTGCTGGCCTGGTCACCCCTAACTACCCTCCCCTGCAGGCTTGATTGCCCCCAACTGCCCTCCCTTGCAGGTCTGGAACCTCCCACTGTCTTCCTCTGCTGCCCATCTTGTTGTGGCCATCTTGTGTCCACATGGGGGCAGGATCTTTGACCACATGGGAGCATCCCTCTTGTGTGTTGGAATGATGGTCAATCTGTATATTACTCTTTTATTAGATAGGATAGAGGCCTGGTGCATGGGTGGGGATCAGCTGGTTTGCCCTGCATGGTGTTCTGGATCAGAGTGTGGGTTCCCTTGGTGTTTGGGGTGGCCTGGGCAAGGGGTCTGTGGCAGTTTGCAGACTGGCTATGCCCCGCAGTGACCCAAGCGGAGGCCCTGGGATCTGGGATTAATTTATGTTCTACAATTGAAACTTTGTAGCCTGGAATGGAGGGCTAGGCTAGGGCTGCAGAAGTTTCAGCGTGCCTCCCCACTGTCCAGCTTCCTCTATCGCTCTGGCAACCCTAGCCTCTTCTCTCTCCAGCTCTGTGGCTGCTGCCATTTCTGTTGGGATTATGTATCTTCTATAATTGAAACTTTGTAGCATTGAGTGGAGGCCTAGGCTGGCAACGGCAGGCAGAAAGCTTGGCTTCCTCCATTGTTGGGAAAACCCAAGCCTCCCTTCTGCTCTCAGTGGCAGCAGCCATCTTGGTTGGGTTTATTTGCATATTTTGCTCCCGATTGGATGGTGGGCGTGGCTGTGGGCATTGGAGGTGCAGTCAATTTGCATATTACTCTTTTGTTTATATATACAGTATATATGTATACAGTGTGTGTATATATATCCTATCTAAAAAGCATTTTTAGCTTCAAATTGATCATCTGTAGCTTGTCAGAACATTGCTGAGAGGATCCTATTAGACCTGCACAATTTTCTAATATATCCTTTTCAATTTCAAAATATGTTGAACTAGGCTTTATCTTATGTTCTCATTTTTCTTCACATACTTATAAGTTGCATATGAATTACTGTTTTGCTATGTAGCCTTTGGTGGCTTGATCCATTCTCAGGGGCAAAAGCAACATGGAAAACAAGTGTCTTCTTCCATGCCAATAGCATGGCTCATATGACTGTGGCATGAGTTCAGGAAAGGCAGATTCTGTTGCTTTGCTACTGCTAGAAGTAATAGTTTAGGTTGTCAAAACGTTAATGGTAAAGCTGTACTATAGTGTAGCCCCTGTCTGCAGCCAGCTCACTTTGGGGCATTTTGCAGCTAATGGCAGTGAAACTGACAAGAGGTGGTATATTCCAACCCAGGGAAGCAATCCTGAGATGTCCCTTTGGAGTCTGTAACAGTTGCTACTCTTTTCCTAGACTAAAATAATTTCCCCTGACTTCTAGATCCAGAATGCAGGTCTGTACTTCATTTATTCACTATAGAATTCTGGCAGCCTCTATTTTGTCATTTATCGTCACTAGGGAATGCTCAGATGATATACAGGTCACACAGTAGAAAATTGACAGGTTATACAAATATGGTACTAACTTGCATTGTATGTTAAAATAGAAATAAAACCTGCAATTTAGTCATTGTAAAATCTAGAAATTGCTTTGCAGATATTTCAAAAAGTTATACAGTAGTGTGGAAAATGCAATTATTATACTGAAGAGACAATTATTTGATAGTTATAATTCAATTTATTGTTTTACGTTAGCAAGAAAAATGTTCAAAAATCAACCTGAAAATAAGACTAATGTATAAATTGGGAGTGAGCTTCTGAAGCCAATGACTTATAGTTTGATCGCCTCCCTTTTTAAGTTGTTTATTGAATGGCTTTACTGATTAGTGAATATATTCTGTAGGAAGAAAATGGAAGAGAAAGAAATAGAATAAATGGCACATGGGAAACTGCATACCTGTTTAGGTATATTTACTTTCATATAGAGAATATACTAACCATTTATATGTTCATGTCAAAAGCATTAAACTTTTCAAAATTCAAAGACCTCTCATAATGTTATGTTAAGTATCTGCATATAATCCTATGTAATAAAAGGCTAATATGCAAATAGATCAAATGGCAGTGCAACCTGAACAACTGGTCATTATGATGTGTGATGACCAGCAGGGAGCGTGTGGGGAACATGGTGGGCATTGGCCAAGTGGGTTGGTGGAGCAGGTGAGTGGAGGATGCCAGACCAACATGTATAAATTCAATGATCACAATACTCAGCAAAGACCCAAGTGATTATGTATAAATTATTTCCATTTGCATCAAGCTCAAAAGGGGGGCAAAACTAAAACCTATTGCTTAGAGAAGCATTCATAGGTAGCAAAAATACAAATGAAAGCAAGAAAGTGATTAACAAAAATATCAGGAGAGTGATTGCCTTAAAAAAAAAAGAACTAAAATCACAGGACTATATACAGGAACTTCTTTGGAGCCATCAATATATTATTTATTGGCCCAACTGGTAATTAAACTACCATCACTTTAAAATCATTTGTTACACAGCACATGAATACTTTATATTCCTTCCTGAAGATGTGTGCTGTATTTAAAGCCAAGAGCAAAGGAGACCCATGAGCGACAACAAATGCAACAGACCAGAGAAAGCTGCAGCAATGCACTCGGCTCCATGAACAGGTGAGAGCAGTGGCTGCCAGTCATGATCGCCCACAAGGGCTTCTCCACCTCCCCCTACTCCTCAGGGGCAATGGGAGCAGCAGCTGTTGCGCCTGCTGCTGGTGCTGGCCTCAGTTGCTCCACACTGTCAGTGGGTACGAGCAGGGCTGGCACCATCAGTGTGTGGGAGCCATGGCAGCAGAAATGGGGCTGTTGACAGACAGGGTACCAAAGGCTGTGGCAGTAGGAATTGGGCGGGGTCATGGAGGATGGGCCAAGACCCACCTCTGTGCCTACTGCAGCCTTACAGCCCACAGTTCCCTTCAGGGTACACAAATTCATGCATTGGGTCCCTAGTAATATATATCAAAGTGAGTGTATTTGTGCATAATTAAATATTTTACAAATCCTATCTACTCATTTTAACAGCATTCAGACAATAAAATCCTAGGACAAACTAAGGACAGACACTTCCTTGAAGATTATTTGAATGTCACAGAATCAGAAGCTAATACTAAATCTCACCTAATTTGCTTGCTATTGCCTATTCAAACCAGTTGCCTTTCAGAACATCAGGCTTAATAAGTGACTGAATATAAGGACATGGCAAACTGTTCCCAGAATTTGAAGTGTAGTACTATAAAAAAAAAAGACTGAATGCATAATAGATGAGATTTGCCAATTGAAGATGCCATTCAAGAAAGGTTTCAAAATATGTCACTGGGAGACTTGGGGTTACTGGTGTGTAGAATCATGAAGGCATGAATAAGCAGAAGTGTAACTTAAGAAAGCTGAAGCCTCAACAGCTGTACTTTATGCTAGTCAAAGGAAAATGATATTCACAGAGTCTGGAAAAGAGGAGCTCAAACTCCATGTTATCCCTGCCCTGTGAGGGGAGAGTCCTCACCACCGCCCAGGTGTCTGATCTTGCACAGCCACCTCCACCTCAAGATGCGTGCTTTGGCGATCACAGCTCAGTGGCTCACCAAGCACTGAATCCTGTCATTCTGATTCTATAAATGTCAAGCAAATGTTTGTAGATTTAATTATAGAATTTTGTACCAAGGAGACAAGTAACAAATCTTCCTTACCTACCCCAACATCAAATCAATTAATTGAATAATTCAACAAATATTTATTGAACATCTATTTTATGTGTGAGTTTAGATCTATATTGCTAAACTAAAGAAGTATAATTTCTACCTTCATGGAGTTTAGAAAATATTCTTTCCCATTAGTGTTTATTTACCATTAATTTTTATTTTTTTACTTTTCCATCCAACCTTTTTATTACAATTATTCTCAATCATGGGAATATTGCAAGAGCATACAATGAATACCCATATTAATCATTCACATTCACCACATTTTAACCTCTCTCCCTCCCTTCTCTCCTCCCTCCTTCCATCCCTCCTTCTCTCCCTTCCTTCCTCCCTCTCTGCCTATTTGGCTATTAATAGAAGCTTTAATTTTTTAAAAAAGATCTTTGACACAGTGCTGTGTTAATTTGTACTTTTATTTACTTATTTCTTAGCATGTTAGTTGCCCTGACTTGGGTTACTCTGAGCATTCTAAAAAATATATGTTTTTGGAGATGCAGGCAGAATTCTTGACTGTAATGTTTCCCAAATGGTTGTATCAAACACAGATGTTATGTGGGTGGTTAGCTTGTTACCTTCAATGACATTGCTACCTCCTCCATTCCTACCTGAAACAAACAATATTTTCAGAAGTGATCAAGAGACAAGATTTCAAATGAAGTATGTCAAAACGTAAAAATGATGTTTATGACACCATTCCTGAGTAAAGATACAGTAAGGGAAAATTATTGATACTCAGATTTCTTACACAAACTAGAATGAATAAATATGTCACCTTCAGAACTGTAAGATATCAAACTTAAGTTTATTGAAGCTGTTATTTTCGTGGTAACTTGTTTCACCAGCAATAGAAAATTAAAACTTATAGTATGAGTGCCTTTCAAATGTTCTGTTAGGGATATATCCTAATATTGGTCATGTTTACAATCAGTGTTTAGATTTTTAGGGTCATTCATACTTTTTAGAGGTGAACTATATAAGGCCTTGGGCAAATGCTAATTTTTCCTGTAGTAATGGCTACAGTAGTTTGCTTTGTTTTTGAAATACTAATGGTTTTCTGAGAAAGTTTACTTGGGAAATAACTTTTGAGACTTAAGAGTGTGTGAAATATTTTTATGCTGCTCTCATATTTGACACATAGTAATTGACTGGGTACAGATTCCATATTGGAAAAGGTGTATTTTTCTCATAATTGTGAGTGCATTGCTGCAGCTTTCTCTGGTCTGTTGCATTTGTTGTCTTGTTGTCACTCATGGGTCTCCTTTGCTCTTGGCTTTAAATACAGCACACATCTTCAGGAAGGAATATAAAGTATTCATGTGCTGTGTAACAAATGATTTTAAAGTGATGGTAGTTTAATTACCAGTTGGCCAATAAATAATACATTGATGGCTCCAAAGAAGTTCCTGTATATAGTCCTGTGATTTTAGTTCATTTTTTTTTAAGGCAATCACTCTCCTGATATTTTTGTTAATCACTTTCTTGCTTTCACTTGTATTTTTGCTTCCTATGAATGCTTCTCTAAGCAATAGGTTTTAGTTTTGCTCCCCTTTTGAGCTTGATGCCAATGGAAATAGATCATACATAATCACTTGGGTCTTTGCTGAGTATTGTGATCATTGAATTTATACATGTTGTTAGTAGCAGATCCAGTCCATCTCATCCATTTTATTGTTATGAGTCTGCCATGGTTTGACTGGACCACAATTTATTTTTTTATTTTATTGTTGGGTATTTAAAAATTTTGCCAGGGTTTTTTTTTATTTGCCTTTTAGCTTCCAAATTCTGTTTACTTCTATTTCTGCTGCTGACCTTTCTTAATTCTATTTAGTTGTCTATCTTAAAAATCCCTATGTCTTTTATAAAAGTGTTTTCACTTTCATTTTCATGGATGGGGAGTGGGGAAAAGGTTGGGATTTAAACCCTCTGTTTAAATAAAGCCAGAATTATTTTTTCTAAATATGTTTTCTATTAGAGTAACTATGGAGATTATTTTAAATACATTTTTAGAACGACACGGTAGTTCTTTTTGCTGGCATAAAACCAGAGAACTTGTCTGACAACCTTGGGATTATGTTAAAGGTAAGTTTTACAGAACCTACAAATATGATTGGGTTTCGAGAGAGCTTGGTGTGTTTGATGTGGGGATTCTGTGGTCCAAAGAGAATGGAGATAACTGCTTCTGTAAAAGGCAGGGCAACTACAAACTTGCCTTTGAATTTGTATTTGTAATAATTTCCAATCCTCCATTATCATTTTTGCCTTAATGGTCTCTTAAATATTACCTGGAATGATCCTTTGTCCATGAAGAAATACACGTTCTGCAATGACAAATACGTAACACCTTGAACATGCTGTTTCTTTGTTTTTGGTATTCTCTGACCTGCAGTGCATTTCAGTATCTTCTGCTTTCAGTGAACAGGGACTTCTTCATTATTTTGAACATTGTACCCCAACAGCGCTGAGCATGCCCAATGGCCATAGACAATACTGATATCTGAGTGCAGATCTAGATATAACAATATTACAAAAGATGGTTTTATACTATTGTTTCTAGGCATTAGCACACAGCAAAAAGGAGAGTATAGGTAATTAAATAAAGTGATATAAATACATACTTTACTTTTTAAATTGCTGAATACAATTATATCGTGTGTATTGTAAATTGAAAGTTTTGTTTTGAAAAGAATGACCTAATTTTTTCTAACGCTGTTTTAAAACACCCATTGTGAACTTGATGATGACATGGTTTAAGAAAACTATATTTGTGAGTATGTTTTTTTTTAATTTTCTGTGTAATGGGAATTTTTCTACTGATTCCTTATAAAATCACTGTAGAACATTTTTTCTCTTAAGTTACATGGAGTAATGATAAATATACTGCCATGTCAGTAGCATCAGTGATCAATTGAAGAATTAACTCAAACTCCAGAAAATGTGATATCTATTTATTTGTAGGAACAGATGTTCTGAAATTAAAAGATAAAATTAAAAGATACCATGCACAAATAAGGAGAAAGGCAGATACCTTAAGGAAGAGAAAATCTTGCACACTAGGTACTTTATCTGTGATATGGTGCTGTTGCAAAGACCATTTTTTATTGTCTCATACTGTCTGATCTGGAAAGGAAAGCACTGTCCTGTTGTCCTCTATTCACAGAAAAAATAAGGGTGTATGGAATCATGTTGCTTCTATAAGAAAGGCAATATTTCAGTACCAAGAATATTTCAGAATTCTGAGATGATTTTTCTAAAGCAGAAATTGTTTTTCTTGGAATGTTTTAGTTAGTTCCAATAGAATTTTTGTTTGAGCTCAAGACTTGGTAATTTGTCTTTTTCCCTTATCTTTTTTGATAAATGGGCTCAGCATTCCTATGGAGAACAGAAGGTGGCGCTCTTCCATCTTGTGATATTTTCCACTTGCGTGTTTATTTTAATTCTCTGTTAAGATTCAGAGCAGCACTAAGTTGGTGAGTTGATTGTTTCTTTGTGGTTAATGACTACTTTTTCACTTATCAAACGGCAGGGAGACATTCTATGAAATGTAATATCAAATGTGAGATACCACCTGTCATTGGTAATTCAGTAGTAAACCGTGGTTAAAGGTTGACAAGGTCCCTTATAGTTTAGTGGCCTGTGTGAGTGACTTGTCTCCTGAATGATTTTCTTCTCATCCTGTTTTATAGACATAGGCAATAAGAAAACATTTAGGTGCATAAGAGCACTTGGAAAAGATTTGCTGTTAGCCATTTTCACATGTACTGAAATTGATAAAATGAGCATATAGTGATGTCATCTGTGACCTTTCAGTCTCAAATTAAACTTCTTTTTGAAACTTAAATCTTGTTTTACTTTCTTGTACTTAGTATTTAATCTTAGCTAGCTTATGTGAGTAAAGTTGAGGTTACCCCTCATAGATGGGAATAAGAATCTATTTAATTGCTTGACTTTAAATTTATGGTGAATTCTTTTCCAAAGGCATGAACATAGTTCTAGCTATGCACCAAGTGTTATCTAAATAGTTTTACATTTTAGTTAGTATTAATATATTCTATTTTTGAAGGTCATCGCTTTCATTATGCATCTAAAAGAGACCTGGCAGATTTTCCTAGTGATACCCGCATCTTAGGCTCCATTGTCATATAATTAATGTTTTAAAAAATTGCTTCACCATTTATATTAACCCCAAAGTAGTATATTTGAATTATCACTGTTTCCTGTGTTACTAATGTAAACTATTTGGGCATATATATTAAGAAATTGTGGTTTATGTAAAATTGAAATCCTATGACTTCATTTTATTTTTAACATTCCACCTGGTATTCGTGTTGAGTCCCAAACCTGGCACTCTTTGCAAAATTGAGAAATTTCTTTGGGCAGTTGCCCTCGCTAAACAATCATTGGGAAGCAGTGTGGCTTTAAGAGCTGTATGGGTACGGCGGCTGCAATTCTACCTGATGCATCCCAGGGAGTTGTGCTGTTTCAACCACAGCAGTCACTCTTATTAGCTAAGTAATTTAAGTCTTAAGCTTTGCAGTCCTGTAAAAGCATATTTATTAAGGAAGAAAACCTAAGTTCACAATCAAAATAAGCGTTTGATTCTTTATAGGAACTAAAGACCAAAAAATTATTCTTGGTGTTAAGATATTGGGCTAAATTAAAACCTGAGGATAATATCTCTCAGTATATTCCTACAAGCTTATGGCTAGTAAGATGTAGGAAAGAGGTGTCAATGACCATGACCAACGAGTGCTGCTTGGCTGTCATGATACACATCTGTCTCCTATCTGTACCTTGATAACTTCTGGGAAACCCTCTTTTGATAGTTTAACAATTAAGATGACTGCCCTATATGACCCCATCCCTTGCAGAATCTAGTCCTGCAGAATAATGGAGCTGTGTAACAAAATACTTGAAATGCAAAATTGAAAGCTACAAAGTCTAGGTAACACTAAGACTTTTTATGATATTGGATCTGGGCATCTATGCAATGTAAGTATAGATTTTCTCCAGTGAGAAGGCCAGTGATTTGGTTTGCAGGGACTTTGGCAACAGTAGATCTAGGCTGTGTAGGTGACGGTTGCTGTATGCTTGGATACAGGAATAAAGTCATGAGACCTAGGAAAGCATCCTAATATAAACATTGATGTTCTATAGCAGGGGTCGGCAAACTTTTTGTTATTGTTAAGGACCAGATAGTTAACATTTTAGTTTTTCTGTGTCAAGAGGCCGATCAGGATATTGTACAAGTACTTGTATAAATAACCGTTTACAATATAACCATTTCAACATGCATCAATCATCTTTAGTAGCCAGTGCAAAAATAGACAGCAGATCTGAGTTGCTCCATAGATCATTTTTATCGGATTCAAATATTTTGTGCCATGTTTACATTATTTCTAGAAATTCAGGCTAGCATCCAAAATTTTTGCTTGGTCAGATATATAGGAACAGAATTCTATTCTCAGAGTTCTATTCTTTGAATTTATAGAAGAACTGTAGCCGATCAGATTAAAATTTTTATTTGATTGATTTGCCTGCACTAATAAAGACAAAACTACATCTGGAAAACATAAAATCGGGTCATCAACAATCAAATGGCATTATTTAAACTATTATGGAAATGTCAGAAGTCCCACTAGAGACAGAACCATTACAGCAGATAGTTTCTGATGTTTTACAATTTTCTGCTTTGGAAAGAATATGATCTAGTTTAATAAGTTAAACCATTCAGGAAAATATACTATAATTAAAAATATACTATATAAAAGCATAGTTCAGGGAAAAACTTAATCTTATAGAGGCTCTTTAATGATTGATTCCCTGGATAGTACTAAGCTTTTGGGAATTTGCCTCCTATGTAATTGATAGGAAAACTTCCAACAGATGGGCTAAAGGCCTTGTGGTTGAAAGAGTTGTTAACCCAGAAAGGAACTGGGTCATTCCGTCAGGCAAACCCTTTCTTTTGAGGCTCTGCCCAATTGCTTCTCTGGTCGGCAGATAATCATCTGGCCATATGGGTGCTTTTAACATCAGGCTGACGATTCCAGGAAGAGTTCAGTGAATTTAGTCAATTATAGTTGGGCTAAATGTTCCACTGTGTATATGTCTCATAATTTGTCAAAATATCATCCTTATTGGAAAATCACATGGCTATGAGCGATTGCCCACCTTGTATGCGCCAGCTGTAGGAGGTGATGTTGCTTCCTTGATGTTGTGAACAAGGATTCATGATATGAAGATACTTCTCCATTAGTTCTGTCTATGTGTGTTTCTCCACAGATGTAGTACGTGACTAGCATTTTTGTGGTAGGTGATACATAACTAATGTTTTAATTTAAAATTTTATTTGTATGACAGACAACATAAAATTGAATTATGGACAAATAAAAAATTTAACAAGTGTCTTCAACAAAGAAAACAAACCCAGAATTTTTCTAGATTATAAACCAGAATTCTAATTTAAAAAGGAACATATGATATTTATCTTTCCAGAGACTGAGAAACGTTGATCAGAACATCATACCTCAGGGAAGGTAGGGGAGGGTGGGGGTAAGGTGGAGAGATCAACCAAGGGACTTGTGTGAGTGCATATAAGCCTAACCAATGGACACAGACACCAGGGATGGGGTGGGGCGTAAGTGGAGGGTGAGGGGTAATGGGGGAATAAGGACACATATGTAAAAAATAAAAATTAAAAAAATTATAAGGAAAAAAGATATAAAATATTAAATCTAATCCAAAAAAGTAACAGAAGCTTGTTTTTATTTATTGAGTTGCTCAATAAGCATGTTTCAGCCATATTAACTTGCTAACTAAAGTATATATTTAAACCATTTCTTTACAGATTATCTTGGTTTGATACAAGGTTAATGTCCTTTGAATTAATTGCCTCCAAAATATACATTTTACTTAGGGAAAAACCCTGTACCTTTCCCAATAGTTGACAGCTAATAAATTCGCAGTGTCTTATAACAAAGTGTTCCCTAGATTAACTGTCATATTATATCAATTCCAGAGGCACATTTTATTTTTCACTTTTTAACCTTTTTGGAATTGGGATGCATCCTATCAGTGATAGCATGTTATGGTATAATTGGAAGTGTAGAACTGCATAAAATGACAGTGCTTCTTAAAATTGATGGTATCGTAGATTCAATGAAACAAACAGCTTCTAAATTACCTTGGAAAGAAGAAGCAAATAGAAAAAAAGTCATATAAATCAGGAATAATTATCATTTGGGGATGTAGAGCTCAACTACACAATACTCTGAAGTTAAACTCATTCTTAAAATGCATATTAATTGGCAGCCTATATTATGCATTAAGCTAAAAAATTAAGGAATTATTATAAAAGCTATATGATACCATCATTGATCTCTAAGAAATTACAATATGTTTTGACAGACTCAGGACAAAGAAATATGCAGAAATAAAACACATATTGTGTAGCCACTTTACAAATATTAAAAAATGTTTGTCTCTGTATGTTTTTTTACTATTGTAGATTAGTTGCGTCATTTGGAATCTTCATAAACATCATCATGATCATACCTAATATATAGTGCTTGTATTGACTGTAGGAACAGTGTAATGTAAGGCATAAATTATAAAAGATCCTGAAGATATGCTAGAGTTTATCCAAATTCTAGATGTTAGGACAAAAAGGCATTCCAGATGGGGAAAATGACATAAAATACTTGAAGTCAGTTATAGGACTAAAGAGTTTCAGTGGTGGTAGGATATGATTTTGTGAAACTCACAATTAATGCTGGAGGCAGTGGTGATGAAATTTGCTAAAAATCTGACACAAATGATAGAGACAACTATGTGCCAGGATAATGATAGCCCTGATAAACCATAAGGGACATTTGACTTCAGGAAAGACATCTGATCTTGAGAAAGCCATCTCTGACTCTGCTGTTTCTTGTAGCTATTACTCTACTTATTTCACTCACTGCCAGCCAGACAAAAGTTGCCATTCACTCTGTAATTCCATGTCTTATTATATATTTACTAGAGGCTCAGTGCATGAAATTCATGCACTGGTAGGCTCCCTAGCAGCTGCTGGCCAGGTACTCCCTTCTTTCCCACAGCCTGCTGGCCTGCCTCCTAGTAGAACTCCAGAAAGAACTCCTGCTGGTCAAGGGGACAATTTGCATGCTCTGCTTTTATTAGATAGGCTTATTTACTCTGTGCAGCATGCCCCTACACCCCCATTCTGTGGACACCATTTTCTTAAGTATCTGCACATGAAATCCATCTTATCTTGGAAATATCATTTTCTGCACTATTCAAAACTCCCATTTTAAGAATGAGAAAACTGAGACCTAAAAGTTGTTTTGACCTGAGATTATTCAGCTTTGTATGAAAATATGGACCTAAAACCAGACGTGCTGACTCTCTTCTGACTTTTTACCTGCATCAGAACTCCTTTATTTGTGTCACAGTGCTGTCTGCCCAGAGCTGTCAACATCCCACTGATGTACAGATGCCTTGAGAGAGACCTAACCAGAGCAGTCATTTACTTATTTTTTATCTCCTCATAGCTATAACCTACATCAAAATCCAAATAAAAGAGTTGAATTATAATAATTATTGATTTTCTTAAAGCCTGAAGTACTTGAAAAAATTAATTTTATCCCATTTTTAAAGTGATCCCAATAGGTAGATGTTATATAGATGCTACAGTGGGAAAACCAAATAATTGATCTTTAATTTATTTAATGATTTAATAAAACCAGTGTAAATGGTTGCTGATGTTCTGTATGTGATTCATACTCTTGTTCACTGACTTTTTCTTTTTTCTATTACCATTCCCCTCCCTTACCATCATTAATAGTTTTGGCTATGTTCATGAGTTCTCTTTGTTTTCTTTTTTGCTCAATCCCCTCACCTAACACTCCTCGCACCCCTAGAAGTATCTGCCTGCTCTCTATCTATGAATCTATCTCTATTTTGCTTGGTAGTTCAGTTTATTAAATTCCACATATGAGTGAAATCATAGGGTACTTGCTCATTGATTTTTTTCTTAATAGGTACTCTGTTTCAACTGGTGGGATGAATGTGGGTGAACCCTATTTCAAATGATTTTTATCCATGTGTTATCTTTGTCTTTACTGTCTTAATTTGGAGAAAACAGATTAAGATTTTTATTAATAACATTATTAATTTGATAAATACCAACCTAGGAAAATCTGTTTTATTAAAACTTATAATGATTATGTGTCATGCATATATTTTCTAAGCATGAAAAGCATAATCTTATATTACTACATTTAATTATCAGAAACCCCCCAAATTAATACTATCCTGGGATGCTTGTGAGCCCAGTGGTTTCCTTTCCTTTCTCTAATCTCCAGCCTCATGGACACTGTTGCTTCACTTAAGGTGACTCTGGATGACATAACTTTTCTTTGCTTTTTATGCAATCCAGTTCAATTTTAGGGAGAGAAACTATAACTCTTCTTGGATTTAACACAATTGGGAATTTATTGGTTCCATAATCAAAAAGCATGGGACCAGATGCTGAATTTATACTGTATAGATTCTGCCTATCTCCATCTTCTGGTCAGGTGCCAGAGGTCCTGCCAGCTTGTGTAGCATTTGTCCTGGACAGAAGAGTTTCCTGTGGATGGTGAAGTGCATGGTCACCCTGTCTTTCCCCAGTAGTGCAGAGCTGGGCCTCAGCAGCTCCTGGGATTGTAGTGGCTCATGCTTGCTTAGTCATCCTGGCAAAAACCCTTCTTACTGTGTAGCTCAGGTGCCTCCCCTGAACCAGTTATTTTGTCCTGATAAATGAAATGTGCTCGCCAGGAGTTTTCTGTCCTTGTTAAGGTCAGGGGCAGGGGGTTGATTTTAGCTGTACCAGAACCATAACGAGTAAGATATAGGAAAGAGTGGTTTCAAGGCAAAAATTTCCCCAAAGTGCTATTTCTAGGTGAAATGTAAGATGGACACCTGGTAAGCAAAACTACACTTTTTCTTAAAAAAAAAAAAATAGATCTCTATGTTCTAAACTGGAATTACCAAAGACAATTTCCTTAATAGTAGCATTTTATCTCATTCTGTCTTCCAGGTTGTGTACTTCATTTGGTTATTGACTCATCTATAGTATCCTCCCTAAGACATTGCCCCATCAGTCACCTCCATTTTCTCTACATCTACCACCAGTTATCTCCTTTCTCTGATATCTCTACCTTTACTCCACTAGTTACTTTCCCTTAGTAATATAAAACTTTGAATATATATATATTTAATTAAAATAACACATAAGTGGATTTTTGCCCAGCCAGTGTGGGTCAGTAGTTGAGAATTGACCTATGAACCAGGAGATCATGGTTTGATCCCCAGTCAGGGCATATGCCCGGGGTTGTGGGCTTGATTTCCAGTAGGGGGACTGTAGAGGTAGCTAGTCAATGATTCTCATTGCTGGTGTTTCTCTCTCCCTCTCCCTTCATCTCTGAAATCAATTAATATACATATATATATATATATATATATATATATATATACACACACACACACACACACTAGAGGCCCGGTGCACAAAATTTGTGCACTCAGTGGGGGGACAGGTCCCCCAGCCTGGCCTGTAACCTGTCACAATGTAGGAGCCCTGCCCATCCCTCTGGGACTCCTTGATGAATTGCCCCAAAAAGGTAGGCCCGAGCTGAGGATCCTGCTCTGCACCACATGGATCTGGGAGGCAGGACACCTAGGACTCAGAAGCAAGCCTCTCTATGTGGAGCCGAGGGACCCACCCAGGCAGGCCTTGCCATGTGGAGCTGAGGGACCTCTACACAGGCCTTGCCATGTAGAGCCAGGGGACTCCCAGTCAGGCCATGCTGGACACCCAGGCAGGCCTTGCTTGTAGAGCCAGGGGACCCCCAGGCAGACCTCATCGGATACCCAAACAGGCCTCACTCTTAGAGCCAGGGGACCCACCTCCTCCCAGCTCCACATAGCCAAGAGGAGGCAGGACTACCTGGCAGGCTCCATGTTATGCACACAGCATCAAGCCACGCCCTGGCATCTGCATGTGCCTGCTGTGTGCGCAGCCAGCTTGTGAGGGTGTGAGGGCATCACAGCATGACCACCACTTAGGCTTTTATTAGTAAGGATACATGTCCATAGGGACTTTATTTATAATAGCCAGAAAGTAGAAAAAGAGCAAGAGTCTATACACATTTTAATAAACATCCTCATATATAAAAATTGTGACCCTCACTGCCCCCAGTGCTGCCATGGCCGGGCTTGGGGCTGGGTTTGTGGCTGTGATTGGGACCCCCTAGACCCCAGCGCCACCATGGCCTAGCTTGGGGCCAGGTTTGTGCCTGTGATCACAGCCCCCCAGCGCCACCATTGCTGGGCTTGAGAACGGGTTTGTAGCTGCCATCACAGCCCCAGCGCCTCCATTGCCGGGTTTGGGGCCAGGTGTGTGGCTGCGATCACCACTGTTGCGGCCCCCAGTGCCGCCATGATCAGGCTTGGGGCCGGGTTTGTGGCTGCGATCGCTACCCCCCCCGCAGCCTCCAGCACCACCATTGCACTGGGGGTGGGTGGTCCCTCAACCCAACCTGCCCCCTCTCACATATTGGGAGCCCTCACGGGATGTCCAACTGATGGCTCACCCCCAGCCATCGCCCTGCTCAGCTCAGCCCCAGCTACCTGTGACCACCTGGCCCCAGGGGCTGGGTGGTCGCCACCACTTCCGCTCACAGCCCCCGTGGGCTCCCTGCTGCCACCACTACCACTGCTGCTTCTGCTGCTTCCCTTCACAGCGCCCAGGGGCTGGGTGCTGGCCGCCATCACCATTTCATCTCCACCCCCAGGCCCACGCTCTCACCACTTGGCCCCACCCCCGCTCCTGATTGGCTGGTAGCATAGCCAATCAGGAGCCAAGGTATGGTCACATTTGCATGCTACTCTTTTATTAGATAGGATATTTGTTATTCTTCACCCAAGGATATTTTCCCATTGATACTAGAGGGAGTGTAAGAGAGAGGGAAAGATGGAGAAAAACATCAATGTGAAAGAAACATATCACTTGATTACCTCCTGCATGAGCCCTGACCAGGGCCGGGGCAGGGGAGGAGTCTGTAACCAAGGTAAATGCCCTTGACCTGAATCAAACCCAGCACCCTTTGGTCCACAGGCCGATGCTCTATCCACTAAGCCAAACTGGATAGGGTAATAAGAATATATTTAACTCCTCCTTAAACTCCCCTAAGCCCTGGATTCAATGTCACATCTTAATTATGTCCGGTCTCTTTATACTTGTTCTGTTTCTCAATTAACTAGTGCACACTTGCTATGTCTCCTTTTTAAGTTTTTCACCTTTAACACATTTTGATCAGCAGTCAAACTGCTTGAACTTTCTAAAGTCACCAATAAATGGCTTGAATTTGGTCCTTTCTCTTGAACTTGGCACGATGGACCACTCCTTCTGTATCTTGAAGGCCAGTCTTAGACAGCCTTCTCTTTCCATTCTCCTCTATCTTGTTTCATCTCTGAGTCCGAGCAGGGCTCCTATTTCCTTGTCTGCCCCTCAACATTGAGTCTTTTGTTCTTTTGCCTTTCTTATCTACACTTCACACTGGCTCTAGCTAAACCCAGTTATTCTAACATTTTTGCACATCATTTATATACTGACTATTTCAAAACTTATAAGCCACTCCAGACCTTGCCTTAGAGCCTCACATTTATATAATTAGCTGCTTATTGGAGATCTCCACTGGAATATACTTTGACACCTCGAATCTACGTTTTCACATTAAACTCATCTTCTCTCCTGCACTGACTTCTTCTCCTGAGTTCTCTGTTGTTCTCAGATGCAAAACTAGAAATACATCCTTGAACTTTCCTTCCTTTTACTTATATTTAGTCAATCATGAAGACTGCTAATTTTTACCAATAAGTGTCTTTTTCCCCCCAGTTCTTCTTGACTACTGGTAATTCCTACTACTACTTCTCTGTCTTAGGACTTGAACTCTTACCTACTACTGCAATCATATACCCTTTAAAATTTCTGCTACCAATTTTGTTTCCTTCAAATCTGTCTTCTACATGGATGCTAGAATCATTTAAGGCACAAATCTAAACATGTAATGCTCTTACTATGAACCCTTCAAGAGTTCCTCAGTGCCTGCCATTATAACTGCCAAGTTTTTAAGAAGGTTATGCTTTATCTGGCTTGAATATGCACCACTCTTACCTTCCTGTTGTTTTTTTGCATACTTATCCATTTGTATCACATGAAAAACACAGGCAATAAGAAGGAGAGATATCTTTGTGACTGTTCAAAGATAGATTGTAGATAAGGTTTTCCATGAATTATTTGATTTAAGAAAAAAAGGCAGAAATCAGGTAAGGAGTTAAGAGGAGTTGAGAGGGCAGTTAGAAATAAAGTGCCATTTGAGTCAAAGCTCAGAGGAGATAGTATCATTCTTCATTGAACAAACAATTGAGTATATTTTCCAGAAAGAAGGTGTGAAAGCAAAGTGGTTCATGGGCAAAATCAGTGGAATTTTAAAGTTAAATGTCAGGTTTTTATAGTATGTCAGATGAGGATTAGTTCTTATTTGGTGTCTATTTCAGCTAATTAATTTTATAATATAAAATATAATAAATTTAGGTACAAATTCTGTGCAGACACTTGTATTTTTACTTTCTCTTCAAGTATTACTAAGAAGGTTGTAAGAAGGAAGATAATTAATAGTCTGTTTACTGCTGCATTGTCCTCTGGTCTAGGATTTTGTTTTTGTTTTTTTCTCTCTCAGCTAATGGCACTCCTAAGTTCTTCACTTGTTGATGAATTGTCTCACATAATCAGACTCTGAAGACACATATTTGTAAACCAGAGCCAGGTTATTTATAAAGGAAGATCCATCTAGTGCAATCTGTAACTGGTACCAGCTGTCTTCACAGCACACCGCTCTTCTGACATCAATATATGTGGGGAACCCAATTTCCTAGTAATAGATGGCTTTGGCAAGCAGAGAATCAGCCACAGCAAAGGGACGTGGATGGATTTAAGGGACCTCTCCTTTAAGTTAGAGATAGAGCCTGAAGGAATTATACTGCCCCACAATAAGTGTAGATGCGACTGGTAATCAGTGCCTGCCATTCAGAGGCAGTATCTCTGCTCTCCATGTAAGTGCCTGGCAGACACTGGGAAAGTTCTTGTTCTCTCTCTTCCCAGCATTCCTGTTGACCCTAATGATTCTTATTCTTTATCTTTTACCACACCCCCGTTCCAACTCCGGGGCTGATCTTAAGTAATATTGAGGAGTAGATACAATTGTCTTCATGTGTTTTACTTAATTTTTTGTAATCTCTTTATTATCAACTTTTACTAAAATATACCCACAAAATAAATCACATATAATGTGCATTTCTTTGAATTACCCCAAACTGAATGCATCTGTAAACATCATAGAACTCCAATTCCTTTCTAATAAGTCCCTTTCACAAATGATCTGCTACCATTTGATTTTTCTCCACCCCATCCATCTGTTTTCATATTTTAAAACAGATAAAAAAGATGAGTGCTTAACACAAGGTGATGAATTGCTGAAGATGGACTATCATGCACATCAGGGAAGATAAAAATCTGAGTTGCCCGATTTTTACTTTGGACTACATGCTGGGAGATTGGGAGGCAACAAATTGTAATAAAGTTGGGGAAAACTTATTTTAAAGTTCATTCTCAATTTTTTTAATAAAGAGTAGAACTTTATCTATTAGAACAAACAGAGGGAGAGTGAGTGGAAGTGAGAGGAATAATGCAGATTGTCATAGTGTAGAAATGGATGAGGGAGAGAAGGAAAAGGCCACTGAGGGGACCTGAAGTAGAGGATTCAGGTCAGGGCATAGTGGGAAGCAAAGATTCAAAGGTTCAGAGTTCAGCCAACCTCCCCCCAAAACAAACAAACAAACAAACAAACAAACAGTAAACATAAAGCAGAGACTTTGGACTGAATTATGGTTTATGGCAGTGATAGACCTCCTGTAAGTAATACGTTGAAAGGCTTTGAGGGAAAAGGAGGACAGTTGAGAAGAACAATTATCCTGTTGCTCTACCTAAGGTTTGGTCTGATTTAGATTTGAACTATAGAAATGCACAGAAATGAAAACCTCATACATATTTTAAAACAACAATAGAATTGGGTTACATATTAAATGTAGATGTATACATATCAAGAAAGTGAAAATTAAAAGATTTCATGTCTGTAGGATTGAAGGCTAAGAGGAGCTGCCTTGGGGGCTCACTGGAATTTAGTTTGAGATCAGTGTTTCCATAGCTGCTAAGACATGCAAATGAAGGACTCAGGTGGCACTTGGAAATATGAGATGGGAGATAAAAGGTTAAGATTAGAGATGCATTTGGGAATTATATGCATGGAGAATTATGAGAATGAATAAGCTGCCATTTAAATGGTGAGATGGGCAAAAGGATAATATCTTAGACTTTGGGTCGAGTCATTGAAAACAGGCTGCTTTAGACATAAGAGAAAAAAATTTTGAGCAGTTTTTTATGCGTCTACTATTTTAAGTATTTTTAGTATAAAAGTTCATTTATGTTAGAGGAAAGGAAACTAAAGCATTAAGAAAAACCAGAATGAAGTCTTTGAAAATCAAGGAATTTAAAACTTTATATTGCTTAAAATTTGTTTTAATTAAGGTATTACAAATGTGTCCTTATTTCCCCATTGTGCCCCCTCCTTAAGCCTCCACCCACCTGTCCATTGTTTAGGCTTATATGCATGCATATAAGTTCTTTGGTTGATTTCTTCCCCTTACTCCCATCCTCCCCTACCTTCCTTCTGAGGTTTGAAGGTCTGATCAATGCTTCTCTGTTTCTGGATCTGCTTTTGTTCATCTGTTTATGTTCATTATATTCCATAAATGAATGAGATCACGTGATATTTATCTTTCTCTGACTAGCTTATTTCACTTAGCATAATGCTCTCCAGGTCCATCCATGCTGTTGCAAATGGTAAGAATTCCTTTCTTTTTACAACAGTGTTGTAGTATTCCATTGTGTAGATGTACCACAATTTTTTAATCCACTCATCTGCTGATGGGCACTTAGGCTGTTTCCAAATCTTAAAAGCTTTATATTTCTGCTAAATGCTGCATAAAGGTTCAATACACAAAGAACCTTTGAGGTAAGAAATCTCATATCAGTACAGAAAATAAATTTTAAATAATTTTTAGAAGCAGTATAAAGGAAACTTATATGCAATGAGTCTGACATTGAATGGAAGAATAAAAATGGTCTGAGAGCAAACCAGAGAGTTTTTGGAAAGAAGTTGAAATATAATTAAAAGAAGATGGAGGTGTTGCGGGGGAAGTATGTGAAAAAAAAAATTGCAGATATATGAAAGAGGGGGATAACTATGAAAGAGACATGGAAAATATGAAAATAAATGGAATCTAGTGTATGCATGGAAGCATTAACTGCTGGAATAGGAGATGTGTTCTTGGTTAGTTTTTTGGGAAGAGAGTGTGAGGGGATCTGGTAATAAAATGCTTCTCTGACGCCTTCTCTATATGAAGAGCTCACAAAAGAGCTTATGGTGTTTTTACCATGTAAAAAATAAAAGCAGGCAGTTCTGGGAATGAAATAAAAAATACTAAGGAATGAAAGGAAACCGTGAATCAGGAGGAGGGAGCTAATATGCATTGAAAATCCACTCTGTGCCAGGTGCTATGATTAAAACCTCTGACAAATTGGTCAATGTGAGTTTTTAATGCATCAACTTTGTAAAATTGAGTGTCTTTTTTCAGGTTATCTATAATGTTTCAGTCTTTATTACTTTACTTGGGACAATTTGTTCTTTTCTCTCCCCATATTGTATTTTACCTTCCATTGACTCCAGGTTGACTTATTATGTAAGAATAATTATGCTCAGGATGAATTCCCATTTGGATGCTCTATATATATATATATTCTTATGTACCAGCAATTTCCTTGAATTTGAAGCTTGCATAAATACTAACACTTTGGGGTTCTCCATCATCTATTGAGTAGGAGCCTTCAATCTCCTTAATGAAATCTTTAAGATACTTTATGTCTGTTGAAGTGTTTGTTTTATGGAGGAAAGTGTATGAGTTCTTAATCTCAGGCAGACTAAAAGAATTATGCTCTCAGGTATAAGAAAGAAATAACATTAAGTTTATTATGTACTTGACAGAATTTTACTTGGTGTCTTTATCATCTTGAATATGATAGAATATCCTAGGGCTTCTTTTTTCTCTTTGATAAAATCACACTAGTCAGTAAACATATAAAAAACTGCATTGCTGTGTAGTTAAGTTGATATTTGTTTTCTGTCTTTAATCCTTTTTAGCTGGTCATTGAGCACTGGTGCTTCTCATGGACCTGTGCATTAAACAGATACAATCTACATTGAAAAGACACAGGTCAATAGTAGGGAGGCCGGTTTTCAAATATCAATGAAAGCAGTTTGAATGCTCACTGACATCCATGTTTGCCTATTTTGTCTCCTCTAAGCTCTAGAAAGCAAGTCCTGAGAGTAAATTTCCACTCTGTGTCTACATAGGTTTTTCACCTGGCATCATTACCAGTGATTCTCTGTATTATAGACGAAACCAGAGTCCTCAAAAGCAATTAAATAATTTGTTTTGGGCCATAGGATTATCAGAAAAGTGTTTGTAAGGATGAATAGAGATCCAATAACAACTATCCTAAATGCCCTCTTCTGCTGTTAGATCAGTGGGAACATTTTCCTTAGGCAGGATATAAGATTTTTAAAAAGTCACTCTGTATATAGCAAAATAAAAAATCTAAGCTCCCCTCTTACAGATTTCTGTGGAGTATATGTATTTTTAAAAATTTCGCTTGCTAATTTTGAGGTATTAAAATTTTATATTTCACAATTCAGAATTATGAAAAAGTGTTTTGAGTTCTTAGTTGTCATGACAAATTTCTTAAGCAGTTAAGTAAATTAATATAAAACAATTACTAATTGTGTCAACATTTTTGCATGTGTTAATTTTTAGAATTTACTTACTGGGACTTTAAGAATATTAAAAAGCATTATAAGAAAAAGGAAAATAACCCTGACTGGTTTGGCTCAGTGGCTAGAGCGTCAGCCTATGAACTGAAGAGTCCCGGGTTTGATTCTGGTCAAGGGCATGTACCTTGGTTGCGGACACATCCTCAGTGGAAGCTGTGTGGGAGGCAGCTGATTGATGTTTCTCTCTCACCAATGTTTCTTTTTTTTCCTTATAATCAACTTTATTTTTATTTTTTTCATATTTCAAAAGCAATTTAAAACAATTTTATATGCTTATATAACTATGAAGATTTGTCATACATAAAATACTTTAAAATATAATTATTTCATTTTTTTGCAGTAAACTTAGATTTAATAGTAGTACATATGTTTTCCTTTCCCCCCCCCATTGTCCTCCCCGCAGCATCCCCTACCCCCCAGCACATGTCCCCACCTGCCCCCTTGCCCCAGTGACTTGCCTCCATTGGTTATGCTCATATGCATGCATACAAGTCCTTCGGTTGATCTCCCACAGCACCCGCCCCCCATTCTCCCCAGCCTTCCCCCTGTAGCTTGACAGTCTATTCAATGCCTCCCTGCCTCTATATCAATCACTCTCCCCTGTTTCTTTTCTTCAAAAATATCTTGCATCTGCATACTGGAAATAAATGTATAAGAACAAAAAATGTTTGAGTCTCAGTTTCAATGTCCATCTGTTCTGAGTCCCAGTTTCAATGTCAAATAGTTCCTTCTGTGTACATGTCAGCAATGGAATCCAGATGGTGGACACATGGTGGCAATGCAGGTTCCATCCTCTCTGGTTTGGTCCTGGGCCGCCTGCAGCAACACACAGCTGCTGACTGCTAGCATGGCAAGGTATCGTCAGTGTCCCCCATCTCTGGACCGTCCTCGTGGCTGGAACAGACCCGTCAGTTCCTCACTATAGCAGGAACCCACATGGTCTTGGAGTTGTTCTCTGAAAACACACAAACACATTCTCGACCAACAGTTAACAAAGGGATCCTCTCTGCAAGTTAGACTTGGTATTCTTTTTATTTTTGCCAAATGATTTTCCTTTGGCTTATTTTGACACCATGTGTTTTTTTAATGGGCGTCCTGCTGTTGGCATTATAAATGGAAGTTACTTTTCTGGAATAAGAATTTTCTAGATGTATTTTACTTATAGGATATTTTTCCTTACATGATATTACCCTACTATTCCCTCCCCCGCTTTTTTTTTTTTATTAATGGGGGCTTTTGGAAATTTTATATTGTAGTCTTGGTAATTTTGAATTTTAATTTTTGCACACAAATATGACTGCTTTAGGTTCTTTGGATGTTAGGCAATTTTACAATGAGATGAACTACTAATAGAAGTTTTAGTTATTATTTTAGGAACTGCTTTTTGTCCAGAACACTTAAATCTTCTTGAGTATTCACTTATTTCACTTGGCCAATTTAATTTAATCTGAAAACTTGATTACTTTTTTACTGTCAATTTTAATATTCAAGCAAAAAATCTTAGTTCACCCTGTAAATATTAGTGGAAAGGATTATTTGCATTCTTGAGTAGGCCCTGAGCATTCCTGGAACTAGACTGAATTTAAATATAGAGCAGCTGTTGCTGGTCGAGTCTCTGTCTGTAACCTGGGTCCCAATCTGAGCTGTGCGTGGGAGGCAAAGCAGCCATGGGGGCAGGAGACCTCCCTCAGAAGGGGTGAGAGTTCAGCCCCTGCAAGGTTTGTGGGTGAGGGTCTGTGCCCCACCTCTGTTGACCTTTTAGTTCTCTCCTGTTGACCCCTCTGCGACTGTGCCTGTCTTAGGTTGTTCCTTCCCTGAGAAATCTTACCCGTCTCTGGCTAACTAGCCATCCTCCGGGGCCAAACAGGGTGATGTGAGGTTCAATTCTGTCTCCTTTGTAGTTTATGCCCCCGTGGCCTCCATGTCCAGCACCTGCCTTTGGGTCCCCTCGCCTGCTGGCGGGGTCCCGATACTGATCATATATCTCGGGAGACCACCAATGTTTCTAACTCTCTATCCTTCTTCCTTCCTCTCTGTAAAAAATCAGTAAATATATTAAAAAAAGAAAAAGTAAAATAATTGCAATACATAGGATGCAAGCTGAGTTGCTGTAACAAAGAAAGACAAAAGGACTAAACAAGGCAGAAACATTTCTTTCTCGTCTAACAGATGAAATTCCATCCCAAGCATGTGGTTAATTTTGATCCAGGAGGATGTTCAAGAATGAGGCTCCTTCTGATTGAAAGTTCCACCATTTTTCAAGATATTTCCTTTGACTGTATGGACAAAGCTATGTCAGCAGCACTGTATCTATAGTCAAGTTTATAGTAGTGGGAAAAAAGGAGTTGGGAATTCCTGCCTATTTCTGGCCATTGCTGCCCATTTCCCACTGGCCTAAAATTAGTCACATAGTCTTGCTGCAAAGGAGGCTGAGAAGCACAATTCTTTGTTAAGATGGGCTACTGACTCATTCTAAATTCTTGAAGTTTATGTATAAAAAAAGAAGGGGGGAATGATAGATCCTAGGAAGCATGTAGTAGACTACTAAAACACTCAGGCAAATTAATAACCCATGGGTGAGAAATTTTGAAGAAATGAAAGGAAAACTAGGGAATATTTAAACAGTGCAAGGCTTCAACTCTGTGTTAGAATTGTATTGCAATTTATCAGACCCCTTATTGCTAGGCTATTTATAAATTAGAGAAATGCAAGTGACACTGTTAACAGGCAGTGTTTTTTTTTTAAAACCATACTTAGAAAGTCAATTTTACAATCTCTGCCTATACAGTTAGAGACTCTGCAGTGCTTAACATCCATAACCTAATTTTTGCTTTCTTCTGACAGTGTGTCAGACTTCTTTCATTGCGCTTCTAATCCATCCAACTTGTAATGACTGGAAAGCATTGCGATCTTGCTCAATTCCTTGTAAAGTGTAAAGGCAGAACGACAACTCTGACAGTTAAGTTTAAAAACTCAGTGAAAATTTCCCATAAAGCAATACCTACATTTAAAAGCTTTTATCACTTTACATAAAAAAGCCAAGCTCAAGCTTATAATGAATTTTAAAAGCATTTCCTTTAAAGCCTAAGGAATAAAAAAGAGATTATAGATAAAAACACAAATATAATTCAATGACACGCATCCTTCCCTGTTTCCTTTCTTTCACAGTAGTGCTAGCCTCACTTAATTTGCTTTTGCTTTGTTGCTATTGGAAGTGTCCAAAGTTTATCTGCCTTAGAATTTGCATGTAATCTGACAGGCTAGAGTGTGGTTTCCTATTTATTATTGTGATCTATTAGTTTTAATGGTTGGAATAGTTCCTTAACTTCCATCCTATGGACATATGCATACACCCCTTCCTCATATCTCTACTTTAGGGCTTCATATTAATAGAAAATGATAAAAAGACACTTTTTTAAGTTTACATTAAAAGGACTGATTCTTGGAATTTGAAGTTTCTTGCTTCTCTCTGCTGGAACTGGAGGCTAGAAGAAAGACTGTAGCCGATGTGATATTTTTATGTCTCATATTTCCTGCTTAGAATTCCTGGCTATAACCCCTATTCCCCCCCCCCTCATCATGACTAATTTACTCCTTATAATGAAGATGAAAAAGGGTAAATGTTCATGTTAAGAGTCCTAAGCAGACATTCCAAGCAGGATGAGGTTCACTGATAATCTAGCTGATCTTCATTTCAATATGTACATCCCATGTAATTACAGTAGCAGACAGACACCACACAGCTCGCAGACAAACATACCTTTTATAATTTTCTTGACCTGACAGGTGTTGACAAAGGCAATACATTGTCTCACTGTCTAGGGCATCAAATGTCATAATGATAATGGGGTTTGGGAGCCACATGTTCCCTGTGGTGACAGGCTGCCACATGCTATTCCGTGGTGTTAGACTAGTGCTCAGAAGGTTGCAAGGAGGTGAGGAGTGTATGAATCAGTTTCTGGGGTGTCCTGGGGCTCAGAAGAAAATGACTTGAAACAACTCCAGCTTTCACATTTTTTCTTCAATCAATTCCCAGCTGGGTTGTGACAGAAGGCAGATGATAAGGAAAGAGAGGAGAGCGACAAAGTTCAGCTACTTTATAAAAGAGGCCGCTTCCCAGAGGGAAGGAGAGTGGAAAAGAAGCAAAGCACTGGGGGAGGGGGAGCAGAGTGCCATCTTTAAAGGTTCCTACATCGGCAGTAACCGTCATTAAGATGCTGAAACGGGTGTCACAGGGTGCAGTGTAAAAGGGCTTCACACGCATATCTGCTCACTATGTTACTTAATGTTCATAATTTTGACAACGAAAAGCTACTTTGGCGAGTTACAAATGAAGGTAAAAGAAACTTTCTTAATTGCCAAGTGAATTTGTAGGCATTAAAAAGGCAGGGTGGTTTCTCTAGGAGTAAGCAAGAAACCACCAGGGACTCCTCAGTCTTAAGAATACCTGGGACCACATCAACTGCATTTCATTTAATTCTGAACTGATCGGCGTTGTTTGGTAATGGCATATAGACGCAGGTTACAGAGTGCTGGTTTGATGTTACGTGTGGTGAGGAGAAAGCTGCGCTGCTTCTGTGTCCCCCATAAGCTAACTCATTGCTGGGCACCTGGAGGCACATGCAGACTTGTCACCCGTAAGGCCAAAGCGTAGGAATTCAGGATATGACACCATTACAAATGAATCACTGATTTTTCTGTTATCCTCTGTGCTTTACAAAGCAAAATCAGGCTGAAGGTAGATAACAGATTTCCCACAGAACTTCGGAATAATAGAATACATAAAGACCAATGGTAATAACAATAGCAATATTTAATGATAACAACAATATTTAATGAACTTTTAAAACATATTTAAAAGGAATTAAAGCATTATTTGGGGGAATAGTCTTACAATGGAGAGAGACAGGAATGTTTTCACTTTTTTATTTTTTTCATAAAGTGATTTTCTAGTATGTTTTTGGGTAAGTCAGAATGTTAGGGACATACCTAAATGTATGGGTTTCTTAGAAGAAGCAACTGCTAACTGGTGGTTTCTCACTTTTGGTAGGACAAATGCAGGACCAGCTTCAGAAGGTAGAAGAAATATCTCTCTGTCTCTATAAATATGTGTTTCTCCCTCCTTCCCCCTCTCCCCCCCTCCCCTCCATCCTTCTCTCTCACTCCCTCTCCCTGCCTTACTTTCTCACCCTTTCTCCCTCTCTCCCTCCCTCCCTCTCTCCCCATCTCCCTATCCCCCTTCTCTCTGTCTCTCTCTCTTTTCTCTGTCTCTTTCATTCTCTCTTTCTGTCTCTCTTTCTCTGTTTCTGTGTGTTTATCTCTGTGTGTCTGTGTGAACGTGTGTGTCTGTGTGCGTGCTTATGTGTGCCTGTGTATCTCTCTCTGTCTCTCTGTATTTCTGTCTCTCTGTTTCTCTCTATGTATCTCTGTGTGTACTTCTCTCTCCCTGCCCCCCTCTCTCCCTGCCCCCCTCTCTCCCTGCCCCCTCTCTCCCTGCCCCCCTCTCCCTGCCTCCCTCTCCCTATCCCCTCTCTCTGCCCCCTCTTTCTCCCTGCCCCCTCTCTCCCCATGCCCTCCCTCTTCTCTCCCCTCTCCCTCATCTCTCCCCTCCCACACTATCTCCTCTCCCCTCTACTTCCCCTCCCCACTCTTCCTCTGAAACTAGGAATGTTTCAGGTTTGAAGTAATTTTAATGATGGTGAGTCCAGGAAATTTTACAGGATTTAAGAAAGTAGCTATACTTCTACTACTCACTTCTCTTATGTCTAAATATTAAGCATACTTGCTTAAGGCACTTTAGTTTTGGAGACACAGGAAAGGCTTTGCTTCCAATCATAGAACTGTAGAGTGAAGACTTAATTCCCTTTGATCCCATTGCATCCCAAGACTTGAGAGATGCACAAACCTTAGTTGCTTAGGTGGGAATAAAACACTTTGCTTTTTTGGTTGATTAGGTGGGAATCAAACACTTTGCACTATGACTAAAGATTTATTTTTGTGGGCTGTGAATCTAGATTTATTTTGTGGACTACTAGATTGTTAACATTCTATCTCTTGTCTACCCCTACACTCTTTACTAATATCACACTGAATAAAAATTATGGCCCTGCCCCCAGAGAACCACATAATATGGGTTAAAGTTGGGGCAGATGTGTATTAATGTCTGTTTAATGCTTATTTAGAAATATTTAAGTACTAGAATTTATATTCCAGTGATTCTTTTATTTTTTAGATATATTTTATTGATTTTTCACAGAGAGGAAGGGAGAGGGGTAGAGAGCTAGAAACTTTGATGAGAGAAACATCAATCAGCTGCCTCCTGCACACCTCCAACTGGGGATGTGCCCACAACTAAGAGACATGCCCTTGACCAGAATCAAACCTGGGACCCTTTAGTCTGCAGGCCAACACTCTCTCTACCCACTGAGCCAAACTGGTTAGGGCGTGATTATTTTCTTATAGTGATTTTGAAATAATTATTATTTTGCTAAGGAAAAAGGGACATTTAAGAGCTAAGTCAGTTTTATCACTTTGAAATCGCCATGCCAGCATCCCTGACTGTTATTATACTGTCTGTCTCCTGCCTTGCTTCTTTCACCCAGCCCTTTTTTATTGCATTTATTGGAGTGACACTGGTTAACAAAATTATATAGGATTCAAGGATATTCTATAATACATCATCTGTATATTGTGTTGTGTTAATCACTCCAAACAAGTCTTCTTCCATATCTTTTATCTCCACTATCCCCTTTTCTACCTCTCCCAATAAAAATATTTTGCCAGTGAAAAGTTTTCCTATTGATTTAAAAATTCTTAGATCTTATCTTTCCACTAGAGGCCTAGTGCATGAATTTGTGGACAGATGAGGTCCCTTGGCCTGGCTGTGGGAGGTTGGCCAGCTGGGGGGAGGGGACCACAGGATGTTGGCTGGCTCGGGGGTGGGGTTGCAGGAGGTTGGCCAGCCAGCTGGTGGAGAGGGGCTGTAGGAGTGCACTGACCACCAAGGGGAAGCTTCTGTGTTGAGCATCTGCTCCTTGGTGGTCAGTGCGCATCATAGCGGCTGGTTGACCGGTCTTTCTGGTCATTTAGTTGTAATTGTCACTTAGAATTTTATATATAAATATAGATATATTGATGTTTTTAATCTTTATTAATTTTCACACAGATTTACTAGTGGGCTTGGATTAAGATCTTCAAATCATAAAGCGATAAAGCTAATATAATACAAATCCCACAAGAGTCAAGATGACAGATAAATGTCATGTTTGTGCTAGAAACAAGAAAAAAAATCAAATGAGACAATTATTGGGAAGAAATTGGATTTTTCAAAGGTAAAAGGACTGATTTAAAAAATGTTTTCTCTGCTATAATTGTACACTGAATCCTATGTGAAGAACATAATACTTAAATGCATTTTTTAGTTCAACACAGAATTTTTTCTTTACCGTGAATGAAACCTTTCATCTTTAAAACACACTCCATTTACTTATTCTATTACACAAATAATCTCACAGTTTCTTTCAATCAAGATCGAATCTGACCCTATAAAAATTGTCCTGATAAACACCTATTAAAGAACAAAGCACTGCAAAGTTTAACGTCTTGATGAACTAACAGTACAAACTGGCTGATGAGAGTGTACCTCAGTGTTTTTTGGAGAAGAAATAAATGCACTGCACATGGGGTTGCAGTATCACATGCTGTGCAGAGCGGCTGGGGTCAGAAAGATGCGGTGGTCATAATGAAAAAATTTATTATGCATGAGTCAATTCCCTTATGTTGTGTCTGGAAGATGTTGTGCTTGACAGTAGGAGACTAGTGGGGATAGAGTTTTAGGTTCTTCCCTGTAACCTTAAAATCAGAGTTGAACATGATGGTCTCACATAGCCTAACTCCTTTTCTTTTTTTTTCTTTTTTTTGGTTACTCCTCACTGGAAGATATTTTTTTCCATTGACTTTTTTAGAGAGTGGAAGGAAGGGAGGGAGGGGGAGAGAGCAAGAAACATTGATGTGAGAGCAATTGGTTGCCTCCTGCACATGCCCTGACCAAGGTTGGGAAACAAACCGGCAACCTAAGTATGTGTCCTTGACCAAGAAATGAACCCATGACCCTTTGTGTGCCCACACCCTAACCATTGATCAGTGCCAGTCAGGGCTCCTTTTACTCTTGTAATACACTAATTGGGGTCTTTTTAGGCTCTTTTAAATTAATGGACAGGCATGCAAAACCAACTGAGGGAAAAGCTTTACCAGAATCATCACGACTCCTTTATAGCCTGATCTATTCTGGGGTCCCTAGCGGTCTGCTCTTAGGAATGGTATAGAAATGTTTTCAGTTGCCTAGAACTTGGGGATAATTTATGGTTACTCCTGTTGGGGATAGTCATATGTTAATGATGGTTTATTTGAAGATGAAGCTTCTTGCGGGTGAGGATGGTGTTTCATGTTTTTAAACCGAATTGTGTGCCTTCCTTAAAACATGGTGGGTTTTCCTGGCTTTGAGTGTTTGCCTGTTATACATAATAACAAACTACAGTGTTTGCCAATGACTAATTACTATAACCATGTTGCATTCATTTCTATTGTGCCTTACACGCAGGTGCACCATTTCTCTCCACTAATACTAGCAGTGAATATTTTAGCAGCTGATGGCCATACCATTAGTCTTGGACTGACATGTTTGGTGTGTGCAACAGGAAATATTTCACTTTCAGAGAAGAAGAAAAATAGATTTATTTGCCTTATGCTTATGATTTTGTGCAGTTATTCAGTGTCTGGTAAGTTAATGTTCCAAAAATATTAATGTTTATGTTCTATTTTATGTTAATGATTACTCATTTATTTCAGCCTTTGTATTCTGCACATTCTATCGAAATAAACCTATGTTTCTGTGAAAATTGAAGCTTTTGTTTTGTTTTTTTTTGCAACCCACATAAACTTAAAACTTGTTTATTGGGCCCATCTTAGACTTTGAGTTTGATATGCTAGGATTAAGGATTAAGGAGAAGGTGGCATGATGGGTGACTCAGAGAACACAAGGCAGTGAAAACCAGGCTAGTTATTTCTGTCCTCTCATTTTGATGCATTTTGTGACCCTTTCAGAACATAGATGCAAGTTCAGATAAAAGACTGGCGATGGCCAGATAGTGGGTTAAAAGTAAAGCTGCACCATCCTATTTGGAATGGGCAGAATAACTTTTTAGTTTTAAAGAATAATGAAGACTATGTTTTGGGGCCTTTTTGCTTACTTTTTTATGAACTAAATTTCATGTCTACTTTTAAAAATTATCAACGTTAGGATATGCCAAAGAAAGTTAGGTTATACCAGATTTTCTTCTAGGTATTTCCTGAATGTTAACTAATTAATTTTTTTTATCATTTCACCATGAAAATAAACTATCTTTGCCTCATCTCCTTATTTTTAAATAGATAGGGAAATTGAGGCAAAGGATGATGATGGAAACTGCCCAGACACTTTAAGTGTCAAATTATAGAACTTGAACCCAGGTCTCTGGTAGCTACCCTTTACCATTGCTCTTGGCCACCTCTCACACTTCACAGTTTTCATAAGGGCAGGGCTATGTTTTATCTACTGTGGCTCCATCTGGAGTCCTGTTACATTGTTTTGCTAAACATCTATTGAAATTAATCTATTAAAATCTGTAGTCCAAGTAGACAATGCATACTAAATAAAAACATAAACAAAAAGTCCCAGAAACTCGGGAGAGTGCCCAAGCCCACTGAGGAAGTGTCCTCTCATTCTCTTGATCATAAGCCACTTGCCGCTGCCAGAGAGCTCTGCAGTGTGAGCCTCCAGAATGGAAGTGCATTAAATGTGGAACAAATAATTTTTTATTACAGCCCCCCTCATTTTTTGGTGGAAAGCTATTTTGTGGTGCCATTAGATGTGAGCTAGAGCTGTAAGTGAAAGTTCACAAAGCAGTAAATACCACAGTGTGGAGTAGGTTCTCATATGTATTATTTACCCTACTCCCGTCAGATTTAATTGCATTGAAAACAATTGAACACTACCTGCTCTTCCCTCTTTCTCTAGTGTTTATCCAATTAAACTTCTTGCATTAAACCCTAAACCCACCAGAGACAAACTTTTTGAGGATTTTTGGATATACTATATTTTTCTTGTTACCTTGTATATAATAATATCTTCTCTAATTCTCTTTGTCCTTACTCATAATCAAATCATCCTACAATGTTCAATCATACAATTTATGCTAACTTGCCATCTCATCCATGTAGATTTTTTTATTCTTTCATGCTAAGAGTGGGCTTTATTTTTTTCTGTGTTGCTAACTTATTATAACATTGCATTTAATAAGTACCTTCATTTCATTATCATTTATTTATTTATATTCCTCCCCACCCCAGATATTTTAGTTGTGGTCTGATTCAAGGCTAGGTTTTTTTTAAAAATTACAATAAAGCCCATATATGACAAACCCACAGCTAATATCATATCAAAATGGTGAAAATTTTGAAAGCTTTTTCCAAAAGATTGGGAATAGGACAAGAATGTCCACTCTCACTACTTTCACTCTACATAGTTAGAAGTCCTAGCAATAGCAATTAGGAAAATAAATAACAGATCCATATTGGAAAGGAAGAAGTAACAATGTCACTATTTGCAGATGACATTATACTATATATGACAAATCCTAAAGACTCAACCAAAAATTGTTATAATAAGTGAATTCAGTAAAGTTTCAGGATACAAAATTAACATACAAGTATTGTTTATATCTATATACTGACAACACATATAATGATAAATTAATAAAATAATCCCACTTATAATTGCATAAGAAGAATAAAATACCTAGGAAGAAATTTAATAAGTATCCAAATGGTCATGACTGTGATTTCCTCTTACTAAGAAGTACTCTGAAATTTGATTTTTCTTCACAAGTGTTTCTTACTGACAGAAAATGAGAATACCAACAAAATTATCTATAAACAAAAAAAATAGTTTCTCCTTTTTTTGGTATGTTACAGAAGAGATGAAAGGGAAGTTCTACTCTGGTTCTTTAAATATAGAATTGAAGAAGAGTCTCATAGAAAAAAGTCTACCAGTAAGCAGAAATAAAATGTTTGGCTATGAAAGGCAGTAAGTGCAGCTCTATATCCATACATTATTGAATATTGTAGCCCTCCTCCACACTTGAATGCCTTTGTGGTACATTCCTGCCTTGTTCTACCATTGCCTAAATTCATCAAAACAAATCTATAGGAGAATCAGCCAAAGGGAAACCTCCATCTATATAGCAGTGCTTTGACAGGGAATATAATAAAAATACCCTATTTTATCAGAACACTTTAATAATCATTTATTCACTCTGTTAGAATATGCCTAGGAATACTTAAAAGTGTACCTGCTTGTCTTGTCTGTTTTACAAGAAGCCACATAGGCACTCACAGGAACAGGCAAGCATGGTCCTAAAAAGTATGCTCAGTCATCCTATAACATTCCCAGAGGCAGATAAAAAGCAGGTAGAATTTTAGAAGGCTGAGCATGAATATGTATGGGTGAATATGACTGTTATAACCTTTATACCTAATGAAGCATGGTCAGCCTTTTCTGAATCCCTTGGATGATTTATGGACTGTTTCTAGTATCATCATCAGTCTCTTCTTTGGCCTTTTGTTTATGTCCCTCTTAGTGACTAATTACTCTAAGGCAGAGTCACAGTTTTTTCTTTTACTTAGTGCAAATTAATACCATTAATCAGTATACTTTAACAAGTAGTATGTCTGCTATGTGTCAGGCACATGTTGGGACCTGAGGATTCTAGGATGAGTAGCACTAACTTCCTGCCAGGCAATCAATGGCTTATTGATAAAAGAGTGCCTAGGGAGTTCTGGGGAGCACAGAGGAGGACCACTTCACCACACTGCTAGGACCGAGCAGTGTTTCCAAAGGAGATGACTAAATCACATCCTGCAAAAGAAGGAAGAGTTAGTGAGATTGGAGGAGGGTAGGGGAAGAGAGAGAGAGAGACAGAGGAATATCATGCTTGAGGAATTAGAAGAATTTCTGGATTGCTGGTGCAGGTAGAGTATAAGGATAGTAACAAGGCATGAGGGTAGAGAAGTTGACAAAAATCTGCTAGGAAGAACTTTGTGTCCATGCAATAAATTTGGACTTGGAATGATTCAGCTTTATTGAAGTATACTGGGTGGGGCAAAAGCAGGGTTACAGTTGTTCATATGAAAAATAATACAGTAGTTAAATAATAATATAACTGTTTTCTAAACTCATAACTGTAAATCTATTTTTGCCCCACTCCATACTCTACAATGCACACATTCAAAATATACACTCTTGATACAGTTTTGCGTGCACACACATGCACACACACACCTGTGAAACCATCGCAGTTATCAAGGTTATTCTTTGCATTTTAGATTGATCTAGCAGAAATATGAAAAGTGGATTGGAGAAAGGCATTACTGGAGTCGGGGATGAAGTAGTGGCACTGAGGCTGGAGAGATGTGCAGAAAGTTACGAAAGCAGAATTAACTGGGTACTTTACTGGTCCACCTGGATAGGAAGGAGAAAGAATCAAGATGGAACTCTGTTTTGGTCCACTGAGAAAATGGTGTAATTCTTGTGGGATTGCAATTGCAAAAAGAAGAGAAGATGAGCTCATCTTTGGACATGTGTCTTGGAAGTTTGAGTAGGAGTCTTGGAAAACTAACATAACAGGAAGAGAAAGAAAGGGCTCAGCAAATGTACAGAGTGAAAGGAATATAGATACTGAGGAGGAGTGGGGAAAGAAGTTGAGAGAAGTTGGTAGACAGCCAGGAAAATGTGAATGTATGGATTTAATGCACAGATAACATCATAGTATTGCACTTACATCAGTATTCCCTTAATCTGATACATTGTGATTTTATTGCCTACTCTATTCTGTATGGTTCTTTGCTCCCTTATGGTTTGTGTGTCAATCATGGTTATTTATTGCACAAGTTACCTACCTCTGACAGGTAGGTTGCCAAGGGAAGCCAGTAAAAGCAAAATCCTAATTTATTATTAAACATTTAAATTATCTGACTTTACTTTTTTAGGCTTCTAATATATGCAGAAGCATTGATTTTTAAATCTTGTGTTTCTCATTATAGGTGACCATTTCGTTTGGCTTCTTCATAAGGGTGTTTTATTTATTTCAGCTAACTCATTTATGTCAAAGAATCCATTACATTAAAAAATTTATTTTAAGGAAGAGACACTAAAATTTAGTTCCTGAGGTCAGTGTCTCTTTATTTCCAGTAAATCCTATTCTTTTATTAGAGATTTCCCCCAAATTTGATCAATCCCTAGTACACCTTTACTCAAGCAGGTTCACTGGGAAAGTTCCTATTTTTAAAACTTGTTTTTTATTTATTTTTCCAATTTCAGTTTACATCAATATTATTTTGTGTTAATTTCAGATGTACATCATAGTGATTAGATAATCAGATACTTTACAAAGCGTTCCCCCTGATATTTCCAGGACCCACTTGGTACCATTCATAATTATTACAATATTATCGACTATTTCCCCTATGCTGTACTTTACATCCTAATGAATACTTTGTAATTACCAATCTGTACTTCTCAATCCCTTCACCTTTTTACCCAATCCTCCACCCCCCTTCCTGACTCCCAACATTCAGTCTGATTCTCTGTATCTGTGAGTATATTTGTGTTTTGTTTGTTTGTTTATATTGTTCTTCAGATTCCACACATAAGTGAAATCATATGGTATTTGTCTTTCTTTGAGTGACTTGTCATAATGGCCTCTAGGTACATCCATGCTGTCAAAAATAGTAAGATATTTTTCATGGCCCAGCAATATTCCATGGTATGTATATCCCACTGCTTTTTTTATCCACTCACCTATTGATGGGCATGGAAATGATACTGCAGTGAACACAGCGGAGAAGTTCTATTTTCCTTGTCTTGGTGATTGAAGAGATGGTGTTTCAGTAGTTCTTTATCCTCATGAATTGATGGTAACTGGAGTTTGAGTAGGAGGAAATTCCAATTCTGTGTCAGGCTAACACATTTGGTCTTTATCTTGAAAGAATTTAAGTATGATGGGAATATGAATAAATTTACTTTTTAGATAGATTGTTATAGAAACATCATACACCCTAATTTATTTTCATTTTACACGGGTTTGGTCATGGAACATCATTGCATTGCTAAGGTCTGCCAAGGTGACTGCCTCAACGTAATGATACCATTTGAGGACTCCCCCTCCCACACTGCCTTTCTGCAAAAGACTTGCTTATTCCAAAGTGTTTCTATCATCAGCCTGCCTTAATTTTATCACTTTCTGGCTCATATTTTTTGCTTTTCACTATGTAGGTGGTACAACATACCATAGTGATGTCTATGTATAATAGGCATTAAACAAAGGCCTATTGAATGAATGAGTGATTTCTTCCTATCTCCGTAAACTCTAGGATACCAGAGTGACATAAGTGGTTCTCCTAAAGAATTTTTTTTCTTTCTATACTGTACAGTGTTTTAAAATTTAGCCCTAATTTGAAGTAGATAAGAATTCTATAAACTGGCACAGTTAGTGAAGTTTTATAACTAAAATTACACAAATAGTGCTCAGAGGTGAACATGTGTATTTTCTTGAAAAATGTGTTCTACCCCCTACTCTTTTTCTTGTACATGGTTACATTAGCATGTGTTTCACCCTTGTTTTTAATAGCCTTTGTACTTTCTAGGTCACTGTTGCTAACTTTAGTAAACTACTTTGGGAAAATTACATTTTCACCTTTTGCCCTCACCAAATTGATGATACTGAATTTTAAATCAGGTATTATACATCATCTGCAGGAGGAATTGGGCCAAATATTAATTCTTAAGTTGAAAGAACTCTTCTTTTCAAGAAGGAATGGTTTTCATATGGTAATCAGTCCAGTTCTAAACAATCAGAAAGCAACGGTTATGCTTAAAATTGCCTGGTTCATGAATATTCATAACTAGTGATTGTACTCATTTAGTATTTTGTTCTCTAGGTGATCTAGAATAACACCATGTCCCATTGGCAAGTAAATTACCTTATCAAACAAGGACACTTTTGTATTCAGGATTGAAATTCAGTGAGTGACATCTGCTCCAGTTTCCAAGTTTACTGTAATTCTAAATGAAGATCATATAATAACCTTTGCTGTTACATAAATGATTAACCCTGCTCTTTCAACTCTTGAAAATGCTTCTCAACAATCTAATATGAAGTCAGACGTATTTTAACCTAAGTTTCCTCCCTCCTTCAGTGAGAGACAAACAAAAAGAAAATGCAGTTAAAAATGAGAATTGCTTGTTCTTTGATGAATCTGCTTTTGCCTCTCTCTAACTTCGTTATTTGAAGTAATTTTAAGTGTCCTGGGAGGAGACTCAAGATCTGAGCAGAATTTAAAATGATTCCTTTTATTCAATTTCAAGGCAAAAGGAGAGGATATTTTTGAAGTTGCAGAAGCAAAATACGCAACCATACATAAATCTTATGAATTATAATGATTGATTAAATTTGCCTCAGTCATATAACTTTGGTTCTATTTCAAAGTAAAGGAAATTATGTTCCTATCATTGACAGCCCAAGGTTTTTTTGTATAGCAAAAGATCACTGAAAAAGGAAGGCTGGGTAAAAAATGCAGTAAGTACACACTTCAAAATATGTGTGTGCATGTGCACTGCTTGTATATGTATAACAATTTTCAATAAATTGTGCATGTGTGTGCCTTAAGTTTTCCTTTTCTATATTATTTTATAGCCCTTTAATAACGAATTTTTAATATTATGAAAAATAATTTAAACCTCATTTCACAGTAGTATTTTAATATTCATTAACTGAGAAGATGCATAATAATGGTGAAATATTAGTTACATTCATATAATGTGTCTGAACAACTTAAGCCACTTAATATTCAACTCTAATATACTAACTTTTCATTTGTGAATACTGAGGTAAAGAGAATCATAACTTGCCCAAGGTCACACAGTAAGCAATCTGTTTTTCTATTTCTGTATTCTATACTGCCAGTATAGTATAAATTTGGTAACATTTAATTTTAATTTGTATTAATTGCTAAGGTAGTTCATATTATAAGTATAGTACATTCACATATGCGAGAAATGATTTATATGATGCATTTACTGATGATGCTTAGTGTGCCTATATTTTACAGTATATCTTTGTCTCATGTTTTAACTCATACTGACTGACTCTGAATGGAATCTGCGATAGGGTCAAATATTCTTCCTACCTTGTGTTAATATCTTTCAGTACAAACTGTCATTTGGCTAGGAATCTGCATGTCCAAACAGAATTAGCTTCCTAATCCTACCACAAATGGGAAATGAGTAAATTTTTCTTCACGATTGTCTTCAAATTGTTTTCTTTCCTCTTCAGCACTTCTTTGAGGTGCATCCATTAGCTTTCTGTAATCAAAATTTTAAAGCTATAACTTCATAATTACTTTTAAATGATAGTAAATATTATTACTTTCCATCATGGAGATCTTCATTTTTATAAGAAAAGCAAAAGAGCGAAAGGAATGTAGCTTTTAGACAAGCTATCAATCTTGAGATAACATCTTTATTCAAAACAACCTTTCTCTTTCCTACATTCCCTGCTTTCCTCTTCCTCCCCTCAACTCCCTTATTTACTACTTTCTCTACAAACAAGTGGACTACCACTATTTCCTTGACACCAGGCCTCATAGACTAAGATTCACCTTGACATCAGAGAAATTCAAATCTAATTAGGATGAACTCAATCCATAGTCTGACATCCTAGGCCAGTGGTTGGCAAACTCATTAGTCAGCAGAGCCAAATATCAACAATACAATGATTGAAATTTCTTTTGAGAGCCAATTTTTTTAAACTTAAACTTCCTCTAATGCCACTTCTTCAAAATAGACTCGCCCAAGCCATGGTATTTTGTGGAAGAGCCACACTCAAAGGGCCAAAGAGTCGCATGTGGCTTGAGAGCCACAGTTTGCCAACCACGGTGCAAATCAGTAATGAAATCTTTTGAGATACTAAAAGTAAGAAAGGTACCTTTCTTATTCCATTTACAGTTCAGGTAGGCAACTAAAATATGTTCAACCATGGTAGGCAGACATCTTCCAGATTTTAATAGTGTGTCAAGTGCTAAGTGCAAAGGCTGTAGGCAGGTGAGATTCTGGCTCAAAAGGTGATATGAGGTATTCTGTCTCCTGTGTCAAGAAGAATACTTTTTAGGCTCTGGAGAAGATATGAATGATAGTAACAGAGCTGACCTCTCACAAGGTGTTAGTTGACGAAAACTGTCAAGTACTTAGAGGTGATTAATGATGACATTTCAGGAGGTCTGCTGCTAAGTGTAAAAATAAAATGAAGTGTGAATGCTAACTGGTATTTGGGGCTATGATAACATTTTAAATATCCAGAAAAATGCATCTCAAGTTAAGTAACTGGAAAAATGTTCACTAAGCATATTCTTACATGCAGCTACAGATTTTAGGAAGATGAAGGACCTTATTGATCTTGACAAAATACCATCTTGCAGGCATTCTAAATATTTCAGGTAGATCAGTAAGTGATCCCTGCTAGCAAAGTTATACTATTTTAGAAATGATAACCTGAAAAAGAAAAAAAAGGATGTATTTTAAGTTCATATTTAATCAGAACAAATAACTTTCCAATGTAAATGGAAAGCAATTGGATACAAGTCAAAGTTAATTTTCTATACACACATACAAACACAAAAACACAACCATAAATCTGGTAACCTTTCTACCTATTTCACACATATGCCACTTTATAACTGAAAGGTATAAAAATTATTATTAAAAACAAACTAATGTAGTCTTTGATGATTAATCTTAGGTTAACTTGGCTGGGCCTTGGTGCCCAGATATTTGGTCAAACACTATTCTGGATGTTCCTGAGAGGGGTGTGCGTGTGTGAGTGTGCGTGTGTGGTTGGTGTGTGTGTGTGTGTGTGTGTGTGTGTGTGTAGATGAGATTAATATTTAAATCAGTGGACTTCAAGTAGAGCAGATTGCCTTCAATAATGGTGATAAACCTCATTCCATTAAAAGGCTTAATAGAACAAATACTGACCTCCTTTGAGCAAGAAAAGAAGAAATTCTGCCAGTATATGGCTTTGGTTTGAAATTAGCATTGGCTCTTTCTGATTCTCTAACCTGTTGGCCCATTTGCAGAGTTTGGTCATGTCAGCCTCCATAATTACATGAGCTAATTCCTTAAAATAAATTCCTCTCTCTTTATATACATCCTATTGGTTCTATTTCTCTTAGAGAACACAAATCAATACAGTGATATATCCATATTTCTCTTGCTTAAGTATCTTTCTTATACAAATACCAAATTTCAAAGTGAATTGGTTTATAGTTTTAGCATATTATTTTTTGGGCACCCATTTTAATAAGAAATGCTGTACATAAGTATAGATTTTCATCTATTTTTGCTTTTACAATTGGGAAAAACTTCTAATTAAATACACAGTTACTTGTTATGCTGAAAGTTTTGTGAACAGAAAGTATATAGAAGCACAATGGATAAGGCTGTGGCAGGATTTTTCAGTCTTACATGAAAATAGACAATGCCTTTTCATGATGCTGCTCTTCTACCTTCCCAGTGTGAGCACTTTGAACTTTGCTACCCTTTCCTCTGTAGCTCATATTTCTATCTGGAGCTCTCTAAGCCCCAGGGGGACCTCAGAATAGTGAGACTTACTGTACCCCTTTGTCTGAGTGTGCACTCACAACAGGGGCACAGTTGCCCTTAAAAGGGCTTATTGTGATGCAGAATATGACAGCATGTTCTTTAAAAAGGTCTCTTTGTCCCAATGTATAGCATTTTCCTTTCGTCTCTAATTTTCTCTTTAACTCCATTCTAAATCCTTCTAAGAAGAACATTCTATACCAACTACCAGATAATTTACCTGAAGATCAACTCAATAAATGGTGTTTAGTGGTGGGTGATACACAATATATGTATTAATTCCTTTGGAAACGAAATCTCTGCTTGGTTGTGATATCTACTGTAGAAGCACATACTGAATGAGAGTGCTTTGTTTTGTAGCATTATTTTAGATCTGTGAAGTTAAGATGGTCAATTCTCAGAAACACCTTGAGTCCTTGGGCCTTAAGATATTTTGGCTTTAAAAATAAGTATTATACTTAAAAGTACACTTAACCATTTTCAGTCTATGAGCTGATAAAACTTCTCAAAAACTGAAGTGTAGTATCTTTCTTTGGAATTAAATTAACATTAATAAAATTTCTGTTTGTCATTTTTTAGGGTAACGTTCAAAAACCACTAGAAATTTGTTTTTCCTGGGTTCCTTAACAACTAAATTCTTCTCTAGGACAGAGCCAGTGGTGTTAAATTGAGCCAGACCTGCAAGCTAACTCTGGTGGTGGCCTTGACAATTCCAGCAGTGACCAGATTACTTGGATAAGGGGTTGGGTGAGGCCATACTGAAATTTTAAGGCACCCTCAGAACCTAGTATCTAGGCCAGTGGTCGGCAAACTCATTAGTTAACAGAGCCAAATATCAATAGTACAACCACTGAAATTTCTTTTGAGAGCCGAAAACCTTCTTCTGCACATGGGCTGCGAAGTTTCAATCGCACTGTATGTGCGCACCTGCATGTGGTATTTTGTGGAAGAACCACACCCAAGGGGCCAAAGAGCCACATGTGGCTTGTGAGCCACGGTTTGCCAACCACTGATCAAGGTTGTTACATTAAACAGACTTAAGTAACAAGACCAGTTCTAAATGCCTGTATTTTGTACTTCATTCACTGTAAGGATATAGCATGAAGAGATAAATGAAGGACTGTGATAGGCTATGTACTTGTCACCGTGTGTCCATAGCCTGCCTTTTTGCCTTAAGTGGTTGTGGGTGATGCAGGTGGGGGAGCATTGCATGCTTCCCCAAGTCCTGTTTCATCCGCCAGACCCGACTGCGATTGGTTCTAAAGTATGTGGACAGGTTTTATGGAGATTTAAGGTGGTGGTTCTTAGTTCTGTAGTTTATTCACCTTGAAAGCTATCGGCATTTTTATCTAGGGTTTGACTTACTAAAATTTTTTGTTTGGTGCGTTTGAAGCAAAATTCGTGACAGTTTTTAATTCCTGTGAATGTCTGAATTCAGGGACTTCCAGGAGGAATGCTAGTCAGGATAAAGCACACTCTGCTGGGAATTCTCAGGAATAAAAAGAAAACAGAGGGAGGTCTCCTTTGGGTCCTCCAAGAATAAGTTGGCATCTCTTCTGGAGACATTTTAATAAGGAGCTGTTGGTGGAATCTTAGCTCTGTTATTCGCTAGCTCTGTGACCTTGGGCAAAAGTTTTAACTTTTCTATGTCTCAAATTATTATCCATAAAAGGGGGATGATACTAATATTCATCTCACATAGCTATTGGCAGATTATATGCATGAATTTGTAACTCACACACTAGCGCAGTACTTAGATGTTCGAAACTTAAAAGAACTCTTTGCTGGCATTTCTGTAGCTGCAGTAGAGGGCTCGACAAGGACATTGCGAGCCGGCCTCCAGTGGCAATGCTGAGAGGAAGCAAGGCTGCACGTTCTTCCACTAAATGAGAGGTGTGTTGATTTTATTACTTCTGTACCTGAAAATGACTTTGTTTCAGAAGCTTCTATTTCACCCTCAAGCTAAATCTCTTGAAGTTTAAAATTCTGTTTTGTTTTGTTTAATGATTCATCTCAGAATTTCTTCTCAATCAATTCCAAATTCCCATGCCCTCTCAGTGCTTGGTCTCAGTGCAAAAGTAATTTTTGAATACAGTAGGGCTTTGCGAGGAGGTGTCTGATCTTCAGATGGACATCTCTTTCCCATTGTATATTGAGCCCTGTTCCAATAGCTTTTGCCCTGGGAAGTGAGCTCGTGGTTGTGTATGGTGGTTGCTCTTGGGGAATGTCTCCCTGCTGATAAGGCTTCAGCACTCACAGGAACTACTTATCTGGTGTCTGATGCTCAGCTATATTCTCTATCTGTTCCCAGCCTTAGTCTGTACACCCCAAGTTGACTGCTCACAGCAATTCCCTGGCAGGCTCTCCAGGGGCTGCTGTTGCTGCTGCCACTGGTACTCCTTGGTAGCCACATGGTTTGGGGCCTAGAGCATATAGCAGCATCTCTCCCCTTAGAACGTCAAGAAAGAGATGCCTCTGCTCTTTGGATCACCTTAGGATTTTGAGGGCACAAATACTCCTTTAAGGAAAATCAACTCTTAATTTTGTAATATTTAAAAAAATAATTTACTTTTACAGTAAATTTCTTTTGTTCTCTTCTTCTTCTTTTCGCTCTAGTCCAAGAAAGGATTGCTTTTATAGCCTTTATGGTGGAACTCTTTCTTTAAATTATGTCAAAACCTCTTTCTTTATTCTGTGGCCAGCATTTACAAACTCGATGCTTTAGTTAAACAGTTAGGCTAACTATAGTCTGTGGGCCAGATCTGGTCTGCTGCCTATTTTTTTGTAAAACTTCATTGGAACAGAGCCATTCTTATAATTGACTAGTGGCCCATTGCACGAAATTTCTGCATGGGGTGGGGAGGGTGTCCCTCAGCCTGGCCTGCACCCTCTCCAATCTGGGACCCCTCAGGAGATAACCTGCAGTTGGACATCCCTCTCACAATACAGAACTGCTGGCTCCTAACAGCTCGCCTGCCTGCCTAATTGCCCCTAACTTCTTCTGCTTGCCAGCCTGATTGTTCCTACCTGCTCCCCTGCTGGCTTGATTGCCCCTAACCACCTCTGCCTCAGCTCTGCACCGGGACCCAGGATTACCTCCTCCAGCTGACCACGGGCACCTGAGATCCAGGCTTCCCTCCCTCTGGTCAGCCATAGGTGCCCAGGTCAGCTGCAGCCACAGGGGATGGTGGGCAGGTGGCTTCACCTGGGCTGCAGCCACAAGTGCTGGCGCCCCGGACCAGTGGGGAAGGCAGCTTCTCTGTCTCCAGGGCCACAGCCAGCTGCAGGTACTAGTGCCCGGGACTACGCGGTGGGCGGCTTCTTCATCTACCAGGCTCTAGCCAGCCACAGGTGCTGGCGCCTCGACCACAGGCGGGCGGCTTCTCTGTCTTCCCTGCGATGCAGTGTGGGTGGCTTCTCCAGCTGGCTGCGGTCTGGGAGCGGTTTCTTCATCTCCCAGGCTGCACCCAGCCTGAAGCGGTGGGGCCGGTTTCCCCATCTCCCCCAGGACGTGGAGCAGGCGGATATGAGGCTTCTGCTGTTGGCTGAGGCCTGGGATCATGGGGCAGGTGGCTTCTTCCTCTCCCGGGCTGCAGCAAGCCTCAGGCACTGGTGCCCAACTTCTCTGACCCCCCATTAGCCTGGGGCAGCGGGCGGTGGGGTTGCTGCCATGCTTTTCAGGTTAATTTGCATACTCACTCTGGCTGGTAGTGGAGTGATGGTAATTTTCATGTTTCTCTCTTATTAGTGTAGATGTTTTATCTATGACTAATTTTGGGCTACAGTGGCAGAGTCGAATAGTTCTGATAGAAATGTTTTAGGCTTTGCGGGTCAGAGGATCTCTACTTTGTCACTTTACAGAAAAATTTGTGGACTAGTGCTGTAGGCCTCCAGGACTGATCTTCCAAGCCAAGAGATTTTGAAATTAATTAAAAATCCATTGGCATCTTAAGCATTTAATTCTTGAAAATATGACACTGTGTCTTCATGTGCCTGCTGTGACTTTAAAGAATTCTTTAGTACTGTAGTTGGCTCCTTTGTTTCAGGCTGTTTAGGGTTCCTTTTGAAGCCATAAGTATTGCAAATCCAATGGCTTGAGAACCACTGACATTAGTATTTTTCAGAACAAAACTAACCAGTTTAGAATCTCAAAATAGTGTCTTGGCATCACTCATTCATTTGCTCACTGATTTAATTACCAGTCCTTCATTTAAGGCATTGTGCTAGGTGCTAGGAATACAAACACTAACAAAACATAGAAATATTTCTTTGATCTCAAGTAGATCAGAAGCTATCATAATAGGATGAAAAAATAATTGTGTGACTCATGTATTGGTTTTTCCTTCCTTCGGGCTATAGGCAGACAACAAGCTCTTTATAATTGTATCAGGCACACTTTCAAGGTAAAGAGCCAGTTAGTGTAAAGGCAATAATACTATTGGTCTTCTGTAGAAGTACAAGTTCATTGTAAAAATTATGTAAGGGATCCTGGAAGGGAGGGTTGGGGGACTGAAGCATCTTTGAATGAAGGGAGAAAGCATAGGCTTCAAAATGGGAGTGAGAGTAGGTCTGCAGCCATGGGCTCTGGAGCCTTATGGGACCTGAGCAGCACCATGATAATGCTTTGGGAGGGTGGAAGACCGTAAAACAGTAGGTATATGGCTCTCCCAGGGAGGAAACTGGGCATCTTTCCCAACTGAACAGATTCCTCTATTCTCTGCGCATAGAAGCAAAGCCGAGCGCTGCTTACTTCAAAGAACTTTGAAATGCTTCAAAAATGAGTATGTCAGTGAAGACTGTGATAGAATACTGATTAAAAATCCTTCCCCCTTTTCTTCCAGAGTTGCATACTTTTGGTGTGACCCTACAGGATTTTGTTGTGACCCTGAAGGAGTTCAGGGCAGTAATAACTGAGATTAAATTTCCTGCTGTTCTGGTTGGACAGGGACTAGGGTTCAAGTTTAATTTACTTGAGTGAGAAACTAGAAATGAATATTTTGAAAACATCTGAGCATATGGTCTAAGATTTATACCAAGTGAATGAACAAATTCAATCCCATAATGATAATATTTTCATTAAACACCTACTGTGCATTATTAGACAGAGTCAATGGATTGCAGTTGGTTAAGATGAAGAAGTTACTGATTCATGCCACATAGCAAATAAGGGATTAGGCTGATATTTTTAACCCCTGTTTGAGTATTGTAAACCCAGAGTGCTTTTCCACATGACCTCTTTACACCTGGTAGAACTGAGGCTGAATAAAATTAAAGGAGGAAGTAAAAAAAAAAAGTAAAGGGAAATATTCACCAGGGAGTGTCACTGAATTGTTGCAACCAGAGATGATAGAAGATTTAGCATTAAATTAGGTAATTGTTTTTTTTTCCTGGAGGATTTCATTCTTTTCTTCTCTTTAACAAATACATTATTGAACTACTTAATTATCTTTTATTGAGGAAGGACAATAGTGAAGACAGTAAAGAAAGAAAATAACTTCTCATTATGATACATAATGAGTTTGGGTTAAAGCCCCCAAATATTTGGTAGAACAAATTACAGAAAACAATAATATGTGATTCTATTGCTGGCTGAATCGTATAGCCTGGGGAAGTGGTTTATAATTAGTTCATGTCCAGATTTAAATCATGCCCAGATTTGTACAGCTCTGACCTGCATTGAAGAATTTTATAGTCTTGGTTTAGATAAAGTATTATGAATGTACAAGTGAAAGAGTGAGTGCTTTACAAATAGTTCCAGTTTAGTATGCACCAGCAGAGCTAAGGAAAGCAGAGTTTGTTTGAGAGCAATAATTTCAAGAGCCTTTTGGATGCCATCTTTGGCATCCTACCACTTCTTTAAAAATGAGTGTTTTTTTAGAAAAAAAATACCAATAATTGAATAGTCTGTGTATTTCATCATACAGTATGGCAGTTCAGTTATTTTCACGAGTGAGACAGTTAGTTGTCAAGTCAAAAAAATGACTTAGATCTGTTGTGAGTCCTCCCACACTCAATTCTGAAGTGCCAAGTTTCTATAGTACACATGATCATAAATTCTGGTATTGAACACATGTTTAATCCTTCACATGTCAGAGAGTAGGGATGGTTAAAAGAATAGAACTTTGAATCTTTGATTAAACTTTCAGTTGAGTTTTCCAGAATAAAACTACTTTTTTGGAGACAGAAATTTCTATATACAGATGCAAACTAAAATTTGAACTCCTGATTCCAGGCATTGTTCTAAGTAACATAATACCATTTTCAGATATTTCATAAATAGACATCTTTAAATTTAGAATTTTAATGTTCAAAGGAAATAATTTTGTTCAATATCCTTGTTTTATAGATGACAAAACTCAGGTCCAATTAATTTAAAATATTTTCTATCCTGCTCTGGCCAAAAATGGTTGGAGCATTATCCTGAATACCAAGAGTTTGTGGGTTCAATTCCCAGTCAAGGCTCATACCTAGGTTAAGAGTCCCATCCATTTTTGGGGTGCATACAAGAGGCGACTGATCGATGTTTCTCACATGGGTGTTAACTATGAAAAATAATTGGTTTTTCATAAAGCCCAAAAAAGTCTTATACAAACTTTATTAATTAACACATACCAGTATAAGCAATGTATTAGATTTTTTACAGATTTAGAAATCTATATTATAAATTGCCCCTCCCCCCCAAAAAAGGCAAGTCAAAGTCATTCTAAATATCCATTAAGATTATGACTCTTAAACATTATTAAAGTTCTTTTGGTCCTATTCTTAACACTCTTCTCTAATTTATTATCAGCTTGTGTGAGATCCAAGTGAATATTTTGAAGAAAAATGGATTTGGGATATAATATTTTCAGCTTTTCATAGATTAATATTTTTGTAAGGGACTAGTTGGTTTCACATATCTAAAATTCAATTTCCCCAGGACAAAAAATATATTTGTGTGAATGCTTTATTATTTAGGGTATGTGCTGGCATTCTCTATGTGGGATAAATGCCAACCAGATGGTCTGTGGCAGTCTAGCAGAAAGGCAGCTGGACTGTGCTTGCTTTATCTATATGGTTTAGCAGCCATGCAAAAGGCATTTGTTTTCTTGCACTTTGAAAAGTAAAGACAGATATATTTAAGGTATGGCTCATACACTGCAAATGAACACCCTGAGCTTTAAATTCATTATATAAATAATGACAACTTAGTCATATTTATATGTTTGCTCATGTGTTTTAGCAAGGTTACTTTCACAGGGAACAGAAACACAAAAAGAATCCCAAAATCTCAATTATGCCAAATATTTTTTATTTAAAAATGTTGCAAAATGGATGATTGGATTCTAGAAGAAAACATTCGTCCTAACTTTGAGGCAGTTTCTCTATATGGATATGTATATTTCACATGTTTAATAGTTATTAACTAATGCATAATAACTAATAATAAAGTAAAAGAAGAACTGGAAATTGGCTTCTTCAGAGAAATAGTTTTCTGAGTTCTGGTGCACAAATTATTTTGTTTATAATTTATTATGATAGAACTTCCATTAAGTTTTAAATTTTGTGAAAACAAAAGTTTAAAGGTAACAGTGAAAATTTCTGTGGATGCCTAGATTTATCAGGTTTAATCAGGCACATGCTCTTTAGATAAGGGGTTGGAATTTAGGATACAGCATTTAGAGTTTTGGTTCTCATACTTGGTACATATCAGAATAACCTGTGATGTGGATTTAAAAACATAAATAAAAACAGAATCTGAGGCAGCGGGTTTAAAATGCTGGAAATTCTCATTTCTGGTATCCAGCATCTCTAAATGATCCAATCTTCCTCCTGTGAGTTTCTGCTGTTCCTCCCTAAAGGTTTTTCTATGGAGTGGAGTGTCAGTCTGCCTACATGTGCTACCTTAACATACTTTTCTCTGCCTCCCCCTCCTTGGAGAACATAATAACATCATAAGACAGGAGAATACTTTCATTTCAAAGAACTTCTGATTTCTGCCTTGAAAGAACAGAGAAAAATATAAGGCAAAAGAATACCAGTTAAATGGGGACTCTGGAGAGGGCAAACACAAATCAATGAATCCTCTCATTACTTATGTGGTGAATTTAACATGGCACCATGATACAAACAAAGATTTCAAGGGGATGTAGAAACTGGACATTAATGATAAATCATAATACTAGGAATATGCCATGGGTTATGTGCTGTTTTTTCCCTTTTTGATGATTTCTTTCCTTTATTTGAAAAAGGCAGCTCTAGGGAATAAACTCTGTTCCACTAACCTGCACCTAAAGTTCTCTTAGAATCTAAGAGGCAGGGATATTTTTTCATGAAAATAATTACTACAGCAGTACATTCTAATGATACATCAGATGTAGAGATCCTCTAATTTTCTCTTAAGGGTCATTCCCTTGCTTAATTATTAATTGTAGTTAATTTCCAACAAGACATATATCATCTCAAAAAAGTGCAGTACTTTAGCTGTGATGGCATTTTCTAAAAAATTATATGTATATTCTTATATAAAATTATCTTGTTTGTGACCGGATAAGATAGTTAAGAAGAGCGTGACTTTTAATTACCTCTAATTTGCAATATTCTTGTTGCATATCTCTATTATGTAGGTCAAGAGTAAAATTTAAGCACATTTGGTCATTTCAGAAAATTGTGGAGAAAAGTATAGTTCATAAAGAAAAATTACAGTTTCATATTATATCCTGAGACACCACATTAATAAGTGTTATAGTAATACAAAAAAGTGGTTGTAAAATATAGTATACTGTCATATTTTATAGCATAATTATTTTGTAGTTGCTTTTATACCTTATAGCCCTTTACCTCTCTCTATTTTATTTATATTTTAATTTATAGAACTGATAACAACTTACTTCTGTTGCATAGTCAACCTAGATACGAAATAATTTTTCAGTCCAGATTATGGCAGATGAACAAATTGGGGTTAAATGATAGTGGGTGACTTGCCCAAGGACACCTATGGACAGCGAAGTTAGGATGAAGAAGCATTTTCATCTTAATATCTCTATACATACAAAAGCTTAACCGACCAAATGACTGGTCAACTGGTAATTGTGATGCACATTGACCACCAAGGGGCAAATGCTCAATGCAAGAGCTGCCCTCTGGTGGTTAGTGTGCTCCCACAGTGGGAATGCTGCTCAGCTGACCAATGGGCATCAGATGCAGGGCTCACAGCTGGTCACAGCATGCTGGAGACCACAGCAGAATGGCAGCGAGCCTACTGAGTGGCTGTGGCAGTAGGCACAGCAGGGCCGGGATAAGCAGGGGTGGTAGGCAGGAGTGGCAAGTGGCGTTGGACTGCTGGTTTTGGCCTGGTCCCCGCAGGCCGTGCTGAAGGACCCCACTGGTGCACAATTCCATGCACTGGGCCTCTCAAAGAAATTGCCCAAGAGTTGTGTTGATCCCACTAAGAAAAACAAAAGAGTTCCTGATAATGGATAAGTAATAATAAGGCAGGTAGGCAGGGAAATTGGTGCTCTGGGCATCCCTTTATTGGGAGAGGTCCTGAAATAATGAAGGATATAAACTACTTGGTGACATTTCATAAACATATGCAAACCTTCCCAGAACAGGCAGTGAATCTTAAAAATGTGGGCTAGCCAGGACTGAAAAAGTTACAAAAGTAAAAAAGATATGAAGAGCTGCTAAAAACTCCTATGTTCTTATATCAGTTCTTCTCCATTATTACCTGGCGATTACATAAGGTCAAATAAATGTAAATATCCAGTCATTTTAGTCTGTGTGCATTGAGTGACTCATGATGACATTTCATTATGTTCAATGTTTGCTGGTACAACTAATGCGATAGATATAACATTCTGCATTATACATTTGTATGGTATGTAAGCTTCTTCTATAAGCTTAATTACTGCTTCAGTGAGTTAGTGCATTTTAATTTTTGATGCACATTATAAGATTGTCTATTAAGCCACTGTGTTCTTGATGACAAATCTTCAGTTTTTCTATCATTTCTCAAAATACTGAATTGCTTTCCTGGTATGTTGGAAGTACCTGATTTCAATTTTTACTTGAATCACAACCTTTCAAATTTAACATCTTATTAATTCTATTACTCAGTTTTTCCTACATTAAAATATTCAATGTTTTCTTACTCTCTGCAGTCAGAGATTACATAATTAGAACCTACGTTAGTTTTAAAGAAAAAGGGAATATCTATTAAATATAATGAGTAGGAACTAACTCTTGGGGTAGACTATCAGTAACCTGTTTTGGATACTGGTCATTAGGAATAAAATAGAACTTTTCACCAGAGCCAAAGAGTTTAAAATTTAGTATGGATTTGGCTGTAGTTTTTATGAAATAAACTGGTGTCATCACTATTTATAAAGGTAGACTTTTAATCATTGGAAAATAAAAAACTATGTAAACAAATTACAGTAGGTTTCAACTTCCTCTGTTATAACTCTCTAAGACTATGCTTAATATTAAATGGCTAGGCTACATCTAGAGATTTTTGGGGAAAAATTTGTAAAGAATATTTTATATACCTGAGATATTTTTCTAAGCTCTTGTCTATGTAAAGAGGACTTTAAACACAATGACAGGCTTGTCATCACCATCACCCGGGTAGTGTACAGTTATAGTTAGCATTAAATTCATGTTAGCTACCCCCCTTCATTTATGACTCTTACAGTAATAATTTCTTTAAGGTAATAACTGTGAGAATTTCAAACAGAGTCTTCTGTTTTCAATATTTAGTTTTACCCCTGTTCTTTAAAGGTAGACTGGGATAGTCATAATGCCAGAATTTATGGTCTCACTTGTTTTATAACTTCTTTTTTTCTCTCTATTATTCTGACTATTCTCCCTTGTTTTTTTAAATCTTAACTGAGGAATTTATTGGCCATCTTCATTATATTGGCCCTTAAATTTGACAGTGAAAAAAATTTGAAGTATATATATGTTTTTCTCAGTTTCTATGGTCAGAAATTAATGTGTAGCTTAGCTGTTGAATCCTTCTAATCAGAGTCTATCACGAGGCTGAAATCATGATGTTGAGTGAGGCTGTAGTCATCTCAAGGCTCAATTAGATGGAAATTCACTTCCAAGTTCATTTATGTAATTATTAGCAGGTTGTAGCTCCCTGCTTGTTGTTAACTGGAGATGTCACTTCCTGGAAACATGGGCCTCTCCAGAGGGCTATTCACAGCATGGCAGCTTGCCTCCCAGAGTGAGGGCTCTAGGAGTAGGTGTGAGCGATGGAAACCACAATGTTTTTGTAATATAATCTGAAGTGATATCCCAATTATTTTTGTATAACCTTTTTATTTTGGAATAATTTTATATTTTATAAAAGTTTATAAAGATAATTCTGAGTTCTGTACCCCTTTCCTAATTTTCTCTAATGTTAGCATTTCGCATTACCATGCTACATTTTTCAAAATTAAGAAACCAATATTGGTATAATATTATTGACTAAACTCAAGACTTTACTCAGATTTCTCCAGTTTTCCCACTAAAATCCCTTTTTGGTTTCAGGATCCCGCCCAGGCCACTGTAGTGCCTTTAGTTGTCAAGTATCCAGTCTCTTCTGATCTGTGACAGTTTCTCAGTCTGTCTGTCTTTTTCATGACCTTGAGAATTTCGTGGCGTGCTTATCTGTACTCTTCAATTTGTCTGCTATTTTCCACATGAGTAGACTGGAATTACAGGTTTTAGGGAAGGATACCACAGAGCTGAACTGCCCTCTGCATCCTATTATAGCAGGTGTGTAAGCTATCACGTGACAGTTCACTGGTGATGTGAACTTTGATAACTTTTCAAACAGAGGAAATAAAAGGTTCATCTACTTTCCTCTCTTGCTTTTCAAGTGTAATTTCACCAAGGCTTCTTTCTATTAGGATTTGTTACAAAAGGATTGAGAATATTACTAGGATATTATTCAGTTTCTGATATGTTAAATAGGATATTACAATTTTTTCTAACATACATGTACCCAATTAAAACATTAATTACTGAATAGAGAACTCATATAAGACTCCAATACTTATAATAAATTATTCCTGTGTACCTTTAAGGTTTGGTCAACATTATATGAAGGAAAGGTATTAGAGTCAACAAAACTATGCCCTTTTCTATCCTCAGAGAATGGCAGAGGAAAAAAGAAAAGGAGATAGGAAAATGAAGCAACTAGATATCTGTCTCCCAAATTCCTCTTCTTGCCTTCATCCCAGAATGAGGAGTTGTGTGTGCTTGTGTGTATGTACATGTTTGTGTTTGTTTGTGCATATACATGCCAATGAGCTGAGGTGAATGATGAGTGCAGGGAGTTCTTATTTGAGACTCCAACCAGAAGTCACTTTGAAGGCAGAGTTATATCCATAATAAAGTAAACCCAGCTACACAGTATGGCCATACAGAAAGAGACCTGAAGATCGTATTTTCACATGCCGCCCTCAGTTCCTGCATTGCATGGATGATGAGCGAAGCCCTAGCTTATATGTCATGGTAGCGGCAGAGGAGAGGTGAGTTCTCCATCCAGAGAGATAGATGGCTAGAGAATGTTGTAGCTGTATGGAGGGCCACTTGCTAGGAGGAGGGAAGGTCAGGATGAGTTAGCCAGAGAGCACTATCAGGCTGTGACACAGAATGAGAGTTATTCCCTCACATGCCAATTCTAAGCAAGATTACTAGCAATAATTGTTACCTCAGTAGAAGAGTGTGTCCACATCATGTACCCTAAGCCAACACAAGGTCAGGAAAATTCTCACCTCAAACTTCAGAAGGACATTTTGGCCACTTACCTCATGCCTTCTGTATATATCTACACATCATTTGAGGAGATAATTAAAGGCGAAAGGTGTTTATTGGAGACTGAGAATTTCATGTATGGATATTGTTTAAAGGGCCAGTGTGGTCTCAGCTTTAATTATATTATTCAGACGTTTTCTTAAGATTTTAAAATTAATTTTTTAGAGAAACAGAAAGAGAGTGAAAGAAACATTGATGAAAGAGCACAACATTGATCGGCTGCCTCCTGCATGCACCGTACTGGGATCTAATGATGATCTCTTGGTTTATAGGTGGATGTTTAGCTACTGAACAATGCTGACCAGGCTGATTCAATATTTTTAATAAAAATTATTCAACTTAGACAAAAAGGATGAATTTAGAAAGAAATTTGGAATGGAAAGTTTCCGTGTGAAGTGAGCAAGGCACCTAGTCTCTTTAATCTTCCTGAGATTCATTTTATCTTCTATAAGGAGAGTTCTAAAAATTGTTGGTTTATGCTGATAGTCATTGCTCAATCTGTTAAAAGGAAAATGCTATCCAGAAAGAAAAATTGGAATGCAGAAACCCTTCCACTCTAATGAAGTCAGTTGGCTCTATTAAGATATTGATAGAAGCTTGGAGGAGACATTTAATGATTCAAAATATCCTCTCCATCCTTGCATAGTTTAATTTCAATTATTTGCATATTCATGCAGTGACAATTCCTATTAACCATTCAGAAGGCTTGGTGCCAAGGTAGTCAACAGTCTGGTTGACTGTTTTTGTCTTCTTAAAATTGATTTAACACATTTATTCTGAGTCATTTTTACCATCTGCTATATAATTGTGGATTGGAGGAAGGACAATAGACAGCTCATAGTTTTAGTATGGAAATTCCACTTACAGGTGTGACTATGGTCATATTGGCAAAAGCCATGGAAACAAATGCAGCAGTTATAGAGCTAAGGTACTCACAAATAAAATGACAGCATTCTAGAATACTGGTCACTCATTCACCTTATCTCTTATTTCCCCATACTTGATAGTAGGATTCTTAAACCAAACTGAAGTGACAATAATGCAGTACATTTGCATAGTCCTTTTACAGTTCTCTAACTACTATCATTTTTATCTAATTTGTTTTAATAAAATTGCTATATAATCAATTAAAATGGCAACAAATATAACTTCAGAAACTGTTTTCTTTCACACCGAGAAACCTAAGAAACTGTTTTCTTTCACACCGAGAAACCTAAGTGGTCTTAGTGAAAAACCAAAGGAAGTGATATTGTAGCAATCAAGGCCATAAAAATCAAGTGTTAATGGACACCTGGGAATCTACATGGGTTAGCAAGGGAAAGTGGTTAGAGGCTGAAGACTGATGTCTATTTATAATATTTTACAGTTCTGTAAACTGAGAGCCACATTGAAGGGATTCTCCAACCAGAGCTTTTTACTAAGAATTATAAGGACTCTTAGACAGAGTGAAGATGCAAAGAACAATTCACAATTCACAATTAGTGTAAAGCTAATTAGTGAGATTTACTTGGGTATTGGTATATACAAGGAAAACAATACATGAAGGCCGTTCCTCAGACCAAAGTTAAGGGTGGGGCTTATAAAGGCAATAGCTACTAAATTTCAGAATTAGTCATTGAAGGAGAATGTAGCATGGTCAACTGTTGAGCCTTACATCCATTTACTGGGTTTAGATAGTCACACACAAGTTCATCATCAGGCTGTTTTTTTTTAATGCTGTTTCCAACCAATTTTATGAGAGCCTGACTCTGGTTTCCTGACTGCTTCTTCTCTTTCACCCTCTAGGATTGAGGTCATGTGGTAGGCAAGTTTTGGATGCGTAGGCTCATGCTGAGAAAATTTTCCTATTTCTTCCATCAATAACCATGTTAAAAACATGTGCATTTATTAACTCTTCAGTAACTTCTTCATATTCTCACTAACTCCATATTGGCTATTTCATACTTAGTTGTTCTCTGATGCATGGGAGAGTGGGCTGGCAGTCATTAATCAACAACCTCCCAAGCTACCATATTTTCCGGCATATAAGACAACTTTTTAACCCAGGAAAATCTTCTCAAAAGTCAGGGGTCGTCTTATACGCCGGGTGTAAAAATACCATAGCTTGCAGTTATGATGGGCATTGCTAACTCGCCAGGGACTTGCCCAGCACTTGCTCTCTCTCTATTGTTTGTTATCTTCCTCCTATCATCATCAGTTCCAGTCACCTTATATGCGGGAAAATACGCTATCATTTTCTATGATGTGTTTGATGCTGTTGATTAAGAGAGTATCAATATAAAGATAAAGGATCTGTTTCCAATTTGAACTCCAACAGAAGTACTTCCCCCCCCCCCAAGAGTTCTTTAAAACCTGCCAGATAATAATCTATACTAATAATAGAGGAATATGCAAATTTTCTGGGTGCCATCGCATTAAGAGTAATGAACAGCAGGCTGCATGGGCTTAGTGAGGGATGACCAAATGACTGAACAAGCAGGCTGTGTGGAGTTACCAGGCTGGCAGGGGGGTTAGTGAAGGATGACAACATGACTAAACAGCAGGCTGTGTGGGGTGATAAGGCTGGCAGGGGAGGCATTTAGGGTTGACTAGATGGGGAGGCTGAAGCAGTTAGGGACAATCAGGCAGGCAGGCAGGTGAGCAGTTAGGAGCCAGAGGTCATGGATTGTTAGAGTGATGTCCCAGATTGGAGAGGATGCAGGCTGGGCTAAGGGGAACCCCCCCTATGCATGAATTTTATGCACCAGGCCTCTAGTCCTATATAATAAAAGGGTAATATGCAAATAGGCAGAACAACAAATCAAAGCATAATATGCTAGTGATATGCTAAGGCTGCTCAACTGCGCGCTATTACATGCACTGACCATCAGGGACAGACAGTAGGTTAGCTTGCTGCTGAGGTCTGGCCAATAGGGACTGAGCAAGATGGCTTAGACATGCCCTGGAGCCCTCCCTCAGCCCATTCCCAGCCCAATTGTGCACCAGTAGGGTCCCTCAGCTAGGTCTGTGCGCTCTCGCAATATGGGACCCCTCAGGGGATGTTGGAGAGCCAGTTTCAGCCCCATCTTGCAGGCTACTCCCCTTGGGAGGGCAACAGATGCAGGGCTCATGGCTGGTGAGTTCTGCAAGCCTCTCCTGATCAGAACTGATTGGGCGCAAGCCTGTGGCAGGCACAATGGGGCTGGGATGAGTGGGAGTGACAGGTAGGAGCTATAGTCAGTGTTGGATTTCGAGTTTTGGCTCGATCCCTGCGGACCAGCCAGAGGTACCCCACCTGTGCACAAATTCATGCATCAGGCCTCTAGTTAGGAATAAATCCGAACAACAGTGAAGAATACTTTCTATATTCGAGGAGATTATGGTGACAAAGCACAGGTGCATGTGGACCCCCAATCTGAACATTTAAAGAACATATGGTATTCAAAAACTGTGCTTGGAGTGACTACCAAAGCAAATTAAGGCTTAATAATATTAGTCCTACAGTAGGGGTAGACATTTCTATGTGGAACTACATGGGCTTGAGATAAAAACAATATAGGACACATGGAAGGGATTTCAAATGAAGCAGCATGGGCTTATCTTAGTCATGTTGGTTAAGAATTACTCTTGGTCTCTAACTGAGGAGGAAATACTGAGTGACAACACAGCTTGTGGTGCAGCTTTTATTGTTTGTGAAGTATGTAAGCAACACATCTTTGTGTGTGTTTATCAGTGTAAATGATAAAATTGCCACATAATGATCATTTCAGAATATGGGTTTAGTTATTCCCACAAATATTTTGACAATAAAAATATCCAGAATTGAAGACTTCCTTCCTCACATACTCTGATATTTAAGAGACATACAGACTTAGATTTGGAGGTTTCTCAATGATTAGGAAAATAAAAACTCCTGCTCCCAATTTTGAGTAAAACAGAGGTTGTATTTTTAGGCATTTGCTTCACTCAAGTTTATTTTCCTTCAATCCTTCAGTTTTCATCCCACCTTCTTAAATCTTGCATAGCTCAGAGTTACCTTTGCTAGACCCACTGTCTCATCGCTTGCCCCTGCCCCTCCCAGCCATCACTCCATTTCAGCCAATGTACCACCATTTTCTCAGTCATCTATTAAAGTCCTTTTAGTTTTTATTTAAAAATTCATTTTTTTTGGTTTTCTTCTCCATATGATAACTTTTCTAAATAGAACACCCAGGCTTAATTTGGGCCATTTTTCATAAACTGTGGATGGACATTCAATGTGGAAGTGGAGGCAGGTTGGCCTGCAGAAGCAGGTTTAGTGCAAACTGGATCTCATGTCCACATCCTAGGAAAGAGCAGCCTGGGATACAAATGAAAATATTCCACTTCAAATTCATGAAAGATTTTTGTGTGATGAAGCCAGACAAGCGTGCACTATTACCCCAAACCTCTGGCTTCTCTGTGACTAACTCTTTGCTTTAGAAAATCCTTCCATGAACTTGAAATTTAATGAAGAGTATTGTTCTATTATCTACATTATTCTAACTTTAATTTGAGATATATCCATGTATTGTATTACTTAAGAAATTAAAAATAAATGTAAAGGAATAAATATGAAAATATTTTTAAAAAATGAAATAGGAGATGAAATGTTGTGGAGAAAGTCTGGAGAATACTTTAATCTTATTGTGAGATGACATTGGCCTGAATGAGCCAGAATAATGGAAAGATAAAGATAGAAATAGCATGAGGTAGCAATTGGTGGAATGTGGTAACTGAGGGCAAGGCTGAAACCAAAGGCTCTTAGCTTGGTCTCATTTGGATCACAAGAGGAGAGGCAAATACTGGGAGGAAAGGTGATGAGGTTTTTTTTTCTTTAATATATTTATTTGAGATGTCTGGGGTCCTCCAAGTGGAAATGTCTAAGAGGAAATTGTACATATAGGTATAATACTTGCAAGAATCTACAGCAATGAAGTAATATACTAACAGCAATAATAGTTACATCATTCACTGATTTACATACTATATTTTAAACTCTATCCTATGTGCTTTTTGTTCTATTCTTCTGCCTCTCTTTTCTCTTATTATGCTTGCTTTTGCTGTGTTAGACTGTGCTTCTTCAGACTCTTTCCTTAATTTCTTTCTCTGAAAATTTCTGGTTTGCAGTGGCAAACCTTTGGGCTTTTCAATGCTATTCTACTCCTACCCCCTTCCAAACACCTCATCAACTTTCAGTAATTTTAGTGGAATTTTAAGAGGGAGGAGAGATACATGAGTGTCATTAGTTTGAACTTAAGCCAGAAACTCTGCATTGAGGTATTATTCTCCTTTCCAGAAAGTTTAGAAACAGGCATGAAAATGAATTAAATATGTTCAGGCATGGCATGATCAGTTCAGTCTACAAAATTATACTCTCTTGTAGCCTGCAACAGAAAGCACAACTTTAATGAAATGTGGGATACCCAGCCCAACCCAGAACACAGAGGACTTCAGTTCCAGACACCATTTGATTGTCCTTGTATAGCATGGCAGACCCCAAGAGAGAACTTCTGAGCCACGCCCCGTAAATTATGGGACATAATAATAAATTTTTGTCAAGCCTTTGGCACTGTTAGGTAGCAGTGGATAATCGAAGCAGTAGACAAATGTTTGATAACGCAAATTTGAAGCAGTTTCATGTCTACCTCTTCCAGACTGCTGTCTTCTGTTTATAGTAATCATGGGTCAGGTTGAAGTATTAACTCACATGTTGAGTTCTGGTATTAATGGGTAAGTTTTTAATCAAGTGAGGTCTGAAACTAGCTGTCTTTTCTGAGGTGATAGTGAGGGGATCTTTTTCTCTTATTGATTATGCTAAAGTTATGAGCTGCTTACTAGCTCTGTCTCTAGAACTGGGGAGCATTTTGTAAGGAGAAAGTGTAGTTATTGTCTTGAACATGTTAGAGAAGGTAAGATAAAACACCATGTAAGACCTTTAACAAGACTGGAATTCTTTCAAGTTTCAAGCGATGGTCAGAGCTGGCTAGGCCTTGAAGAGCATAATGGGCAGAAGAAGGTTAATTTAAATGGACTCTGAAGGTCAAGGACAGGGGAACTAGACATCTAATTCAAAACAAAACAAAACAAAACAAAACATGTTTTCTAGGAGAAGTGAATGTGATGGGGAGATCCAGGGAGATGATTCTGAGAAGAAAAAAAAAAAGCATTTATATTTGACAAGGGGAAGTCAGCAGTTCTTAGACTCTTATAGATGTATTGAGGTTGAAAAATGAAGATTCTGTTGCTCAAAAGCATGTCAAAATACACTTTATAATATAACTTAAGAAACTCAAAATCATTTTCCCTTTCTCTCTGCCCACAAGGGGAACATGCTGTGTTTTGTTGTAGCTTCTAGCTTGCTGGGGCTCTGGCATAGTGCCATCACTCACCAGCCCTTCTGTTCTGTTCATAGACTTTCTTTCTGCAACTCCCCCCACTCTGCATTTGAACATAATCGTTTTTTTCATGGAATTATAACATCAATACACTCTTTTTGAAAATGTGTCTTTATTGTTGAAAGTATTACAGATGTCCCCTGTTTACGCCATCGACCCCCTCCACCACCCCTATGTGTATATGATTACTTTGCTTTTCTTGTGTTTATATGTAGGGACTGGTCAGCCTTATATAAATGTTTAGATCTAAACTTCCAAGTTCAGAGAAAAGCTTAAATCAGGACTAAAAAGAAATCAATAAATTTAACACTTTTAATGAGTGGTTAGTAACTGATTTTAAATTTCCATTTTTCAAAATTATAAAAACAACTTAAAATTTGTTTTCCTGAAAGCTTTAAAGCAATTCATACCTAGGTGGTAAACACCTGTTAGTTTTTAGATGAGCTATTGTATACAGACTAGAGGCCCGGTGCACACAGTTCGTACATGGGGCGGGGGGGCGAGATGTGTGTGTCCCTCAGCCTGCCTGCACTCTCTTCAATCTGGGACCCCTTGGGGGATGTCTGACTGCTGGATCTCTAAACCAGCAGTCGGACATCCCTCTCACAATCCAGGACCACTGGCTCCTAACCACTCACCTGCCTGCCTGCCTAATGCCCCAAACAGCCCTCCCTTATAGACCTGGTCTCCCCCAACTGCCCTCCCCTGCTGGCCTGATCACCCCTAACTCCCTGACAGTTTGATCTCGCCCCTAACCCCCTGCTAGCCTGATCTCACCCCTAATTGCCTCTGCCTCAGCCTCTACCACTATGGCTTTGTCCAGAAGGAAGTTGGACTTCTGGAAGATGGTCTGTTGACCTGGTCTAATTAACATATTAAAGTTTTATTAGTATGGATAGATTATATAGGACAGGATTGCTTAAATGGGGGGAGAGCCTTTTTCAGCAGCTGGAGATGCTTTTGGCAGACACAAATACATAACCCCTATGTCTGGATTAATAGCCAGCCATATGCACTATACTGCCAAACTGATTATTAAAAAATTGAACCACTTTTACACCTTACACCAAACAGCTGTTGCCCTTAAAACTCCTCCTCAGCCCCCACTTTAGGTTCTGCCTTCGTGGTTAACCCAGATTAGATTCTGATTGGTCGTTATGCCATCAGTGTCAAAAACTCTGCCTCGTAGGCAGCCATTGGCTTTTCTGGAAAATCCATACTGGCCCAGTGACAGCTGCTTCTCTCTCTGGGCCTATCTCCAGGACTGCAGCCTCTGTGGCAGCTGCTGATCAGGCCTAGCCCCTTTCACTGCACCCACCTCACTCTGCCCACCCAACCCCTGCCCCACCTGCCCGCTGGCTGGATAGGAGTTTGTGGGCCATGGGGAAGGGACCGAGAAGTGATCCATGCACTTACTGATGACTGTTTATTTGGTCATTTTGATGTTACAGTCTTTTATTATATAGGAGGATAGAATTTAATACATATGTAGGTTTAGACATCTATCAACGATATTTTAAAATTCCTATCACAGCATTGAAAATCAGATCATTAAGAATAAGGAAATTCAATAAAAGTTGTTTTGCTTTTAGTCTTTGCTTGTATGTCATCTTATAAATGAGGTCTCTCTTGACATTCTTTTAAAAATGTCAGCACCCCCTCAGCACACCTCATTTCCTCATGTGCTCTGATGCCAATCTCAGTGGCAAGTCTCTCTTATACTTCCTCACATTTCTTCTAATGTATCCTATATTTCATTAATTTATTATGTTTGTTTACTGATGAACCCTTGGGATCTAGAACAACACTTGGCACATAATATGTGATCAATAAATATTTGTTTATCGTAATCAATTATATTGATACATCATTTTTAAAAAAGGCAATTGGATAATTCTGAAGAACAGGAAAACAATAGGCATTCAGATGTTTGCAAATTGTATATTCATAAATATAAGTGTGCCTGTTTATCTACATAGGTAGATTTATTCCACAAACATTTAATACATTCCTCCTGGGTATCTGCCACAATAAAACATGGCTCATGATCTCAAATATTTTGAAGACTACTGTAAGAAGCTGTAACGCACTTTGATATGTACTATGATAGGTACACACTCAGGTTATATAATACTAGAGTCCTGGTGCACAAAAATTTGTGCACTTGGGCAGGGGAGGGGCAGGGTTTGGGACCCCTCAGGGGATGTCCACCTGCAGGCTTAGGTCTGCTCCCCATGTCCGGATTGGGCTAAACTGTGGGCCGCATTTTGCTCCATGGGGTCTTGGCAATGTTGGCTATGATTTGGTGGAGTGTCACTCTGGGGTGGTGGTGGGGCTGTGTCCCACTTGGGGGAAGCCAAGTGTTGGTTTGTTGGTGCCAGGTCCACAGTGCCATTTCTTTTTAAATGGCCAGAGCATGTCATGGCAGCTCCTGCATTGATCATCTGCCCCCTGGTGGCCAGTGTGTGTCATAGCTACTGGTTAGATGGTAGAACAGACACTTAGGCTTTTATATATAAAGATAGGACATTATTTTAATTTTTTCCTCAGTTAAAATTTTTATTTCCATTTCTTTTTTTATGTGAATGTTATGTGATACTTCAAAGTACAAAAATCAGAAGAAAGTTATGTATGCATAGAAAAATTATAATATTTGGCTTAAAATTAGAGCTAAAAGTTGCTTTAATAATTTTCTAATCAGAAGTTACTTTTGATTCTTTTAAATATAAATTCTGTGCTACAAAGACTATCTAATTTAAAAACTGAGTATGGAATTCAAATTTGGGCGAAACCTTAGAAAGTATAGGAGGTTTTACCTTTACAAATAAGTGAGCTAAGGTTCAAAGTTTGTAATTAACTTGATGAAAGTCTTAAGGAAAACAAAAGATTCAGTAATAAAATCTTCAAAGCCAAGCGTCTGCTTTGCTGTCAGGGCTTTCTAACACACTTTCCTATAACTCAGTGGTCGGCAAACAGCGGCTTGTGAGCCACATGCGGCTCTTTAGCCCCTTGAGTGTGGCTCTTTCACAAAATACCACGGCCTGGGTGAGTCTATTTTGAAGAAGTGCAGTTAGCAGAAGTTTAAGTTTAAAAAATATGGCTCTCAAAAGAAATTTCAATCATTGTACTGTTGATAGTTGGCTCTGTTGACTAATGAGTTTGCTGACTACTGCATAACTGATTTACTTTGCTCTTCCCTCTACTTTTTCTTGTGAATGAAAAGGGGCCACATGCTAATCTGACCAGCTCAGGGAGGACCTGTGTGGTGGCCGTGGCCTTGCAAACTCAGAGACTTAAAATACCCACAAAGAGTTAATTTTTTTTTTTAACTAAAAAGCAGTTTATGGTGGCTAGTCATGCCCTGGGCTGGTGTCTTCCCTAACAAAGGTTAATCTTTAACTGGCTGAGCCTATTGTCTTTTTGCATCTACAATATCATATCTTTGGAATGGCAAAGTAATTTTCCTTTCATCCAGACTCCTCAAAGCAAAGCCACAGCTATGTGGAGACCACAGATCCCTTCATTGTTATTGAGTTAATCTGCAGCTACCACAAATCCCCTATTGAGCTGTTGACTGTTTAGCTTGCACCCATCTAAGTAAAAGAAATAGATGTCTATCAATCATTTTACTTTTTATCCAATCCCAGAGGTTTCCCTGTTTTACTTTCTCCTACCTCCCTAATATCTCACCAATGGATTTCGTGTAACCCACTTACATCTCCTCTTTTGATAGTAATGTATAAAACAAAGTGCAGCAGGAGTGGGCTAGAAGGAGTCAATGGGGAAAAAAGGAGGACATATACACTTAGTGGCCAGATTATTATAATCTCTGAATGCATAATAATCTGGCCACTTACTATATCTATATATCTATATATCTATATCTATATCTATATCTATATCTATATCTATATCTATATCTATATCTATATCTATATCTATATCTATGTATACACACACAAAATTTCATACACCGGGCCTCTAATATATATATGAATTTGTGCATGGGTAGGGTCTGGCCAGCCTGGCCAGGGGGAGGGGACATGGGCAGTTGGTTGGCCTGACTGCTGGTCGAACTCTTGGTCGAGGGGACCATTTGCATATTAGTCTTTTATTATATAGGATATACACTGAGTGGCCAGTTAATTATGCATTCAGAGATCATAAAAATCTGGCCACTCAGTGTATATAACGCTTTCAACAATAAAGATGAAAAAATAAATCAAGGTGCCAAATTGCCATTCTCCGGAGCATTATCTCAGTCCATTGAGATTCTGTTTCCTGGCGATTGTGGACAATTTGGCTCAAATAAACTCATAAAACTTCTTCATTCTGAACACCTGTAAGGTATTTCCATGGTAGGTGTTTTGTTTTCATGGGATACATAGGAACAAAGAGTAGTAGTAGTTGAACATGCCATTGAGGATACAATTATGTTGGATAACTTTTTCTTCAAAAACATTTTTTCTAATGGATTTAAGTTTTTAAATTTTACATTCTAAATCCCTTAGTTAATTTTAAGTCAGCAAGCTACATATTCTTGGGTGAATTTGTTTCTAGGAAGACCTGAAATGCATAAAAACACTGATTTCATCCCAAATCAATGTGAGATCCTTTCCTTAGAAAAACACACACAACACATTTGACTCACTAGTTTGCTACTCAGGCTTTGGAAATGTTCATATTATACAGATTATAAAAAAGGAAGCAAGTGAATGCCTATTGGATTCACAAACAATTAGGATAGAAAAGCTGAAGCCGGCAGTGAAGATTGCTGACTACTATTATTATACTAAAATTAACATGCACACAACATTGAAGTAAGTTAGATTCTTAATTCATTCTACTTGGTGATTATGATAGTGATGGATAAGATTCTTATTACCTTTTGAAAAGGTATTTGATCATACCTCAAACCATGATAAAGGAAAGAGAAATCTTCCTATTACCTAGTGTTTAGAATTGCTAAAATGTAGCAGAGACCCAGCTTGACCTTCAGGGTAGTTAAAATGTGCTTGCTGCTGCTTTTACTTGCCATGTATCAAGTGCCAGTGAGTATAAGGAAATGTGGTGCAATTGCTCACTTATTGTCACTGGCTTATTTTTAGCCCTTTAAGCTTGGATGCGTCTCTGCCTCCGGACACTCCCTTGTTTGTTTCTTTTCCATATTGTCAGGAGCCTGACAGTTGCTTGCCTGTGCATTATTAGCTTCGTGATCTTCCTTCTCTAAGATAATAAAGGTCACATATCCTCCTAGACTAGTGAAGTATTTTGAAATCAATGAAGTTGCATTCAAATAGCTCAGAAGGTCAACTTTATAAGAAAAAAGTTTAGTGTTTCTTTGCCAAAAGATTTTCATTAAATACTAATGAGTTTATTTGCCTCCTGAAATTCTCTTAAGAAAATAATAGAAAAAATAGTAATTGATATCTTTGAGACACAAAACCTACATCATGTTGACAGTCCATGGGTCAGTTAGGAAAGAAGCTCTGATTTTTATTACATTTAATTGAAATTATAGAAAACACAAAACCTTACAGGTAAGCACTTGTTAAGAGTTTATGAAATGAGTTTTCTGATGGTTGTCAATCACTCATAAATAATTAGAATATGGAAAATATTTATATTTGTCACTTAAAAAGTCAAGTTTCACTTAACATATGAAGTATAACACTTTCAGTTGTGTGCGTGTTTGGCTTGTGTGTTTTTTTGTAAACATTGGCTGTTTAAAAAAACAAACAACACAAGTATTCTATAAGTCCCCCCCAAAATTGGCATTTATTGTTAAAAGAAGAGATAACTATTGGGTTCTGTCCTTTTTAGCTTGCTTAATATCTGGTACTAGAAGGTTTGCCAAGGAGATTTTTCTACTGAAGTTGGTGTGAATATTCATGCATGTCTCTACCTTGGTATGTTATAGACAGGTTTTATAAACTTTGTACTGGAAAACAGAATATGTAGGTGAATACACTCCCACACTCTCCCCCACAAAAGACAAACCACTGCAATAATTACCCTCCTATGTCATACCCTTGAATTATCTCTTCCCACATTGATTCTGGGTTTGATTATGTGATTTGCTTTGGCCAATAGGACATTAGCAAATATAAGATCAGGAGAGTCTTGTTGAGCATTTAGATACTGGGATCTGTTTTTTGTTGTTGTTGCTCTTAGGAACCCTGTGAATAATAAGCCCAGGTTGCCTGCTAAGTAAAGAGAGACACTTGGCCTAGTCATCCTAGTAGACTAGACATGGAGGTAAACTGCCAGACATGTGGGTGACACTATGCACTATATTGTCCAGCCTCTGCCAGAAATAATGTGTGGTTTCTGTTTTAAGCCACTTGATTTGTAGGTAGTTTGTTATGCACCAAAAACTGATACTACAAAAGTCATTTATTGATAAGTACCCATTTTCTTAGCTATAATAATATTCTTCATACCCTATGATAAATCAATAAGGTCCCCCAAATTTGTATCCAGAACCTCAGAATGTGACTTATATTGAAACAGAGTCTTTGTAGTTAGAGTTAATGTCATGATTGAGAAGAAATTGTATTGCATTATTACAATTTCTAATAGGCCCTAAATCCAGGGAGAGTTTCTCCTATGTGACAAAAACAAAACAAAAATCAAAACAAAAGCTACACATAGACACAGATGAGAAGAAGTTGGGGGCAGTGGAGTGATGGTTTTTATAATTTAGAGGACACAAATTAAGTTCCTCAACATTTGATATTAATAGCTAAGGGCCCAGTGCATGAATTCGTGCATCTTGAAAGGAACTGTGGGACACAAGACTACCCAGTCTCTCCGACATGGCCCCTGGTCTCCTGTCTGCCCACAGCCAACTCCCGCTGCTGCCACTCCTACCCGCTGATGGCACCAGATACTGGCAGTGGGTGAGAGCGGTGGCTGCTGATCCCAATTGCCCCCCAGGAGCAGGGGGAGGTGGAGAAGCCCTCAGGGGTCATCAGGGCAGGAAGCCACCACTCGCACCCACTAACAGTGCTTAGCGATTGGGACTGGTGCCAGGCTCTAGAAGCGGATGCGAGCAGTGGCTCTGGTGCTGGCAGCAGGTTTGAGCAGGGACGGTTCTGGCAGCAGGTGTGAGCACCCAGTGGGACTAAGGCATGCAGGAGCAAAGAATTTTCAGTAACTGCAAAGTCTCACCCCAGTGACAGCAATCAGCATCCCACCTTGGTCTGGCACCCCTACCCACCTGTTCCACCATCCCACCATGGGCGATGCCCATCATGTTCTGCACATGCTCCCTGATAGTCAGCGCCTGTCATAGCAACCGGTTGTTCTGCCATTTGGTCTATTTGCATATTCAGATTTTATATATATATATATATATATATATATATATATATATATATATATATATGGACTAGTGGCCCAGTACACAAAATTCAAACACAGGGGTATACCCCTCAGCCCAGCCTATACCCTCTCCAATCTGGGACCCCTCAGGGGATGTCCAACTGCTGGTTTAGGCCGATCTCACAGGGATAGGGCTAAACAGGCAGTCAGACATCCCTCTCGCAATCCAAGACTGCTGGCTCCTAACTGCTCACCTGCTTGACTGCTTGGTCACCCCTAACCAGGTTGTCCCAACTGCCCCTCCTGCCAGCCTGCTCTCCCTCAACTCCCCCCCCCCCCCGCTATCCTGCTTTCCCCCAACTGCCCCCCTTGCCATCCAGCTCATCCCAACTGCCCACCCCACCATCCTGCTCACCCCAACTGCCCCTCTTCCAACCTGCTTGCCCCCAACTGCCCCCCTGATATCCTGCTTGCCCCAAACTTGCCCCCCTGATGGCCTGCTCACCCCCAACTACCCTGCACTCTGTCCTGCTCACCCCCAACTTTCTTCCTGTGCCAGCCAGCTCACCCCCAACTGCCCACTCTGCTGATCTGCTCACCCGCAACTGCCTCCCCCACTGGCCTACTCACTCCCACTGTCCTTCTCTGCTGCTCATCCCCAACCACCCTCCTGCACCAGCCAGCTTGCCACAATGCCCCCTGTCATCCTGCTTACCTCCAACTGCCCATCTCTGCCAACATGCTCGCCTCCTACTGACCTCCCCACCATCCTCCTCACCCTCAACTGCCCTTCTTTACCAATCTGCTTTCCCCCAACTACCCCCCCCCATTGTTGGCCTGATTATCCCAACCCCCCCCCTGTTATCCTACTCACCCCCAACCGTCCCTTTCTGCTGAGCTGCTTGCCCCTAACTGTCCCTACCAGCCTGCTCACCACCAACTGCCCTTCTCTGCTGACCTGCTCACCCCCAACTGCTCCCCCTGCCAGCCTGATTGCTCCAACCATGCCCCTCCCCCCGCTGGCCTCCTTGCCCTCATCTCCCCCCTGCCACCGTGCTCACCCCAACTTCCCCTCTCTGCTGAAATGCTCACCCCCCCAGCTGCCCTCCAGCACCGTCCTGCTAGTCCTGCTTACTGCTAATTGCTCTCCCTGCTGGCCTGATCACCCCAACTGCCCCACCCTGCTGTCCTGCTCACTCCCAACTGTCCCATTCTGCTGACCTGCTTGCCTCCAACTGCTCCCCTTGACAGCCTGATTTTCCCCAACTGTCCCCCTGCTGGACTAATTTTTCCCAACTGCCCCCTGCTGTCCTACTCACTCTCAACTGCCCCTTACTGCCATCTTGCTCACCCCCAACTGCCCCCTGTCATCCTGCTTGCCCCCAACTGCCCCCCCTTTACCAGCCAGCTCTCCCAACTGCCCCCTGCCATCCTTCTAACCCTCAACTGCCCCTCTCTGCCAACCTGCTCACCCCCAACTGCCCCCCACTGACCTGTTTGCCCGCAACTGCCCCACCCTGCTATCTGTTTGTCCCCAGCTGCACTCCCTGATAGCCTGATTGCCCCTAACTGCCTCTGCCTTGGCCCCATCACCATGTTGTCTGGAAGGATGTCTGGAAGGTCTCCCAGAAAGTATCCAAATGTAATTAGCATATTACCCTTTTATTAGTATAGATTACATCATCTTAAGAAATGTAGGCTGCTTATGACCACAATTATTTATTTTACTACATATATACACATAGTGGTCAGATTATTATGACCACTAGTTGTTTGTAGGCAAATTAGCCATACACTGCATCATATGGGATATGGAAGCTGAAGGCCTGTTCAAACTCCTTTGCTGTCTGCAGTTACCAAGATAAAATGTCTCCAATTCACACAGGAACACAGGGATTAGGTAGTCAAGCATTGGAAAAAAAGTCATGTGGTCTGATGAATCATGTTTCCAGTTGCATCATGCAGATGGTAGAGTGAGAGTTTCGTGGAAACAGCATGAAAGCATGCACTCCATATTCATGAATACAATCCTTCAAGCTTCTGGGGACAGTGTTATGGTTTGGGGCATGCTTTCCTGGCATGACTTAGGCCCTTTAATTTGTGTGGAACAATGTCTGAATAGCACAACATACCTAAGTGTCGTTGCTGATCAAGTTCATCCTATCTTGTTGATGGCATATCCCAATGGAAATGGCTTCTTCTAATAAGACAATGCACCATGCGATGGTGCTTGTATTGTGCAGGAGTGTTTTCAAGAACATGAGGGAGACTTTACCTTGCTTTGGTGGCTACCACTATCACCAAATCTCAATCCAATTGAGCATTTGTGGAATGAAGTCAAAAGAGCCATCAGGCAGCTGGTTCCACAAACATCAAATCTCACAGAACTGGACAGTGCTATTCATTAGGCATAGTGTCAGATTTCTTGCATCACCTTTCAACATCTGGAGTCAATGCCAGGAATTGCCACAGTATTGAAGGCAAAAGGTGGCCCTAGAAGTAGTGATGGGATGGTCATAATAATCTGGCCACTCATTATATGTATCTCTATATACAAAATCCTAAGTAACCATTGCAACTGAATCAACTGAATGGATGACTGAACAGGCTGCTTGGGGTGACCAGGCTGACAGGAAGGTTAGTGTGGGACAACCAAATGACTGAACAGTGGGCTGCATGGGGTGACCAGGTCAGCAGGGGAGTTAATGAGGCCAAACCAAACAACTGAGCAGCAGGCTGCATGGGATGACAAGGCTGACAGGGGGTTAGTGAGGGCTAACCAAATGACTGAACAGCAGGCTGTGTGGGGCAACCAGGCAGGCGGGGGGGTGTTAATTAGGGTTGACCAGGCTGGTAAGGGGAGCAGTTGTGGGTGACAAGGCCAACAGGGCAGGTAGTATAATGGGTGACCAGGCTGACAGGGGGGATAGTGGGGGGTGACCAGGCTGGCAGGAGGGGCAGTTGGAGATGATCAGGCCAGTGGGGGGTGTAATTCGGGGTGATCAGACAGGCAGGCAGATTAGTTAGGAGCCAGTGGTCTAGGATTGTGAGAGGGATGTCTGACTGCTAGTTTAGGGGATCAGGCCTAAACTGGCAGTTGGACATCTCCTGAGGGGTCCAGAATTGGAGAGGGTACATTGGGCCTCTAGTCCTATCAAATAAAAGAGTAATATGCAAATTGAGTGTACCTCTGATGAAGCCATGCCCACAGCCACAACCACCAGCCAATCAGGAGCAAATAAACCCCAACCAAGATGGCTGTGGTCACTGAGAGCAGGATGGAGGCTTGGGTTTTCCTGGCAATGGAGGAAGCCAAGCTTTCCACCTGCCCTTGCTGGCCTAGGCCTCCATGTTACAAAGTTTCAATTATCCTATCTAATAAAAGAGTAATATGCAAATTGACCATATCTTCACTACACCCACCAGCCACACCCACCAGCCAATCAGGAGCAATATGCAACTTAACCCCCAACCAAGATGGCTATGGTCACAGAAAGCAGGAGGGAGGCTAGGGTTTCCCCGGCAAAGGAGGAAGCCAAGATTTCCGCTCCCTGGCAGGCTCAGGCCTCCACTCAATGCTACAAAGTTTCAATTATAGAATCCCAAAAGAAATGGTGGCAGCCACGGAGTTAGAGAGAGGAGGAGGCTAGGGTTGCCCCTGATGATGGAGGAAGCCAAGCTTTCTGCAGCTCTGGACAGCCTTGGCCTTTGCTTAAGGCTACAAAGTTTCATTTATAGAAGGTAAGTATCTCAAGAGAAATGGCTGTGGCCACAGAGTAAACAGGAGGCTTGGCTCTGCTCCAGGCTACAAAGTTTCAATTGTAGAACAAAAATTCCAGATACCAGGGCCTCTGCTTGGGTTTCTGGGGGTGTGTGGCTGGTCTGCAGACCACCACAGGCCCCTCACCCAGGCCACCCCACACCCCAGCAAAACCTCACCCTGATCCGGGACACCCTTCATGGCAAACCAGCTGGCCCCCACCCATGCACCAGGCCTCTATCCTATCTAATAAAAGAGTAATATGCAAATTGACCATCACTCCAACACACAAGATGGCTGCCCCCATGTGGTCAAAGATCCTGCCCCCATGTGGTTAAAGATGGCCACCACAAGATGGCCAGCAGGGGAGGGCATTTGGGAGGGGACTCAGGCCTGCAGGGGAGGAAAGTTAGGGGCAAACAGGCGGGCAGGGGAGTGGTTAGGGGGTGATCAGGCTGGCAGGCAGAAGTGGTTAGGGGCAATCAGGAAGGCAGTCAGGCAAACAGTTGGGAGCCAGTAGTTCTGGATTGTGTGAGGGATGTCTGACTGCCCGTTTAGGCCCGATCCTGGGATCGGGCCTAAACGGGCAGTCAGACATCCCTCGAGGGGTCCCAGATTGGAGAGGGTGCAGGCTGGGTGGAGGGACACTCTTTCCCCCCGTGCACAAATTTTGTGCACCGGGCCTCTAGTAGAAGATAATATCCCAACAGAAATGGTGGCAGCCACAGAGCTGGAGAGAGCAGAAGCTAGGGTTGCCCAGGTGATGGAGGAAGCCAAGCTTCTGCAACCCTAGAACCTAGGCATCCACTCTAGGCTACAAAGTTTCAATTATAGAATTTAAATAAACTCAAACAGAAATGGCTGTTGCCATGGAGCGAGCAGAAGGCTTGGCTTTGCTCCAGGCTAAAAAGTTTTAATTGTAGAACATAAATTAATCCCAGATCCCAGGGCCTCCGCTTGGGTTGCTGGGGGTTGTGGCTGGCTTGCAAACCACCACAAGCCCCTTGCTCAGGCCGTCCCATGTCCCAAGGGAACCCCCACCCTGATCCAGGACACCCTTCAGGGCAAACCAGGCGGCCCTCACCCATGCATCAGGCCTCTATCCTATATAATAAAAGAGTAATAAGTAGATTGATCATCACTCCAATATACAAGAGGACTGTCCCCATGTGGGCAAAGATCCTTCCCCCATGTGGATACAAGATGGCCACCACATGATGGCCAATAGGGGAGGGCTGTTGGGAGGTTCCAGGCTTGCAAGGGAGGGCAGTTGTGGGTGATCAGGCCAGCAGGGGAAGGCAGTTGGGAGGTATCAGACCTGTAAGGGAGGGCAGTTGGGTATGATCAAGCCTGCAGGAGAAGACAATTAGGGGTGACCGGGCTGGCAGAGGAAGCAAGTTGGAGGCAAACAGGCTGGCAGGGGAGCAGTTAGACATCAATTAGGCTGGCAGGGTAGTGGTTAGTGGGTGATCAGGCTGGCTGCAGAAGCAGTTAGGGGCAATCAGGGAGGCAGGCAGGTGAGCAGTTTGGAGCCAGCAGTCCTGGATTGTGAGAAGGATGTCTGACTGCCCATTTAGGCTTGATCCTACCGGGCAGTTGGACACTCCTTGAGGGGTCCCAGATTGGAGAGTGTGAAGGCTGGGCTGAGGGACACCCCCTGCCCTCTGTGCACTAATTTCATGCACCAGGCCTCTAGTCTTACCTAATAAAAGAGAACCATGCCAATTAACCATCACACCACTATGCCCACAACCAATCAGAGTGAGTATGCAAATCGCCCCAACAATGATGGAGGTTAATTTGCATATGCAGGCACAGAGTGGGGTGAAGCCTGCTATGAGGGGAAGGAGGGCAGTGGGAGCTACTGAAGTGGTGCTCCAGACAGAAGCGAGGACTTGCTGGCTCTGGGCGGCCTGGGAGTGGGGACTTGCTGGCTCTGGGAGGCTTGGGAGCAGGGACTTGCTGGCTTCTGGTAGGAGTGGGGATGTGCCGGCTCCTGTGTGGCCGGGAGTGAAGCCAGGGGAAGGAAGCCCTATTCTTGCATGAATATCGTGCAATGGGCCTCTAGTATATCTATAAAAAGCCAGGGACCAAAATGCTGGAATGACCAGAACAACTGATCACTATGACACCCACTGCGGCCATGGGGGCCCAATCAGGGGTGGAGCTGGTCAGCCAACATCTTGTGGTTTCTCCTTCCAGCTGGCCTACCACTGATTGGCCTGTACCATACCACTAGGGGGAAGGGCTGCCCTGCCAACCTACCATAGTCCCTCCCCCTGGCCTGCTATACCCTCATTGGTCCTCCATCACCCTGATTCGCCCATAGTCCCTCCTCCTGGCCAGCCCCACCACTGATTACCCCCTTTACCCCAATAGAGGGCAAAGCCAGCCAGTTAACCTCCTGCGGCTTCTCTCCCCAACCAGCCTCACTCCCCTGATTGACCTGCAGCCCTTCCCTCCAGTCAGCTCCACCCCCAATTGGCCCCCCACTCTGATCAGGGAAGATCTGGCCGGCCAATTGCCCTTGACCCCTCCCCTCAGCTGGCCCAGACCTGGTTGGGCCCTGATTGGGGTGGGCCTGCTGGTCAACCTTCTGCCATATCCTCCTCATGACAGGCCTGGCCCTGGGGCAAGCATGAATTTGTGCACTGGGCCTCTAGTATGTATATGAAATAAAAATATGGAACAAAGCTAACTAAATAGGAAATTATGTATTAGATATATGAAATATAAGTAGAAAGCAACTTGTGGAGCATAACCAACCATAGCTTGAATTATCTTTATAATTTGGCCTTGTTTTTTCCCTGAAGAACTTGCAGTGATATACTAGTAAATGACTTTACAATAATTATTTAAATAAAAAAGGTAATTTTAATAACATGTTTAGCTATTTCTTTGAACTAGAACAGAGACTCTAATTCTACCTACTAGACTATTTATACTGCCAATGTCTTATGAATTTGTTGTTTTTTAAAAAAATTGAAGTATAATTAACAACTTTTTAAAGCCAAGTTACAAATGTGAGACTAGAAGTGAAGTTCCAATATTATTTTTACAGCATAAAGTTCTAACAGTTAAAATATCATAACTTCTTATATTGAAATATTATGTTCATTCTTTATTAAAAGCTTAAGATTTAATTTTTTAATGTTTCCTTATTTTATTTTTAGGGTTTGATATTCAATATCTATGTGTGACCATGGCCAGGAACTTTTATAAACAACATCACCTTTTAAAATATTTTTCTAAATAAAAAGCAAAGTTGTTTAATTAGTAGCCCCTAATTTTAGATTTGTGATAGCATTATAAGAGTACTACCCAATGCATATAATAAATGTTGGCAAAATAAATTAACACAGCAAACCATACATTATCTATTTAGTAAAATAGTCTAAACAAACAACTGCACAAATTCACTCTGTTCTGAATGTGTGATGAACCCATACCTGTCCATGCTTTTTGGTGGTGTTGGTTGCTGAAGGCACAACAGTGAACAAAGCACATGGAGAGACTTGCCCTCATTACCTTGTTACGTGATTACACATACTAGTGTAATAGTATTTATCATAGCAGTGAAAACAATAACAAGCACCAGTGATATGTTTGAGACTAGCTGGTTTCAGAAAGAGTGGTATGTTTCTTAATTATGTCTCCTCTGCCCCCCCAAATATTCAAAACATGTTAATTTCTGATGTTTATTTTGTGGTAGTATTTCATATGCATTATTGAATGCATATAATGCATATATTGCTACCTTACATTAAAACAATTTTAGAAGGTAATTATTATTCTTAATTTATACATGTATAAACGAAAGTTCACAAAGTTTGTATAATTTGTCTTGGATTATTTAGCAATTAAATAATAGAATCAAGTTGCCATGTTCTCTCTCTCTCTCTCTCTCTCTCTCTCTCTCTCTCTATATATATATATATATATATATATATATATAGACTTAGTTACATCATTAGGTTCACTTCAAGATTAATTTCTAGAAGAATTTCTATTATAGATGTGTGGAATTTTTCTTTCTTTGATATTTATTCTTTTATTTGTTCAGATAGCAATTTATGGAATAAACCTGAAACCAATTTCTATACCGTGTTCTGAAAATAGAAAAATTAATAATGCATAGTATCTGCCCTTGCAGAATGTGGAGTCTAGTACAAAGAGGTGTTGTGTGTGTGTAAAAATGTTTAGGCCCTAAGAGTTATAGAGGGGATAAACATCAGTTCTTACTGTGAGGTCAGACTTTAGAAGAAGTGATGTTTGTGTTGAGCCTCAAAAATATAACTTGTAGATAAAATGAGAGGAATGGCAAGTTCAAGGACATGAGGGGATTACACAGCATGGTGTGCTAGGGAATTATAATAGTTGGGTAGCTTTGTTGTATGGAGTAGTGGTGGTTTCAAAAGGTTGTAGGGGCCAGGTCCTAAAACGCTGTTTATACCATGTTAGTAATTGGGCCTCTCGAGAGGTGTTTTAAACGAAGGAGAAACAGTAAGTTTTCAGTTTCAGAATGATCATTCTGTGGCAATGTGAAGGCTGGATATTGTAGATTCTTGAAGACAGAGAGACTAGTTAAAAGTATTTCAAGGATCCAAAAACAAATGGGATCTAGAAACAAATGAAGAAAGCCAAAATTAAGTTCATACCAGTAGATTTTAAGAGAAGAGGAGAGATATGCAAAATTAATGTGGCAGAATTGCCAGTTGCTGATCACCAAGCATATTTTAGGACTGAGAGAAAAGGAAGATACTGGATTCTGATTTAGGATGGGATATTTCATCAGTAGTCTACTTCTATACAAAATGTAGAAGAAAGGTTGGGTTTCAAGAGAAAGATATCATCTTGGATAGGTTGATTTCAGGTACTCTACTGATACCAGACTGGTAATATCTACTACACAGTTGAAATATGAGTCTGAAGCTCAAAAGAATAGTCTAACACTTTAAATGCTCTCCCAACACCCTTGACCTGATATTTCTGAAATGTGGCTATGCTTCTTTTCCTCTGAGATTCACTGACTGCTTGTTTAAAAATAAGCCTCTAAATTTTTCAGGAATTTGATAAGCTCACCTTTCTCTCAATAATGACAGGCTTGATCTAGTTGATTTGAAGATACTGTGCTCAGTAAACCAATCCTAAAATACAACTAGAGTTCCTCTCAGCTCTGCTTTTAACTTGCAATGCGACCTTAGGCTGCTTCTTTAACCCTCCTTGTGTTAGTGCTCCCAGCTGCAAATGGCAAATATTTTAATACATGGTAAAACACCAAGCAGAGGGAAAGGAAACTAATATCAACTTTACTAAGTGCTTAGTAAATAGGAAATCTTACATAAATACTAATCCAAATATATTCCCCATTTTCTCACAGTGCTAATAGGTTAGAAAGGGAAGAGGAGACGGGTGCAAGGTACTACTCCACAATTTGTTGCAAAGTGAAAGAAAAAAATAGGTAAAATGTACATACAACATCCTCTAATGCATTTTCTATATATTATCTGGTACTTTTGACCTGGGGGCCAAAGTAATTCCTATAAATTTCTCTGCACTAAGATCATGATTATATTGCTCTCTTCATATTATGATTGAATAGTGAAATCATTAGCCTCTATCTGACAGAATACCATTCTGCCTATGACATTCTGGCTCTTACTACATATGGGAACCAAGCTCATGAACCTGCATTTTTAGTAACTTGTGGGAGCTGTTCAATGAGTTACAATGTGAGTGGAATTTCTGGCTTGAGAGTAGATGCTCAAAGAGGCAAAATTAGGGCATGCCTGGATTTTGGTTACAATTTTAAGAGAAATAATTAATTCTTAGCAAGTCTCATGTAAAACATTACAGGTAAAATACATACTAAGCATCAGTCATCTCCATGAATCTTTACCTACTCACTGTAAACTAACTAGTTATAGCCCTAGAGATTATACTTCAAAAATAAATATTTACTGGGAGATTATCTTTCCCTTATGAACTAGATGTACAGGAACTTTGTGCACACTTAGAGGTCAGAAGTCAGTTACTTTGCTACATGTTTGTAAATAGACATTATACTTTTCCTAAAGTTCCATCAGAATTTCTCTGAAAGATGAAACAGAGGGACGAGAGAGAGAGAGAGAGAGAGAGAGAGAGAGAGAGAGAGAGAGAGGAAGACCAGGTACCAGGATATCGACTTTATTGAGGAGAAGACCCTTCCCAAGGGAGAAAGAGCTCACCTGCAGGGTGAAGGCAGAGAAACCAGGGGAGGGGGAGAAGAAGGGACCAAGACGGACCGCCTCCCAGACTGCCTGGGAGAACAGTCCGGGAGAAAAGGTGTCACTTGGAGCACTGGAGACATCTTTTAAGGGCAGGAACAGGCAGGGGTTGGGCCCAGGGCAGAACAGGAAGGGGTGGGACACAGGGTATTCTGGTATCAATGTCTCTGTGGCAGATACCAGTTACATCATAACTCTGCCCACCAGTTGGGGGGAGGGCGTGTCTATCACTCTCTGAATTTTATCTTATTATTCTGAGCAAGTCTCATGAACAAAAGGAGCAAGTATTTCTTGACAAGAAATCAATCAATCAGCTGAATAAATAAAATGATAACTTTTGTTATAAATTTCTGTTTTTCAGGTAGATTAGGGGGAAAAAGAAGTCTGGGATAGATAGTCTGTAAGATTTATATTTGTCCTCTCTCTAAAAGATTAGAAGATCTTGCTATATTTGGCATGAAACGAGAATAAGGTATTCCTTCAGAATAGGGCCTGTGCTCCGCATTCCACAGTCCGGTTAGTCATCTTCCCGACTGAATTTGGGTAGAAATTATAAGCATTGAATGCTCTGCTTTTTCTTTTATGGTAGCGCAATTTTTTTAAATCACAGAGTAAATGTTTTCTTGTACGAGTTTCCTTAATTTCTTCACATTTACATCTCAGAAAGTTAGGGAAATAAACTAAAGAAACACTGTGTTCCAAGAAAAATTAGAGGAAAATGTTTATTTCCTTAAACATGCCTTAATTTGATTACTTATATTACTTACCAGGCCACTGTTTTGTTTTACTCAGCCAGGTTCTATCCTAAAGTTGCCATTAGTTCTTTCTTATCTAATCCTGAGACCAATTAGTTTTCTTGTTCTACCAGTCCTTCTTACATGTTACTTGTTTCCCCCCCCTCTCTAAAATTTTCATTGTTGAAAGTATTACCTATGTTTTCTCCACCCCCCCATTAACCTCTCTCTGCCCTCTCCCACCCTCTAGCACAAACTTTTATCTCCCCCCCATGCTCTGTGTCCATTGGGTATGCTTATTATGCATGTATACAAATCCTTTGGTTGATCTCTTACTCCCCTTCTATCTCCCCCACCCTCTCTCTGAATTTTGACAGTCTCTCCCTCCCTCCTCTTTCTCTTAACTCTCACTATTACTACTTTGAAAAGAAAAAAAAAAAAAACCCACCTAAACTGGTCAAATAGTCTCTCTGCCTTTGATATTTTCTCTCATAATTCATCCTGCATTGATTCAATAACCCCTTTATAATATATTTGAGATCTTTCACACCTTGGCCTTAATCTGCTTTTTTTTTTTTTAACCCAATCGCATAATAGGTGACGACAACTACTTTATTTCTATATATGATCCATAGTTTTGGCTTTCCCATCTCAGTGCCCTACATATACCCATCACCTTCTTTTAAGCTGCCTTCCTCTCTGATCCTACCTAATTGTGGACTATTCTGATAGCTTGAAATAAAAAAATCACCTCTGTAAAACCATCTTTAAGTAGTTCAATTATTAATGATCTTTTCAACTTTATGTGCCATATTAACTTTTCTCTCACAGTTATTTGCTGTGGATCATTTAATTAATGTTAGTGTTAATTTTCTCAATTCTGTCTTCAGAAAAGATATAGTAACATATTCAAGTCAGAAATCATGTCTTGTATCTACTTTTTCCTTCAGAGTAACCATAAGCGAATTGAAGATATTAATGACTTGTATTTTTTAATTATGTGAGATGATTGAAGTATAGGTATTATGGGAAAATTTCCTCATGGGAGTTTTAACCTCATGTAATTTGTCAATGTAATATATTTTTAAAAATTGTTTAAGGAACTGAGAACATTAAAACTAAATGATCAACTGTTAAAATAGCCAAAAGTCACACTGTCCCTTGTATTAGGTAGCTGCTTATTTGCACTGAGGAAGCACTAATTATAAATGCAAATCCCATATTCTCCAGGGGATCCTGCTGGTTTTGGAATGCCTCTCTCATCTTAATATTATAGGAGCCATCTGTGCTTTTAAGAACTATTAGAGTTAATGGAGGTGAAGGACTTGATTTAGTTAAGGTCTATGATCTAAGGTAATCATTTGATTTATTGTCAAAACTGGGATCCTTATAGAATGAAAGGTAGCACTAATTATGTAGAACACTGGAATAACAGGCATAAAATGGACTTTCTCTTGATAAACATGGATACATGGCCATAGGTATAGCTTGACACAATGAAGAAGATTTTATATTTATCTATATGTCCACTGATGTGCCCCTGGAAAAATTAAGTCAAAGAACTACCTTTTTCTATCTAGTAGGATGATTGCTATAGAATGATTGCTGTGGTTTCTGCTTTCTGATATTAATCACCTTGTATGAAATTCATCCTCTTGTGTGAAGACTGAACCTAGGGACTTGTTCCTAAGAGATTGATTATGCTGGTGTGATTGGATGTCATTTCCAAGATTAGTAAAAGACTGGCACATTTAAAAAAAAAAATGCTTAGGTGTTTTTTTAAAGATTATTTTATGTTAATAAAGTTCCTTTCCTAGTTTATCAAGGGAGTTTTAAAAATAAAGATTAAATGTTGATTTTTTATTTTAAAAAATGGTCTGGGATTGTCTTGTCTTTGTTCTCATCTCCTCTGGCTCTCTCACATCTGCATCCTGCAAAAGCCCATGTGGCAAAGAACCAAGGGGGACCGCTAGCCGACAGCCAGCCAGCACCCAGGTGTCCAATTTATCCCATTGCTGAAATCTCTTATGAGTCCTAATAATTTCTCTGTAAGTCCCCCTAACTTTTCTATGTAAGTAATATTATTAACCGTAACTATAAAAATGTAATTTTTTCCCCTAATTCTCATACTTGTACTTTTTTCCTTTTGTTGTAAGTTTGACAGGTCATCCATAATGTTGAAAGAAATAATAATGCTTAACACTCTTGTCTTATCCATGTGCAGATTTTATATGTGATGATTTGATATATGTATACATTTGAGAATATAGTTATCAATGGTTATCTCAAAGAGAAAGAAACAGATGACTTCGCCTTCCCCCCCCCCCCCAAATCAATGGATTAGAGAAGCTCACCCCTCAAGTTGATGCTCGAGTCAATTACTAGGTTGCTTCCCACTAATATAGTAGACTCAGCTCTACTTATGAGGGATTTTATAGAAACACATTTGCTTCCCAGTCCTGCAATATCATGAGATCGGTAAATGTTTTTAACATATTTTAAAAATGTACTAGTCTTGTAGATGAAAGCTGACCTAAACTGAGTCATATTTTCATTTGTTAAAATTGGCTTGGCTTACATATGGGAAATTAATGCAGCTAAAAGCATTAATGTAGTTAATCTACTTACTAAAAGACAGTTCTTCAAGTTTATAAGGTAGCTTAGTTTTAACTTCTTAATTTCATTAGAAGAAAACAAAGCCATTTTCTTGTACCATTAGTATTAATTATTTATTCACCCAGCATTGTTCTAGGTAGATGACTTAAGACCTTCCTGGGGAATGGCACTTGGTCATTTATTATGCTGAGCTATGCTGTCTTTCTAACCATTTTGCACAGTCTTGATTTTCTCCTATTAGGAGAGTAGTTGGCAATAACCATAAATGTTCATAATCTCTGCTCTTTATATAACCTTAAAAATTTTCCAGAGAACTTTTAGCAAAAAACTCTAATAACATAGTTAGAAAAGCAAACACAGAGCAAGAGCATTTGTAAACTTTCTTGGTCTTATAAACTCTACAGTGTTCAGAAGATTGCTCTGAACTTATGGGTATTTGACAAATGACGTTAATACTAGCATTAATTAAATAAAGCTTGAAGAAGGCTGGAAAAATTTGCTTTTCTTATTAGCATGATTAGATGCCAAAGTTTCAAGGAATAAAAAGTAAGTCTGACTTTTTAAGAAAGAAGTGAGTCATCCTTCTTCCTTTCAGGACTATAGTTAACTATGAAGTATCTTTTTTTAAAAAAATGGATTAATGGAGATAAAAAATATATGCATATGTATTAATTTTTATCTTGTGTGTGTACACTCATGTGCTAATAATTCTAATACCAACAGGAAATCACCTAGAAATATACTGTAAGTGATAAAGTCTGAGATAAGACATCCAATGAATAATTATTTGTAGAAGACATAAAGAAGACATTTTACTGAATCTATTGTCAACTTTCTAGTTTCTTTCTTTGTGAGGATTTGTAAGAAAAGCGAGAATGATAATGTGGGGTTCTCTACCATCTTGCTGTTAAACTCAACAAATAATTTTTTTTAATTTTTATTGTTCAGTTTATTAATTACATTGTTCCCCCCTTTTTCCCCCCTTATAGTTCCCCTCCACCTGGTACCCATCCCACCCTCCGCCCTCACCCCCCTCCACTGTCCTCTCCCATAGTTGCCTGATTTTTGTCCAGTCTCTTGCTGCACTTCCCACACCCCCTTTCTCCCCAAGAGTTGTCAGTCCATTCCCTCTCTATGTCCATGATTCTGTTACATTCACCAGTTTATCCTGTTCATCAGCTTATTAATTCACTTGATTTTCAGATTCATTTGTTGATAGATGTGTATTTGTTGTTCCTAATTTACACTTTTATCTTTTTCTTCTTCCTCTTCTTAAAGAATATCTTTCAGCATTTCATATAATATTGGTTTGGTGGTGATGAACTCCTTTAGCTTTTTCTTATCTGTGAAGCACTTTATCTGGCCTTCAATTCTGAATGATAGCTTTGCTGGATAGAGTAATCTTGGTTGTAGATTCTTGCTGTTCATCACTTTGAATATTTCTTGCCACTCCCGTCTGGCCTGCATGGTTTCTGTTGAGAAATCCGCTGACAATCGTATGGGTGCTCCCTTATAGGTAACCAACTGTTTCTCTCTTGCTGCTTTTAATATTCTCTCTTTGTCTTTTGCTCTTGGCATTTTAATTATGATGTGCCTTGGTGTGGTCCTCTTAGGATTCCTATAGTTTGGGGTTCTGTGTGCTTCTTGGACTCCTAAGTCAATTTCTTTCACCAGGTGTGGGAAGTTTTCAGTCACTGTTTCTTCAAATAGGTTTTCATTGTTTTGCTCTCTCTCTTTTTCTGGCACCCCTATAATTCGGATGTTGGTATGCTTGAGGTTGTCCCAGAGGCCCCTTACACTATCTTCAATTTTTTGGATTCTTTTGGTTTCTTGCTTTTTCAGCTGAGTGGATTTTACCTCTTTGTATTTCAAATCTTTAACTTGGTTCTTGGGGTGCTCCAGAGCACTTTTAGGTCTTTGTATAATATTTTTTATTTCAGTCAGTGTATGCTTAATTTCTGGTTGGTCCTTTTTCATATCCTTGAGTCTCCTTTATATCCTTGAGGGTCCCCTTCATTTCCACATTGATCTTGATCATTTCCTTGCAGGTCTCGTTCATTTCCTTGTAGGACTCATTTATTTCCTTTGCGGTCTCACTTATTTCCTTATAGGCTTCGACCTTTTGTTGGAGTCTCTTGAGAAGCCCTATAACCATGGTTTTGAATTCCATGTCCAGTCATTTTTTTCCCTCCATTTCTTTCACATCTGATTTCTTTCCATGTCTCTGCATGGTGGCTGCTTCCCTGAGTTGGTCAATTAGCTTTGTGTGGTAGACTTCCTACTAGGGACAGTGGCTCAACCTCCCCAGTTACCTGAGGTGGATATGGGTTGCACAGTCTTGCTGAAGTTAAGCTCAGGTTAATCGTTGTTAGCACTTGGAGGGGTTGACCTCCAGGCCAATTATCTGTGAAGTTCAGCTGTGCTCAGGTTGGATCGGCGGAGTCTCTGGGCCAAGCAGACAGCGTTAGCTCCTCCCTGTGCGGCCCCAGGGACTCTGTGCAGGGGGCAATGGCTGCCAGCACCTCTGAGAGAGAGCCGCTGTGGAGCTCCACCGGCTGCCGGGGAATTCAGACTCTCCCCAAATGAGTCTGCATGCCCAATGTCTCACCCAGGGTCGTAAAACAAAGCAGACTGATGATTTTCCTAATGAGAGAGCGAGTCGCAGAGTGCTCTCTGTGCAGTGACACAGCTGAGCTGTTCGAACAAGCTGCCTTCTCCACAAGCCGAGAGACCCCTGCAGCGCCCGAGTTTCGGCGTGCCCTCCCACTGTCCAGTTTTCACCCCGTATGATAGTGGGTTCCCTGGACTTCGCCCAAAGCTGGAGAATCAGTCCAGTGGGACGTCTTTGTCTCCCCGTTCAAGAAAACTGGCCGGTTTTCAGCCACCCGCCCTCTCCACTGGCGCACGCTCCAAACCTCTCTCCATGCGAATCTTTCAACGCTGTTCGCCGCCGCTCCTTCGAGTCACAGTGTCTTATCTTCACTTTTATTTGTGGAATTTTCACTCGGCGAGCTTTCTGGTGATTCTGGAAGGTGTTTGTTCTTTCGTTAAGTTGTAGTATTAAAATTGTTGAGTATGACGGCAAGATAGGTGTTTTACCTATGCCGCCATCTTGGTTCCCTCAACAAATAGTTTTTAAATGCCTGGTAAGTGCTAAGTACCTTATTCTTTCCTGTTTCCTTCCTATGTCATGCTAAAATTTGTTTCTATGTAATTCTTCATGAGAATTCATTAGGGTCCTATGAGCATAAAATATCAGGAAAAAAGTGTCCTAGGAAAACAAACGTATGAACAATATATTCTTTTCCCCCTAGCTTTATTGAAGTATGATTAACAAATAAAATTGTGTATATTTATATTATATAATGTGATTTTTTAAAAGTGTACAATGTGATGGTTTAATATAAGTATACATTTCTGAGGATCTGATGCATAGCATGATAATTATAGATGATATTGCTGTGTTGTATACTTAAAATTTACTAAAAGAGTATTTTTGTGTGTGTTGTCATCACAATAGGTAACAATACACTATTTATATACTAGATGCCTGGTGTACAGATTCATGCACTGCTGGGGTCCCTCAGCCTGGCCTGCGTGGATTGGGCTGAAATTGACATCCCCTGAGGGGTTCTGGATTGCAAGAGGGCAGTTCTTATGTAACACACCCTAGAATTGAATTCCTGCCTCTCTGGTTCCAGGTGCATTGAGGACCACAGCTGTTAAATCACTGCAGCTCAGCAGCTCCTGTGTTGAGCATCTGTCCCCTGGTGGTCATTGTGTGTCATAGTTACTGGTTGGATGGTTGAATGGTTGGATGGTCATATATATATATATATATATATATATATGGCCATATGGTTTTAAATATTATAATTATATATATATATATTTTATCTCAACCTAATTTCTGTTTTAAGTACTCATATTGCTTGAGCTCTGGGTTCTCCAACTTAGATCCATTTAAATTCAGTTGACAAAGTTTTCCTTTTTCCTGCCTTCTCCCATGGACTGGCCTAGAAACTTGAGGGGCTGGTGCAATCATAGCATTGGGTTTAGGGAGGCAGTTGTTCCCTGGTTGAGTCCTCTTTGTTTCTTCTTCTCATTTCTGTATTCTTACCTGGGGCTACAGTTTATGCCATGTTTAGAGTGGAGCCTTTGCATCATGATTATGACACTCTTCCAAGTCATTTGCTCCTCAGTGTTAAGCATAGTTCTCAGCAATAGGAGGTGTGGCTGCTTTTCAAGCTGAGTGTGAGCCTGTGTGAGCTGACTGGTTCTCTTGCAGTCCTCCCTGCTTATGTATCCCATCCAACCTTGGCACTACTGCTCATCCTGCCATAGAAGGTAGAATTCTCTCCAAAGCAACTAAAAGTACAGATTCTGTATAGTTTTGAATTCTCCTATTTAGCTGGAGTTCATTACCACCCCCCTTTCCCTGGCTAGCCCTGCTCTGCTTCCTGGTCACAACTCCCAGAGGAACTCCTGGTCCAGGGGACAATTTGCATACTATACTTTTATTATCCCATCTAATAAAAGTGTAATATGCAAATTTAACCATACCTTCACCACACCCACCAGCCAATCAGGAGCAAATTATGCAAATAAACCCCAAACAAGATGGGTGCCGCCACTGAGAGCAGGAGGGAGGCTTGGGTTTCCCCAGCAACGGAGGAAGCCAAGCTTTCTGCCTGCCTTTGCCAGCTGAGGTCTCAATGGTACAAAGTTTTAATTATAAAAGATACATAATTCGAAGGCAGCCACCGAGCTGGAGAGAGAAGAGGCTAGGGTTGCCAGGAACTTCTGCAACCCTAGCGCCTAGCCCTCCACTCTAGGATACAAAGTTTCAAACAGAAATGGCTGTCACCATGGAGTGAGCAAAAGGCTTGGCTGCGTTCTAAGTTACAAAGTTTTAATTGTAGAACATAAATTAATTTCAGATCCCAAGGCCTCTGCTTGGGTCGCTGGGGGCATGGATGGCCTGCAAACCACCATAGGTCCCTCCCCCAAGCCACCCCACACCCTAAGGGAACCTCCATCCTGATCCAGGACACCTTTTAGGGCAAACAAGCTGGCCCCCAGCCATGCACCAGGCCTCTATCCTATCTAATAAAAGAGTAATATGCAGATTGACCATCACTCCAACACACAAGAGGGCTGCCCCATATGGTCAAAGATCCTGCCCCCATGTGGACACAAGATGGCTACCACAAGATGGCCAGCAGGGGAGGGCCTTTTGGAAGTTCCAGGCCTGCAAGGGAGGACAGTTGTGGGTCATCAGGCCATCAGGAAAGGGCAGTTGGGAGGGACCAGGCCAGCAGAGGAGAAAATTTCGGGACAAACAGGCTGGCAGGGGAGCAGTTAGACATCAATCAGGCTGGCAGGGTAGTGATTAGGGGGTGAGCAGGCTGACAGGCAGAAGCAGTTAGGAGCAATCAGGGAGGCAGGCAGGCAGGCAGGTGAGCAGTTTGGAGCCAGCAGTCCTGCATTATGAGATGGATATCTAACTGCTCATTTAGGCCCAATCCCAATTGGGCCTATATGGGCAGTTGGACATCCCTTGAGGGGTCCCAGATTGGAGAGAGTGCAAGCTGGGCTGAGGGACACCCCCTGCCCCCCGTGCACAAATTTCATGCACCAGGCCTCTAGTATAGAATAAAGAACAATATGATAGAAAGAAGCAAAAGAACAGATTGACTAATATTTTAAAATTATAAATGGCTACAAAATGAAACTAAGAGATTTGCTTAGAATGTGTGGCTAGATAATTTGTCTTTGCCATGAATGTGGTTAAGATAAATCATAGCAATAAGGTCAGATGTTGATAGTAATATAGGAGTCTCTGAGAAATATGTATGAAATAAGGATGTAGAAGTAATTTTAAGGCATGAAACAGAATTATACATTATTTTATGAGTAGTGAAATAGATTTAAATTAAAAATGTTACTATATAATCATTTACATACTTATTGGAAGTAAATTTCTAATTAAAACTAATCTTCTTAAAAATTAAATTAAAAAAAAACCTAATCTTATGTTAACACTGGAGGCCCAGTGCACAAAATTCGTACATGGGGATGGGGTCTCTTAGCCTGGCCTGCACCCTCTTGCAATCCGGGGCCACTTGAGAAATGTCCAACTGTTGGTTTCAGCCTGATCCTATAGGGACCCTGAAGGGATCGGGACTAAACTGGCAGTTAAACATCCTTCTTGCAATCTGGAACCACTGGCTTCTAACCACTCACCTGCCTGCCTGCCTGATCATCCCCAACCATTCTGCCTGCCTACCTGATTGCCCCTAACCACTCTGCCTGCCTGCCTGATCATCCCTAACTGCTCACCTGCCTGCCTGATCACCCCCAACCACCTCTGCCTTGGCCTCCACTGCTGCGGCTTCATCCAAAAAGATGTCCAGAATGATATCCAAAAGATTGTTCAGCTGTCCAGTCTAATTAGCATATTATACTTTTATGATTATATATATATATATATATATATATATATATATATATGGCATTAATTACCTTGGGCCCATATTAATGTATACAAATACATTTTGTTTTCTTGTAGAAGTCTTTGTTATTATAGTTGGGAAATGTTTAGATTGTCAGCCAAAATAATAGTGCTATGTCCTATGAACAGTAATGAATTTCTTAGCCTGTTTGGGGAGGTCTAGAGGTCAGTGTTATTATGACAAATTTTAGAAAATGACAAACCAGAGGCACAAAAATATCTAAATGATATGCCCTAATATTGTAGGTGTGTCACTGGGTCACATGAACCATTAATAATAAATTTATGCTAACCATTTCAATGCTGTGTCTCTCAGCAAGACCCAGAAGGAAAATGGGATAGGAAGCAACTAAGGAAACCAAGGGAATGACAATAGTTTTGTTAAGACAGAATTAAGTATTTAAGAATTAGGGATGGGGAGAAATAAGCAACATGATTAGCTGCAGAATATTTATGAACCTGGAAGGAAGCAGGGAACTCAAAGCTTCGAAAGACTTCTTGATAGATACCATATTGTGCTTTTGTTTAAATGTAGCACTAGAAAATGGGTAATTATTTTTACATCCAATGATGATCTCTGTAGTCAGTATTTTCTCTTCTGCTTTAGATGGATTTGCTTTCACTTTTCATTTAGTTAAGAACTCCTGTGTATCAATTCAGGTAGACTTTTTTTTTTAATTTCCATGCTTTCACAGAGAAGAAAAAATAAACTAGGAGCAAAGATTTAGGTGAGTCCTGGCTTATGTGCTCAGTGGTTAGAGTATCAGTCAATGCATTTAAGTTCACAGGTTTGATTCTGATCGAGGGCATGTAGCTGGGTTGTAAGTGGATCCCTGGCTTGATGGGGGCTCATGCAGTTGGCAACCAATCAATGTGTCTCTCTCACATCGATGTTTATCCCTCCTGCCCTTCTTTCTCTTTCTCTCTCCTTTACCCCCTCACTCTCTCCCTTCAACTCTCTAAAAATCAACAAAAAAATATTCTTGTGTGAGGATTAATACAACAAAACAAAGAAAGAACTATGTGAGGTAATGGCAAAACCTTTTGAGAGAAGTGGGGATTAAACTTTGAAACTGTCACTGTGTGTTTGGCAGTCTTTACAATCTGGTCAGATCATCATTTATCGTGGGTCCAGGCTGGATATTGAACAGGATGGCCCCTCAAATTCCCTCCTGCTTCTGTGATCAGTCATGAACTGTGGTTAAGGGTATTGCAGTGGATATTGCAGCAGCCTTATATCCCCAGAATAAATCCCACTTGATCATCATGAATGATCTTTTTAATATATTGCTGAAGAGCCTAACTGGTTTGGTTCAGTGGATAGAGCGTCGGCAGACTGAAAGGTCCCAGGTTCAATTCAGGTCAAGGGCATGAATCATGGTTGCGGGCACATCCCCAGTAGGGGGTGTGCAGGAGGCAGCTGATCCATGTTTCTCTCTCATCGATGTTTCTAACTCTATCCCGCTCCTTTCCTCTCTGTAAAAAATCAATAAAATATATATTAAAAAAATAAAAGGAAGAAACTTGAAGTTGCCCATTAAAAGTTTATGGTTTATTTGTTTCTCCTGCTGACTTTAATTAAGCCAATGTTATCAACATGGTCCTATTGGTAAATATGTGTGTGAGATAAGTTATATAATCATTCTCTTGTTGAGCCTACTGGTCACTATCACTGCTTAGAAAGAAAGCCAGAATTCCCTGGCCCAGAAAAGGCTCATTTTTCCTTTTTCCTGTAAAAGGACAGCAAACAAGGCAAGCCGGCTGCTGTTAACCCGCCATGGGAGGCTTGCCTGCGGTGAGACACCTCTCCTTTGTGACTCCTGCCTTTCTGTTAAACACGGGACAAGCCAAGCCCCTTTGTATTTCTTTTGTAGTTTAATTTATATTATGGAAAAGATAAAATGGGATATTCTTTAAGGGGAATATGACTGTGGCCAAATATATGGCAAAATTAGAAACTCAATTAAATTCTCATTAAGAGGCCTTAATTGTAATTGTGTGCAGTCTTACTCAGACATTAAGGAGTTGTTGTCGCTAATGAGCCTTTCCTGACATGGCTGTCTACTGTTTCTTCCTTCCCTGTGCAAGACGGGAGGTGGTTTTAGTTTCCGAATCCTGATTGTGGCTGCTGGCTTTCTCCCTGTTGTTATGGCTACAATGCACACCAATTCTCAGGGCAGATTAATTTTCTCCCTCACTGTGGAACAGGGCTGTCTAAAAGCAAGGTTATTTTGTTTAGAAAACAAATTGAAATATTTTTTGAGGCTTGGGAGTAAAAAGCCAGCCTCTGGCAAGATTAATATTGTGGCCAATTAGAGCTTGTGAGTGCTTGACCTTGGTATTTTTGGAGACACCCATATATCCACCCAAAGCTGAACAAATAAATGTGCTTAATTTAACTTCTTCTATAAGCAAAGAGATTGTGGTGCTTGTTCATAGGAAGTTGGTCTCCTGTTACTCTTTTGATTAGTGGAAAAAATAGAAGCCTCCTTTTCTATCTCTACTTCTGCAATAGTTTTGTTCTCTCTGCTGCCAGCAGGATGGTTTTTAGGTATGTACATGCTGTAGGTCAAATGTATGTAAAAACTCTGTTGGCAGCAGAGGAGAGAAGAGGAAAGAGAGGAGGACTGAGAAAGATGGAAGAAGCAAAGGAGGGAGGAAGAGAGAGAGAATAAAAAGAATGCGTCAGCCAAGACAGTCTATCAGCCAAATGAAAAAGAAATGCCTCATTGGGTAGAAAGTTGAAATGGAAGTAAATAAATACAGGGGAAAGAAGAGAAACATTTTTTTCTGCTGCCCCATGCACTTGTTGGAATTGCAGTAGTCCATAGTAGACAAAAAAGATAAAAGTCTTCCAGGAAGTTCAGGTGCTGTGGATGGAGGATGAAACGGGCCTGGGGAGAACATGGCATGCCCAGAGGCTGTTCTGTTCTGAGCGCACAGGCGCGTGACAGGTGCCCTTCAGAAGTGCTCCGGAAAGGTGGCGCTGGGCGCTGGCAGCTGCCAACACCGTCTGGGAAGACGGCGCTGACTAATGAATGATTCATCTCAGTTCACGCTGGTCCTAACATTTTTCTTCCTTGCGCTGGGGTTGAGAAAGGTGAAGATACCAAAATTCAAATACAGAAATTTCAAAACTTTAACTTTTGCCTTGTTATTATGCAGGCCTGTGTGGAGACCAAGGCCTGTTCATTAATCTTCCCTGACCTGTACTTTGGCATTGCTACCTTCTATATTTTAAAATGTCTCATTAATATCAGAGTTTTATTATCTCCATATATGGGTTAGATTATCTAGGGCAGAAACTGTTTTAAATGAAGTTACTTCTGGCTGAAAAATGAACTACTTCTTATTAGAACTCATTTTTCCTTAGTGTTGTATTGTCTAAGGTTGTCTCATTGTAGTTTATACTTATTTATTTCACTTGTAGCAATTTGTGTTCCTTTTGCCTGAGGACACACTAATTTATGATTTAAACACATTTCTAGGTCAATTAAGATTATTTTCAATCCCTAAGCCACAGAACACAGAGTCCAACTACTTAAGTTGTTTAATAAATTCATGGGAAATGGTGACAAGTTTCTTCAGTTATTATAGTTACTCCACTAATTATTTGAAATGAGTGGCCTGGTGCATGAGATTCATGTACTCCAGGGTGTCCCTCAGCCTGGCCAGCACCCTTTCACAGTCTGGGAACCCTTGAGGGATGTCCAACTGATGGCTTAGGCCTGCTCTGCTCCCCGAGGGGAGTGGGCCTAAGCTGTCAATCAGATATCCTTAGTGCTGCTGCCACTGCACTGCACTCACCAGCTGTGAGCTGTGATCTGTGAGCCTAGCTTCTGGCTGAACAGCGCTAGGGGGAGCGCACTGACCACCAGGGGGCAGCTCCTAAATTGAGCGTCTGCCCTCTGGTGGTCAGTGAGCATCATAGCATCCAGTGGTTCTGCCATCTTGTTGATTTGCATATTATTATTATTCTTTAGGGTTTTGCACTCATATTCGCCATGTGTGTTTTGCACTCATATTACCATGTGTATTTCAAGTACCTTTATGTTCTATACTAGAAGACCAGTACATGAAAATTTGTGCACTGGAGGGAGGGGGCCCTCAGCCTGGCCTGCGCCCTCTCACAGACCAGGAGCCCTCAGGGGATGTCCAACTCTGACTTCCCTCTGCAGGAGGCAACCAGCAGACCAATTGGAGAGAGCAGGGGGGATGGGATGGCGCTGGCGGATGAGCAGCTGGCTTTGCCCCCCCATCATCCCTCAGCCACCGCCGGTCACTGCCACCTCCTGATTGCCATCCCCTCCCTCTGCCCACTAGCCACCCACCTTGGCTGGCCTGGCACCACCTTCTGACCAGCCCCTTCCCTTGCAGAGCAGTCATTCCACCATTTGGTTTATTTGCATATTAGGCTTTTATTATATAGGATACTGAGCAATAGCATCTGCTGTCACTTGAATATTACTATGCTTTTGTGTTTTGTTAGTAAAAATAATTTTTTAAAAATAAAAATGTCCTGAAAGAATAAATTAGACAAGAAGACATTGTACTCTTATTTCTTAGTAAACTGTGAATCATTAAGGCTGTGGTTTAAAGCTGGAGGTGCTGGGTCATTTGGGTTCATAGATAAAAATCTTTCGATTGCTAAGGAATCAGACTCTCCTTATCTTGATTGTGAATTAATTTGCTGGAACATCACAGGTGCTCAAATCTGCAAAATAAAAAGAAATTCTGATTACACAGTAATAAAATTAGTTTATAAAAGGTGAACATGCTAGTAGTTACAAACTCTGAATAATTTCTCTTTGGAGGGAGTATACTTCTTTCAGTGTTGCTGTAGTGTCAACAAACTATTCTGTCTCTCACTCTCTATCATTATCATCATCATCTATATTACATTTAAATCCTGTTTATAAATTGTCTTTCCAATCAGAAAATGTGCCACACAAGAAAATTACTCTGCCAAAATTGGTTTGGCTCAGTGGATAGAGCATTGGTCTGCAGACCGAAAGTCCAGGTTCGAGTCCAGTCAGGGGTATGTACCTTGGTTGCAGGCACATCCCCAATGGGCGGTGTGCAGGAGGCAGCTGATTGATGATTCTCTCTCATCAATGTTTCTGACTTCTATCTGCCTCCCTTTCTCTCTGTAAAAATCAATAAAATATATTAAAAAAATAAAACTAAAAAAAATTACTCCTAGTACAGTGTAGGAATACCTTGGCTTTTACCCCAGATAATTCATTCCAAATGGCTTGGCTATTGGTTTATTTTCAGAACGAGCAAAGCCCCTGGAAAATGAAAAGAAGGATTTCGAATATATTTTGATCATTGTCTCATGGCTAGCACACTAAGAGGCCCTTAGGAAGGACCTGGAGTTGACACAGGATCCTGGACTTTGTGGGTATCATTGCTAAGGATTCACAATATAAATTTATTTTTCTGGTACTAAAGAGAGGCCAGTTTCCAGGGCTTTATCACAAAAGAACTGATGATAATCCATCTTTGGATTTAAGTTTTGATAGTTTTCAGTCTACTTGTCTGAGTCCTGACAACACTGACTGTGTAAATACTGTTTTATAAAGTCTAATGAACCACTTAAACTTGGCATCATTGAAAGCATAAAGAATTTTCTTGTAAAGCCATTAAATTGTTCTAGAACAAATTTAAAATATTGCTTTCCTGCTTTAGACCTAAGCTGTTATTCCAAGTTTTTCTCTCTATGTAAACATAGTTATAAGTTATACTATTTTCAAGAAGATTGTAAATATAGTAGGCACTAATACATAAAATGACAAACAGTTTGGTCAAAGAGAAAGCAGAATGAACTGCTGGTTAATAAGATAATATATATTTCACTAATGATTACATTTAAGTTACACAAAATTGGTAATGGGCAGAATGTGATTTTGTTCTTGGTAGATAAAGAAAAAGAGCTTGTGAGTTTGCTAAGTGCTCTTTTCATGATAAAGGAAAAGAATAATAAGTTTTGTGTAGAGTCAAAAAATTTACTGTGGGGATTACTATTGATAGACTTCCAATGACATAGTTAGTAGGAAAGTGCATTGCTAGAACAATTAGATTGCCAAAAAAAATACTAATTTTTTCCCATTTCTTCATAGAACATATTCACTAGGCATGAGGGGTATTGCTTTTATTTGGGAATGTATTTCTAGCTCACCAACCTAAAAAACATACATGATCAGCCTTAATAACCCAAATGACTAGATGCCCTTTTCTCATAAACTTACATTATTTGTCCACTTTTACAAAAAAAAAATCTGTACACTATTTGAAAGTCAATTGGGTTTCACCCAGAGATAAAAGGATACTATGATTTTTTTTCACTGTACCTTTTACTTTATAAAGTTTACATCTAATATTAGGATTAGGTATTGGGCCAGAAGACAGCTGTTAAGGTATAGTGATGGTGTAAAATGGGGTTTTATGGTTTTTAGATTCATTTGTTGATAGATGTGCCATATAGGACAGAACAGGTGTCATTCACAACATGTCTATTGCTAATGATTTATTTTAGACACAGTTAAATCTGGGTGTATGATTAAATGGCAGTCTCTGTGAGGATGCTGTTCAATATGTTTTGGGGGGACTGGATAGTGAGAACATCACTACTGTCTCATCTAGAGGAACAAGGCTGAGGGCAAGCTACACAAGAGTTTATGAAATTTACAGATGTTTGATTTGTCTTACCTCAGTGACACTAGCCTTCACTACTGTGACCTGGGGCAACAGCAATAAAATACACACAAAAAGGAGCAATAGAATAATTGTCACCCTGGCCGCGTACTCAGTCAGCATTGTCCTGATACATCAAGGTTTCGGTTTGATCCCGCATCAGGGCACATACAGGAATTAACCAACGAATGCATAAGTAAGTGGGACAATATTCTCTATCTCTTCCTCTCTAAAATAAAAAAAATAAAATAAATTAAAGAAAGAATAATTGTCATCTCGCAAAGGACACCCAAATTTAATTTTGGAGGAAAAAAGAGGTTCACAGTGTTTTAAAATTTTGTGCAAGTTGTAGAATGAGGTCTGCTTCCAGCCTGGAGTTGTGATAGCAATAAGTAGGCCAGAAAGAGCCTGCTTTTAAATCATTCTGTAGAAGAAAAACAGTTATATAAAGGCGTTCATTATCTATCACATAGAACCTGTATAACAATGGAGATGTTACATGTTACCTTAATATTTTCTGAGTTTGTGATTTTTTTCAGTTGAATAGGAAAATAATTAACATGCAGCTTTATGGTGATCTGATAGAATAGTAACATTTAAATTACAATATTTTTTCATACAATGATGAAAATATTTTTGAAATTTATTACTAAATAAACATTTTTTTGTTTTTTATTTTTATTTTAATCTTTATTGTTCAGTTTATTAATTACATTGTTCCCCCGTTTTTCCCCCTATAGCTCCCCTCCACCGGTAGACATCCCACCCTCCGCCCTCACCTCCCCCCCGCCACTGTCCTCTCCCATAGTTGCATGATTTTTGTCCAGTCTCTTCCTGCACCTCTCTTTTCTCCCCAAGAATTGTCAGTCCATTCCCTCTCTATACCCATGATTCTGTTATAGTCACCAGTTTATCCTGTTCATCAGATTCTTAATTCACTTGATTTTTAGATTCATTTGTTGATAGATGTGTATTTGTTGTTCATAATTTTTATTTTTACTTTTTTCTTTTTCCTCTTCTTAAAGAATATCTTTCAGCATTTAATATAATATTGGTTTGGTGGTGATGAACTCCTTTAGCTTTTTCTTATCTGTGAAGCACTTCATCTGACCTTCAATTCTGAATGATAGCTTTGCTGGGTAGAGTAATCTTGGTTGTAGATTCTTGCTATTCATCACTTTGAATATTTCTTGCCATTCCTGCCTGGCCTGCATAGTTTCTGTTAAGAAATCCGCTGACAATTGTATGGGTGCTCCCTTATAGGTAACTAATTGTTTTTCTCTTGCTGCTTTTAATATTCTCTCTTTGTCTTTTGCTCTTGGCATTTTAATTATGATGTGTCTTGGTGTGGTCCTCTTTGGATTCCTATAGTTTGGGGTTCTGTGTGCTTCTTGGACTCCTAAGTCAATTTCTTTCACCAGGTGTGGGAAGTTTTCAGTCACTATTTCTTCAAATAGGTTTTCATTGTTTTGCTCTCTCTCTTTTTCTGGCACCCCTATAATTCAGATGTTGGTATGCTTGAGGTTGTTCCAGAGGCCCCTTACACTATCTTCAGTTTTTTGGATTCTTTTGGATTCTTGCTTTTCTGGCTGAGTGGATTTTGCTTCTTTGTATTTCAAATCTTTGACTTGGCTCTTGCGGTCCTCTAGACTGCTTTTAGGTCTTTGTATAATATTTTTTAATTTCAGTCAGTATATTCTTAATTTCTGTTTGGTCCTTTTTCATATCCTTGAAGGTCTTGTTCATTTCCTCATAGGTCTTGTTCATTACCTCGTGGGTCTCGTTCATTTCCTTGTAGGTCTTGTTCATTTCCTTGAAAGACTCATTAAGTACATCAGCCTTTTCTAGGAGCCTTTTGAAAAACCTTATAACTGTGGTTTTGAACTCTGTGTCCAGTCGTCTTTTTTCCTCCATTTCGTTCACATCTGATTTCTTTCCATGTCTCTGCATCGTGGCTGCTTTCCTGAGTTAGTCGATTAGCTTTGTGTGGTAGATGTCCTCTAAGGGACAGTAGCTCAGTCTTCCCAGTTACCTGAGGTGGATACTCTTGCTGTAGCCCTTTATGGGTTGTACAGTCTTGTTGAAGTTAAGCCTAGATTATTGTTGTTAGCACTAGGAGGGTTTTACCTCCAGGCCAATTGGCTGTGAGGGTCAGTTGTGCTCAGGTTGGATGGATGGAGTCTCCAGGCTGAGCAGGCAGTGTCAGCTCCACCCTATGTGGCACCTGGGTCTCTGTGCCTGGTGGTAATGGCTGCAAGCACTTCTGAGAGAAAGCTGCCCCTGCCACCTCTACCTGCTGCTGGACAATTCAGCCTCTCTCCAAATGAGTCTGCACACTCAAAGTCTTTCCCAGGTTGTAAAACAATGCAGTCCAGTGGTTTCCCGAATGAGAGAGCAAGTCACGAGTCCTCTCTGCCCGCTCACGCACTTCTGCTGTTCCCAAGTTTGCACACCCTCTCCACTTTCTCACAGACCTCTGCCATGCCTGGGTTTCAGCGTACTTCCTTACTGTCCAGTTTCACCCTGTATGAGTGTGGGTTCCCCGGAACTGGGGAATCAGTGCAGTGGGACGCCTTTGTCTCCCTCCCCATTTGAGAAAAGCAGCCGGGTTTGCAGGCGCCTGCCCTATCCACTTGCAAGCACAGCTCCAAACCTCTGACTCCGCACATATCTTCAACTCTGCCCTCTGCTGCTCCTCTGAGTCACAGTGTCCTATCTTTACTTTTATTTGTACAATTTTCACTCAGCCAGCTTTCTGGTGATTCTGGAAGATGTTTGTTCTGTCGTTAAGTTCTAGTTTTGAAATTGTTGTGTGGGGCAGAAAGATAGGTATTTACCTATGCTGCCATCTTGGTTCCTCCCCTGTCTAAATGAACATTTTTGGTTATACTTTGGAATTAGAATTTACTCCCTTAGGTATAAAATGAGGAATCTCTAGTCCATCAGCGACTCCTAATCAAAACTGCACTTCTCAATCCTCCCTGAGTCCTGCCCTGAAAACCCTGATTTGCTGGCATAGGGTAGGCCCTAGGCTGTTGTACAGAAAAAATTTTAGTAAGGTCTGTTTAAGGAATCACTAGACAGTCTGATTCCAAAATTTTGTTATAGCTATAATATTATGATATTCTCATTTTCAGATCAGATAAAATTATATGTTTAATTAAATTGCATATTTATATCTATTATTTTATAAAAGTATGTGTATATATTTTATAACAGTACTAGGGGCCTGGTGCACAGAATTTGTGCACTGGGGGTCGGTGTTCCCTCAGCCCAACCTGCCGCCTCACATATACTGGGAGCTCTCAGGGGATGTCCTACTGACTGCTCACCCCGGCCTGCCCAAGACCTAAAGCCTTTGGCCGAGGCTTTAGGCCTTGGGCACCCAGCCATCACCCTGCAATGGGGTCAATGGCTGGCTCCACCCCGGCCTTGGCCTTAGCCCCAGCCAGCGATCACCTGGCCCCAGGGGTCCATGCGCTCACTGGCTGCCTCATCTCTGCCCCCCCACCCTGGTCTTAGCCCCAGCCACCAGCAATGGCCTGGCCTTGGGGGCCTCATGCTTGCTGGCTGCCCAGAGGCCGAACACTCGCTGGCTGGCTCTGTCCCAGCTCCTGATTGGCTTGTGGGCATGGCTTGATTGGAGGTATGGTCAATTGGCATATTACTCTTTTATTAGATAGGATGTGTATATATTCACCTATATGCATATTTATATATGTATAATCACATATGTATGTATATATACACTTGCATAGATTCATACAACAGACCTTATTTCTGTCATTCATCTTGCCATATTATTTACCCTTTGTTCTTTCACAATAAAATGACAAAGGAAAGGCTTGTATGTTATGCTAAGACTGCTGAGGAATATATCAAAAATATTTTAACGGAACGGCTGGGAAAACAGAACCTTTGAAGTATACATTCAAAGCTGAAAATGTTATTTCTGTTTAGGCTTAGTGTGGACCTGAGCTGAAATATGACATATTTATTAGCATCATTATTAAAATATTTCTCAACTGCCTCACATAATAATTTCTTATTTTAGGAACATATTATAAAAATTGTTTCTTCATCACTACTTTTTAATATTTGCTCTAGCTTTTATTGATGTGCTCTTTAAGTACGGCATCATACTTCCCCCAAATAATCTAGAATTCTAATAATATTTCAAAAAGAAACTATTTCTACAATGTACTGCTGGTAGCCCAGTTCTATACCCATAAGTTGAAATGCATAAATAAGTTGTTTTAGCACTGTAGTAAAACAGCTTAATAATGGCATATCCAGATATTTTCCATACAAAGCACTCAGGATTTTGAGGATTGGTCTACATTTTTTACCTTCTTCCTTCTGTATGTTCTTATGCCTCCAGAAATAATAATATTTCAAACACTCTCACTTACACAATTCCTTTTTCTAATCTCTTAAATGAAGGTCTTGTAGAAGAGTTGGTAATAGGGCAATTTTATCAGACATCTTAATGACCCCACAATTACTATTAAGGTTGTCCCTCGTGTTCCTCTTGGAATCCCAGAAAAAGAGGAAGGGCAGTTTGACTTACCCAGACCATCCCATTTTATGTATTAAAATGCATCTCTATAAAATCTTAGGTGATAATGTGAGGATGAGAGAAAAAGACAATTATGTGCTATATACAGGATATAAAATAACTTGAGAATTTATATTACATCTTTATAATGAGATGCAGTTTTTCTATTTAAAGGCATACCTGGCATTTTCGAATAAATAAAATGATAAATTTTAAAATATTAAGTAGCTTAATTTATTTTTCTGAAATCTAATGTAAATCATATTTAAGATCAATTGTCTCTATTTGGTGATAAATGAAACCAGTTTTTATTTCATCTTAACCTCATTTCCCTCAGAATTATGCTCAAGGACAATCAAGTATCACCAGTTGTGTCCAGCTCATTATGCTCCCTGGCTTGTTTAAATGATCAGTTTTAGAATATTGTCAGTTAAAGATTACTTCAAGCTTGCTGACTCATTGTTCAGTAATTGGTGGTGCTAAAAAAGTGGATATTTTTATTCACCATTTTATCTCTTCATGTATCATGAGGTTGTTTGAATTATATAAATCCTCATCATTGGTAGTTCCAATACTTTGAAATCAATGAAGTGTTTCTATTATCTCTTTCCCATTCTCTAACTATTAGTAATAGCTTTGTGTTCTGATGGGCTCAAAATGGTGTGTGTTGGACCATGCCTAAGTCTTTTTCACCATTGTGGAAGGATTCCAGTCTGACTGACTGGCTTTTTGAATCCTGGCCATCCCAGTTCATTACTGTGCGTTGTCAGACAAGTGTTTCCACCTCATTGTTTCTTAATCTGGATTAATACTAATCTAAAAGGGCGGTTTGTGAGGTTTAGATGAATTATCATGTGCAGAGATCTTAGAATTGTGCCTACTATAGCTTTCAATAATGTGTGCCTTTAAAATGATTTGCCAAAAAAAAAAAAAAAAGGAAAAACCAGTTTTCTCTTTCTTGTTAAACATTTATGAAGTACCTAATATGTTATAAGAAATTTATTAGCACTTGGGAATACAAATGGAATGCAACCTGTAGAATACTGCCTAGAACCTCTTAACAATTAGTGTGTATGAGAGGGCATGAACAACAAACCTCCTAATAGTGGGGTAGCTCTTCTAATGGGGGGAGTATAATATGCTAACTGAGGGTAATTATCCACAATTTGAGTATTTTGTTCCAAATGCTCCAGTGATGATATTTTGAAATAATTGTTAACATATTCAATAAAATCATTCATGACACTTTTTGGATGATGAATATTATCCACATTCCTAGAAAATATGGTTTTTCACTAGTATTCTTCTGCCATCAACTCACCCTACCCATTATTGTTACAATTATCTATCGACACTTGGGCACTCGCCAGTTTCCTGCAAGATTATGATTATTAATGTAATTTTTCTACCTCTAACTCTGTTTTTGATTGCCTTATTGATTTTAATGTTCCTCCAAACTATCCAGGACTCTGTCACTAGATCTCCTGTCCTTCAGTGATCTTGTCCTTCACCATATACTAAGTACTAACTTGCATAGTCAAAATATAGTCCTTGCCACCCCTACATTATCCTATCTAATAAAAGAATAATATGCAAATTGACCATTACTCCAACACACAAGATGGCTGCCCCAATGTGGACACAAGATGGCCACCACAAGATGGCCAGCAGGGGAGGGCAGTTGGGAGGAACCAGGCCTGCGAAGGAGGGCAGATGGGGGCATCAAACCTGCAGGGGAGGGCAGTTAGGGGTGACCAGGCCTGTAGGAGGAGGGCAGTTAGGGGTGACCAGGCCTGCAGGGGAGCAGTTAGGCATCAGTCAGGCTGACAGCAGAAGTGGTTAGGGTCAATCAGGAAGGCAAGCAGGCGAGCAGTTGGAAACCAGCAGTCCTGAATTTTAAGAGGGATGTCCAACTGTCCGCACAGTCGGACATCCCTTGAGGAGTTTCAGATTGGAGAGGGTGCAAGCTGGGCTGAGGGACACTCCCCCCCCCAACCCCCAATAAACAAATTTTGTCCACCAGGCCTCTAGTCTTATTATAAAATGGCTTAAAGCAACCAACATTAAGGATATCACAGACTCTAATGTCAGAAATCCCGGAGCCTTTTCCTGGGTGCCTCTGGCTGGAAGTGTCTCACAAAACTGCAAACAAGGTATTGGCCAGGGCTCCAGGTTCAATGGGGAAAGATCTATTTCTGAATTCACTCATACAATTGTTAGCAGGTCTCAGGTCTTCCAGGGATGTTAGTGAGAGACACCAGTTCCTGGTCATGTGGAGTCCTCTAAAAGCAGCTTATAACACAACAGCTTGTTTCTCCCCGTGTAAGGGCTAAGATAGATTAAAACCTGTCCCTTTTATTACCTAATTTCAGAAATGGTTTACTTGCTGTTTGTTAAAAGTGAGTCATGCCTTGGCCGGTGTGGCTCATTTGGTTAGGCATCATCCCATGCACTGAAAGGGTTCAATTCCTAGGTGAGGGCACAAGGTTGTGGGTTCGATCCCTGGACAGAGGGGTGGTGGGGTGGGGAGGGACAGGAGGCACCTGATGTTTTGGTCTCACATCAATGTTTCTCTCTCTCTCTCTTCTCTCTCTCTCCCTCCCCACTCTCCCTTCTTCTTTCTTTAAAAGTCAATAAGAAAAAAAATCCTAAAATAAAAAATATGAGTCACTAGGTCCACCTCATGTTTAAGGGAGTGAATACCAGGGGCAGAAATCTTTGGTGAATACCTTCAAGGCTATCTACCACTCTTTTACTCCCTTCCCCAAATTTCTAGAACTTACTCTTATCTGATGGCATTCCTTTCTATTTTCTGAAAAATCAGGGATAACCATAAAAAAATCTCCACAGGTTACCACCACATTATGTTGTGCCAATATTTTCTTCCTTCTCCTGCTATTATCAATGAGTTGTTTTCTACCACTAACCTAAGCCCAGACTTCCCACTTGTACCCAGTGTCTAATCCATCTTTTATATTTAAAGATATTGCTCCAAAAAATCTCCTCTCTTTTTTCTGCATCATCAAATTTTTTCTTGATTGGATCATTGAGAAAAATATGTCATTACATAATTTCTTATAGCATCAAATCTCTCTCTTAATTTTACCTCCTTTTATAGTCACTGCCCCATTTCTGTGCTTGCTTATTTGAATATTATTTAAAAAAATTTGCTCCTGTTCTTTATCTCAATTATGATCTTCTGTACCTTCTTCAATAATTGTATTACACTAGGAGTTTTTCTTTCTTTTTAATGCTATATTTAATAGAAATTATGTTTTCATAATTCTTCATGTAGGACAGAAATAGCAGATGGGTATAGCCAGATTAAAGAATCCTATCTAATAAAAGAGTAACATGCAAATGTGACCATACCTTGGCTCATGATTGGCTATGCTACCAGCCAATCAGGAGCAGGGGGTGGGGCTGAGTAGCGGGGCTGAGCAGCGCAAAGGCTGGGCCCCGGGGGTGGAGACAAAGCAGGAGTGCCAGGGTGCCCTGGCCGCCTGAGCTGTGTGAGGAGGCAGCTGGGCAGCGGCAGCAGCTGGGCATGCCCCGCGGCCCCCCACATGCTATGCATGGAGGCGGCTGGGCAGGGGCAGTGGCTGGGAGTGCCCTGTGGCCCCCATGTGCTGCGCGAAGAGGTGGTGGGCTGGGGGAGTGCCCGGTGGCCCCCTGCGCGCTGTGCACGGAGGCGGCTGGGCAGGGGCACTGGCTAGGAGCACCCCGCTGCCCCCGTGCACTGCACAGGAAAGTGGCAGGGTGGGGCCCAGCCCCTGGGAACTCCATGTGGAAGTGGCAGTGAGCACCCAGTCCCTGGGTCTGAGTGGTCAGAGGCAGCTGGGACTGAGCTGAGCAGGGAGATGGCTGGGTGCCCAAGGCCAGCTTTAGGCCTTGGGCAGGCTGGGGGTGTGCCATCAGTTGGACACCCCCTAAGGGCTCCCAGTATGTGAGAGGGGGCAGGTTGGGCTGAGGGACCACCCACCCCCAGTGCACAAATTTTGTGCACAGGGCCACTAGTTTAATATAAGTAACCAAGAGACCAGAGTTGTATTCTTCAGTGTGTATGGCTTCTACAGAATAGTATAGTATCTTATGTTCTCAAATGGGGACATTTTCAGTTGAGAAGAGGCATTTTACTATTGGGGTAGCAATCAACCCTGCCAACTGGTGAATGTTATCTTTGTTTCATGATGTAATGACAGGTTTCTTTTTGAAAAAATTTCTTACTCTCTTTCTCCTAAAAGATGTTAAATTTCCAACTGAAATTGTGAAAAAGTCAGACTCCTTCCTACCCTGTAGTGATAAATATGTTAATTCTTAAATCCAACTCTCTTATCCACAGTGCTACTGAATGAGACCTATGTACTTCACACACACATCCAGTCATTTTACATGTTGTGTTTACCAGGGTTTGTCTTGAAAATCATTTGAGGCTGGAATTGGTCTGCTGGGTTTTAAAGATGTTCAGATGGGTTCAATCCTCACTGGACCAAAGCAGTCTTGTGATGTTTAATCAATATGCATGATCCCTTAAATGTATCTGCCCCAAGTGACCTTATAAATTTTAATTTAAGTAGGGTTCTAAGGCAACAAAGGTCATTCCCACTACTGGCCTAGCTGCTAAATCTGAATATTAACAATATAGTTTCACTTTATTACCCACTTTAAAATCAGAGTTCTTATTATTTAATTTGCCAAAACAGTCTTTATTTCTAAAAGAAACAACGCACACCTGAGATAGTAAAATGGACCACTGAGAAGGGACACTACTGACTCATTTTGTGCGGTCCTCATTTTTCAGCTTTCTCCATGCCCAGTAATCTCTCTGGAATTCCGATTCCTCACTGTAGTACCTTCTGTCTTGACCCACACACTGTGCTTTGTGTTGCAGGACTGCTCCAGACTGCGGAGCTTTTGGCACTTGGAGAAAAGCTAAATGCACAAAATATGGCAAAGGGATGTATAAACAACAAGTTGTAAAAAGCATGTGGGACTTATCACCCTTACAATGTCCCTTCTACTCACCTTTGAGGACTGGTGACATTTTCTGCATCTTGAAGGGGTAGTCTTTGTTTTTGTGGGGTTCTCCAAAATATTAGAATGTGTTTGCCGTATAATGACTCCAGAAGTGTGCACTTGTTGCTTTTGTGAATACTGATTTGTTCAATCGTACCTTCTAAATTCAACTGCCATATAATATCCATTACTTAATTATTTAACTGCCAGTCACTTTTGGTATGTGCCAATGGGAACATTAGTGCAGTGTCAACGAGAAGGGCTGAGATGGCACACAGTTAAAATTTCATGTAGTTAGTACTTTGGTGAATATTCTAACTCGGCATTCAAGTAAACAGAAAATCATAGCAGGGTTAATTTGAGTGTTTTTTCAAAAAAAGGGAGTTAATCTGTTTTTTCTTTTGCTGTTCATGCTATTATTAAAACAACAGTTCATTCCATAATTACCATGATCAGAAATGAAGTGCCTACAGTAAATAAGCAAAGGAAACTCTTACAAATCTAAGAATAGGGGATGATTATGGGCAAGGAGTAGCACCTGAAAAATTGTTCACTGCAGTGAGTCCTACTACTAGTTGCTCACCCGATAAAGAAATTACTTTATATTATATGCAAGTTTGAAAGAATCACATGGAAAGTAGTTCAGCAGCTTTTACCTCAAGCTTAATTTACTTGCGTGAAAGATTTCCTGTCATATGTGAACCTGTTGTTTGTATCTCTCTGAGTTTTAATTATTTAGAATTTTCTTGAGTGAATTCACATAATACCATTGTTTTTGAATACATAGAAATGTTTCAGTTCATGGCAACGACCATTCTTCATGGGCCTCTTGAGCAATTTCTGTAGAAATGATCAATCTGGGTAAAAATTTCAAACAAAAAAGTTACTTTTAAAGGAGACACATTCATCAGATGTTAAAACCCCCTATATATTCTTCATCTTTTTTAAAATCCAAGATTCTTTATGGGCATCTTCATATTATCAGATATTCTTCTGTCTTTAGTGTTTCTCCAAATTTGAGCAATTGCTCCCACGAGATGTCCTGAATAAATAAGAACATGCACGGAATATACATTGCTTTATCAGAAATAGGTTTGGCTCCAGGGGAAAAATACTTGATGCTTTGTCATCTAGCCTTTTTTCTTCTTCTGTCATATAGCCTTTATTACCTTCTCCAGTAAAATAGCTATTACAGTGCACATCACTGGAGGAGAAGTGTGTGTCAGCTCTATCCAATTCCAAGTGACTGAAATTCCTCATTATTAATCAGCTTGTTGTACAGCACTGGAAAAATAATACATTTTGGTCTAGACAATTTTACAGTATTTGTTTTCTGTGTCCATGTGCATTACAATGTACAGTCAACTGCATTTTAGAAACTGCTTTCTTACTCTACCACACTGGCTGCATATTGGAGGAAGAATTGACAATAGCTGTGTGAATACAGCCTCATAGTGAGAATCTACTAAATAAGCTTGTGAAATCTAGGACACATGAGAATCATGGTAGCTCCTGATTGGTGAGTCATAAGTGAATAAAATATCTAAAAAATGTATTACTAAAGTAATAAATTCATAAACAAATACTACATGAAATTACTTTCTAGACATGTAACCAAGTTATACATCAGTTTCATATAACTAACTGTTGTCTATCCTATATAATAAAAGCCTAATATGCTAAGTGACCAATCGTTCATTCAACCAGTCACTCTGACATGCACTGACCACCAGGAGGCAGACACTCTGACTGGTGAGTTAGCTTGCTACTGGGGTCTGGCCAATTGGGACTGGGCAAGATAGACCAGATATGCCCTGGAGCCTTCAGGGGATGTCAGAGAGCCAGTTCAGCAAGATACCTGCAGGCAAGACCGAGGGACCCCACTGGTGTACAAATCCATGCACCAGGCCTCTAGTTCTATCTAATAAAAGATTAATATGCAAATTGACCGTACCTTCACTACACCCACCAGCCACGCCCACCAGTCAATCAGGAGATGGGGCGGAGCCAAGGCGGCTAGCACAGGCTGGCCAGGGAGAAGGTCTGGCCAGGGGGGGAAGGCGAGGCCAGTGCTAGCTGGGTGTGAGCTGGCTGGGGTGTAGGCCTGGGCCAGGGATAGGGGTGTGGCTGGGATGGAGCCAGCCTTTGGCCCCATTGCAGGGCGATGGCTGGGTGCCCAAGGCCTAAAGCCTTACTCAGAGGCTTTAGGCCTTGGGCAGGCTGGGGTGAGTAGTTAGTAGGAGATCCCCTGAGGGCTCTCAGTATGTGTGAGGGGGCAGGTTGAGCTGAGGGATCACCCACTCCCAGTGCATGAATTTCATGCACCAGGCCCCTAGTCCTATCTAATAAAAGAGTAATATGCAAATTTGACCATACTTTCACTATGCTACCAGCCAATCAGGGGTGGGGGCGGGGCCAAACATTGCACGGCCCTGCCCCTTGTGTTGCCACCGCCGCTGCTCCGCAGGGCCCCGGCCTGGAGAGTGGATGCTGTGCTGGCGGTCTTGGCCAGCCCGCAGTGCCCATTCCATCCCTCCGTGCTGCCCTGTGGAGTGGCAAAAGCTGGCCACACAGGCGCTTCACTGCAGGCGCCGGGGGTCCCGGATCACAGCCCAGCCCCAACGGGCGATCCGGCCCCCCTCCCACAGCCCGCAGCAAGGGCTAGCCATGTGGGCACTTAGCCATGGGTGCTGGGAGTCCCAGATCACAGCCCAGCCCCAGAGGACAAAACCATGGTGGCAGGGACAAGGCAGAGGCCATTAGGGGTGATCAGGCCAGGAGGGGAAGGCAGTTAGGGGTGATCAGGCCAGGAGGGGAAGGCAGTTAGGGGTGATCAGGCCAGGAGGGGATGGCAGTTGAGGGTGATCAGACTGGTGGTGGGGACAAATGGGGGCAATCAGGCCAGCAAGCAGAGTGGTTAGGGTTAATCAAGCAGTCAGGCAGGTGAGTGGTTAGGAGCATATTGCAAGGGGTTGGTTGTCCAAGTGCCAGTTTAGGCCCGATCCCACAGGGGTCTCAGATTGGAGAGGATGCAGACCGGATTGAGAGACAACCCCCCAACCCCTCGTATGCATGAATTTTGTGCACCGGGCCACTAGTATTATATAACTGTCTTAAGGCTGTTGTATAATTAGAAGATGATAGTGTTTTATTTGTCTTATAAATTGAATATATCTCCACCCCAGATTCACATAGTAAATCCTAATGTCCAATATAATGGTATTAGGAGGTGGGATCTTTTGGAGGGTAGAGCCTCATAATAGGATCAGTGCCCTTATAAGAGATTCTCCCAAGAGCTCCCTTGTCCCTTCTCCCATGTGAAGGCACAGCTAAAAATGGTCATCTATGAACACGGAATCAGCTCCTCACCAGACACGGAATCTGCTGGTACCTTGATCATGGACTTCCCAGCCTCTAGAACTAGGACAAATAAATTTCTGTGTTCATAAGTCACCCGATCTACAGTATGTTATAGCTGTCCAAATGGACTAAGACAGTTTGTGATGTATTCTGTTGTCAATTTTTTTATCCACAGTTTGACATGGCAATTTGCTAATTATGCTTTTAATATGATTGCTGTAGTCATCCAACCACTATAATTTAGAACCCATAGAGGATTTTTTTGGTATAATTTATTTGTACTGGCCATCATCATAAAACAAATCTAATATCACTGTTCTACTGCAATATTGTCACAAGGGTATTTCAGCATTTGCCACAAAATAAACAATATTTGCTTTAGTGCTTAACATTTTTAATTCTATAAAAATAGCAATGCATAAAGTTTTGTTTTTTTAGCAAAACAAAGAAAAAGGAGTCTATCTCATCCTCAAGACATCTATCCTACTTCCGTATTTTTTTGGGAATATACACAAACACATGGATAAATCTTGTTTTACACCAGTGAGATAATACATACAAATTGCTCTGTCATTTGCTTTATTTTTTGGAGAGTTTTCCAGATTATCATAACAAATCTACATTATTCTTTTTAACAGATGCATGTAGTTAATCTTTCTATAGATATTTATATTTTATTTAACCAATTCACTACTGAGAAACACTAAAGTTGTTTACAGGTTTTCCCCTGCCCATATATAAGCAATGCTATAAAAACAACCTAGTATATCTGAGTTATGCCCAAATATTTTGTAGTATGAGTAACCTAAAGTGAAATTACTGCATCAAAGGGTTTACACATTTAACATTTTTGGTAAATTCCTCTTCAAAGAGATTCTACCAATGAATATTCTTACTAATATATGGAAATACATTTTTTCATACCCTTGATAATACTGCATCCTGTTAGTCTCCTTTATTTATTCAAAAATTATTACTACCAGTCTTTTCCTGCTTAATTTTCTTTCAGAGCACTTACTGCCATCTGACATATGTCCACTTACTTATCTATCTCCTTGAGAAACAACACAAAACAGAAGATTTTTGTCTAATTTGTTCACTGCTATGTCCACTATGTTTAGAAATGTACCTGGAACACACTGTGTGCTCCATACATATTTATTCTCTGCACCAGACGCACACAGACAGACAACACAGCCACTTTAAATCTACAACAGGGTGACTAGCAGTAGAATGAGGATCCCTTAATATAGTAGAAATGACTCTCCGTTGTAGTTGTCAATTGCAATTGCCTTTGTGTCAATTCAATATGAAAGAAAGTGATTACTGTTTTTTGATATGGCTAAGTAATTTGTTAATTTTTATCTAGACTTCACCTCAACTCTCTTAGATTCTGATTCCTCTAACACTGGCCTCACAGTGATATTCAGTATGTTGGGAACTGAAAAGAAGTAGTGCAGTGAATGTGGGTCAGATAAAGAAATGGACAGAAACTTAAAACTGGAGGATTAAGTTAAACTTAAACTTTAAACTTAAAACTGAAACATTAGTGTGCACAGAAAAAAAAGAAAGGGAGGATGTTTTAAGGTGAAAGGAGTTTAATTATCAAAATAAACAGGTAGAAATTAGATATGGTTCAGAGGGAAAGACTGATAGTGAAAAGTTTGAAGAAAAGAAAAAAATCAAATGAAGAAAAGAGGTAAAAGATAGTAACAGTGATCCAAGGGAGTTGACACCAGAACAAAGCAAAGGAACAAATTGGACATTATTAACAGTTTGGGGCTGTCACTTCATTGGTTGTTATAGGTTGATTTTGTTTTCTATTTTCATACTATAAACAATACTTCTATTTCATTTGTTCAAACCTCAGCTGGGGACAGATGCAGCCAGCAGTGAGCACAGAGATGGTACAATGCAATCAGAGCATTGTTGAATGGAGCCTGGGTGTTGTAGGTGATCAGGATTAGAGCAGACTGAAGAGGAGGGTTATTTTGTGGTAGTCACATACCTTCAGTTAGAGCATTTCTTCTGTTCTCATGTAACAAAGACTACCTTGCTTAGCATATAGAATTCCAAATTGATTTTAGTAAGCTAAAATCAATGTGTAGTGCAGACATAGGATTTACTAAAATGATGTCTTATTCTAGAAGTCAGAAAATTAGCCTCCAACCAGTTAACCTCTGCAAACATAATAGCAGGTAACATCAATGTTGAGTTCCAAGGGACACTGTACTATATTTATACTGTCCCCACCCCTCCCCCAGCATTGACTTTGGATATAAGTTGAATATGTGTGATCCTGAAGTCACTTGCTTTTTCTTCTAAGAAACAGTCTTTTAGGCAATGTTGCACTCATTAGCTGTTCTTTAAACAGGTGTCAGCAAAGAATTGACGACATGATAAGTTTTTTTTTAACAAAGTCTTATTTTCTCATTTCCAGAAAAATCTTACCTTTTAGATCCAACCTGGAACCTTAGAATAGCTCTTTGCCTTTGCTTTGTTGGTGCTTAATAATTCTCTTAATGCTTCATAATAATGGCTCATATTTCCACTCATCAAAAGTGTTATCTATTAGTAAAATGATACAAAGAATAAATAATATTTCAATAAGATTTTTCAAAATTTAAAAAATAAAGCATAATTAATAATATAATATTTTGATATTTTCATTTATTCCCATAAATGGGACCACTTTTAAAAATATTTTCTAGTCCCTGGGTAATTTAGAATTTTTTTCTAGTAGGTTGTAATGAATATGTATAATTTCACATTTGCTCAACAAAATGTTCATAAATATAAATACTAGCTTACAGTAGAGAGGCATTTCCAATTCCATATCATATATGTTTGACGTTTCTTCTTTGTAATGACTTAAAAAAGCTTACATTTTTTAGTGGCTTACTATATAGTTGAAAAAAATTTTTTCTTCATGGAGCTGTGTGGGTCTTAAATAAATGAAGGATGAAAAAATGAGAAAGACTAATAATAATTTGTGTCTCATGGTTTAATCAAGTTTTCTCAATGCAATTTTTAATCAGAACATTTTTTTCAAATGACCATGTTGTCCTGAGAGACTAACCAGATAATAAATATTAAAAATAAACATTTAATAATTGGAAACAATCTGTGAGCACTAATTGTCATCTCTTGTTTCTGTGCACGCCTGTCTGGTGTGTGGAGTGAGCACTACTCCAGTGATGGGCATTAGTGCCCACCGCTGCAGTGCTGCTCTCAAGTGCTGCATGTCTAGAGGGACAAGTGAATCTCTAACTGGGTAATTAGAATGAAACTGAATTGCCCAACTTTCTAGAGATTTTTTTGAGATATTAACGTGCTTTTGTATGCAATTCTCATAAAAATTACAATAGTGAAACTTTTAAGACAGATGATTATGCAAAGCTTGAATTCCTCAGGAAGATTAATTTCCAAAAAAGCCACCAGAAGTTGGTGCTAAAGATAGGGGTGGGAAGATGCAGGGAAAATGAAAACTCTGCTTTTTTCTTGTCTTTGATTTCACCTATTTTACTTTAAAAAATTATTTCACAGCTGTTTGATTTAAAGCACTCTTGGAAATTCAATGTAATTCTAACTATTCATAGTCTCACAAGTTACTGGCTCAAATATCTTCAAGTTAATAATATACCAGGCACTAAACTGTTTATATACACTTTCTCATCCACTCTTAATAAAAGTGCAATACTATTGACTCCATTTTGTATATGAGAAAGCTAGTATAGAGAGGTGAATATTTTGGACAAGATCATCCAGCATAATCCAATATAATGGAATAGATGTGTCTAACTTCACTCATATATAGTTATATTACATTTATTATGTAATAGATAGATAAACTAAACCCAACCTTCCCAAATATTTTTATTTTATTTTGTCCCATAACCATGGCTAGTATAGTTGTTCACCTAATTGCTCTCTATGCTTTCTAAAGCTTTAAATTGTTGCCAATTATGGAAAACATAGCTTCCAAGCATAGCTTCAAACCAGTCATTTAGTATCCCACATAATTCCTTTTATTATTTTTCATAAATCATTCAAAATAGAATGTGTCACATACTGGAACTTAAAGCCTCTTTACCCAACAATATGAAAGTATATTGTTAGCTACTCTTCCCCTGTCCCTTCAAAGACTGTAACTTCTTTCCTCTAAACTCTAGCCTGCTAGTAATTGTATTATTTTATGGTGTCAAAAGACTCTTGGTTTCCTTTTCTAATGTGTCCATTTTCTCAATTTTCTTTTCTCAGTGGGTCACGCACGATTTAGCAAGCTCTACTCATACCATGTGCAACTAAAGTAATAGAACACCCAAATCCCCATATGATCTCATTATATAAAAGTTTGGCCAGCTATTATGCTCAATGTGCCCTTTGACCTGAAGAAAGTATATCTAAGATGTTTTGTTCATTGAAAACACTAAATTAGATGCATCAAAGTTTCTTAACTAATTGAGAAATGCTTGAATGATCTTGTCTACTTGACTGTTACCTACTGGGATACATTTTACTGTTCATGTGAGAGAAACCTTGGAATCTAATCAGTAAGGTTGAGTATTTTTAAGCAAGATATTTTATTTATTTATTCTTAAAAAATATATTTTATTGATTTTTTACAGAGCAGATGGGAGAGGGATAGAAAGTCAGAAACATCGATGGGAGACATCGATCAACTGCCTCTTGCACGCCCCCTACTGGGGATGTGCCTGCAGCCGAGGTACATGCCCTTGCCGGAATCGTACCCGGGACCCTTCAGTCCACAGTCTGACGCTCTATCCACTAAGCCAAACCGGTCTCGGCAAGCAAGAGATTTTAGATTAAAGGATAGTGTCATTGAAATGAGCTTCAAAAAAGGAAGAACACACACAACATGATCAAAGCTCTGAGCACAAAGATATTTTTAATGCAGAGAGATAAAATTCACTTAATCTATGTTATTGATGAGAGATAAAATCTTCAGTCTGAAACTAGAGCAAGATAGGCTATTATATAACTTTATCTTTGTTTAAGCTTTAAAACATACATATTATAGATAATAGATGTACTTCTGCCTGGTGGTTGGGAGGTGGAGGGCTTTCATTTCATGAGGTATATAAAATACATGTTTATAAGCCAGTTCATTTCAGTCACTTCCACAAAACCACTCTACCAAGGATTTATGTAACCACTTCCTTCTGGGGTTCAATAATATGCAGAAAATCTAGGTTATATAATATGAATAATTGTCTCAAATGGTTGCACTGTATTCTAAATGATGGCAGGGGCCATTTAGCTTTTTATAGATATCCCTGGTCCATGAAAAAAAAATGCACCCCTGACCTTGGCTAGCCATCTTACAATGTCTGGATATGATTACAACTGGGCTCTTGTGTAAAACAACTCTAAAAGAGGAGCCTGTTAGTAGTTCGCATTAGCATTATTAAATGAGGTAGAGCTATATGCTAATTTATTTTTGTATGCAAATGAGAACAGACAATTAGAGGCAGTGGAATGGAGAGCAAAGACTAAACTTATCAGGCATGTTGATAATAGTCAAATAAAGAATGTCTGTGTATATAAAATAAGGATGTAATAGATAACTAAAATTTACAAATAATCTTCAAATTATTTTATGTTCAAATATTCTTTCAGTGAGTTTTTGTAAAAAAAAAAAAGGAAATGCTGTGTGAGAGGATGTTGCATCCCATCAAGCCAAGAGAAACAGTCTAGAGACTCATGATACCTTATCAGAGTCTTGTTCTGTTAGATTGTTGAACTGTGCACCCATGGAGTGTAGCAAAGTGAGAAATCTCTTTGGACAACCTAAGTTGTGGACCTGTGATTTTGGAAGCATGATGAGCATGAAAATCGCAAACGCAGAGGCCTGATGGAGTACCTAAGGTGGCAGGGAGAAAGGGGAAATTTTGCACCACCCTAACAAACTAAGTTAGCAAGCTTCAAGAAAATTGCCCAAGAAATTAGGAAAGCTTTCAGGAAGGGGAAATTGGTAACTCATTTCCAGTGTGGATATTGGTTTATGAAGCAGATTGCTTGTATACTCTACTGATTTGAGTGGGGAGAAAGGGAATGCAAAATGATATGGGGCAGAGAGAGAAGAACTGTTGCAGGTTGAATGTCTTCAGATTTGTATGCAGGCCATTTATTGGGGAGAGTTCTTGGGAGTAACACTTCTGGAAGAAAGAGGAAAGATGGATTTGGCAGAGGGAGAAGATGAGCTGCACTGCAAATTCAGTGAATGCCACATCTCTGGAGTTGGTAAAGATAATCAGAGTTGTCCTGAATTGAGTTGAAGGGACTAAGTCTTTATATCTGACTGATCAGTCATTGAGCAGGTTCCTCTTTGAAGGAAGTAAGATCTTGGACAGGACAGTTTTTTTCTTAAATGAATTAATCCTTAAAACTGCTGATAGCTCAAGGCTGTCATCTGGTGTCACTTGCAGCAGCTGTTAGAATAAATTTCTGATTTCAGGCATGAGGTCTGGTTGGTGAATTATGGTAGTCCTCAGAGTTATAAAGGGGTGTACTACAAATGTCTTCTGGAGAAACAGCACAAAAAGGATGTATATATAAATATGTAATTGTATCTTAATATAATTAATGTGTTATATAGTTTATACAACATATATATATGTATATGCATATAATTAACATATGCATACTATGTAATGAATATTTGTATATATTATATGGAATATTTTATATATCATATATAACACCTATAATATATACTATATATCATATGTCATACGTTTTGTGTGTGTGTGTGTGAATGTGAATGTTTAGGATCTGTGAGCAGGGTCTGTGAGCAGGCTGAGACTTGAGAAAAATTTCTGTTGTGTCCAAAGGCAGCTGCTGGCCAAATTCCTTTTGCTCAAGGTGGCCAGGCTTCATTCTAGTAATGCTTCCAACTGATTAGATGAGACCCACCCACATGATTGAGTATAATCTGCTTTACTAAAAATCTGCAGATTTAAATGTTAATCTCACTCAAAAAACACATTCACAGAAATTTACAGAATAATGTTTGAGCAAATACCTGGTCATCATTGTCAAGCCAAGTTGACACATAAAATTAATTATCACAAAGGGGGTCTAAGTGAATCATGGCACATTTAGTTTAATAATGTAGAACCTTAAGTGGTAACCATGTTTAATTTAATCATATATAAAATTGTTCAACATAACAAGAAGAGCCAATATATGGCCAATATTTGTCTAAAGTAACCATTACTTATACACACAGCTCATATCTTCCTCTAGACTATGGAAAGAGCCTATGCTTTTGCTGCTGTCACAGCAGGAGGATACTAGGGCTTCAGAAGAGGCTTGCCTCCAGTGGCTCATGCCCTGGCAAAGAGATCTGGTTGGATTACAGTAAGACCGATCAAATTGCTAATGCCAACCTCCATTAGCAGATCTGGATGCTGCTCAAAGATAGGCTGGTCATTTGCATGTCTGAAACTATCTGTTCCCAGATCAATGCAGGAGAAATACATTGGTCCCCTGGAAAGACAGGCATTTGGTTGGGCTATAGGTAAGCAATGGCTATGCCAGTGCTCGGATGCCTGAAGCAACCTAAAAGAGGAGGAGGACCATGCTGATGTGACTCTCAGAAGGTTGACCACCACCTCATCAGTCTGTACCTGTGGATGAAGGGAATGATTTTTTAAAAAACAATAATAAAAACCACAAGTAGATTTCCTTAATCCCATCTATAAACTGAGGGCAGAAGAAGTCCACAAGAAGCACCCAGCTGGATTGAGACCCACCAGTCGCTGATCAAGGGACCTACAAGCACCAGAACAGCTCCAGGTCAGGAAGCAGGAAATCATTGAAACCCTGTCCAAGGCCAAAGAGAGCAAGAAATAAAAGTCCCCCTGTCTCGTTTGTACATAGTAGCTTTAGCAATTACATAAATCAGTCATTCAATAAAACAAGCTTTTATTTGTCTGCCCTCTCAAAGAAAAAAAAGAGTACATAATGCTTTAACCTGCAGGAGATGTTTCTGACGGTCCATTAACTAATGGTACTGATGCTTTATAGGTACTGATGCTTTCTCTCCCTGACAGATGCTTAGGCGTCACTGTGGTTAGAATCCAGTATGAGAGCTGTCAAACGAGCAAGGGCCAGGGCTTCTAGCCAGAGACTGATAGATTCTATTAGTTCACATGCTGTCTCTGCTGTCCATGCCCTTTTGGCTAAGGTTTGATGTGTATGCAAGTCCCACTCCTCTAGGATGTTGGCACTGACTTAACGCAGTGGTCCTCATCAGGAACTCCACGGCTTTCATGTGTAGGTACTGATAAGGTGCTATAGCCAGGAGTGGGGTTCAGAGTACTGATGTACTCACATGTGCACTGATGCATAGTAATAGTAATGTATGCATTCTCTGTTCAAGAGAGCACAGGATAGAAGGGCACCATTCTGAGCCATCTTGGGTCTTACTTAAGAAAACTGTCTGCCACCGGTATTCTCTTCTTATAGCAAAAGGCAGAGGTTGTGAAAGGGGTTAGAAGAGATAATTTGGAATTAATCTGCCACATGAGGAAACTATGCCTCCTTCAGAACCAGGTAATCATTTTATAAAAAAACATTTTATTTCCTAAATGCCATTGAAAACATGAAGAAGTATGGTAGGAAATAGACTTATAATGGCAAGATTACGGTTGAAGTCCAAACTAGAGGCAGCAATGAAGGACATTTCCAGGAAGAAAGAGGATTCTAGATAATGATATGACTTAGCCTTCTGAAATCATTAGTCAGTTAACAACAACAACAAAACATGCATACAAGTCTTGGAAAGAAAAATCATGATAAAAATATGATGCAACAAAACCGTATCATTTTATTGGATGATTATTTAATAAAAAGAGTCATTAAAAAAGATTCACTTACATAACCTCTTTTGACCCAGACTTTCTCTTTTTCTTTATTGTGGAAAGTATTACAGATGTCCCCTTTGTTGTGTGTGTGTGTGTGTGTGTGTGTGTGTGTGTGTGTGTGTGTGTTTGTGTTTGTGTGTGTGTGTGTGGTTTTCCCATTGACCTCCTCCACCCTGCACCTGCCCCTTCCAGACCTTCACAATTCAATTATACCAAATCCTATATAATAAAAGCCAAATATGCTAAGTGTCTGGTCATTCAGTCGTCTGTTCAACCAATCAAAGTGTAATATGCTAATGATATGCTAAAGCCATTTAACTGCTTGCTATGATGTGCACTGACCACCAGGTAGGGGGCATACAGTAGACTGGTTGCTATGATGTGCACTGACAACCAAAGGGCAGATGCTCCAACCTGTATGCTAGCTTGCTGCTGGAGTCCGGCCCATCAGGACTGAGTGAGATTGGCTGGACATGCCCTAGAGCCCTCCTGCAGTCCCTCCCCAGCCTCGATTGTGCACCAGTGGGGTCCCTCAGCCTGGTTTGCACCCTCTTGCCATCCGGGACCCCTCAGGGGATGTCAGAGAGCCAGTTTTGGCCCGACCCTGTAGGCATAAAAGGCTAATACGCAAATCAATTGAATGGCAGAACAACTGGTCACTATGATGTGTATTGACCACGAGGGGGCAGATGCTCAATGCAGGAGCTGCCTTCTGATGGTCAGTGTACTCTCACAGGGGGAGCACCACTCAGCCAGAAGCCAGGTCTGTGGCTGGCAAACCTAGTGGTGGTGGCAGAAGCCTTTCCTGCCTCCACAGCAGCTCTAAGGATGTCTGACTGATGGCTTAGGCCTGGGAATCAGGCCTGTGAGAAGGTGCAGACTTGGCTGAGGGACCTCCCTGAGTGGGCAAATTTTGTGCACTGGGCCTCTGATGTGCATATATTAGTAAGTTCCCTGGTTGACTCAAACTTTCATTTCTCCATGTGTTCAATTACATTATAATTAGAATAACTGTTGATAACTTTTCAAATATTCTAAGTTAAATTATTGAAAGAGCATAGAAGTTTTATATTTCAAAAAATATGAAAATCTTTTTGTCATCTATATAACATCTCTTAAAGGTTGTTTTAGATGAAGTATATAGATTGTTATAGATGTTATAGATAATGAAATTTCATGGTGGATAAAGAAGAGAAAAATTGGGGGAAAATCTTGGGGAGTTTATGACTTAAATTGAATTTGTGAAAAGTCAAGGTATGCTAACTTGATAAAACAAGAAATAGATGTAACTATTATATTGAATCATAATCCTGTGAAGATACAGCAGAGACAGCAAAAGTGTAGAATTTTAGTGCAGCTGGTGGCAATGACATAATACAGTCTAAGTAACAATATGGTATGAAACATGCTATTGTTTCTCCTTTTCATACTATTATTCATTTTCCATTTTTCCATTTTGATGATAAGTTGGTTTTCTTATTTCTTGATTCCCTTTTTAGCCATTTGTCTGCATCACTGAATCTATATCCCATGACTCAGATATTTACAAGTAGGGGTATAAAATGTATTCTAAATTCTTATCTGGTAGAAACACTCCCCTTCTCAATTCTAAGGAAAATAAATTTTAGGCATCAAGGATAATCTTTTGTTTCTCAATTATCTTGAAATGTAAGGGAAATGTATTTTAAACCTTGTATCTTTTCATTTGGAAATTGATGGAAGCCCAAGACTGTTTTCTTATTTTTTTTAGTGAAATAGTTGAAATTGTAACAGATCAAATATCCGTAGAATGGAATGCATTTTTTTAATGTATCATTTATGTGTATAATTTAGATGAGTAAAGGCCAGTGGCTTCAATTGCCTGGTCACTTGCCAGGAGATTCTAGAATAGTATCCAAATCCCAGTCATTAAAGAAATAGTTGTCAGTATGTTACTTGGGTCAACAAATTTTAGGAGGAGAGATAATGGAATAACATAGGTAAATAGGGACTCAAGGGATTCACCTTTGGGCTTATTCTTCTTTTTTTAAAAATTGATGATAGAGAGGAAGGGAAAGGGAGAAAGATAGAAACATCAATGAGAAAGAACATGGATCAACTGCACACCCCCTAGCTGGGTAGCAGGCAGAAACTTGAAACTCTTGTGCCCAGACTGATGGGGAACTGAACTGATGTACTCTTGGTGCATGGATTGGCACACAAACACTGAGCCACACTGGCCAGGCAGAGCTCATTATTTTTAAATAAATTAATATACAGCAGATGCAAACATTTTGACATGATTGGGTATTAGCATAAGAATTTTGTTTATTTTGGGTCATGCTAATCACATTTTCTTTGTGGCTGAATACTAACAAGTGAAGTTTATTCTTTACAAATTATAGGCTGTGTGAACCTTGCCACCTCCTTCATAGTAAAACAAAGGAATGAAGTTACAAAGTCTTCATTTTTCAATCAGAGAATGTGTGATTGATAACTTGAATCAACAATGGAATCAAAGTATAAAGAACCCCCAGACCTGTCAAGTAGCATTGAAAGCAAGAAAATTTACTAGTAGCATTCTATCACTACCAGGGCAGCTTGCCAGCCTCTGTTACAGAAGGAAATTAACAGGGATGTTTTGGCTGAAACAGTGAGGAGGAGGGAGATGAATTCTGTCGTGTAGTGCAACAATATCCCACTTAGTTCCAGTTGGATGTCTTTGGCAACTTCTCCCACGTGTGCTGGTTTAATACTCTACCTCACAGAGCCATCTGGTCTCTACCATGAGGAAGGAGAAAATTACCTACAATTTAAAAAGGTTCATCTTTGTTATCAGGCAGAGATCTTTCTAGACTCTTCCAACTTAAAATCTCTTTGCCCTTTTTTTTACCCGGAATATCACGTTCTCTTATAATTCAAGCTGAAAATGTGTGTGTGTGTGTGTGTGTGTGTGTGTGTGTGTGTGTGTGCATGTTTGTGTTTCTGTAAAGGAAACTTAAGCTCATCTTTTTTAAGAAATAGAAAATTTATTTGGCAAGTCTTAAGATTTTAAAATATAACATTGTCACAAATTTGTATGTGCAAAATGCATAAGTGAGTTTTGCTTTTAAGGGAGTGGATTTGAGACATTTTTTAATTTCCTCTTAAAATTCATCCTGATTGAAAAAAAAAACAACAACACATTTCCGTAAAGAGTTTTAACTTACCCACAGGCTTCTCATATTTTTGTTTAACACATAATGACAAATAAAAGGTTAAATATAAAAAGCTCAATAGAAAATAGTTGATGGGATAACATAAATGTAAGTATTTGTGGTTTTATATATTCAAATTAAGTTCTTTAATTGAAAGGACATTAAAAATGGGAAAAAAAGCCTTTAATAATTATCTACACGTTGACTTTTTCTGGCACTCTTTATTCTTTTGTATAGATTCAAGTTTCCATCATTTCTTTCCCTTCTACCTAAAGAACTTTCTAAAACATTTCTTATAGTACAGGTATGCTTATACCAAATCCTCTCAGGCTATCTGAATGTCATTTTTAGCCTTAATTTTATTAATAATATGAAAATGTTTATTGTTTAATAAAAATTTATGCATAGTGTCTTTCAATTTATGTTATTAAACCTATAAAAGTACAAAAATTTTTAATATCAGAATGTATCAAGTTATCTTTAGGAAGGGATTATAAGTAAAATTTTAACTTTTTTATTCATTTAAGTTGTTTAATTTTGTCATATTCTTCCTTTTATTATTGTGGTCAAATATACATAACATATTTTTACTATTTATAAGTGTAGAGTTCAGTAGTATTAAGTACATTCACAATACTGAGTAACCATCACCACTATTTATATCCAAATGATTTTCATCATTTCCAACAAAAAGTCTATACTTGTTAAATAACTCCCCTTCTGCTTTTTCCCAGCCCCTGGTAACCTACAGTTTACTTTCTAGCTCTATGAATTTGCATATTATTGGTACATTTTATAAATGGAATCACACAGTCTTTATTCTTCTATGTTGGGCTTATTTCACTAAGAATAATGTTCTCAAGGTCCATCCACACTTGATCATGTATATATATGAAAATTTTATTTCTTATGGTGGCTAAAAAATATGTTCATTGTTTTAATTTTTAAAACTTATGCTTATGAAAATTCCAAGATAAAATAATTGAAAATATTTAGTGTTAAAGGCAAAGTCTTATCATTCACCATTAAATTTAAGGTAAACACATATATGTATTCTTTTAAAATATATTTATTTCAGAGAGGAAGGGAGGAGAGAGATAGAAATATCAATGATAAAAGAGAATTATTGAGTGGCTGCTTACTGCCCCCCACTGAAGATCGAGCCTGAAACCCTGATCATATGCCCTGACTCGGAATCAAACCATAACCTTGTGGTTTCATAGTCAATGCTCAAGCACTGAGCTACACCAATTGGGTATATTCTTATAATTTAGCAAACAATGTTCTATTTATGTGGAAATGTAAGAAACAAACTCTGTCTTTGCTTTTTCCTACACCTCTAATGAATACCATTTGAGATGGTCATACTTTGGGAAATAACTATTTAAAATGCTGCAGTTTTCTTAATTCAGTAAAATATGAGATTTTTTTTCCAGCAAAAGGTTATTATATAGCTACTATATACTGGGCACTAACAGGAAAAAAAAAGGTGTTATAAGCCACAGACCATGCTTTCCAAATGTTCACTGTCTAGTACGACAGACATTTTAATAGGGAATTCTAATACATTGGAAACTCAGTGCCACAGTGAAGTCAGAAAGTATTGTGGAAGTAGATAGTAGGGTGTGACCCGCTGACTAATGAAGAGGATGTACTTCCAGAGAGTTAACCCATAAGCTACATCAAGAAGAATAAATAGTATTTCTGCAGTTGAAAGAGACAGGGCAATTCTAGGCAGAGAATCACATATGCAGAGCTATTAGCATAGCATAAAGAAGGGTTTTTCAGAAATTTAGCACTGTAGAAAACAAAAATCTGCAGAGGAAAAGAATAGTAGAGATGAAATCAATTTTCATATCAAAATGTTGAAGATAATTATAAACAATGACAAACTTTTCTTATAAAATCATACAATAGTGATTTGCATTTGAACAGTAACATTTTATTTTAAGAATGCTTTAAGTTGATATATTTTGCCTTTTTTGTTGTTCTCTTTGAAGGCAATGTGGTCTAATTTAAAAATCTTAAGCTTTGGAGTTTTTTTTTTATCACTATTTAGCTTGATGTCTTGGGTAATTAACTGCAAATGTAACAGGATGAAAATAAAGGAGTCTCTGAAGATTATTCACTGTCACAAGAGCAGCTTCCTATGATTTTTTTTGAGAGTTTTACAATTTTAGTTCTTTTTTTTTTACAATATAACTTATATTTAATAGTAGTACATATGTTTTCCTTCCCCCCCCCAATATCCTCCCCCCAGCCTCCCTTACCCCCCAGCACATGTCCCCACATGCCCCCCTCCCTGCTCCAGTGTCTTTCATTCATTGGTTATGCTCATATGTATGCATACAAGTCCTTCGGTTGATCTCCTCCAGCATCCACCTCCCATCCACTCCGGCCTTCCCCCTGTAGCTTGACAGTACAATTTTAGTTCTTACATTTAGGACTATGAATCATTTTGAGTTAATGTTTACATGGTATGAGTTTGGAGGTCTAGCTTTATTCTATTCCCTTGTGCCAACACCATTTGTTGAAAGACTATACTAATAAAATTTATACTAATAAAATGGTAATATGCAAATTGGTCACAATGCCCTCACATTAACAACCAAACAGCAGGCTGTGTGTAGCGACAAGGCTGGCATGTGGTTAGCAAGGGATGACCAAATGACTGACCACAGGCTGCATGGGGCAAGCAGGCCAGCGGGGAAGGCAGTTGGGGGCAACCAGGCCAGCGAGGGAGCAGTTGGGGGCAAGCAGGCTGGCAGGGGGCACAGTTGGGAGCAAGCAAGCTGGCGGGGGGGGGGGGGGGGGGGCGCGGGGGCTGGTTGGGGGAAATCAGCCCAGTTGTTGGAGAGGTAGGTGGGGGCAATTGGACCAGTGGGGGGAAGGGGCAGTTGGGAGTGATCAGGCTGGCAAGCAGAGTGGTTGGGACAATCAGGCAGGCAGGCAGGCAGGCAGGTGAGCAGTTGAGAGCCAGCAGTCCTGGATTGCAAAAAGGATGTTCAACTGCTGGTTTAGGCCTGATCCCCAGCATTTGGACATCCCCTGAGGGGTCTTGGATTGGAAAGGGTGCAGGCTCAGTTGAGGTACACCCTTCCCCCAACCCCTGTGGATAAATTTTTTGCACTGGGCCACTATTCTATATAATTGACTTGGAAACCTTGTTGATTATAATGAAGGTTTTGGAGGCTAAATTCTATTCTATTCTTCTATATATCTATCCATATATCAATATTGCTTTGTCTTGATTACTGCAACTTTGTAGAAAGTTTTGACATTCTATAGGGTGATTAACTTTTGAATTGATGACCTCCCTTGGTTTTTCCACTTTTTATTTCTGTTTTGATGTGGGTGTAGGGTACCAGATTGGTTTGGAATTCCATGAGGTTCACATTGAGGGCATCATCTGGTCAATGAGCCAGTTCTGGTTTGTATAGGTAAGGTGCTCAATGTCCAGGTTGCAGTGACAGATACTATAAATGACCTCATTGACTTGCATGAAGGCACAGTCAAGTGTTCCATGGTGGCGTGGTCGATTAAGGTGGAGTTGTAGGATTTTGCAACTATTGCAGACACTTGTGGGATGGGGTAGATATTAAATTCCCACTTGCATTTTTGCTGTAGTCAATAGAAAGATGCTTAATTGGTAAAGAGGTGAGGCCTGAGCCAGTACCATCCCTTAAAACTATGAGAGATCAGAAAACTCTGAAGCCAGGAGCACTGGTTAACTCGGCCTTTGCTTGTGATTTCTGCTTGCACAGAACCTCAATATCAGCTGGTGATCAGAAATTACAGCCTTTTCAGGACTTTCTTGGGCATGTGCATTGCCCTGAACATATGCACAGCCTTCTACATTCTAGGTTGAATGTCTTGTTTTCCAAATATTCCTTTTAATCCCCCACTCTGCCCCACTCCCCAACATCTTGTTTGTCCCAATTGGTTTTGTTGCCTCAGGCATCTCAGATGTGAAACAACTGCAATTGATTATTTTCCACAAAAGCCTTTGGGAGTGGGCTTTTCTCACTAAGTGAGCCCTGAGATAGGTCAAATAAAGACAAGCCCCGTGAGTGGGGCTTTTACAAAGAGTTCTCAGTCAAATAATGGCAGTTTTCTGCAGGTGGGATTTTTGGAGGGAGGGCTGTCAGTCCATTCTACTCCCTCCACTTGCTGCTAAAATGATGTTTTCACACCTGCTATCATCCCAAAGAGGCTGCTTTTTGAGGTTCTGTAGAAACAGTGCAATTTAAAACCATAAAATGTGTCCTTACAGAGTTTCAGGCATTTTCCTTAGGTAAGCACTCCTGGGATTGTTATAAGCCTTTAGATAATTTTCATAGATTTGAAAAATTGATTTTGACAAATTTTGCCAGTTTTCTCATTGCTTCTTTAGAAAGGTTGATTTTTGGAGGTCCTTACTCCGTTATTCTGGAAGTGTTTCATTTAACACATTTTTAAACATCTACTGTATACTGACTGCTTTGCTTTGCACTGGGGATACAGTGGTAAGCAAAGTCTCCATTCTTACCTTCAAACTGAATCAAATTACTTTGCACTAAAGAAACTGATATTGAACTGATTTATTCCTTCTGATCTGGCAGGAGAATAAGACACAAGCTGAAGAAAATAATAAATGCAGTACTAGTTTAGTTGTATCTTAACTGTTTCTAGATTTATTTCCTTCCAAAAATACATGGTTGTTTTCCCCATGGGCAAATTTTCCCATGTAATATCTATTTAATTTCAGGATTATACCTGCTTTCCTATGACAAATCTCTAATGTCCAGTGATATCTAGCACATTATTGGTGCATAGAAGGAAATACATTAATTAGGTGAATGCAAAAACGATGTATGTTCACTGGAAAAAGAAGGGGAAGAGAAGAGCTGTGGAACTGATAATCTGACTTCTAATGAAGCAGTACAAAGTTGTTGAGATAGCATATGATTAATTACAGTTTATCTCCACATAATAAGTGTTAAAGTGCATATTATCCTGTAACCAAAGGCCAATTTCTTTTCTTTGAGATCTCTTTAGTGATAGCAGGTGTAGCTCAACTGTAGGGGTACCATGCTATCTGTTCCTGGTCATAGTTTGAGAAGTTAATTTTAGTCTGCAAGTTAATTAGAAAATTCCTCTCTGCTATGAATGAAGGAAAGAGTTCTGTTTCCTTTTGTGTCAGACAGATTTGAAATGCTTTCTGTCATGTCATTTTCCTAAATATGCAAAATTTATCATCTAATTCTTGTCTCACTTTATTTAGCTCAATGAAAAGTCTTCACATCTTTTCATTTATAAGCACTTTTCTGTGGATTGGAAAACACACTGTTAAAATGCCAGGTTTCATAACATCCAATGCCAGTTCTTCATCTAATTATCAGTTTTGTACTTGTTCCTCAATTGGCTGGTGTTAGGCGCATTCTCCAGCTTTCCCCTGCCCTCCATTATGCCCCTCCTGGTGATTTTCCTATTTTTCTCATTACAGGTTTCCCAAGACATTATTAATAGATTTCAGTTTCCAGTAAACTGCCTTACCTGGTTTCCAGTAAATCACCTCACCCAGTTTTTAGTGGACTGCCTATACCCAAATCTGGCCTCCAGCCTGCACCTGGTCCAATAAGGTTACTTTGACCTCACGGGAGACATAAATAACCCACTCCCTCTACTCCAGACTGCTGGCTCTATTATGGGGCTCAGCCTATCTGGTTTCCAGATGACCCAATACATTTGTAATTCTTTAACTCTTTTGGCCTTGTGCATTTCTGCTTCAGTGACTCTGTCTCATTGCTGGACTAAAAAAGGCTTGCAAATATCTGTAATGCTATCAAAATAAATTAAAATACTAGTAAATAAAACAAATAAACAGAAAAGCTTTACCCATAAGGCTGTCAACTATGGCAAACTTAATTAATGAAATAACTCCGGGCCCTGCCAAAAACCCTGCTCTCTTCGTCTCCTGCCTCCCGGAGGCTTGATAGAAATTTATCATCGGAGGGAACCCTTCTTTTTTTTAATTTAATCTTTATTGTTCAGATTATTACTATTGTTCCTCATTTTCCCCCCATAGCTCCCCTCCACCTTGTTCCCACCCCACCCTCTGCCCTTACCTCCCCCGCACTGTCCTTATCCATACGTGTATGATTTTTGTCCAGTCTCTTGCTGCACCCCCACACCCCTTTCCCCCTGAGAATTATCAGTCCACTCCCTTTCTATACCTCTGATTCTATTATATTCACCAGGTTATCTGTTCATCATATTTTTTATTTAATTGATTTTTAGATTCACTTGTTGATAGACATATATTTGTTGTTCATAATTTTTATCTTTACCTTTTTCTTCTTCTTCCTCTTCTTAAAGAATACCTTTCAGCATTTCATATAATACTGGTTTGGTGGTGATGAACTCCTTTAGCTTTTTCTTATTTGTGAAGCTCTTTATCTGACCTTTAATTATGAATGATAGCTTTGCTGGGTGGAATAATCTTTTAGGTTCTTGCTATTCATCACTTTGAATATTTCTTGCCACTCCGGTCTGGCCTGCATAGTTTCTGTTGAGACATCAGCTGACAATTGTATGGATGCTCCCTTATAGGTAACTGTTTTTCTCTTGCTGCTTTTAATATTCTCTATTTGTCTTTTGCCCTTGGCATTTTAATTATGTATCTTGGTGTGGTCCTCTTTGGATTCCTATTGTTTGGAGTTCTGTGCGCTTCCTGTACTTGTAAGTCTATTTATTTCACCAGGTGGGGGAAAATTTCAGTCATCATTTCTTCAAATAGGTTTTCAATATCTTGCTCTCTCTCTTCTTCTGGCACCCCCATAATTTGGATGTTGGTACACTTGAGATTGTCCCAGAGGCTCCTTACACTATCTTCAAATTTTTGGATTCTTTTTTCTTTTCCTGTTGAGTGATTTTTGCTTCTTTGTATTTCAAGTCTTTGACTTGATTCTTGTGGTCCTCTAGTCTGCTGTTAGGTCTCTATATAATCTTTTTAAATTTCAGTCAGTGTATGTTTAATTTCTAGTTGGTCTTTTTTCATATCCTTAAGGGTCTCCCTAAATTTATCAGCCTTTTGTAGGAAAATCTTTAAAAACCTTATAACTGTAGTTTTGAACTTTATATCTAGTCATTTGCTTTTCTCCATTTCTTTCATCTGTGATCTGTTTTTGTCTCTGTATCTTTGCTGCTTCTCTGAGTTGGTAGAATAGCTTTGTGTGGTAGATGTCCTATAGGACCCAGTGGCTCAGCCTCCCCAGTTACCCGAGGTGTACACTCTTGGTGCACCCCTTTGTGGACTGTGTACTCAGCCTTGTTGTAGTTAAGTCTTGATTGTTGTATCACTGGAAGAAATTGACCTCCAGGCCAATTGGCTGCAAGGATTAGCTGTATCTGCGCTGGGAGAACTTCTGTGCTAATGACACCCTTATGAGACAATCTTGTAAAATTGCAAAAGCCTCTCTGCTCAGCTTGGATGGGGTGGAGTTTCAGGGCAGAGCAAAAAGCCTTGGCTTCCCATCCACTCTGCCCTATGTGAGCCCCTTGGTCTCAGTGTCCCTTGGTAATTGCTGCAAGTACCTCTGAGAGAAAGCCACCCTCAAGTTTTGACCACTGCCAGACAGTACAGTTTCTCCCTGAATAAGTCTGGGTTCTCAGAAAATCACCTGGAAATGGAGTTCAGAGCAGTCGGGAGCTTCCATCTCCCTTCCACTTTAGAAAACCAGCTGCACACTCAGCCGTCAGTGCACTGGGCAGTTAGTCCTCTCTGCGCACCTGCACCTCTGGACCTCTGCCTTCCGCAGCTCCTGAGTCTCAGTGTGCTTTCTCTTTTCCTGACAGTCCAGCTTCCCCCCCAAAGAGTCTGGTTTCTCATGGTCTCACCCAGGACTGGAGTTCAGCACAGTCGGGAGCTTCCATCTCCTCCTTTAGGAAGCCAGCCATGCACTCAGTCGCCTGTCCTTTCCATGTGCACGTTTCCATATGTCAGCCTTTTGCAGCCCCTCTGAGTCTCAATATGCTTTCCTCTTTCCTTCTAGTTGTAGAATTTCCACTCAGCCAGTTTCTCTGTGGTTGTGGATGGCGTCCATTTTGTCTTTTAGTTGTAGTTTTGATATTGTTGTATGAGGTAGCTGTTTAGGTATTTACCTATGCTGCCATCTTGGTTTCTCCTGGAACCCTTCTTTTGAATACTCATTTTATATCCCAGTCAGCCCAATATATGCCATAATTAAAAAAAAAAAAACACTGGTCCACAAACCTCTAAAAACCCCCACCTCATTTAACCTGATCTTTAAGGTCTTTAAAAATAGAGACAGGGAGAATCAATTCCAAAAACTAATCTGAGATCAGGTCAAGACTGACATCTAGGAGGAGGCTTTTTGGCTTCCAGCCACCACTCTCACGAACCCCAAGTGAAGTGCTGGTCCTCCAAACAAGGGTAAGTCAGGGTCTAAGCCTCCTCTGGGCCCATGCTTCAATGCAACAAGGAAGACATTGAGCCAAGTCCTGCTCAATCCTGAAACTCCTGCTGGGGCCCTGTCCAAGTTGTGGAAGGGAAGGCCACTAGAAATCAGACTGTAGTCTAGCCCCTCTGGGTCGGTCCTCAGCCAGTCCAGCAAGGCTGCCCTCTGGATCAGGTTTAGAGCTCCCAGACCTCCTGGGACTGGCCTCCAAAGTCTGAAGCTTCCCAGGCCCTGACAAGGCCCACAGACTTACATCTCCAAGACAGAGCCTTGGGTAATGATTGTGGAGGCAGCTAAGCCATCTCCTTTTTAACTGCCAGTGAGGGCATGTATTCTATCCTCCATGAATTCGATGGAATCCTTGTCCCCTCCTTAGTCTGTAGTGATGGATTAGTTTCACAGCCATTAGCCAATTCACCTCTATATCTTATCTTACTAATTACCCCCTTTATTCACTCTTTTTTCATTTTACCTCAATGCCTGACAGGGGTTACCTACCGAGCATCCTCTCATAGAGCTGAACCACAGTCACTTACCTCGGATTCATTCTCACCCCATGGAGTAGAACCATTACTTTAGACCAGTGGTTGGCAAACTGCTGCTTGCAAGCCACATGAGTTTTCTGACTGCTGTCATATACTACCCTTTACCTCTTTGCACACAATATGCCACAATTGCCTAATCCTCATAGCTTCCAACCACACGGTAACATGTAGTCTAGTCCAGTGGTCAGCAAACTCATTAGTCAACAGAGAGGCAAACTGCTGTCTTAGACCATAACACCTTGTCTTCTCCATGATTGTCCCCTCCTCTAGATAACAAATACTCTCCTTTCTCAGGCTCACTAGGTACTTTTGCCTCTGAATTTCCAACGTTAGTCTACTTGCAAAGCCCCTCTGTGATATGGTGAAGGAATTACTTACTGAGCCTTTAGTTCCCAAGAACAGCATTCTCATCTCCTTTAACCTTCTGAAAACTGCTTTCACTTCAGCTCCTTTTCACCCCCACCTTCCCAAAGAACAACTTTCTTTACTGCAAAACTGCAAACAAATGAAGAGAATAAACCTCATTTTGGGATATGAGACTACAACCCTCCAAACTAATGTCTCTTTCCTTCCACCAGACCATTTGTCATAATTCTTGTTGTTTTAGATTTCACCCCAATAGTACTAAAATTTATAAATTTTGTTTTCACCAGGTTACAAATCCTATGTGTACTCAGGATATACCATTCCTAGACAACATTGCAACCTCCTTTTGTGCCCAGGCCTCATCATCCCTGTGATAGACAGCAAGGATTTTTGGCTTTGAATAAAAACATATTCAGGAAGTAACTATAGAAGAGACCCAATATCCCATTATGCCTCTGCTGGGTAATTTTCCTATTCTCATTACAGGTTTCCCAAGACACAATTAGTGGCTTTCAATTTCCAGTAAACCACCTTACCCGATTTCTAGTTTTTAGTGGACTGCCTATACCCTATACCTGGCCTCCAGCCTGAACTTGTTCTAATCGGTTACTTTGACCTTAAATATTCCACTTCCCCTACTTTGACCTGCTGGTGTCTCTTTTGGGGCTCAGCTCATCTGGTTTTCTTATGATTTAGTACATTTATAATTCTTTACCACTTTCAGCCTTGTGTGTTCCTCCTTTGGTGACCCTAATAGTGGGGACTGAGTGATTAAAATGCTCAGACTAATACCTTATTACACTATCATTACCAAGTCATTTTCTTCCACCTCTGAGAGATCATAAACATATCAATTTTCTTTCCTCCTTTGATGTACTTTGTCTGTTAATGGTAGCATGTCTTGATAACTGCTATCCCAAAAGAGCCATTTGCCTCCTGAGACTCTTGTATTTATCATCCATAAAGGCACTGCTAAGTGATGAATGCACTCATGACATTCAAGAATAAGGCATATATTTAGGTCATACATTTTCACAGAAGATGAATCCAAGTACATTCTTGAGTTAAATGCCTTTTCCCTTTAATTTTTTTGGAATAATCAAATAAAATTAAGATGTTTTGCCAGCTAAAATGAGTCAGACTTAAATGAAACATAACTCCAAATATATTGAAATATTTAAGTTTTACTCTGCTTTGTGTATAGCATGATACTGTGGTCTGGGTCAAAGACATGGACAAGAAAAGATGGAGAAGATAGTTTTACACTGAGGTGATTATAGAGGAGGCAACTTGATGATTGGAAAGAATCACAATTAAGAATTGGAAAATTTTAGTCTTGGATTATGAAATTAAATTGGTATGGTTTAGAAACTACATTGGTCATTCCATTGCTTTTGGTTTTAACAACTTACTTGTAATATCCCAGGATTTAACTGAGGGATCACTGAAAACCCATTTTACTCTATTATCAGCATTTCTGTTTTATTTTTATTTGGAGTCATGTTTTACAGATTTTAGATTTGTATATGATGATGTAATAAATATAGTTGAATTTATATTTTATTAGTATTCTGGAGACCATAATACAAAGGGTTTGCAATTATTTACTTGTGAATGACAATTGTCTGCATGAGTAGTAATAAAATTCAAAACGATAATGATGAGCAAAAATCATGAGGCTGAACAAAAACAAAACATCCAAGGTATAGAATTATGATTCCATGTGTGTAAACTTTAAAAAATATATGAAAACATAAGAAACAACCTCATATTTACATATGTGCTTATCTGTGGCATGAAAAGAAAAGGAATGATGAATAAAAATAACAAAATTGTGATTGCCTCTATGGAAAGAATAGTGAGGAAGAAGGGTAGCTTTAGAAGGAACACCTGGCCTTCCAAGGTATTCTGATGCTCTCATCTTAAACAAGGTTGAGAATATATGGTGTTAATTTATTATTGTTATTGACATCTTGTATCTTTCTCATACCCATTTTTGTATTAGAAAAGTTTCAGAGGAAAATATGTTTTCAAAAATGCTTCATAGTATCTGGTTGCAAAAGAAATTGGTACAAGTATTTTGTAAAAAATTTTGGCAATATTCAGGAAAGTAGAAGATATGCATTGTCTATGAAATAGCAATTAGAATTAAAAGAGGATACTCTATTTTTAAAAATATCTTGATTGTTGAGAATATAACAGATGTCCTTACCTTTTCCCTTCCCTCCCCATTGACCTCCTTCACCCAGTTCCTACTCTACCCTAGGCCTTCACCACCTTATTGTCTGTGCTCATGGGTAATGCATATCTATATATATACATGCCTAAGTGATCATTACAACTGGTCGACTGAACAACCAGTCAACTGGTTGCTATGATGCACACTGACCACCAGGGGGCAGATGCTCAACCAACCTTCCATGGATGTCCAACCTTCTGTGGTCCCTTCCCCACCCCCCAACCCCCGGTTGGCCAGCCCCAGTTGGCCCTAATCAGGACTGGGCAAGATAGCCCTTATCACCAGCCAGACTGAGAGGCCCCACCTGTGCATGAATTCATGCACTGGGCCTCTAGTATGCATATAAATTCTGTGGTTAATATCTTCCTGTCCCTCTCTTTCCTTTCCTCTGACATTTGTCAGTTTGTTCCATTTTCCCATGCCTCTGGTTCTGTTTTATTCATAACTTTATTTTGTTCATTATATTTCTTACTTATTTTGAATTTTCAATTTAATTGGTGATAGATACATATTAATTGCCATTTCATTGTTCATTTTGTTTAACTTATTTTTTATTCTTAAAGAAGACCCTTCAACATTTATTTATTTTAATATTTGTCTTTATTGATTTCAGAGAGAAAGGGAGAGATAGAAATATCAATGATGAGAGAGAATCATTTATCGGCTGCCTCTTGCATGGCCCCTACTGGGGATTGAGCCCACAACCTGTGCATATGCTCTTGGCCAGAATCAAACCTGGGAACCTTCAATCTGCAGGCCCACTCTCTATCCACTGAGCCAAACTGTCTAGGGCAACCCTTCACCATTTAATGTAATACTGGTTTGGTGGTGATGAACTCATTCCGCTTTTTCTTGTCTGTGAAGCTCTTTATTTGTTCTTTAATTCTAAATGATAGCTTTGCTGGGTAAAGTAATTTTGTTTGTAGGTCTTTGCTATTCATCACTTTGAATATTTCTTTCTAGTCCCTTCTGGCCTGCAAAGATTTTGTTGAGAAATTAGTTGACAGTCTTATGGGAGCTCCATTTTAGGTAACTAACTGCCTTTTTCTTGCTGCTTTTAAGATTCTCTCTTTGTCTTTAACCCTTAGCATTTTAATTATGATGCATCTTGGTGTGGGCTTCTTTGGGTTCCTCTTGTTTTGGACTCTCTGTGCTTCCTAGACTTGTAACTCTATTTCTTTTACCAAGTAGGGGAAGTTTTCTGTCATTATTTCTTCAAATAGATTTTTAATTTTTGCTCCCTCTCTTCTCATTCTGGCATATCCTTGATACTAATGTTGGTATGCTTGAAGTTTTCCCAGAGTCTCCTTACACTATCTTCATACTTTTGGATTCTTTCTTCTTTTTGTGCTTTTGATTGGGTGTTTTTTGCTTCCCCACATCCCAAATCACTGATTTGATTCTCAGTTTTCTTTATTCTACAGTTGATTTCCTATAAATTATTCTTTATTTCAGCTAGTGTATCCTTCATTTCTGAACAATCATTTTCATGTCTTTGATTTCTAATTTACTTGAAATTCTAATTAAGTTCCTTGACATTCTCTCTAAGATCCTTGAATATCACATCAAGTTCCTTGAGAATCCTTATAGCCATTGTTTTGAACTCTGTATCCAGTAGTTTGCTTGCTTCCATCTCATTTTATTCTTTTATTATAGATTTCTTCTATTCTTTATTAGTGACATATTACTTTGTCTCTGTTGCTTCTCTGTTTGTTTCTGTGTATTAGAGCTGATTCTTAGGGTCAGAAACATATTCAAGTATTTCTCATTTTTAAAGTCAATTTGACATGTTGACTAATATCTATATGCAGCACCATATTTAAGACTTTAAATATGAATGTAGCCTATATTTAAAGAACTTTCAAGATTTCTGATTAATCAGGATGGAATAAACAATAGAGTTAACTAAGAAAAACCTCATAATGTTATGAATGACTTACAGAGTTTGCCATTTCTTTTAATGTCTATACATGTGAAAAGAGGGTGTCCGTTAGCAATTCTAGAGTAGCTAAATCATGTCCACTAAGAGTCTGTTAGAGTGGTGGTTAATAACATGGGTTTTGGAACTCACTTATTTAGTTTTTAATCATGGATTTTTATTTACAAGCTTTATGGTCCTGGGCAATGTATTTAACCATTTCTCAGCGTAAATTTTCTCATCTGTGTAATGGAGATAATAATGGTACCTACTTCAAAGGATTGTTTGAGGTACAATATAATTTAGTATTTCTAAAGTATTTAAAGCAATGCCTGGCTCAAAGTAAGTACTGTTCATTTTTTAAAACATTAAATAGAGAAGATTAATTTAGTGGAGCGATGTCAATAACACTTGAAAGAAGATTAAAAATTGCAGCATTGTTCATGGTGGCCAAGACATGGAAACAATGTAAGTGTCCTTTGATAGATGACTGGATAAAGACGATGTGGTACATATATACAATGGCAAATTACTTAGCCATAGGAAAAGATGAAATACTGCATTTTGTGATAACATGGATAGATCTTGAGAATATCATGCTAAGAGAAATAAGTCAGGTGAAAATGTAAAGAACCATATGATTTTACTCATATGTGGGATATAAAAACTGAAAGCAATAAATGAAAAAAACAAGTCAAACAATTGAACAAAAGTTCATAGACAACAATACGGTGGTTACTAAAGGGAAGAGGGGGGTTAAATACATGGTGACAGAAAAGGATTTGACTTTGGGTGGTGGACACACAGTGCAAATTACAGGTGATGTGTCATAGAATTGTACACTTAAAGCCTATATATTTTATTAACCAATTTCATCCCAATACATTTAATTTTAAAAAGGCAACCAAAGTAACAAAGTAAGACAGCTGAAGATAGTTTATATTTCCAAATGCATAATAGGCTTGAAATTGAAGGCACCAAATATCAATGAAAGCAAGAATATAGGGTGTCTTGAAGACAGAAGAACTGACAGAATGTCTATGTATGCAGATGCACTAATTTTCTCCACAGCCATCTGTAGCCAGGTAATTTCTCCCCTCCCCTCCAACTCCTCCCCCCCCACCCCCCCGCACCGCCATAAAAAAGGAAGGAAGATTACTATCTGGAGAGACTGAACCAAAGGGACTCTATCTTGAGGTCAGGAATGAATTCCACCTACAAAGCAGAGAGAAGCCCAACTGCTTTCTTCCACTCTGTTCCCAATCATATACAGCAAGTTATTTTTTATTTTATTTCATCAAGTGACACCACGTCCACTCAATGTATAAGACAAAAACCTTCATGCTTTCTCAAAAATGTACATATTTTTCATGCATCCTTCACTAAATTCCATACACATGATCTCTTGAATATTTTTAAAGCCTGTCTACATCTTCCCAAGTTTATCTTTGCTATTCAGGTTGAAGCTACAATCCCTTTTTCTGAATTAATACAATAGCTTTTATATTAATCTTGCCACTTGACTCTGGTTCAATGTCCATACATTCTCCATACTGGAGCCAGGATGGTGTCAACATGAATAGATACTCATGCTCTGTCCTGATGAAAGCACTTTAATCATTTTTCAGTGCCTTTAGGATAAAGAACAAAACCTTAAAGAAGGCCCTCCATAATTTGCTTTCTGCCTGTATTTCTATCCTTATCTTTTACAATTCTCCTAGTCCAGCACTCTCTAGTCATCATTTTCTTTCACTGTCTCAAATACACTATCTATACTTTTCCTATTTGGGTCCATTTTCCATAGTGCTCTCTTAAGTTTTAACTCTCCAGGTAGCTGCCAAGCATCTTTCATAACTTGCTCAGATAACACGTCGTTTAAGAGACCTTTCATGATCCCCCAGCCTGTATTAAGATCTCTCATGATATGCTCTGGAAGCACCTTATAATTTCCATTCATACTACTGAATATACACTAGAATTACATTTTTAGTCATGAGACTTTTGTTGTTAATACTTGTTTATCTAACTGGTAAAGTCTAGCGAGTTAACTTTCTTATCCACAAAAAAGCATAGTGTTTGGCCCACAGAGGGATAGATGCTTAATGTGTAAAACTAGTCAAACCAGACCACTCCAAGGTATTTCATTTACCAAAATTATTTACATTTCACACATGCACCAAATTTAATGCTTTAGAGTTTAATAACTCTGAAACAGCATATTCTATTACCCAATATAGGGAATATTAAATTACAAATTTGTATTTGTAACATGTATCTACAATTCAGTAATTGCTCTGTATTTTCCCTTAAACAGAATGACTTAAATTGAGCTCACCAATATGAACACCGTTACCCCAATTGACATCGTTTAACAGATCATGGGATTTTAATTTATCCATATGTCTCTGGGCCTCACTGTTACAACAAACTGAAATGAATTTTCTGTAAAAGGCATTATTCTTCTAAAACTAATGTCTTATTAAATGAGACTCACAACAGCTTTTTACCTCACTGGTATTTTAGAGGAAACTCAGAGAACAGGATAAAATTATATAATATGGCAGCAATTAAAACACCTTTTTGTTGTTGTTAGACTTCTGCATAGGAAAGTTTGAAAGAGAAAACTGCTTTCCATTAAAATCTCCTCCTCCATTTTACCAACTCACCTTATTGCCAGTTCAGGGACATGTCCTGTAAATCGAGGCGTGTTTAAATTAAACACATCAGTCATCCTGAGGCTCAAGAATGACCTAATGCTGTGATGAAAGACTCTGTGACTTAGCGTCTTAGGGTTTGCTCTTCTAAGATTTGTTACCCATGTGTATTTGTTTTCTAGACTAAGGCAGGCTGATGCAAAGTTGGAATGGGCAGTTGCCTATGTATTGCTCAGAATATCTCCAGAGTTGCCTGCTATAGTGCTTGGCATTCTATACTCAGGGTTATTTCTTAGAACTAAGACACTATCAACAAAATCTCCCTGCTCTGATATAAATACATTTTCCTGAGGGGTGGTAAGATAAACAGCCAAGCATAACAAGTATATCAGAACACCTAAGGTGCTTTTCCAATAGCCAAGTCCTGAAGAATTAAAGCCAAAGGCAGGTGGATACCTTATGATGTTGAGGTGGATAGAATCACCTGAATTGTAAGGTCGTGGATCCTGATTTATTAACATCTTAAAAGAAAAGAGGAAATTTAGGTCACTAAGAACCCAAGGGTGGGTATATTCAGAAAATAGAAGGTTGGTTTTCAGTGGAAGCTCTGGGGACCCCAAGAAAAACATTCTTCTTAAGGCTGGTCTTGTTCTAAATGTGCTTGATTGCTGCAAAAATATTAAGCAACCATATATTTTTCCAATTAAATGCAGATAATATTGTTTTGTAAAGTGAGATGATCTGAAGCTATATAAAAACAATGTTGCTTTTAAAAGTAATTTACTTGCCAAAAAAGATTTAAGGGTTTTTAGAATTAGATTAGATATGGTAATTATAAGTCTTCTGCAGTCTGACTGGTTCAGCTTGCATACATAGCTAAAGGAAGGATGAAGTGGACACAGTTAGATGAATGGGTTAGAATCATTTCCTAATCTCAAGTAAAGCACGGAGCATCTGAACATGTCTTTTTAAAAAAAATCTATTTGTTTTTGGTGGAGGGAAATGAATACATAATTTTCTTTATTACTGTCAGCCATGCTTTGTCTGGAATCAAAAAACAAAAGTGTGCTAAAATGATACCTAGGACAATGGTGGGCTGCTTTAATACAACGAAAGGGAGAAAAAGCCCATAAACAAAGTCTGGGATGTACCTGTAGGTGTTGAATACAGTTATTTTGTAAGCATTTGGACTCTTTCCCAGTCTGGTTAATGAGGTAGCCATTTGCTTGACTGAATGGTCTTTGAAAAACCTTCTGTTTAGTCAAAGATATTTTCTGTTGCTGCCAGGTAATTCCTATCACCAAGTGTGTTTAGAGACAACACATCCAGTCTGGATGGCTGAAAGGAGAGAGTTTCTTTAATCATCTAAATTGACTTTCTTTTCTTTTCTCATCAATCTATATAAAAGATAGACACAAAAGAGAGCCAAAGACCAATATTCACAAGTATCCATTTCTTTTATTCTACTGTAAACATTTTCCAAGCAGCTTTTTAGCAACGTATAGAGTTTTATCAATCATTCTCTTAACCAAGCATGTCAACTGCCAAGCCTCTGTGCAGCCTCTTCCACCTGGCCTGGTTTTATATCTTTTCGCTTGCAGACTTCAGTCCCGCCTGACTGCAGTAATTCCTCAAAACTGCTGTTAAATCAATTTGACCTCTGCTTTCACCTTGCTACCTGCCTTCTTTAGCTATATAGTGACTTTCTAAATGTTCTACAAATTGGAACCAAGATTCTACTTTAAATCCATTTATCCAAGTGTCCGTGGTTCTTCCAATTTCCTTGTTGTTCGCTTCCCATGATCAGTCAAATTTCTAGCTTTCCTCCTGCACCACTGCTTCTCAAGCTCACCAAACTCTCTGCTTTGTATCATTCAACAGCTAATCTCCCAGCCTCAAGAATGTTATTTCACAACCAATTAAAAGTGTAATAGTCATTTTCTAGGACAACTTCCAAGATTTCCAAATTATCAATTGTTGCAATTGTGTGCATACAATAAACATTATTCTAATTCAGACTTCTATGTTTATGAATCACTTTTGGAAGTATTGCAACTTTATTTTTCTATAACATTTATTTTGTCTTTTTATGCTATCACTTCACACTAATTCTTAAATCTAGGTGGCATTCTAAAAAAGAAAAGTAGAGAAAAATCTTCTACTGATTGATTTTAAATGCAGAAGTTAGGGTGAAAGTGAATTATATTAAACTGAGAAGTGTAAAATGGTATAGCCTTTGTAGAAAACAGTTCCACAGTTCCTTAAAATCTTAAATATATAGTTACCTTATGATCCAGCAATTGCACTCCTAGGTATATCCTTAAAACAAAACAAAACATATAACCATGCAAAAATGTATAAAAAAATGTTCATACCAGCATTACCCATAGTAGACCAAAAAGTGGAAACAACTGAAATGTCCATCAACAGATGAATAAACAAAGTGTGGCATTTATACAAAGAAATATTATTCAACTCTATAAGGAATGAAATAATTGGTACATGCAAAGTGTGAATGAACCTTGAAAGCATTATGTAGAGGGAAAGAAGCCAGACACAGGTAATAATTACCTGTGAGGCCATCTGGTCATGGACTTTTGTTTTATGAGAGTGTTCTATTTTTATTTTTTTATTACTGCTACCATTCCATTGCTAGTAATTGATTTGTTTAGATGTTGTATTTCTCCATGATTCATTCAGTTTTGAAAAGTTATATACTTCTAGAAATTTATCCATTTATTTGGATTGTGTAATTTGTTGCCATATAATTCTTCGTGATATTTTTAAAGGATTATATTTTTGTTGTGTTGGTTATAACATCTTCTCTTTCATTTATGATTTTATTTATTTGGGCTTTCTATTTTTTCTTGATGGTTTTCAGTAAAGGTTTATCTATTTTTATCTTTTCAAAGGACCAGCTTTTAGTTTTATTGATCATTTCCATTGTGTTTTTTTAAAATTGCTATTTTGTGCCAAAACCGGTTTGACTCAGTGGATAGGGCATCAGCCTTCGGACTGAAAAGTCCCAGGATTGATTCCCGTCAAGGCCATATACCTTGGTTGTGAGCACATCCCCAGTAGGGGATGTGCAGGAAGCAGCTGATTGGTGTTTCTCTCTCATTGATGTTTCTAGCTTTCTATCCCTCTCCCTTCCTCTCCATAAGAAATCAATAAAATATAATTTAAAAAATTCCATTTTGTTTACTTCCACTCTGATCTTAAACTATTTCCTTCTATCTGTTTATTTGGGTTTTTTGTTCATTCTTTTTCTACATCCTAGATTGAGGGTTAGATTGTTTATTTGGGTTTTTTCTTGTGTCTTGAGGTAGGCCTAGAGTGCTATGAACTTCCTTCTTAGAACTTACACAGTATATTCTATATTTAAGATTTTTGAGGAATAGCCAAACTTTTCTCACAGTGGCTGAACCATTTTATGTTCCCAGCAACAATGTTTGAGAGTTAAACTTCTTCAGATCTTCAATAAGTGTTACATTTTAGTCTCAAAGTTATATCCATCCAAGTGAAGGCAAGCTAGTATTGTCATTTTTATATTTTTCTAATTACTAATGATATTAAGCATCTTTTCATGTTTTATTGGCCATTTGTATATCTCCTTTAGAGAAATGTTTATTCAAGTCTTTTGCTATCTTGAATTGGGTTTTTCTGTTGAGCTTTAAGAGTTCTTTATATATTCTGGAGACTAGATCCTTATCTGATGAGTGATTTGCAAGTATTTTCACTGGTTTTGGCATTTTTATCGAGAAGGCATTCATAATCTAGTTTAGTGAGAACAAATATAAAGGATAGGTTAGAAAATGGTTAGAAAAAGTTTAATTGAAAACCACATTGTTCTTCAAATTGTTTTCCAGATATAAACATAGATTGAATAGGTATGACTACACACACTTATTCAGAGTCCTGTGGCCTTAGGGATTTGTTCCATAAATATCTAGACACTAAGCTCCATCTTAAGATGGAAATTGTGGTTCATTGGTCCTTGGTTCAAACCAATGGGATTATTTACAAAACTATTTTCTAATTCAATAGGCTGTTTTCATTATAGGTAATTAAAAACTTTTGTATCACTTTATACCTAACAATCGTCATTAGAATATAGCTTTGATTTGACATACATTAAAAATGTTATTCGGTTCCCAAGCCAAGTGAGCTCTTTTCCACAACCCTGAATCTCCATTAGTTTTCTAAACATGAATTCCTAATCTCATTGTACCATGATGATTCTGAGGTATTGTATAGAGAAAAGATTAAAAAATCAGGTTGCAGACATTGTACAGTGCCACTTTTTCTATTTTTTAAAAGGCAGAGAGTTAATAATTTATGACTGGATGTTTCTCTTTCTCCTTTAGGAATTTATGAGAGAAAGGCAACTTTTTGTTTTAGAGCAAGAACTTCAGATCAATGAAGGTTAAAAGTTTAACAGGATAAGGAGTTCAGTGAATCCCTAAAGCATCACACTGACATTCCAAGACAGAACTGGTAAAGGTCTCCCTTTCTTGATGTCATTTTCAAAAGAATGTATTATCAAAATGTCACCTATTTGGAATATGCATGCTTACTCTATCCATCTATAAGTCTCACAGGGCTTAGTGAAGATTACAACCGCATTTCCAGTGGCTATCTGTCTCAGAAGAATTCAGCCAGATGCATTATAAACTGCCAGTGACTGACTTTAATAATAGGTACCTGCTGTTCAAATTCCTTTCAGTGGTATTTGCCACAACACATACGCATACTAAACACACACACACAATTAACGTAAGTTTATTTTCCAACTTAAACTGTTCTTGATCAAGTAGGTGATCTAGACGCTTTGGATTTATTTACTTAGTTCTTGCCTTGGGTGAAATAAATATTGGTGCCTTTTTCTCTATTTTTAACACTAAGATTAAAAAAATGGCAAAATGCTAGTGTTTCAGTGAATTCTAGCAAATATCCAGTTTGATAATTTTGTCATCTACCTGATTCTTGGATATTGAGGAAACTCACTGTCTTGGGAGAAATAAACTTCAAATGGATCCACTTCAAATGGATCTATACACACTCATGTACACATTTTAAAGAAATCCTCTTAACTATTATAATAAGCTACCTCTTATGACATAATTCTGCCATTTGCCTAATCATTTTTGAGAACCACATAATTGCTAAATTTCTTAAATAGAAAAAAAGGCCTCACCCTTACAGAGATTAATGAGATGGAAACTTTTTTTTCAAACTATTTTTGTGTGTGTGTGAGAGATATAGATAGAGTTTTCTCTTTATAAATGAAATGACCTTCCATAACATTTTACTGATATTGGCATTGTGGGGGAATGTCTTACATACTAATGTTTAAAATAGGATCACTATTCAAATAGCATCCCAGAGGAATATTTTTTCCCCATATGAAATGTTACCTTAGATACTGAAAGCTACTCTTTAAATTGTACAGGAGGTCTGCAGTTATTATACAACTTATTTAAATAAAGGTATAGTCATAATCTCTCACTAACCTCTGTGAACCACAAGGAGAAATGTCTGCAAGATGAACTTCATTGTGTTAAAGGCATCTTTTGTTAAGTTAATGAGGTGACTTTAAGGAAGCACCAAAGGATAGGGGCCGATTGCCAATGGAACCAACCATCCTATCTCATAAAAGGATAATATGCAAATTAACTGTCACTCCATCACAAAGATGGTGGCACCCATAGCCACAAAATGGCAGTTCCCAGTCCTCTCTGCCTTGCTGGAGTCTCCCAGTCCCAGGGTGGTGGCTGCTGAGAGCTGGCAGCATGAGTAGCCTGGTGGAATGCTTGATTTGTTGCACCATGGCGACAAGGCAAACATTCCACATCCAGCTGTAAATGGGCCTCTGGCCAGGCTGGGGTACAGAATACTTGCTTCTTTGTCACATTGTGGATGAGGCAAATGTTCCCCATCTGGCCACAGATGGGATTCTGGGCTGCAGAGAGCCTCTGGGCAGTGGGCACAGAGTGGCCAGGGTCTGCAGAGAGCTACTGGTACACTGATTTGTGCACAGGGCTACTAGTGTGATTAGAAGATTGGAACTTTTAAGACCCATTCCCCAAATCTCAGGTTTAATCAACTGTCAATGGCCAATAATTTAAGCAATCAAACCTGCATAACAAACTCTCCCCAAACCTAAGAGGACTGGGTCCAGAGAGCTTCCAGTTTGGTCAACAGGTGGAAATACTAAGAGAGTGGCTTGCTTAGAGAGGGCCTGGAAGTTTCATGTCCTTCCCCTTCACTTTGACCTATACATTCCTTCCATTTGGCTGTTCCTGAGTTATATCCTTTTGTAATAAATCCATGAGGCTATCAGTGAATGCAACTAGTAAATAACATGCTTCTCTGAGTTCTGTGAGCCATTCTAGCAATTTAATTGACCCTAAAAAGGGGGTTGTGGGAACCTCTGATATAAAGCCATTCAGTTAGAATTACGGGTAACAAACTGGAATTGAGATTGGCATTCTCCAGCCAGTCCATCAGAAACATAGGTTCAAGCCTGAGCTGTGGCTGGCATCTGAAGAGAGAGAGAGAGAGAGAGAGAGGAGAGAGAGAGGAGAGAGAGAGAGAGAGAGAGAGAGAGAGAGAGAGAGAGAGAGAGAGAGGATTGAAGGGAGGGGGACAGGGGAGGACAGTCTTGTAGGACTGCATCCTTAAGCTATGGGATCTGATGCTACCTCAGGGTAGATAGTGTCGGAGTTGAGTTGAATTCTTGGATACCCTGCTGATATTCTGAGAATGGTTTGTTGGTCTAGAGGAAACCCTCTCTCTCCCCCATGTGGGAAATTGAGCTCAGAATACCAATTTATTGACTGACCACCAGGCATCATTTAGCCAATTATTTCCTCTTTTCTAACTTTTAGAACACACAAAGTAACAAACAAAAGTAAGAACAGCAATAAAATAATAGTCCTTGGTCTTTCTTTCATAATTCTTTTATAAATTGAACTACCAAACCCTAAAACTTCTCCTACCTCACTTTGAGGGTTCAAATCAAAACTATCTCTAAGTTCTGTTTATTATATCTCCTCTCGCTTCTTCAGATATACACCATTCTCTATGTTCTATCAGTCTTCTTTAAATTAGACACTGACTGACTTATCCATGTACTGTTGTAATAAATTATAATTCATATCCCTGTGTTTAATCTTATCCTTTTAAAATTCATCTTCCATAGAGCTACCAAAGGATTCCATCAAAACCCCAAAATATTTCAATTTTTTAACATCTACAGTAATGTCCATCTCCTACAAACATGATTCACTCAATATTCAAAGCCCTTCATTATCTGGCCAACCCTATCAGACTCCTCTTTTGCCTTTCCTTCTTACTTATACTTGTGTTCTAGCTTTGATAAGTTACTTGTGATCTCACAAAGTCTTCTTGGCCTGCAAATCTTCTTTTTTAAAAAATATGTTTTCTATTGATTTCAGAGAGGAAGGAAGAGGGAGAAACATTAAAGTTGAGAGAGAATCATTGATTGGCTGCCTCCTGCATACCTTCTACTGGGGATTGAGCTCACAACCTGGATATGTGCCCTTTACTGGAATCGAAGCTGGGACCCCTCAATCATTGGATAGGCTGACACACTATCCATTGAGGCAAACCCATTAGGGCTGGAAATCTTCTTGTATGTTCTGTCTGATCTCTGCTATTCATCCTTCAAGGATTAGCTTAAGCATCACTTCCTCTGTGAAGTCTTCCCCTGTTTTTCTTTCTCCATTACTTCTTTGGCCTTTTATAGGAATGTTTTTACATCACATTTATCAAATGTAACAAGCATTTTGTACCTTGCTATTCACTGGTATTTGAATTTTTTGAGGGGTTTGATTTTGTCTTAGTCTTTATTTCAGTAGTACCTAGCATATTGCTAGGCACTTAGTAAATTACAGACCAAATAAATAAAAATTAAGTTTCTTTTATCTTGGAATTTTTACATGGAGGATACTATTTTTGAATTAGGTTTCTAAAGACTAAACATAAATTGACTTTATTTTTTCCCTAAGTGTTCTGAATAATTACCTCAATGCTGTTTGTTTTATATATAGATCAAAATAAAGATAATAGTATTGGAAAGGTATAATAGCAAAATGGCAAAATGGGTGATTGTAAATAGAACATAAATGATTTTCTCTTGTGTTCTGAATTATATAACTTAATTTCCTTTTTAAAAAATATATTCTATTGATTTTTTTACAGAGAGGAAAGGAGAGTGATAAAGAGCTAGAAACATTGATGAGAAAGAAACATCAGTCAGCTGCCTCCTGCACACTTCTTACTGGGAATGTGCCTGCAACCAAGGTACATGCCCTTGACCAGAATCAAACCTGGGACCCTTCAGTCCTCAGGCTGATGCTCTCTCTATCCACTGAGCCAAACCAGTTAGGGCTAACTTAATTTTCTAGTTAATTTTTGCTACAAAGGCATAGTCTCATATACTAATGAATTAATACACATATATGTCTATATGTATACATAAATACATGATTTGTATCTTTTTGAAATGTAAGCTAATGAAACAGTGATATAACATGTAAATAAGTGAAAGGGCTCTCCTTTTTCATGTTGGAGTTATAGTGAAACTGATGGCACAGTAATGCCTTGTCACATTAAAGTTAGTTTGTGTTAGTGTCTACCAAATAAGAACCTATTCCCCTGCTCCTAATCTCAGATTCTAAAGATGAGAGAAAAATGACTTGTTAGTCATGATTGCACTGTTTATATATATTCTGTACTAGTATTTGCAGTGATTTTATTTATTTTTATCACATATATGTATTTTAATATTTAATTAGTCTCTGGCTCCTCTATTATAACTTGCAGCAAAGACAAATGTGAGATGGGGGAAAACAAACTAAAACAAAAAGTAAAATCAATATGTTATTGTTCAATATGAGGCAAAATATGACATAAACTTGGATTTTTAGTAATAATTGGAAATATATTTGCCAGTGTAAATTTTGACTTTAACATTTTGTAGGTGAATGATAAATATTTCCCTATGATAATTAAGATCCTTATTTTTTTTTCTTTATTGGTTAAGGTATTACATATGTACATATGTGTCCTTATCCTCCCATTGCCCTCCCCCACTCTACCCTTCATGCCCTCCCCTCCCCGTGTCTGCATCCATTGGTTAGGCTTATATGCATGCATACAAGTCCTTTCGTTGATCTATTCCCCTTACCCAACCCTCCTCTACCTTCCCTCTGAGGTTTGACTGTCTGATCGATGCTTCTCTGTCATTGGACTTGTTTTTGTTCAAGATCCTTAATATTTTGCAATGATGTTTATTGTTAAACTAGAGCCCCAGTGCACAAAATTTGTGCACTGGGGGTGGGGTAGGAAGGGGTTCCCTCATCCCAGCCTGCCCCCTTTCACATACTGGGAGCCCTCAGGAGATGTCCTACTGATATCTTAGGCCCGTTCCACATGGGGAGCGGGCCTAAGCCACAGTCTGGCCTCCCTTTGTGGGAGGTGACTGGGCTGATCAGGGAAAGGCACCAGCCCCATCACCCCACAGCTGCAGCCACTGCCAGTCACTGCAGCCACCAGGGTGTTTTCATCAACCCAGACTCCGGTACCTTCATCATGAAAAAATGACAACTTTTTTTAGGCATTTGCAAGCTGTGTCTTTCATAGGATATAATATTTCTTTATTTTTCTTTTTTTATCCTCACCTGAGGATATGTTTCCATTGATTTTTAGAGAGTGTGGAAGAGAAAGGGAAAGACAGAGAGAAACATCAAAGTGAGAGGAACACTTTGATTGGTTGCCTCCGGCATGAGCCCTGACCTGGGTCCCAGCCAGGGAGGAACCTGCAATCTAGGTACATGCCCTTGATCAGAATATTACCCAGATCCTGTGGTTGGCAAACCTAGGCATTATCCACTGAGCCAAACTGCCTAGGGAAAGGATATATTTCTTAGCCCTCCAGGAGCGGACCTTTGTTTTTTTCTCCAGGAGTGTGGTGGAAGAACCGTGGATTATTTTTTTGGATTCTTATACCCAAGTTACTAAGAATATTACCAGTGGAGTACAGGGAACTTAGCCAATGAGTGGTCAGAAAAGGTGTTTCCTCTACAGTTCACATCTATCTCCTCTGATCTCCGGCTCCACTCCTGTCAAGGCCTAAAGCCTCTGGCCCTGGGCAGGGGACCCCGAGTTAGCTGCAATTGCCCTGCTCCATCCTGGCCAAGGCCCCAAGCCTCTGGCTAAGGATCCGAGGCTCAGGTCTAGGGCAAGGGACCCCAGCGTTCTTGATCGCTCTGATCCGAGGATGGGACCCTGGGCAGCTGACCCTCAGCACAGGTGATCGCCCTGCTCCACCCCTGGCCAAAGCTGTAAGCCTCTGTTTGAGGCTTGGGACCTGGGAGGGGACCCCCGGCAAGGGCGATTGCTCTGCTCCATCCCTGGCCAAAGCGCAAGCCTCTGGCTGATGCTGTGAGGCTGGGGCCCTGGGCAGTTGACCCCCAGCAGGCCAATCACCCTGCTGCCTCTGTTTGAGACTTGGGCCCTGGGTATTAACCTCCAGCAAGGGCTGCCACCCCCCCTCCACCCCCCCTCGCTGCCCCGCCCCCCGCTCCTGATTGGCTGGTATCCAAGTGAAGGTATGGTAATGTGCATGTTTCTCTTTTATTAGATAGGAAGTGCTATATTTTCAGTACTATCAGTCTTTACAAAACTATTCAATGTTATAAATATTGAATTTCAGATCAAACTTACTGATGAAATAATAGAAGAAAAACTTTATGACATATTAAAGTGATAATTTTAATGTGGAAATCTACTTGATTATATTTTGCCTCTTGGTAATCTTTTTAAAATTTGCAAATTATAATAATGATGAACTTCATAATGCTAAAATATTTTTACTTTATGAAATAAAAATGAAAGTCTATTGGAAATTTGAGGACTATGTAAAATACATTTTTCAATGCTACCTAATACCAACAATATTTGTCATATTTGCAGATTGAAATTGACAATGCTTTTTGCCTTTGGGCATTCATATTTCTGCCTTCCTAACATAACTTTAGTGTCCATCTTCCTCTGAATACATAGTTCAGTGAAGGTTGGTTTCTGCTCAAGCCCCAAGTAAGGGTTTTGATGTTTATAAGCCGAATCATGGTGTTTCTTTTTTTCTTTGCTAATGACTGAGCTGAGCTTTATGAGCATGTGACAGGATTCGGTCCAAGGAGGCATGAGACAGCCTGCTGGAAGGGCCCATCTGTGTGCAGAGATTGGAACTGCGATAGCCGTATGTTACCAGAACAAGAGCGACACCAACACATGCAGAGTGGAGCTAATAGCATTATAAGGAAGATGAACCAGAGCCCTGACTTAAACTCCAGCAGCTTGTCTTACCTATGGAAGCTTTTGACTTTTTAGATTATGATTTTCTTAGAGTTCAACTACTTTCAAGTTCAAAGTTTACTATTACAGATGGTCCCTGCCTTATGGTGTTTGATTTTTTTTGAATTTAGGATGGTGCAAAAGCAATACACATGCAGTAGAAACCCTACTTTGAATTTTAAATTTTGCTCTTTTCCCCAGCTAGTGATATGCAGCACAATATGCTCTGCAATGCTGGCAGCAACAGCTCCCATTGAGCCACATGGTCACAAGGGTACATAACTGAGCCTATAAAACAAACATGTCAAACTCATAGCCTGTGGGAGGCATATGGCCCACAATGTATTTTTTCTTTTTTTTTTGGCCCAGCCAACATAATGATATGTAAAAAAATGCTTTAATAAAAACTTCATAACTTAATTTTTAAAATATCCTGTTATACATAATTATTAATAACTTGAGGCCTGGTGGATGAAATTCATGCACAGGGGGCACAGGGGAGTGTCCCTCAGCCAAGCCTGCACCCTTTCCAATCTGGGACCCCTCGAGGGATGTCTAACTGCCCATTTAGGCCCGATACCAGTAGGATCGGGCCTAAATGGGCAGTCGGAAATCCTTCTCACAATCCAGGACTGCTAGCTCCAAACTACTCACCTGCCTGCCTCCCTGATTGCCCCCAACCGCTTCTGCCTGCCAGCCTGATCACCCCCTAACCACTATCCTGCCAGCCTGTTTGCCCCCTACTTCCCTACTCTGCCGGCCTGGTCATCCCTAACTTCCCTCCCCTGCAGGCTTGATTGCCCCCAACTGCCCTTCCTTGCAGGTCTAGTCCCTCCCAATTGCTCTCTCCTGCTGGCCTGATTGCCCACAACTGCCCTCCCTTGCAAGCCTGGAACCTCCCACTGTCCTCCCCTGCTGGCCATCTTGTAGTGGCCATCTTGTGTCTACATGGGGGCAGGATCTTTGACCACATGAGGACAGTCCTCTTGTGTGTTGGAGTGATGGTCAAAATGCATATTACTCTTTTATCAGATAGGATAGAGGCCTGGTGCATGGGTGGGGACCTTCTGGTTTGTCTTGAAGGGTGTCCTGGATCAGAGTGGGGGTTCCCTTGGGGCATGGGGTGGCCTGGGCAAGGAGTCTATGGTAGTTTGCAGGCCAGCCACGCCCCCCAGTGACCCAAGTGGAGGAGGCCCTGGGATTTGGGATTAATTTATGTACTACAATTGAAACTTTGTAGCCTGGAGCAGAGCCAAGCCTTCTGCTCACTCTGTGGCAATAGCCATTTCTGTTTGAAACTTTGTAGCGAAGTCTGGAGGCCTAGGGTAGGGCTGCAGAAGTTTGGCTTTCTCTATTGCCCAGCAACCCTAGCCTCTTCTCTTTCCAGCTCCATAGCTACTGCCATTTCTGTTGAGATTATGTATCTTCTATAATTGAAACTTTGTAGCATTGAGTGGAGGCCTAAGCCAGCAAAGGCAGGCGAAAAGCTTGGCTTCCTCCATTACTGGGGAAACCCAAGCCTCCCTACTGCTCTCAGTGGTGGCAGCCATCTTGGTTGGGGTTTATTTGCATAATCTCCTGATTGGCTGGTGGGCATGGTTTGATTGGAGGTACAGTCAATTTGCATATTACTCTTTTATTAGATAGGATGAACTACAATGTTTGCTAATGACTGATTATTTTAATTGTATTGCATTCATTTCCCTTAAGCACCTTATGTTCAGGCACACCATTTCTCTCCACTAATACTAGCAGTGAATATTTTAGCAGCCAATGGCCACACCATTTGTCTTATACTGACATGCTTGATGTGCACAACAGAAAATATTTCACTTTTGGAGAACATAAAAAATAGGTTTATTTGTGTTATACTTACTAATTTGTAGATTTAGGTGAGTTAATGTTAAAAAATATTATTTTTTATTAAAATGTTCTATGTTATGTTAATGATTACTCATTTATTTCAGCCCTTTGTATTCATCAGGTCTCTATCAAAATAAACCTATGTTTTTTTATGAAAATTAAAACTTTTTTTGTGGCCCACATAAATGTAGACCTTGTTTATTTGGCCTGTGTTAGCCTTTGAGTTTGACATGCTTGCCCTAAAGTATATAGTAGTCTACCTGTAACCTCACTTTGGCTTTCCATTGTTTCAGGTACCCATGATCAACTATAGTCCAAAAAAGGTAAATGGAAAATTTCAGAAATAAACAATTGATATGTTTTGAATTTGTGAATCATTCTGAGGAGCATGACAAAATCACATTCACCCGTTACCTTTCTGCCCGGATGTGAATGGTTTCTTTGCCAAGCGTGTCAATGCTGTCTATACCTTTGCCCATTAGTCACTGAGGAGCCATCTGTGTTATTAGATCAGCTGTTGTGGTGTTGCAGTGTCTATGCTTTAATAACCATTATTTTGCTTAACATTCCCTCAAAACACAAGAGTAGTGATGCTGGCAATTCAGATACACCAAAGAAAAGCCATAAAGTGCTTCCTTTAAGTGGAAAGATATATATGTATAGGAAATAAAAACGTAGTATATATAGAGTTAAGTGTTATCCATGATTTCAGACATCCATTGGGGGTCTTGGAACATGTTCCTTGCAAATAAGGCATATCTACTTTGTTGCCAGCATTCTTCTGGTATTGTGTTTTGGCATCCTGTCATGTCTACAAAATGACCATTGTGTCTGCTACTTCTGGTGAGAAGTAGAAGGTAATTTCATTTTTAGACAAAGATTCCTGCTAAGGAGAATATTATTTTATTAAAGTTAACTTTTGAGCCATTGGAAATTGATCAGATTAGAACTTCTTTATCAGAGTATACATGAAAAAGTGTTGAAGGAATTATTTGTGTTTTAAATGAAAGATCTTTGTCTATCAGGAGATACTGAATAAAAGCTTATATTTAAATATGAATAACTATGTAAGTGGCTCTATTTTTACTTGCAAGTTAATATCTGTTTTATAGATGATATAATTTGTTCCCTCTAAAAAAGGAGTACAATTGAAACATAGTGTAATTTAAATGTGCTCTAATTATAGAAACTTAATATTTTATACATCAGTTTTAGCGGAATTCATCTACTTATATGATTTTATAAAAATTTTTCTACCTGAATTTTATAGATAAAATTAAAACATAACTCAAACACATTTCTCTGGCTATTTTAAAAAACATAATTATAGTTTATTTGATAAACCTTTATTATATTTTCTAATATATCTAATTGACACTTGAGAATTTGAATTAATATAGTATACAGTAATAGATGTCTATACTTATCCAAAAGCCTCTTAAAAATTAGAGTTTTGATATAAATTTTTTAGTAATTAGAGGTAACAATAACAGCCATATAAATAAAGTTTGAATTCTGATCATGGTCAAAAGAAGATTTTAAGCACATCATCAAATGCTTGTACATTATTGCTAATCAAATGGAATTACAAGACTATACTGTATATGTTACTTTTTTTGTTAATCCTCCTCACCCAGAGGACATTTTTTTCTATTGATTTTTTAGGTAGAGTGAAAGGGAGGGAGGAAGAGATAGAGAAACATTGGTGTGAGAGAGACACATCCACATCGATTGATTGCCTACTGCACACACCCTGACTAGGGCCAGGAATGGAACCTACAACCCAGGTACATGCCCTTAACTAGAAATCAAACTCAAGGCCCTTTAGTGGGCAGGCAAATGATGCTCTAACCACTGAAAATCACTGGCCAGGACAAGACTACACGTATATTTTTATCTCCCTGCAGAAAAATTAAAGTTTACAATTACTATTGAAAGAATTTTTGGACTTATATGTGGTATATCTTGATTTAACACTCATAACATGATATATTATGTTGGTTAGAAAATAGTGACTAAAACGTTGTACCTCAGAAAAAGAAGCCCTTACCTCCCAAAAAAAATTTTTTTTAAGACCAGGATGGCATTTAGTGGAGTTAAAAATTAACTCAGCATGTAGACACACATGGATTTTAATAGTACTGAGATTTAAAGAATAGGAGGAAGAGATGGCTTCCCCAGATAAATTTCGTATCTACTCATCTTGAGCCTATAATTACTAGTTACTGATAAGTCATATAGATGGATCAGATAAGTTTGGAGAATGACTTCCTGGGTTTTAATTAATGGCAAAGAAGAAAAAACTCTCTTCTCTTCACATGTTTCCTCCAACCAAGAAAATACTAGTAGGTGGAAGTCTTCATATTTTAGGAGCTTCAAAAAATGCCAACATTTTAAATTGAAAGTGAACTAAAAAAGTGGAGCCAAACCATCAAATAATTATTATATAATCACATAGTCTGAGAGATTAAGAGCAACTCCTACAAGGTAATCTGATAAAATATTATTAGTGAGTATAGTCTAAGGACAAAGGGAAGTGCATATAAAATATTTTAAATTGTATTCAATTACATTATTGCTTGCTTCAATGTCACACAATCTTTGATCCATTTTCTTGGATTTTCAGATAAAGCAAATAAGTGACGATGAGCTTTAATAAGGTAGATAATTATTTTTTATTAAGGAAAGAAGGTACAAATACAATACAGATTTGAAAATTTAAAAGGTAACTATTTATTGTAGAACTTACTTGGAAGTATCAATATGGATGTACTAGATGCCTGATGCATGAAATTCGTGCAAGAGTAGGCCTTCCTTCCCCTGCTGCCTGCACTGCCTTCCCTCCAGCACCCTGGACCCAGGCTTCCCTCGTAGTCCTGACTTCATTCAGAAGGTCATCCAGAAGGATGTCTGGTCTAATTAGCATATTATGCTATTATTACTATAGATGCTTTTGTAAGAAAAAAGACATGTTTTCTATAGCTTCATCCACTGAAAGGGTTTACGTTGGTGTCCAGATTCTCACCGTTAATTGTATTTTTCCATTCAAATGAACCAGACTTCCTTAGAGATAAGAATGTTAAGGGCATGAATGCATAAATGAGACTGAAAAATCATGTTGTGTCTGAAAGCAAAGAGGCTTTTAAATATTAATGGCATCATGTTAAAGGGTCACAGAAGTCAACATGAATGGGGGCTCTCTCAGGCCAAAATTGTGAAAATTTGAGCATCAAAAAGGAGAAAAGTGGCTGTGGTCTATTGAATCGCATTAAGCCTAAAAAGCCATGCATCATAAAATATTCCAAAGCAAAGTCATTTATTCATCTGGTCTATTTTATTGCATCACTGAAGAAACTAGAAACAATTAACTCAGTTAACTGGTATTTTTCTGAATCATGGGAAATATCTGTTAAAACACACACAAATATACATGTGACCCGTGGGCAAACAATACCAAGAAAAATGTAAAAATTTCACTTGAGTAAAAGAGTAAGTCTCATACTTACCTGGCAGGGGAGCTGCCATGATTAAGCAGGTGGTTTTCCCAGGACCCCTGTGACTTCTCCAAATGTGGAAAACTCAGGTGCATAATTTGTGTTTATAGGGTACTGCATTTTCACACTCCACTGGGGAGAAAATACTAAGTTTCCTTAAGAATTGTATAGTCCTAAATATTAAAGACTGAGAGTACATCTGTTTAAAAAAACCTTTGTAGTTACAGTTCTGAAGATCTCAGCAATGATATAAATAATTGATTAAGGTTTTGATTTTGAGGCAAAATCTTACTAAATTGTTCTCAGTACTAAAACATCTAATGCATTTATACTAGTAAGTTTAGTATATTGGATTTATGAGTTAATTTCTGTTTAGAAGGTTGTATGTGTTAAATCATGTAACATAAATACTTAAGGCAATACTTGATGATCCAAATAAATTCACTTTAGACACAGACCATTAACCACTAACGTTCACATCTTGGTCCCATTCCCTGGCCACTAATTGCTTGATTCCCTCACTGTATTCATGCTCTCTAAGCACATCTAGAATAGATCCTTGTGTCTCTGAGATTACATTTCCCTGGCCTAATCCAGGAAGCACTCAGTTTCACATGTAGGCAAAAGGGAGCTAATAAAACAAGAACACTTAGTTCATACCCTTTATGCTACAGCAGGCTCTCATATAGTGTGCTGTCTTTTTGTGATGCTTACAATGTAGAAAATGTCCAGGTCTCACCTAGGACAACATCAGGAGTTTGGGTTCCTTCACCCACTAACAAAACGAGATTCCAAATTAATTTGCTACTACAATATCTTAATGGGAATATACCTATTCTCTAGATGGCCCCAAATGTCCTCCTTCGGGATGGCAAATGCTATTTCAGCATGTATTTTAGATACATATTTTAAGGTATGTATAGATGAAATACTAAATATTTTGAACCATATATTTTATGTTACATAAAAAAATAGTGACTATAGCAATAATCTAAGCCCCTCAGGAAGGCCTGTTTTCCTTGTCTATCTTATCTAGTGTCTCAAAATCACTGGAAAAGTGTGACTATAGTGAAATGAATACATAAGAAGAAATGTACGCTGAAACATGCCACTTCATAATCTATAGTAATTCAAGTTATACATTTTAAAAGTTGAAAATTTAATTTATAAAGAGATTGTTAAAGTTTTCTTACTTTGGACAAACACTGGGACTACTTTATACATCTTCATTGTAACATCTCTTATGGATACTAAATATTTTCCTGGACAAATGCCATGGGCTCTTTTAAATATATTATCAGTACTTTTTCAGCTAGCCTTTTTAATGTTCTTACAGGGACAAAAATCTGAAAAACTAACTTAGGAAACAATAATCTAACAATGTAAATATGTGCATTCCTCATAACCCTGCAACTCCACCTTTAGGCACATATTCCAGAGGAAGTGTTGCATGTGTACCAGGCAACATGTATGGGATGCTCATGATAGTGCTATTAATACTCACTAAAGAGTACAAAAAAGCCCATTGAAAGGAAATTGGAATGTTATATTACATGACAATGAAAATCAATCTATGTAAGAAGAGAAATGACTTTAAGGAACATAATGTTGAATAAAAAATGTGAGTAATGTGGAACGATCATAATTACATATCACATCATGCAAGACTAAATTACATATCACTTAGAAACATAATTGTTGGCACATAATTCCTTGTTACAATTACAAGGAAAAGCAATGAAATAACTAAATTTTAATATGTGGTCTTCTGAGGAGGAGCACACCCGGACTTCTTTTAAAACAGATGATAAGTATACTTATGTTTCTTTTTTATCTTTTTCCTTTTCTGTAAGTTTATACCTTTACCCCACCTTCATCTAGTTCCTATCCTCAACCCTTGCCTCTGGTAACTACAAATCTGATTTCTTTTTTTCTATGAGGTTTTTTTGTTTGTTTTTAGATTCAACATACAAGTGAGATCAATCAGTATTTGTTTTTTTCTTTCTGACTTTTTTTACTTAGCATAATGTCCTCAGTTCATCCATGTTGTCTCAAATGGCAGAATTTCTTTCTTTTTTATGGCTAAAAAATATTCCATTGCATATGTATTACCACAACTTGTTTATCTGTTTGTCCATTGATGGACACTTAGGTTGTTTCCATGTCTTGTAGATAGTGGATGCAGATATCTTAGTGACATAGGTATATTCTCTGAAGTGGAATTGCTGGAACATATGGTAGTTCCATTTTTAATTTTTGAAGAACTTCCATACTTTTTCCACATTGTCTGTACCAATTTGCAATCCCACCAATAGTATTAGTGCACAGTGTCTTCTTTCTCTACATTCTCACCAACATCTGTTATCTCTTGACTTCTTGGTGATAGCCATTCTAATATGTATGAGGTGATATCTCATTGTGGTTTTGATTTGCATTTCCTTAATTAATGATGTTGGATTGCATTAAATTTACAAATAATTAAAAGGAATTAGAAGTTTATGAATACAGATAGAAAGCTAATTACATGCCAAGAAACAACCAAATCAGTGCGTCTCAAACTATAATGTGTATACAAACCACTTAGAAATTTTTGTCAAAATTCAGAGGCTGATTCAGTAAATCTGGGATAAGACCCTCAATTCTGTACATCTAGCAGGTTGCAATGTGGTGCTTATGTGATGCAATGATGCTGCTTGTCCATGCATCATAATACTTTTGAGTAAGCGGGGTTCAAAGTTCTTCCCATTTTTGATATTTAAAATTTATAATTATCTAAATTATTGAATTTTCAGGGACAGATAAGCTTAAATAAAAAGCACTTGCATATCACTGCCAAAAGCTGAAATATAGGAATATAAATGCAGGCAATGGGGCCCTAGCCACTTTGGCTTAGTGGGTAGAATGTTGGACTGCAGACTAAAGGATCCAGGTTCAATTGCAGTCAAGGACATGTACCAGAGTTGCAGACTTCTCCCTGGCCTGGGCCTTGGTGTGCAGGAGGCAACCAATCCATGTGTTTCTCTCACATTGATATTTCTCTCTCTCCCTCTCTCTTTTACTCTCTCTAAAAAAAAAATCAATGGAGTAAAACAAAAAAAATACAGGCAATGGGGATAAAATTTCAACAATTATAGAACTTATTTGAACTGAAACTTCTAGAGGGGTATATTCCATTTCTTGATATAAAAATTATGTCTCCTTCTTGACTAATGTTCTTTTAATGTGAGAAAAAGGTGTGTTTTTGGAAAAGATATTGCAAGGTGATTCTCAGTGTTATAGATTTTAATATATTCACAGAATATCCAGTGCGTCTTTTCTTGAAAAAAATATAAAAGATGTATTAAATTATTTCAGAATCTAATTAAGAACACATGGTTTGTGTTTATTATTTTCCATTTAATACATAGAATATTCAACTGAAAAAAAAATCCTGATTTGCATATTACTTTTTATTGCAAGATCTGCTTTAAGATATGAATGATTCTCCTTGTCTTATGGATATAGATAATTCTGTTTAGTCTACCTGTTTTTCTTTCATCTTTTGTCCTCTAGTAAGGGAGACAAATTGAGTTTCACTTTTAGTTTATTTATTCTGTCAAGAGATTCTGAATCAGTTTAAAGTCACTGTCTGACAAGAAAAAGTCAACATCTGTTGAGTTGATTTATTATTTATGTATTAGATTTTATAGCAGTTTTCCTCTGAAGAGCTGCAAGTGTTCTACACATATTTCTTACACTTTTCAAATACCTTTCACAAGAAACACCTATAAACATCTCAACATGTAAAGCAACAGAAAAGGGACTGATTGAGGAAACCAGAGAAGAAGAGGACCCTAGGGCAAATGATCACAGCCTCAAATAGGAGGTGTGCCTAATAATCTAAGAGTTCACATGGGGGATGTGCATGTCTCTGTCAAAGCTTTCCCCCTGCAGTCTGTCATCAGTGTATCTTACCTGGTTCCCAGAAACTCTTCTAAGCTGTCAGCTTCAAACATTCTGTGGATTGGGACAACCCAGGAATTTAGTATGGTAATGAGAATTCAGTGCCACCTAATGGTTCTTACTCTCTACTCTTATAGATATTGACATTTCTTAGAAGGTGGGTTTGTGGTAGGGAAAAATAAAGGGTCTTAAAAACTGTTGTATTTCATTACTAGAGGCCCAATACATGAAATTCCTGCAAGGGGTTTGCCTCGGTCCTCACAGCCCCAGCTTCGTCTGGAAGGTTGTCTGGAAGGTTCTTTTATTAAAAGTGAAAATAAAAATACACCTATGCTGAACTTCTAAGATTATTATAACGAAGCAAAGCAGAGACAAGAGACATCTGTGCTGTTTTCTCTTGGGCTCTGATGCAAGCTTTGTTTCCACAAAGCCACCCTATGAATTATTGCTCCCCAATACATTACACTTTTGTTGTATTGTTTGCGTTGAGATGTATAGCAAAGCAACGACTGAAGTGAGCAGGTGTTAGAGATAAGTGTGTTCCTGAAATAGAGAATCCATCTTCTTTCATGGTCTCACTTATTTATTGGTGTTACGGGGGAAGGGAGGGAGAGAGGTAGATAGATAGATAGAGAGAGATAGGGAATTTGTCATTCTAGTTATTTTTTAAATTATATATATTTATGTGTGTGTGAGGACTACTGGAACAACAAATTATATATATTGATTTCAGAGAGGAATGGAGAGGAAGAGATAGATAGAAACATCAGTGATGAGAGAATCATTGATTGGTTGCCTCCTGCATGCCCCACACTGGGGATTTAGCTTGCAATCTGGACATATGCCCTGACCAGGAATAGAACCATGACCTCCTGGTTCATAGGTCAATGCTCAACCACTAAGCCATGCCAACCAGGCTGTTCCACTTATTTTTTATGCAGTTATAGGCTGATTCTTATATGTGTCTTGACAGGAGATTGAAGCCACAACCTTGGCATATTGAAATGATGTTCTAACCAACTGAGCTATCTGGTCAGGGGCTTTAAACATGTGAAGAAAGAGACTTGATATAATACTGTTTTCATTTACCCTTGATGAAACATTTGAGTTTCAACTCTTGAACATATTTTTGAAATAGATATCTTTTAAAAAATTAATTAATTTTGTTGATATCAAAGAGGATATTGATATCCTGCATGCCTCCCAATGGGGATAAAGACCGCAACCTGAGCATGTGCCTTGACTGGGAATCAAACTCTGACTCTGACATTTTATAAAATGGATCTGATTTCTCAATTATAAAAAGGCCACCCCTACCAATTTAGTAATTTTCAATAATTTCTTTAGTACATAAAGGTTGGCTTTTTATGTAGCTTGCATAAATCACTTAGTGTGTTTCAGTCTGTCTCTATTTTAAAAAGGAATACGATCCTCTTCCTGCATCTTGATACTGTTAGACTTCTTTTGAAGACGCATTATTGTCTGTAGTGTCCAAGAAAGTTCCATGCTAGCCAGACCTTAGAAAAGTTGAAGTTTGAATGAAGCTGTAAGGAATAGGGTAGGGTTAAAGGCACTCTTCAAGGGGGTAGCACAGTCAGAGAGCTGTAAAGTACATGGAGATGGAGAAACGGGAGTCCATCTGGAAGGAAGGAACCAAGTATTTAGATTAGAGACCAAAAAAGTTGGTTGGAATGTGTTGGGGCTTAAATATCTGGATAAAAATTTGATAGACACTTGGGAGTATCTGACCATTTGTGAGATGGAAATGACATGGTGAAGTTGGTGCTTTAACACAGTTTAGAAAACTTTGTATGAAATGTGTTTAGTGAAAACTTCAAGCCAACTTGACAAGGACTTAAAATGGAACCAGGTGGAATGGAAAGAAATGGACATAGGTAGCACTTGCATAAGAATTGGATGTTTTCCATGTCAGTTTTATCAGTTTGCAATCCCACAAAGCATCCCTTTTCTCTATATTCTCACTAACAGTTGTTTTTTGTTGAGATTTTGATAATAGCAAATCTAACAGGTGTGAGATGACATCTGACAGTGTGGTTTTGATCTGCATTACCCTGATGATTGGCAAAGTTGAATGTCTTCATATGTAATTGAAGCATCTATCTTATATAAAAACTGCTATTTGAAATTTTAACTCTGCTTTTTTGGCTTGTATAAATGCTTGTTTGCTTAAGTAATAATGAAAATAAGACTACTCCCACTTAAGAGAGGCCATTGTACCTTCCCTAGATGAAATTATCAGTGCTGGCACCAGGCCAGGCCTTTGGTTGAGGTCTCAAGACCCCAGCACATAGGGGCTCTTTAAGAACTTGCAAGGGGGGGGGGGCGGGCCTTCCGGTAGAAGGCGCGTGGGAGAGGAAGGTCACCGCTGGGAACTCTTCCTCCTTGCTGCCCCAGAAATGTCTTCCCTTTCAGAATATGCCTTGCGCATGACTCGCCTGAGTGCCCGGCTGTTTGGTGAAGTTGCCAGGCCTACTGATTCCAAATCCATGAAAGTGGTGAAGCTGTTTAGTGAGCAGCCTTTGGCCAAGAGGAAGGAGACATATGATTGGTATCCAAATCACAACACTTATTTTGCGCTCATGGGGATACTGCGTTTTTATGGCCTCTACAGAGACGAGCATCAGGACTTCAAGGATGAGCAGAGACGTCTGAAGAAACTTCGTGGAAAGGGGAAACCAAGGAAAGGAGAAGGAAAAAGAGCAGCAAAAAAGAAATAGTGCGGAGTCAGTGCGGAGAGAAACTTCCTCCTCCACAACTGAGAACAGAAGCAAGAGTATTTATTCTCTTCCCCCATTTTGGAGGAACACAAATGTTCTGTATTGAAGTCTGATCCAGTTAAAGTATGACTGGTTTCTTGAACACATTCTAATTCTGCAAAGTTACTTTGGCCTTGATTTTTGTAATCTGAGGTTTACCTCATTCCCTAAGGAAATGAATGCAGCCCAGCTAGTGTTGCTCAGTGGTTGAGCATTGACCCAGGAACCAGGAAGTCATCGATTGGATTCCTGGTTGTAGGCTCAATCCCCAATGAGGGGCATGCAGCAGGCAGCCAATCAATAATGTTGTTCTCTCATGTTTCTCTCCCTCTCCCTTCCTCTCTAAAAATCAATAAAAACATTTTTAAATATATATATATATAAAAAAAAAAAAAAAAAAAAAAAGAACTTGCAAGGGGAAACATCCCATATTTGGAGACAAAGAAGGTCAAAACATATAAATAGGGAAAGTTCCTCCATGTTGAAGCCAGAATTTGAGAGACATTTTCCTCTGGACCCACACGTAATAAATGTAACTCCATCTCTCTAAGTATTGCTGGATTCTTCTTTGGTTTTCTGTCACATAATTATTGTCTATCTGTACATCTTCTTTGGAAAAATATTGATTTAGGTCCTTTGCCCACTTTTAATTGGATTATTTGGGGGTTTTTGAAGTTGAGTTTTTTTTATATATATTTTAGAGATTGACCCCTTATCAGATATGTCTTTTGCAAATATCTTCTCCCACTTAGTGGGTTGCCTTTTGGTTTTGTTGATGGCTTCTTTCACTGTGTAAACACTTTTTAGTTTGATACAATCCTATTTGTTCATTTAGGCTTTATTTGCCCTTGTGTGGGGAGACATACCCAGAAAATATTGCTAAAACTAATGCTAAAAAGTTTACAATCTATGTTTTCTTTTAGGATTTTTTTTATGGTTTCTAGTCTTACATTTAGATCTTTAACCCATTGAGTTTGTTTTTGTGTATGAAATAGTACAAGTGTGTAAAAAACTGGTAGTTTCATTTCTTTGCATCTAGCTTTCTAATTTTTCCAGCATCATTTAATCAGGACATACTCTCTTTCCTCAAGATATATTCTTGTCTCCTTTGTGATAGATTAATTGACCATATAAGTATGAGTTTATTTCTGTGCCCTCTGTTCCTTTGATCTATGTTTTAGTGTCAATACCATACTGTTTTACTATAGCTTTGTAGTAAATTTTAACATTAGGGAGTATGATACCTTCAAATTTGTTCCATTATTTAAAAAAGTAATCTTGGAAGAGTGACTCTTTTTGATTTTGGAGAGTAGAGGTGTGTGAGTTGGGAGGGAGCAGGAAGGGCTTAAGGTTACAGGGAATTAGAAAGATTTTATTTTAAAACAAAATTTGTGATTGTCTATCAAAAATACATGGAAAATACTATTATAGAAAATCATGCTGCCTTGGGTCACTTGAAGGTAGGACAGGAGAAACATTTTTGGCATTTCCAACAATAATTATGAAATTAACTGACCAGCACCTTTGACACCTGCAGTTTTGATGAGCTGCAGTGAAAATGTCATACAGTAAACTACAACATGACTTGCCGTTGTTCCAATGCTCATAAAAAATTGTCTCTGACAATTCCAATTCCTCTTAACAGGCCCCACGGTTATACTTCTCCAGGGTCGGTATGATGATTTAGCTTCAAAATGCATGTTGTACTTAAAGATGCATTCAGTACTTTTTTTCTCCTACCGGAGTAAATCTTTAAACAAATTATTGTGACTCATTTACAGTTTTGTCAATTACAGTAATCCTCAGGTAAATCTCAGAGTTCTAAGTATGTACTTTGTGAAATATATAGCTTAAATGCATTGAGTAAATCTATGCTTGGTGCTTATTTCTTATTTTTATTCAAGTAATTTGTTTTGTTTCACATGAGTAGAGAGCAATCCTAAACTTGAGCAAGTTTAAAGTAAATTTGTCATATTTAAAATTTTAATTATAAATTATACTTTAATTTGAGATTTTATGTTGACTCTCATCATAAGCAACCATAACAAATGTACTTCTTTTCATTGCTTCTGTTTCTTTATTAATATAACAGGTAGTATGGACATTTTACTTAACCTGGAGAGTTATGTTAACTTTTATGTCAAATGCCAAAGATCTGTATTTAGTGAACTTTGGTTAAGGTAGAAAGGGAAGCAGCATTAATTGGTTGCCTACCAAATAACTACCTTATGAAAATATCTCCTTTTACAAATGCTGTTGGATGAAGGTAGATAACTTGTCCAAATCATAGCATTAATGGTCTATACCAACATTAATTTTTCTTTTATTAAAAATTTCATGTATATACAAAAACAGAAATAACAGGATAACTCTTATGTACTCGTCACTCACTTTAAAAAATTGTCTTGACCAACTTTATTTCATCTACTCTCCTTCCCTCTTTACCTTTGTCCCTGTTTTATTTAGAAGCAAATTTAATACTTAAGTCTAAAAGCAAAACATTATTAAATTACGCACAATACTATTAAAACACTTGCACATTATAATTCCTTAGTGTTATTAAATATAAGGGGCTCAATTTTCTCTGCCTCATTTTTTACTTTGAGTTATGATTGAAATAAGGTTGAAATTGGTTCATGCAATTGTTCTATTTTAACCTAGAGTTTCATTTCTTCTACCTCTTCCATTTACTTTATTTTGCGGGCAATTTAATTGTTGAAATAACAGGATTCTTTGGTAGACTATTCCATAGTCTGATTGCACCCTTTTATGTTATTTAAGATATTATGCTGTCCCTATATGTACTATAAAGTGACTATTCAATTTAGAGGCTTGATAAAGTAGGGGTTCTAGATTTTTAAAAGATTTATTTATAGGTGATTTTGAATATTTATATTAAGAAGGACCCATTGTGTGCTTTCTCTCTCTCTTTGCTGTCATTATTATTTTATCATGGGCTAAAAATCATGATATCATAACTCTGCTACTCTTTACTTACTAGCTGCAACAATTTTATGACAGAAAAATTTCCCTCAACTGTTTTGTTTCTCTGAGGTACAGTTCATATAGAAATTCCAGATTAATGTTTGATAATTTTCCTTTATCCAGTTTTTAAAAATAGAGTTATATATAGTATCTTTCATGAATAACCAAAGAGTTGTTTTTAAAAAGCATTTTAAGCTTATGGATTTAAAAGCATTTGAGTTAGATTTCCCTTAAAAAATTTAGTAATACTAATAGAATCATTGTTAGATAAATGGAAGAATACTATGCAAACTTTCTGTACATTGCTTATTCACTTAGGTATATGTACCAAGGATTTATCCATAATTACATACAGTAGTTATTACTTTAACAAATATGTATATTTCAGTACAGTAGTTATTACTTGTTACTTTAACAAATATGTATATTTCAATGCATGGATGTGAATTTATTGAAATTCCTATTAATGGCTAATCTCTGCCATTTGTTGTTGTAAAGTATAGTGGTCCAATTGACAGATATTTGCATATATCTTTTCAATGTTTTCTATGGTATCTTTAGGAAGTTTTCTGGGAGAGAGATGGCTATACCAGAGGTTAGAGCATTTACGATTTTGTTAGCTATCGCAAAATTCCCTTTCCTATGGGGATACCATTTTGTATTTCCTCCAGCAATGTCAGAGTGCCCCTTTGTCCTAAGCATTATCAAGAAAATCTATGTAACTTCTGGATTTTTTCAGTTGCAGTATTATCATCTTCAAGTTAGTCTAAATGAAAAGCCAATACTTTTTTGACTAATCTATATTGTCTTCTCTTACACTTAATTTATATTGTTTATAATATAAAAGTGGTTCTTGCTGTGAAAACAAGTGTGTACTTTTTTATTTATTCCCTGACATTATTACAGTCTTTGCTAAAGTAAACATGGGACTCTTCTACTGACATTTTTAAAAAAATGTATTTCAACGCTATACCTGGCTATGATAATTAAAGTGTTCTAAAGACCATTTCTCAGGTGTCTCTAACCAGTTCGGTCTCTGCAGCCTGCCTATTGGGCTCCTATGTAAATGTTCTGTTCTGATCAGTGTGACACTTTTAACTAAATTGCTTTGTGGGAGACTTCATTTTTTTGCTGTGTTTACAACACTGCTTCAGACAAAGAAAGGTTAGATGACTTAAAAAAAAACATGAAGAACACTATTTTTTTTTAAAGGACAAGACTAAACAGTGTTGGATTTCTCAGCTCTTTGAGCCACTAATATAATTTCTGATCATGATATATACTGCTTTCATTTATTGTCCTGAATTTCATTTTTTTGCCTCAAGCTAGTTATTTTTCCTTAAAGTGAATCATTGATTTGCTCTCCCTCAAGCTGAATTTCAGACTCACAGCCTCCTGCAGTGATAGGCTGTGGTGACTATAGAATCAGTCAGGGAGTGAAGGCTGTACATGCAACACAGACTTCTCTTTTCCAAATCTTAGAAATACTCCAGACTCCCTTTAATAGAAAGCAAACAAAAGCAATAGTTCATGAAAATACTTATAAATGGGGTGTAGAAACCAAGCATAGTGGCAGCCACTTAGGTATTTTAGATTTAGGTGCATTCCTTTTTAATAGAAATACAAATAAGCCCAGCTTCCCAAAATTTAGGTACTGCCTTCGATTTCATGAGAAGTTTCTGCAGAGGAACATGCTTGTATAGTATCAAGGGAGAAATAAATGAATTTGATTTCTACTGATTCAGTATGAAACTGAGTATACATGTTAACTCCATTAAGTTCAATTCAACCAATATTTACAGTTGCTAAATGCAAGAGGAGTTATGGGAGGTGTTATGAAGAATACAGAGATAAATCACTCATGATCTCTGAGTTCAAGAACAGCCCCCCATCTTCCCAAGTTAACACAGAATCTCCTGTTGATTTTTCAGAATTCTTTTACAACATGTCCTTTGCAGTTCCAATAGGATGATTGTGGGGATTGTGTTGGAAACATCAAAGGCTACTTCATTCCTGTGTCTCTAAAATGGGGCTACAGTATTTTGATCTATTTGAAACACATTTATTTTAGATTTTTTTTGCCTAAGCTATTCTCAAAGTATGTCCAGATATATTTTGTCCAGATAGACAAATGAAAATGTTACTGCTAGCAGCATGAAGCAGGGAACACTGGTTGCTAAATCCATTTCTGGGTCAAATATCATGTTAAATGTTCTTAATAGATGGGGCAAAACAGAATAGAAGGGTAGTATCATGAATTAGTGCCAAGTGTTAGAATGTGGTTGACCCAGTGAGGTGGGACATCAGGAAGGAAAACAAGATTTGGATGCAAGGTATAGGATCTCCTCCTCTAGGGAGAACATAAAACACCAAGAATTTCCATAGTTTTTACCCTGAAAAATGAAAGTAGTGTAAAAAACCTTTTTTTGATGTCTTTATTGGTAAGGCAGTTTCTCTGCCTGCCATAAGGTTTTCTTCATGTGAGATAAGCTGAGAAAGAAAATATACAATGTAGATGAAATTTCTGCTAGAGGAGAAGGGGAAGTATAATAAAAATCTGCTCTTCCTGACCTCAGGGAATTATGGAGACAAAGTGAGCTGAGGTGAGAGAAACATCTGTCTGTGATGTGTGTGTGAGTCCCAATGTCCTCCTTCTAAATAAAATCCTAGAACAAAAGTACTTCAGATGTCTGAGGGCCACATTGAAACTGGAGAGACTTTGCCTCCTCTTCCTAGTTGGGATTATGTAGGGACATAACTGTGGTCTGGATGGACCCAGACTTCCAGCTTGAGAACAGATACTGTAGTCAGTTAGAGAGGACCTACTACGCACTCATTTAGCTGTCTTTGGTTATGAGGCTACCACTTCCCTTTTATCAGAATGTCCTCCTTACAACTTCCCAAACAAGTCTCTTGTGCTCCCCAGCAAAGCACCATCCTGGAGAACATGGTGCTAAAGGTAATGGCAGTTTGTGGGCATATTATGGATCAGAGCCCAGATGACTCCACAGTGCATGCTGTCAGGCAGACTGTCTAAGAACTTGTGGTGAACAAACATGAAGAGAGTCAGAATGTTTGTAATTTCAGTGACAGTACCAACGTGGGACCCACTCAGACATAAGATCTCACTCACTGATGTCCAACAGGAACCCACATATTACCCAAGGTTGGAAAGATTTACAATAATGCCTCAGAAACCCCAACCAGTACAGACACAAGAACCAGCACAAGGCAAGGTTGTTTCCTTTCTGCTAATATTATGAAGTCAAAGTCCCTTTAACAAACCTAGATGTCTTCTTGGAGTGGAGCAAATGTAGAGTAGAGTATCATATACAAGAGGTTCAGTGTCAAAATACACCGTTATAAAAACATTTTATGTGTTGTGCAAGTTTAATATTTATGTTTACTCCACTGCTTATAAAGTAAGATCAGTAAAAGATGAAAGAAGATATATTTTCTTTAGCACATCTAAGTGCAGTGTAAATAAACGTGTAACCCATTAGAATTACATTATGGCTCTTTGTCATCAATACTTTATATACAGTGGGATGTAAGTGACTTGAGGGTAGAAAGCTATCTTATTTTTCTTAGGAAGCTGTTATGAAGAGCATAATGTTTGGCAAATAGAAAATGCTAAAATCGTCTTTGTTAAATTGAAATGAATGCATTGCCATCAGGAGCATTTTCTTTGAAATCTGGGTTCCCTTGTGCTTTAGGCTGAACAACTGTAGGATAGAATTCTAGTAATTTTCCAGAGGTTCTGAATCTTGAAGGATTGGTTCAAAGGCAATCTAAGCACAGGTATGAGCATAAGCAAAGCATAGAAATAAGAAAATGGGACAAGTGTGTTTGCAAAATGGTGAGTTCTCCCCTTTGGCTGATTATAGAGATTATCATTGTCAGAATTAAGTTCCATTAATAACGTTAACAGTTACAATTTACTGAGCACCTTTGCCATTAGCATGTTACCGTGCTTTGCAATTTGCACTCTGACTCTCTTCATGTTTGTTCATCACAAGTTCTTCATTTCAATGAACAAACCTATGGTAATGAATAGTGTTTTTATATTAGTCAGGTTCCAATTAGGATACAGAAATCACACAGTAATTTAAACAGGGAAGGTTAAATATAGAGTTAGTAACTAGAATATGGGATTGGCTAGTATGGGAAAAAGACTAAGAAAGAGGTAGATCTGGACAGTTTCTTTCCACAAGACAAAGATCCAGATGTTGGAAAAAGGGCAGCCAGGGTTTACTGAAAGGTGGAAGCTGGCTGAAGTGCTGTAAATAGAACTCACTGGGAATCTTCCCCTAGGATGATGGTGATGTTGTCCATGGGGAATTTCAGAGCATCAGAACTGTGCAAAGCCAAGGGAAAGCTGTTCATGGGGATGTGTGTTGATGGTAGCACCTTCTGCAAAGCTGCTCCAGTGAGTGTGAAAGGGAGCTGCTCATGGACAGGTACTTCATGCTGCTTGCTAAAAAGTGCCATATAATCTGGGAAGGTTAAACATAGCACCTGAAATAGGGGATTGGCTAGTGTTGTTAATTATCCTGTGTTCTGCAGGTTAAGCATTTGTAACATGAAAATTATAATGGTTATTTATGACATGGGGTTATAAGAAGTAACAAAAGTCAGACATATATGTTTTCATTGTATGTATATAATAAAAATAAATGCTTGCTATTATCATACTCTCATGCTCATAGCACAGTTTATGAAAATTCTACAGGAGCTGTCAAAGATGTTTTTCAGCTCATCTTGTTAGCTATCTCTTAAGTTTATACTTAATACAAAGAATAAAATAAATGAACACTGTTGAAACCAGTTTGGCTCAGTGGTAGAGCATCGACTTTCGGACTGAAAGGTCCCGGGTTTGATTCCAGTCAAGGGCATGTACCTTGGCTGTGGGCACATCCCCAGTAGGGGGTGTGCAAGAGGCAGCTAATAGATGTTTCTCTCTCCTCGATGTTTCTGACTTTCTATCCCTCTCCCTTTCTCTCTGTAAAAAAATCAATAAAATATATTTTAAAAAATAAATAAATGAACACACAAAGAAAAGGAAGTCACTGTATCTAAGGAAGTTGAGCAATAAAAGCAGGAGATGAGAGCAATATCCCTGCTTTCCAAATTTTAGCACAGTAATTAACAAATTAACAAATATTTCCACATGCACAATTTGAAAGACCTTATTTTACTGTATTTAATTACCTTATGTGAATAACAAGAAACAATAAATTACAGGAGTCAGTGGGACATCATTGAAGTCTGACATTACCTGAATGTAAATGAGATCTGTGAAGGGTAAGAGAAAATAATAAGCAGATATATAAGTAACAAGAACCAGCTTCTTGTGCATAATCATTTTTGTAAGTGGCATTTACCAAACGTATTTGTAAAAATTTAATTAAAAAAATCTTCCCTCAATTTAATTTTAATATAGACACAGTATCTTGAAACAACTATCCTGGAATGCTTTACATGATCCCACCCTATATTATATTTTATGCTTTTAAAACAATTTCATGTACGTTATCTTAAATAGTTCTCACATCTGTTATTGGTGGAAATGGAGTTCTTGGGTGCCCCCCAAAAATGAACTTCCTGAGGCCCCCATGGAAGATGGCGTTTGGTGGAAAGCTTTATTGATGATGTAAAATTAAGGGGCTCCCCTTCAAGGTCTCCTGTTTGTCTGTCTCACCATGGAAGAAGACCAATCTTATCTTCAGTAGGGCCAGAATTAAGGCCGCTGCCCAGAATTTCTGTTCCATATTAAGTAAAGCCCAGTCTAGCATCTGGCTAGCTTACTTAGCCTGTGTTCCCAGCTATAGTTCTGTATGAAGTAATGAGGCTGCTTATGGCCACATAGCTATGGAGAGAGGATGGAGGAACTCATGGGGCAAGTGTGGGCCAGAGCAAGAGAGAGCAGGAGAGAGCAAGAGCAAACAATAGTGAGGGAACTATTTGGGGATTTTAACCAGGAGATTCTTCAAACTAACCAATAACTCCAAGATTTCACATACTTCTGATGGGGTCCACCCTCTAGCCAGTCCATTGTTCCCCAGGCTAGATTGACAGACCAGCACTTACTCTGTGTTATCCCAACTTTTGTGCATGTGCTTATTTCTCTCTTTACCTCCCAAAAATGTAGTACAAATGGGGGAAGGGAAGGGTATTAACCCCCTTGGGGGAACAATACTGTGTGAAGTGTAGTTTCCTGGTAAAGCCTCCCAGGTAACCATGCTTAGTATGATGTCTGACTTCCCTTTGGTCTCTTCCTTTTAGTAATATTAATAGTTAGCTAATTATGACCATAATACAACCATATGAGAGTTAATAAACAAATGTGAAACATCTTTTTTTTTTTTCTACCAGGCTAAACAAATGAACCTATAAATACCATGTAGAGGACACTTTGCTTCTTCCTCATTTTTAGTTTAGTGGACCTTAGATCTGATTAGGAATTGGATAAATCCAGTTTCAGTCAGAATTTATAGATCTCTTCATACCTCTTCAATACCACTTACATAGAACATCTGAGACTTGCCAAAGTGTGAAGCAGAAGTCACCGTAGGCTCTGTCCAACAAACTAGACTCTGTTAGTTGGGTATATTCTGGGAATTTCTCCAAAGATATTCAATGCAGTGACAAATATGGGTTTAAATAGTCAGTAAGATCTTATTCAACTAGACTCTCTAAAATCTATAGCTGTTTTGTCTATCATATGGTTACCATCAAGATTCTGTCCTAAGAAAGTAGTACATGAGCCATGGATTTTAGCCTTCCCCAGTGAATGAAAGTGTGTTTTATTACAGAGTTGAGAGTTTCTAGGGAAGAAGTTTGGCATGTTGTAACAGATGCAAGCCCCTGCTGGATGTTGCTATACTAGTATATCTGCCTTGAAAATAGGTTGCAATGGGGCTTTTATTTACATAAGATAACATGCTTCCCTGGTCTTTGTTGACGCTAGAGCAAAAAACTCTCTAAGGCTTTAAAAAAAAAAATTCATGCTTCTATTAACATTCCTATTATTTCTTCTTTTGGTGAAATAAAAAAAATTATACTGATTATCTGAGAAGGAAAGAAATGCCACAGAATTACAGGCCATTTGTCTCCTTTTTAATTATATTGTTAATTTTCTATTAAACCTCAAGATACTCATATGTTACTTTAGTCAACCAGTTTCAGAAGGAAGTTAAGGAAGACTTTGAGATTCCAGTCAGAAGGGCCTTTCCTTGAACTCATCCTATAAATGACCAGGAATGGCAGATAGTATCTTTTTCTTCCTTCTGGAAGACACTGATCCAGTAGCTGATAAAAGCACTTCAGATAGTTCACCTGGCCTGCCACTTGACTCTACTTCTCCTGCTAGAGGAAACTTTAGTGTATATAAGAAACACATGAAATTATTATATATATATGGAAGGGAGAGGGATAGTTAGAACATCAATGAGAAAGAAACATCCATCAGCTGCCTCCTGCACACTTTCTACTGGGTATGTGTCTGCAGCTAAGGTACATGCCCTTGACCGGAATCAAACCTGGGACCCTTGAGTCTGCAGGCTGATGCTCTATCTATTGAGATAAACCAGTTAGGGCATGAGATTCTTGTTTAAAATGCAATCCCCTGGGTTCCATCTTCAGAAATCTGATTCAGTATATCTTGGTAGCACCCAAGAATCTGCATTTACTAAGGATCCCAGGTGACTCTAGAGAGCAGGGCCACACTGAGAAAAACTGCACTGATAAGTGTTTTCCTTCTTATAATTTTGCAGTGGAATCATCTCTCCCAAAGACTGCTTTGGTATATACATTTATAGGCACTTGAGGGGCTGATAAGAACAGCTGAGGAGTCCTGAATAGTGTTTAATTGTAGGAAAGCTAATTAGTCTCTCAAACCAAAGAGATAATAAATTATGGATTGTAACTTATTTTAAAAGCTGCAGATCAAATGGACAGCACAATGAGGTGCAAGCGGTTTAACTTGATTAACACACTTCAGAGATCATTGAACCTACCGTTTTTCTTTTCCATCTCATTTCTTCCGCCTCGATCTTTTCTTCCACCTATTCTCAATGTGTGTGTCTCTTCCTCATCTTTTGTCTCATTTTATGTTGAACCTCCTCAGCCTTTTATTTTTCCTTTTCCTTCACCAGGTTGTTATTTTTATATCCCTTTCAAAACTTTTTTCCCCCTACTTTTTCTTCTCCCTCTTCCTCCTCTCAAAAAAGTAGTCTTTCCACCCTATATCCACATTGTCTACAAAAACAACCTGTTCCTGATAACATTCCAATTGAGTAATATTGTTCAGAAAAATATTATGGATGATCAAATATGAATTTATATGAGAATATTTTGAAAATTAATTAGGATTTGTTAAGCTAAACATAAAGATTTGTTTTGGGTTGAAAATGAGCAAAAATGATGTTTGGGGTTGAATTCAAGATTGCCTCCACAAATATTGAGAAGAATACACATGTGATAAGAATACAACAAAGTGGGGCTCTCCATGTTCCTCCTGGAGGAACCTCAAAGTTACATAGCCAAAATGCTCACAGGCAGAAAGGAGGCAATGGGCCAGGGGAGCTCAGAGATGAGGTCTGTGCTCTTGTTCCATTGGGAGGAGCACAGGGAAGAACATATTATTAGTACTCAGGGAAATTATGAAAATTTTTAATCTTATGAGACTTAAAAAAAATTTAATCTTAAGAGATTCAAGAAAATTCTGCTTAAAGGATCTCAACAAATTTTCTGCCCTAACATCTTTACATACTATTTCTTTTCTACTTATTGTAACAGTATTGGTTTACAGAAGCTCTGACCTACCTGTAGTCCCATAGATAAGGTTGTCCTATATCATATGATTTGCTTACATTAAATATAATTCATAAAATAGAAGCAGGGTAAGTGCTTAATTATTTCCTCTACCAATTTTCAGAACAGTGAGTAGGTACTCTAATATTCTCTATGAGTTTTAAAATATTTATCGTGAACTGAGTCAACATCATTTGTTTGACCTAAGTCTGTTAATTGCAATTATTATCATTACTAGAGGCCCGGTGCATGAAATTTGTGCACGGGTAGGGGGGCAGGGGATGTCCCTTAGCCTAGCCTGTACCCTCTCCAATCTGGAACCCCTCGAGGGATGTCCAACTGCCCATTTAGGTCCAATCCCATCAGGCCTAAACGGGCAAACAGACATCCTTCTCACAATCCAGGGCTGCTGGCTCCAAACTGCTCACCAGCCTGCCTCCCTGATTGCCCCTAACCACTTCTGCCTGCCAACCTGATCACCTGCTAACCACTACCCTGCCAGCCTAATTGATGTCTAACTGCTCCCTTGCCAGCCTGTTTGCCTCCAACTTCCCTCCTCTGCTGGCCTGGTCACCCCTAACTTCCCTCCCCTGCTGGCCTGATCACCCACAACTGCCCTCCCTTGCAGGGCCTGGAACCTCCCAACAGCCCTCCCCTGCTGGCCATCTTGTGGTGGCCATCCTGTGTCCACATGGGGGCAGCCCTCTTGTGTGTTGGAGTGATGGTCAATCTGTGTATTTCTCTTTTATTAGATAGGATAGAGGCCTGGTGCATGGGTGGGGGCCAGCTGGTTTGCCCTGAAGAGTGTCCCAGATCAGGGTGGGGGTTCCCTTGGGGTGAGGATTGTCCTGGTCGAGGGGCCTGTGGAGGTGACCCAAGTGGAGGCCTTGGTATCTGTGATTAAACTATGTCTACAATTGAAACTTTGTAGCCTGGAGAGTAGCCAAGCCTTCTGCTCACTCCGTGGCCCCAGCCATTTCTGTTTGAAACTTTGTAGCCTAGAGTGGAGGCCTAGGCCAGCAAACACAGGCGGAAAGCTTGGCTTTCTCCATTGCCAAGGAAACCCACACCTCAGTTTTCGCCAGCTCAGTGGCTGCCACCATTTCTGTATCTTTTGTAATTAAAACTTTGCAGCATTGAGTAGAGGCTTAGGCAGGAAATAGCAGGAGCCTTGGCTTCCTCTGTTGCCATGGAAACCCAAGCCTCCCTCGCAGCCATCTTGGTTGGGGTTTATTTGCATACTCTGCTCCTGATTGGCTGGTGGGCGTGGCGAAGATATAGTCAAATTTGCATGTTACTCTTTTATTAGATAGGTTTATTTTTATTTTCTAGCAGGTCCATTTTTGGACAGTGAGAGCCTATCCTCAGGTTGGTTCATGTGTACTTTTGACACAGTAGTCTTTGTTTTCTGTCAAAATAGGACATCCCATACGCCTCTTATATATTATCTGATCCAGCTGAAATCAGTTAATTGTCCAAGAAGCCTGATCCCCTTTTAGTAAGAAAAGTATAAATTTCATAATCTAAAAGCTTCCTGGTATCTTAACTACTTTATTCAAAGTCAAAAGAATAATTGAGAAAAAGAACAACATAATCAGACATTAGTTTGTGTAAGTACTTTAGGAAATCAAGAAAGCATGAGACCAATAATTAAAAAATATATTTGCGCCCTGGCCCATGTGGCTGAGAGTGTCAGCCCTAGCATCACAGGGTCACGGATTCCGTTACCAGTCCAGGGCATGTACCTGGATTACTGGTTCAATCCCTAGCCTGGTGGGGGCTCATGCAGAAGGCAACCAATTGCTGTTTCTCTTCTTCCCTCCCTCCCTCCCTTCTACTCTCTCTGAAAATAAATGAAAAAAATATCCTTAGGTGAGAATTAACAAAAAAAAAAATTGCAACATATTTAATGTTTTATTCTAACTACCCCTTTCTTTGTATTTTGATTTGACATCTGTCCTCATTTTGTAGACACCTATATTTACTGTCTGTTTTTCTTGTTGAGTGTCATTAATTTTATTAACTGTGAAAATAAAATTGCCACTATAAGTGAATTGGACATTTTTTTTTGTTATTGTTTAGCCAGTTTATCAGTCAATGCTGAATACTGTGGGAACATAGATTTAGGCTGAAGAGCTGGCTCATTAATCTCTCTTTTAAGTAGTAAAGTTTTTGTTAATGAAACTGTTGGGTAGTGAAAAACACCTAATGAGCCCTTCAATTTTGCATTAGTGTTTTAGACAGCAAAGATGTATACAGAGAACTGGGTGTTATAGAGCTATAAGATCTGAAAGAAATTCTTATTTCCTATCTTAGGTGAAGAAATAGATATCCAAAGAGGTTGGGTAATTTTCTCAGTGCCACATAGTATAATTTTCTCAGTTAGTATAAGAAAAACTTTTTAGAAAATTTGCTCCCTTCTCCCTTCAATATTAAAGTTTACTTTGATATTGAAAATAGGTGATTGGTTAACTTTAGTTTAAACTACGCTTACATGGAAGTAAAATAAGTACCAAAGTATTTATTTGAAATAAGTAATTATATGTGGAGAGGAAAATACAATTATATAGTAGTATAGTGTCATCTTGGAATTTATTCTTGAGAAATTTTAAGGAAGGGTAATATGGTTGAGAAAATTTTTATGTGATAATAGAAATGTTTACATCCTAAAATTTGTAAGTCAATTTATCACTTTTTTGAAGGTATATTTTAAATCATGTACCTTGTTTAAAAATGACTCATAAGTTTCCTTACAGTTCAATTCCATTTGCTGTACAAAATTTAAAGTAGAAAATTAAATCTAAATCATAGATTCTTTTAAAAAAAATCTGTTTTATTTTATCCCAAAAATACAAAGCAGAAAGCAGACTTAACATGTTAGAATGGTTTGTAATTTTCATATGTGCTTATCACCAATATGTTTCTCCACACACACACACACACACACACAAACAAAACATCTTGCTATCTTAAACATATATATATATATATAGACATGTCTTTATTATCCTTTTATTTAGAGACAATAACATAATGACCCTTATATTTTTTGCAAATATTAAGTAAAATATACATAAATACTTTGCCAAACAATGTGGGATATACCATGATCAGATGAGTCCCTGACCTAGAGGACTGGTAAAAATAAATGCATAACCACAATATGACATGTGGGCAGAAATGTGACCTCACATTCTTTGTGTCATGATGGAGTCTATTTCCATTTTTGAATGGAAACTGTCCCTGTGATTTTCTTTAACCAATAGAATGAGAGCAGTGATGTAAGGAAGTGACAGTCATGTAAGGAAGGTATTAGTTGCTGGAGGTGAGAAGCCACATGGGAAACAGCCAAGGTGCCCTTGTTGATGGCAAGCAGAAACTGCCAGATGTGAACTGAGTGCAAGGGCTGTTGTAGCAAAAGCTCAAATGAGTTTAATGTTTGGGACCAGGTTACAGATAAAGGTGAGGAGACTGAAGATAGAGACTTGGAAAGTGGAGCAGGAACTGTTGGAAGCTAGAGAAAGTGCAACCTGCATCGTATGTGGTTATACAGTTGTCAAAACTATCACTTGTGGTAATTCTAAAGCTAGATATTATATCAAATATTTAAGGAGATGGCTATACATATACTGAAGGTACTCATTAGCTTTCTCTAGCTGTGTATGATTTGTGGGAAGCTGGAGATGAACTAAAGAAGGAACTCTTTGATTTGAAAGTAAATTTTAGAAGAAAAACAGAAGGTCCTAGGATTGCTAAACCAAAGAATAAAATAGTCTCTCATTTCCAATCTTCTCAGCTGGTAAAAAAATAATAATCACCAAGATAAATGAGGTGTAGAACCAAAGATCAAGCTAAATATTTGTCTGTGAGATGTTTTGTGACTTGTAAGATGTTTAAGGCCATGTTTTGTTGATCATTTCAGATAGGCAAATGGTCCTCTAGATATGATAAGGGCAATTTTCATGTACAACCTAAAGTAAAGAACAGAGCATTCCCCCAAAAATTATGGATATGGCTTTGGTTTTGAAGGTAATTATATTAGTAAAATATTATCAATTTGGACTAAAGGGGCAAGAAACTTAAAAAAAGAAAAGCAGGTCATGGTAATTACTTAATTACAAACATGGCTACCTATCTATTAAAAGAGTGATATGATAATTTACTATCATTCCATTATGCCCACAGCCAATCAGGAGGGGATATGCAAACTAGCAGGACAAATTTGGTGGCGACCATGGAACCAGCCAGAGTGGGCAGGAGGCTTGAGTTGCCAAGGGCGACCCAAGCTTTCCACATGCCCAGGCCTGTGGGCTGTGACCACAGAGCCTGTCTGAGCATGCGAGAGGCTTTGGTTGCTTGGGCCAGCTACTGAGAGAGGGAACTGCAAATGGCCCTCAGCCCCTCACCCAGGCTGGCCACACCACCATTCAATCAGCTGTGGGGCACGGCCAGCCCGCAAACAGCCATTAGGCCCTCACCCAGGCTGGCAAGGCACCCCATTGGAGACACCTACTCAGAAGGGGGTGTGGACATCCTAAAAACAGCCCTCAGCCCATCCATCACCCAGGCTGGCCATGCCCCCCCCCTAGCAGCAGGCCGGCACTGTCCTTAGTGGGGAATCTCACTCCAATGGGGGCATGGCCAGCCTGCAAACCACCATAGGCCCTTCACCCAGGCCATCTTGCTCCCCCAAGGAACCCCACCCTGATCCAGGACACTCTTCAGGGCGAACCAGCTGGCGCCCACCTGTGTACCAGGCCTCTGTCTATACTAATAAAAGGATAATATGCTAATTAGACTGGGAGACCTTCTGGACATTCTTCTGGACAAAGCCATGGTGGTGGGGCTGAGGTAGAGGCAGTTAGGGGCCAAGAGGGGGGAGGATAGTTGTGGGTGATTAGGCCAGGATGGGACAGAAGTTGTGGATGATCAGGCTGGTGGAGGGGGGCATTGAGGGCAAGCAGGCCAGCAGGGGGGGCAGTTGATGGAGAGCAGGCTGGCAGAGGGGCAGTTGGGGGTGATCAGCCTGGCAGGGTGTCAGTTGAGGGTGAGCAGGCCAGCAGACAGAGTGGGTAAGGGCAATCAGGCAGGCAGGCAGGTGAGCAGTCCCGAATTGGGAGAGGGATGTCTGATTACCAATTGAGACCCATCCCACAGGCAGTCTGACATCCTCTGAGGGGTCCCCGATTGGAGAGGATGCAGGCTGGGCTGAAGGATAGGCTCCCCCCACCCCAACAGTGCATGAATTTCATGCACTGGGCCACTAGTAGAAAAGGAAAGCATCTTTGTGAGCAGAACTAAGAATCTAGAGAAGGAACCAAATACTTAGGACAGTGTTTCTCAACATTTCTAATGCCACGATACTTTAATACAGTTCCTCATGTTGTGGTGGCTCTACAGCAGCAGGACCATCAGAAAACACAGATATTTATATTATGATTCATAGCAATATTATAGTTATGAAGTAGCAATGAAAATAATTTTATGGTTGGAGGTCACCATACCATGAGGAACTGTATTAAAGGTTGAGAACCATTGACTTAAAAGAATGGACTAAGGGACCATTGCTAGGGAGCACTGATGGGCCATGGTCAGAACATTCCTTCCTTCAGACTTAGGGCAACTGACAATAAGTGATGGTCTAGATTTTATAATTATCTGTTCTGTATTAGCAAATTCAGATTCACTTTATTGAGGTTATGTGTTCCCATATTTCTACTGAGGTCATTCTGTCCCCTCATACCAATTTATGTTGGATGGATGGATGTGTGTGTGGGGAGGGGGTGATGGTGGTGGTGGTCATGGCACATCACCTTTTTTATATATCACTTTTTTAAAAAATATATTTTATTGATTTTTTTACATAGAAGGAGAGGGATAGAAAGCAAGAAACATCGATGAGAAAGAAACATTGATCAGCCACCTCCTGCACACCCGCTACTGGGGTTGTGCCTGCAACCATGGTGCATACCCTTGACCGGAATCGAACCTGGGACCTTTCAATCAGCAGCCAACACTCTACCCACTGAGCCAAAACAGTTTCAGCTATATCACTTTTTATTTAGCTTACAAACCTCTGTACAAAATACAGGTAATTAGATGCTGAATTTTGAGCCTAATGCTATTTATGGGTAAGACTTTAATAAAGAAAAAAAATAAATGTATTATTTATGTGGGAAAATTATAAATAATTATGACCAGAGGATGGATTGTGGTACATTTAATATGACCATAAATTTTTTAGTTTCTTTGCAGCAAGAAGTGGAGTCTTTTTACAGCTCTGTGAATCATAGCTGACTCACTATGCCTTATGACATGCAGCTGAAGTGATGCGTGACCTCCAAAGTGTAGGCCTCTGAGTGTGGGCCTTACAGCTTTCTTCTCTGCCATCATGGAATGCTGCTCTGAGACCAGGTTATCACTAAGTCAGTGTAAACTGTAGGAGGATGGAAGAACATATTTAAATAAATAACCAAAGGCACACCTGCTGGTAGCCAAGTAATAGCTGGCAGACATAAATAAAGCCATTTGGGGCCTTCCCTTGTGCTGACTGCACACAAGTGAGAAATGGCAAAATCAGCAGAGAAACTCCCCAGCCAATCTTCAGACACATGAGAAATAATAAATTGTTGTTATTACTAACATTTGAGGGGAGTTTGTTACAAAGTGGTATCTAACTGGAAATAAGACAACATGGAAGAGAAGAAAAGATATCTTATGTAAGGTAGGACCACATTCAGTTTAGGAGAAATAACAAAACATTCATAAAATATGTGGTATTTCAGATTTGTACTAAAAGTTGTGGCCAAAAGATGAACTGGGGATGACAGAAGAACTTTGAAGCCAGGATGTTGCATTTATACTCCGAAGTCTGTGGAAACCAACACTGTTTATTTAGAGTAGCACAAATCCACTGTGGTGCCAGGTATTATGAGAGGAACTAGAACACTGAAGGCACCTCATGAGACTGTTGAATAAATGACATGGATTTCTTATCTATCGGATGTTACAAAACAGAGAGATCTAACTTAATGTCAGTTTACTGAGAGAAAGTGTCAGTATGTCAGGATAAAACAGTTTAATGTTCATCAAAGGGCCTGTGAACAGAAGTGAATAAGATGTCTTAATATTGAATACCATATTGAATACATTGGCACGCTGTGAACCTACATGGATAGGTTTTGAACAGATAAGCCACAGGGGAAAGGCTGCAGTAATAGTAAATAAGATGGTCTTTCTGACAAAGTGTGCCACTACTGTATGCATGGTCACAGGGCACTTTATGACACATAGCGTACATGCAGAAAACATTCGCCCTTCTTGGTCATTTGGATTAATTTGCACCATAAATGCACCTTTTACCATCCTGTTCCAGATTCATGGGTTGATATATGGCACTGTTTAGGTCTTTATTTTCCCTCTTAACTTCTCCTGCGGGAGTCTTCCAGTGTGACCATACTGATTGATGACCACCCTCCCAGTGACTAACCTCACAAGTGCATGTATGGAGAGCTTTATGGCTCGTAGAACTCTGGGAACATTTCCAAACACTTTCATTTTGATTCCCCTTGTTTTTTGCTCTCTTTCAAAAACAGAAGTTTGAACTCAGTTTCTTACTTGATTTGACTTTGATAGAAAAACTACTCCCGAGTCCTTGTTTCACTCTGTTAGTCAGTAGGCACTGTGCAGGTACTTTTATGGATCATTGGCTGTGTCTCCGGGTGTTGCATATTATAAAGTCTCTATCCATTTTGTTTTTGTTGATGATATTTGATTATATTGGTGTATTAATTATATTTTCTCTGCATTTTAATTTGCTAAATTGTCAGTAACGGTTTTTATCATATTCATTTCCTTGTTCTTGATTCTGTTTTCTAAGCTACTGCTAACTAAAACTGCTCATCTCATTGCATAGTCCCCTACAATTATTGATACAATAGATGCTTTTTCAGTCATTAAGCTGAGGAATAGCACACATTAGTTATGAGTAACCTAGAACAAGGAGCTAAAGCTTTTACTTGAATTAAGTCCCAGTAGCATAACTACTAAAATTCAAGTTTCTTTCTGTCTTCCCTCCCTCCCTTCCTTCCTTCCTTCCTTCCTTCCTTCCTTCCTTCCTTCCTTCCTTCCTTCCTTCTTTCTTTCCTTCCTTCCTTCTTTCTTTTCTTCCTCCCTGTTTCCCTGCCTTCCTTTTTCTCTTCCCTTTATGCTCCTAAAATAATGTTTAATTTCTGGTTGTCTAAGCTACATATGTTCCCCCAAAAATATTTTAGGAAATAATTTAAAGTATTCAAAAATTTTTCTAAGTCATTTTTCTTCTTTGAGAGACCACCTATCACATGCTAAGATATACAGTCAATGTTGCCCAACAGTTGTTTCTGTATAAAGATGATGATGATGATGATGATACCAATAATTACTGTGCTCTTCTCATGTATAATTTAATTTTATTCTTATTTTTGTCTATGCTGGATGGCTCCATCATCACTACCTCTTTCTGTTATCTGACTAAAGAGGTCCATTCACCTGTGCACATCAAAGCCCAATTAAATACAAAGAGGATTTTGCAGCCAAAAGAAGTAGAGGTTAGTTGAGGAAATGGTGCCAAGCCCAGAATCACACATAATCATCTGCTAAAAGACCTGGGTCTCTGATGCTTCCAGGGGAGGTTTATAAAGGGGAAATCTCATTAATCATGGTGGCTAAAGGAGTTAGGGTCACAGGCTCTACTGATTAGTTGGGGCCAGGGTAAGGAGAAGTCAATTTATTGCATCCAATCCTGTGTGTCAGCTGTGGCTTTGTGCTATCTGACTTTATGAGGGTATGGTCTGTAGGGTCACTGCTTTCATGCTCCTGGGGCTGAAGCACAACTGAAGTCAAGATGTTATCGTTAGCTGACAAAATTCTGTTTCTGTGGTCAACTTGAGGTTTTGTTCTTAAGACAGTTTGATACTGACCAGAACCTGATCTCCTAAGGCAGTGGTCAGCAAACTCATTAGTCAACAGAGCCAAATATCAACAGTATAATGATTGAAATTTCTTTTGAGAGCTGAAAAAAGACTTTTGCGTATGGGCCACGAAGTTGCAATCACACTGTATGTGTGCGCGCCCGTGGTATTTTCTGGAAGAGCCACACTCAAGGGGCCAAAGAGCCGCATGTGGCTCGTGAGCCACAGTTTGCTTACCACTGTCCTAAGGACTTAATAATTAGTGAAGGGATTAGACAGGCAGAAAGAAGAAAGGGTCATGTTAAAAGAAATGGGTTTTCTGTGCCATTGCATTTCTGGTGTCTCTTCAGCAATGCAGGAAAGCCAAGGCCTATGGGTTCCGGTTGGACTGAGCTAACAGGAAGTGTTTCCATTTGATCAGGAAGGCAGAAGGAATGAGAGATCATTATTTCCTGAAAGCAGTTACAGCCCGATGCTGTGCAGATGAGAGAGTCATACTGACTTCTTGGCCAGCTGCTGACAACCACCTCTTTCACTGCTACAAACAGAGAAAGTCAATGGGAGTTTCCATATACTTGCAGGAATTGCAGTGGCTTCCGAATAAGCTCATGAATAACCCCATATTGGTGCGGCAGGCTGAGATGATGGGCTGTGGCTTCCCTGACCTTCATGCCCCACTCTTCCAGTGATTTGGTAATTTTCTCCTTTGTATTAAACTTGTCAATGCAAAAAATGTCCAAACCTGCAGAGAATTTTCTAAAATTTCTTTTTTGATTAAGGTATCACATATGTGTCCTCAGCCCCTCATTACCCCCCAGAGAATTTTCATAAGAGTTCATTTGAACCAAACTGATGGATGACATATGCCAGGGAACAAGATATCAAGTGCTCCAAAGAATAACAGTTTTGTAGCTTCTTTTATGCATTTAAAATTAAAGATGAAAGGTAAGGAAGATTACATGGAGGTGGGAGAAAGCAAGGTGAGGTTTGGATTATAGGACTGTTAACAAGGTTATGTGTTGTTTTGGGGGTTTATTTCAAAGGTGTGTTAACCTAGCCCACAGAAACAATGGATAAAGCTTGCTTAAGGCAAAAATAAGCCTTTTAGTAAAGAAGTTATATGCCTGGGGCATGACTACCACCATGACCTGCCCAGTTAAAATTTTATGATCAGATCACCCTGTGAATTTCCTTTCCAAAAAACTCCTTTTTTCATTCATAAACTCTTCAGTCTTAGAACACATAAAGTGTCTTCTGTTTTCTTAGCAAACCCTGACTGATTAAAAGTTCTTGCCCTAGCTGGTTTGACTCAGTAGATAGAGCATCCTCCTGTGGACTGAAGGGTCCCAGGTTCAATTCTAGTCAAGGGCACATGCCTGGGCTGTGGGCTCCACCCCAGTAGGGCGTATGCAGAAGAGAGCCAATCAATGATTCTTATCATCGATGTTTCTATCTCTCTCTCCATCTCCCTTCCTCTCTGAAATCAATAAAAATATATTTAAAAAAAGGTTTTTATGTTTAGTGTTGATACTCTTACTTTTAAGTTAAGGAAACAGATTTAATGAGTCATGTGACTTGGACAAATATATAGAGCTGATAAATGAGAGGGGAATTAGTAAGGAGTCTGTCTTTGGGTTTATCCAAATCACTATGCAGCTGCTACTTCTGCCCCTTTATCAGGGTTTCCTGTGCTCACTTTCAGCAATGCTGCCTCCTTTGCCCCCTAATGTTTTGTGCCTGCAGTCTCTCCACTACCCATATCAGTCATAACTGCTCTTAAATCTGAGCTTTTCTTGGTTCTCATGGCCCTGTCTTGGTTACTGAATTTGGGGAGTGAGAGGTACCTCTTTTTACTGCATTCTAAAGTAAAGAAATTTCTCTCGGGTATTCTGCTCTCTAAAGGTTTTACAGGGCTATGAAAAATCCACCTGTCTGTTTTTTTTTCTGAGGGAGCTTTCATCTCTGACTCATACTTGATGATGGGGAGCAGTGATTAGCTTCATTTCAACCACCAGCAGATTTTCCCTTTCTGAGAAATTCTTTGCCTTTGTATTCAGTATATAGTGCTTATCCTACTGTTTTTGTGGGTCTTTTGCTTTAAATAAATGATCACAATCTGAGCTCAAGTTGTTTCTCATTTTACAGTGTCTCCTATTACTTCTTTCATTCTCTTCTATATCTCTTTATAAAGCTTATTGATTTTCCGAACTGGTGAGATACAAAGATTTGTCATATTTACTTTTGGGATAACAACCTCACATCTTGTGACTTCTTGTGATAATAATTATTCACGGTAAAGAGTGTATATTTACAGTGCACATTTTAACTATGGCACAAATCTGGCATTTTATTAATTTTAAAAATGAGACATCAAAGTTACCCATTTTTCATGTCCAAGATTTAAATTATATTACAGATAACTGCAAATTAATTGCTAAATATATCAGTAAGATAAGTGATGCATGAAAAAAATGTGATATAGGATTTCAGTATGTCTTGTCTTTTTCATGTAGATTTCCAATTAAAATGATGCTTTTTACTATCAATTGTCATGGGAAGATGTTAAATCCACTCAATTAATTAAACAGTCAATTGTGACATTTCTGGGTCTAACTCTGACCCAACTTACTGCTAATTTAGCCTCATCTGAAAAGAAAGTCAATGGTTTATCTAAGGAGTTCTATTGTAGTATGAATTAGTGACTCTGACTATGTTAAGAAGGATGAAATATTTTGAAATGGAATAGCAATACCTTTTTATGTACTTTGATCATTATTAAGCTTTCTCTCTGTTCACTTTATATTGCCATGGAAAGATACAAATGCATCTGCCTATTGGCCTCTTTTATTTTTTAAATTAAATTAAATTTCCCACCACCATTTATCCCTGCTAAATCCTCTTTCTGTGCCCATGAGTTCTTTCTCTTTTCCCCCCTTTGTTGCTCAATCCACTCCCCTGACTCCCCCAGCCCAGAGCTGTCAGCCTGCTCCCTATCTATGAGTCTCTCTCTATTTCACTTCTTAGTTCAGTTCATTAGATTCCACATACGAGTGAAATCATATGGCACTTGCCTTTAGCTGACTGGGAAGTGAAACTATTGGTCTCTTTGGAATTCTTTTTTTATACCTGCAACTGCAGCCAATTATATGTCAACTCTAAGGAAACACAATACTCAGTTTCATCATATGAACTTACTTGTGGTTGTCAGATTTCAAATACCTTTTATTGTATTACCTCACTTATTTACTCATCCCAGACCTTGAGTCTGAATCTCTGCTTTAGGCTCTAGGCATACCCTATCCAGCATTGGAAACTCAGAAAATAAAGGATGGGATAAATACCTAACAGAATAAATTATAATACAAACTAAGAAATGTTAAAAAAAATACATATGATTAAAATGGGTTGCAGAAGAGGAGTTTTTCAAAATTTGTTTAAATTGTCTAGGAAAGCTATACCTAAACACTGCTGTATTATTAGCTGGGACCTCAGCAGTATGAGCAGACATTTTATCTGGTAAAAACTGTAGGTTGGAGGTTGGGTTGAGAGTGAAGTCAAGAGTCCCAAAAGAAGAAACAGTATGGGTATTTTCTCTGGGTTACTACTAACAAAAAAAAAGTAGTCATCATTTTTATATTTAATATTTGTAACCAGATTTAATTGAAAACTCTCTTCTATTTTATATTGTCTCTCTTAGACTTACAGTAATAGCTTATAATGCACTTAACAACACATTAAGCTCAATTTTTATGTTTTCTTCATTGCTATTACAGAATTCCAAATTCTTTCATTTAAGTTAAAATAAATAAGAAATTTATTAAGAACTTAGTGTTTTTATGGTTACTATAGCTTAAATTTGGGGATAATTGCTTCTCCAAAGAACTTATCAATGCTGCTTCCAAGAATTAGCAAGAGCGCAAAAAACACTGGCTCAGAATGACTCTAGGAAATGTTACTTCTAAAAAAATAACAATATCTTCAAAGATCGGGTAAGAAGTTTATTTAGGAAGGGGAATGCATTACTTAGAACGTAGTGTGCTTTACTGAAGTCTTCAGGTGCCTGGCTGTGCCCTGATTCCATTCTTACTGATTTATGGAACCTCTGTGGGCTGAGGCTGCTTCCTTATGTAACAGTCAACCTGTGAGGGCTTAGAATATGCAGTTTTTGGGACACTACATAGCAATGTGATTTTGGATAGTTAATTTCTTGGAGGTGCAGCAGTTTCTTTATCTGTTAAGTGGGGGTCATGCCATTCTGTGGAGATTTTAAACATGTGAAATGATCTATATAGGAAAGAGCTATATCAACTACAAAGTACTGTATCATCTCCTTAAGCATACCTAGCTAGTCTTAACACAAGAGTGTGCACAATGTGGAAAGCACTACTTCAGGACAAGAGAAGGAAACTCCGGAGGTGTGGAGTTAGTGAGACAATGCCAGAGCAGGACCAAATATCCTATTCAATGTCTCTTCAAGATTCTTCCTGCTGCTGCATGTTGAGTTTCCCTGTGGGCTTGTGTTGGAGAAATAGACTTAGAATATTGCTGTGCTGGCAGTTTTGCCACTGAAAATGACCACTTAGGAAAAGCATGTTTGTGGCTCATCTGCCTTCATTGTGGGAGCTGTAAATGTAAAAAGAGATACATTACTTCCCATTAATCTGTGCCCAAGAGCGTATTTCTTTTAAAATTCTTAGAAAAAGTATCTGTCATTTCATACTTAATACTATACTAATTCACACTAATGGCTTAAGAATTCCCTAGAGATGAGTAAATTGTGCCAATGAGTAGCAATGGACATTAAAAGGCAACATTATAAAATTAGGAATGTGGAACCCCAACATTTACTTGCTTTATTTATTTTGACAAGGGCAGTTTATTTTCGGTAACTCATCACAAAGTACCTCTGTAGAATAGTAAATGTACCAAAGTTGTTTTATTAAAGTAATAAAGCCTGAATGGGAGTCCTTGCTAAAAGACCACCACCATTAAATTGTTATTAAATATTGAGGTAAAGATGCCAGGCTATTGTGTTTTTTATTTTCTGTATAAAATTAAATTTAGAATTGTGGAGTTTCCAGAAAACATAAGGGATTTGGTGGTGACTGTTCTTTCCTCTAGTTGTCTTTGGAAGGAAAGGTTTTTCTGACTACCTGAACAAGTTCCAGCACTCATTTGCACTTTCTTAGATCCTTTGACTAATAAGTCTAAGATCATGACCAAGTTTCACAGACAAGCCTGTGCTGAGAATATATGCTTGACCCTCACCAAAAGCACTTTTGCAAACACAAAGCAGAGGCACAGGAAACAGTGGGGTCAGCGGGTGGGTCAAGGAGGCACACCCATCCTACGTGCACACACTACAGCCACTGAGTTCTTCCTGGATGTTTCTGCCTATTCATAGGGTTCATGTCCATCCACTCAGCTTTAGGGTGGTCAAAAGTTTCTCAAAGTCAGACACCACACCTTTTGTCTCTTTTGGGTCCTCTCAGGGCCATGATACATATGGATACGTAATATGTGTTTTTGATCTTAAGAAACTTGGTCAATTTTATTTATTATGGCTAAGAAGATTGGGAAATATATTTTACTTTGTCTATTTCCTTCTTGCTGTAAATTTGTTAAAAGGTAAAGCTAGTGGGTCACAGTGAGAAAGGGGCACAAAATCATTGTAGTAGTACCTGGGAAAATACACAGAATCAATATTCTTGCTTATATTTTGAATAAAGTACCACATGAACAAGTTTGAAAAGCTTAGTAAAATCCATTGGTACTTCTGGAAAAGTAGCTTAGTGCTACTGAGTGGCTATTTATTGTGTCCTTTTCTCTGGATAATCAATAACTCTTTTCATTAACAGTGTGGGGCTTGGAGCTAGACATAAGTGATTTCTGTACTCTATAAATACAATTTAGACGGGCTTAAATTCACATTAAGCTGAATTCTGTTCTACCATTTTCCATTAAGTGAAAACCCAGTTTGTATAAACAGATCGCTAGTCATTCAAAGCTTCTAATAGGTTATAACCCACACAAAACAATTAAACAAAAATAATAAGTCATGATCTATTTTCTCCTTTTATTCAATTTTCTTTGTTGGCCTGGTATAAAATGAAATAGTGGGAATAGGAATACATGGTTTATATGTGGCATTTGTTTTAATAGTAAGTAAATGTTTTTAATTACATATTAAGTGAAATGTGTTTATCATTGGCTAGTTATAGTTCACCAGGTTACAAATAAAGAAATTTCTAACGTGAAGTATAACAAGAGGTCATGAAACAAAGTGAAATTCTATTGTTACTGAATTTTCTCTCAATCTCCTGCTTTCTCTTGACCCTTTTACCCTTTTATCTAGTCTTCCCTGGCTCATTGTTTATTCAGAATTCATTTGACTAATAAGTGGAGGTGACTGATGGCTTGTGAATTTTGAAGAACCCAGAGGAAAAAGTTAAAAACCTCTTTTAAGCAATATAGAGTAATATTGCATAGCAGAGGTTAGAAATGCCCAAATTTATATGAGAGCCAAGTTCCAAGGTCAGTTCAGCGTTCAAGTATACAGGATGCCATTTGCTGTGAAAGAGAGGGCTAAGGGTTGGCCTGGCCAAAGGAACTAGGCAGCCTCGATTGCGTGCCTTGTTAGCCTTTTATTGTAGCAGCATTTTGAGATAAAGTTTATCTTCTAGATACAATCAGCAGAGTAAGTAATATTGAGAGAGCACATGTGTTTGTAATGTCCTTTAAGCAAGGACATTTTGGGTAAAAGATTAAACATAAGGATTCCAGTAAACACTTGGAGTCTGTAGGTACACAGACTTGTCTGGAAAGGTTAAGGAATAATTAGGGGTGCCACCTTCTGCACTCCCCTTAGTCTCTCCTAAGTCTGTATTTCAATAAACAAGGCAGGTGGTCTTCCACGCACTTCCCTTTTCTCAGAATGTCCTCCTTACAAACTTTCCAACCAAGTCTCTTGTGCTCCCCAACAACAGGATAAGATTGATGGGGTCTGGAACATTCCTGTGGATAGTGGTGTTTTGGTTTTTCACAGGCTCAGATTTGTCTGAAATGACCCAATATGAGTCATATTTTTCCCTCTGCAATTGTCCTACTTCATGTTTTCCAACCTCTTACTGTCATAGGGAATACAGTCCAAGAAGCCTGAAATCACATTTCAGCTTCATCATTTACTGGTTATATGAACTTGGATATATTAATTAACCTTTTTGAGGCTCAGTGTCCATGTTACTTTTGTGGAATTAATAATTATTCCTTTCTCTTAGGTGTACATTATATGGCATAATAAAGGTGATGTTTTAAACTTAGATACTGCCATATTTTAAGTGTTTAAAAAATCCACATATATTGAAGAGGAAATGTACTACTTATTCATCCAGTGCCTTACCCAGTTTATCAGCCATTTTGGAAGAGTCTATAATGTAGTAAAGTAGTACACTAGGTATTGAAAGGAGTTTTTAGGGGTAGAATAGGCAGGTTTAGGGAGTTTAAGAAGTACAGAGGATCCATGGGAGGCACAGTTGGCTGAGGGCTGGGAGCTGCCAAAAGGCATATATTCACAAAGAACTAGGGAAAGGAAGACATTCATTCACAGGCGATAAGGGGAGAGCCACAGGGGGTAGAAAAACAACAGGGAAAAAGAGGACAATAGAGTTTCACAGGGAATAGAAAATTCTATCACAAGAGGGGGAGAAAGAATTGGGGGAGCCCACATGGGGTTTGAACTTTGACCAATCAGAGGGGATATTAGGACACAAAGAACTGCAACCTATATAAACCTTAGGAAAGAAGGATTTAGTGAGTTTCTTCCTTGAAACCCCATCCCCATGTGGGGGTCTGTGCTTGTTTCCCAATACATTTCCACCTTTTCCTATACCACTTTTTGTCTGCGGTGGTTTCATTCTTCAAATCCACCTGGACAAGAACCCAGGAAATCACCTCTGCATCCTGCAGAGGAAAACCACATGTTTCAGTTTGATTTCCGCATTTCAGTGTGGGGGATAGAAATCTGGGCTGGGCCTCAGTAACTGCTCCAGTAAAGCTTGGTGGTTAATTACATTATCATTATAAATATCATTAAACACAATGATAAATGATAATTATTTTAATCAATTATTATTATTATACAATGATACAGATATAGTGAAATATATATTAAAGGCCTATGTGAGTACAGGAAGAAGAAACTGTCAGGTAAGTATAGAAACAACATAGAAAACCTTCTTGGAAAGATGAATCTTAAATTGAGTCTAGAACATTGTGAGGAATACTTCAGGTAAATAAGGAATGAGTTTCCCGGACATTCCTGGCAAACAACAAAATGTTAGATTCCACCAATACCTAAAGTTTTGTGAGGAGGTTAGAGAATACTGAGCACTTCCCACATGGCCCAAAGAAATCTCTGTTGAAAAGTTTTAACTTTAAAAATGGAAAATTTGTGATATTTTCATTATGCAATAAGATTTAAGTAAACAGGGAAGAAATCATCTTTTCTCAAACCTGAGCCAACTCTTAGCTCATAAGAAGCTGTTTATTTTTACTGCCTATGATAAGTTGCACTGAGACACACACTGCTACAATTATTTTAGGTTGCTTTATGTAATTAAAAATATAATATTTGTCACCCTGGGTGGGCCATGTGTCCCATTAATCAAATATTTAATGCACTCTCCTTGGTCATGGCAGTTAAATATGTGTTGGCAGAAGGAATGGTTTCTATTCCTGGTAATAAACTTTTAAAAATAAACCATTTAATTTTATTAAGTTGTGTTAGAGATTTCACAGAGAAATTCACATAGACCTTGTTTTTAATTAAAAAATAGTTATTCTGTATTTCTTTTCACTGAGGTGATAGGACTAGTAAATCTGTTAACTGCTGTGTAAAGTAGCATGTACTTTTCTATGTTCTTTCAAATGCCAAGGGGATGCCTCCAAGGTATAATTTTACTAGGGCTGTGATTTTCAGTAAACAAGAGTATGTGAATCATATTGTTATTGGTGTGAGTCTGTGGGCTCTGTGGATTTCATACTTTCATCTTGCTTTCCCTTTTCACTCGATAGACTTTCTCTTGCTCCTTTATGTGACATTTAAGATAAACAACTTGGAACTGCTGAATGTTATGGTTTGGGACATTGGAAAAAAATCCTATTTCTTATTTTGTTCCAGCAGGTTTCTCCTGATTTGCATTTTTTGGTGATAAAGATTTGTTCAAGCAACATTTAGTTTAAAAATATTTTTTCTGCGGTGTGGGACATGTCTTTTATGCACACTTGCTTTAGATCTCTGTAGGAGTAATTCTATATTTCCAGTGGTCATAAGGAGGAGGAGGGAGAAGAGTCAATGTGGTCTTATTCGAGGACTTGATTAAGTAAACCTTGGGATAAAAACTGATTAACACACTTTTCTTTAAAAGCAGTATGTGTACTCCGAAGTTTCTGTAAGATTTTTTAATGTTTTTGTAATGTGATCACATATTTTCATTAAATTCTAATTTAGGATAAATTTTATTTACATATTACTTTAATAACTTCATCAGATGTTGTAATAAATGTTTGTTTTTAAAACAAAATTTAAACATTTAAAAGACCTATTTATAACTTTTAATTTCACACCCTATTTCGCTAACTTTTGACTTTACAAAATTAAGATAGTCTAGATGATTTCAAAGTATTTAAAGACAATTGATTTATCTTTTTCTATTTCATTAAAGAGTGTGTGTCTATGTATGTGTATGTGAGAGGAAGTATTTTCTTTCATTAATGTATTCTTAAATAAGAAATGTTGAAAACACTTTCTCTTAAAAGTACACAATTAAACATTTCTCTTAAAAGTATACAACCAATCCCTAGTTGGTATTGCTCAGTGGTTAGAGTGTCAACCAGACCATCAAAGGGTCTCAGGTTTAATTCCCAGTCAAGAGCACATTTGGGTTGCAGATTCTATCCCTGACCCCAGGTAGAGAGCATGCTGGAGGCAACCAATTAATATATTTCTCTTGTATCAATGTTCTCTCTTTCTCTCTCCCTCCCTCTCTTCCACACTCTCTAAAAATCTAAAAATCAATGGGAAAAAATATTCTCAGGTGAGGATTAACAAACAAACGGTACGTATACAACCAAAATTCTAGCTCTACATGTCTGTAAGAATTTAGAATTGAATGACTTAGTATGCAATATTGAGGATCACTATCTAAAATTTTAGGTCATTGTTGTACTGCTATTGATTCCCAGCGTAAACCAAGTGCAAATTATTTGATTTTTAATTTCCTAATTATTCCTTGAAATAAGTTTTAAACTGACTATATCAAGACAGCTTATATAGAATAATATAATAACTCTATTAATAAAGACATTCTTTAAACCAAATTTGAGTTACGGCCCCTGTATAGCAACATCAGCATCTCCTGACAGTGTTAGAAATGCCCAACCACAGGCACCTCCCCCAGACTATTTCATCAAATCTACTTTTTAACAAGATCCCCTGGTGATTCATTGTACATTAAAGTTTGAGAAGCACTCCTCCAACTGAGCTGTTATTAATAAGAAATAATGTGTTACCAATAGTTGAAATTTCTGATGAAATGCAAAGCCTTTTACCAGCCTTTTGCTGACACACAAAAATGTCAAAGAACTTTTAGGGAAATCCTTCAGTACTTGAAACAATCAATAAAATCTATAATGGCAGAGTAATATTTTGAGATACTAAAGTATTTTAAATTTTCCTATATGTTTTCCTTTTTTTTTTGTATTTTCTCCTTTTCATCACTCTCCTTTAAATAGTTATTGGCAGTCAGCAAAAAGTGTGATGCCCTAAAAAAGCAGAAATTGTTTGAGTGATCATGGTTTTGCAAAGGTTAAGCCTTTCTCTCAGAAACCTTGACAGAATGATCTGCATACTAAAAGCATACCATTGAGGTGTTTTATTTGTTAGCAAAGTGCTTGTTATTTTAGTTTTTAATTCAGAAGTGTATAGTTAAAAGGTCTCCCCTAGGCCTGCCTTCAGTGTCCTGGGAACAGGGTTGGGGACTCCTTAAACCGCCAAGGTTTAATTCTCCCATTAAACTAGCTGTATGGAAAACAAAATCAAAATTCAGTTATATATAAAGAAAATCAATAGCTGACACTTACATAGCATTTGCTGTGTGGTAGGCTTGCTCTACGTTGGCCTTACTGAGGGCGTTTGCTAGGCAGATGTCTGAGGAAGTGTTCTCGGGAGAGGGAACACCACTTCACAGCCAATATACAGTCAGTCTCCAACCTGGTGATGCGCCTGCCTCTGGCCAGCAAGTAGGCCTGTGAGCCTGAAATAGAGTGAGCCAAGAGAAGAGCAAGAGAAGATAAGGTCAGAGAGGTGACAAGGGCCTCCCTTACTTTAGGGTCTTGAAGGGCTTTATCTTTCATTCTGAAATGAGAGCCATTTCAGGTCTCTTTCCATCAACCTTCAGAGAGTTTGCTCCTTACATCACTTAACTGATTTCATCTCTTGACCACACAATCTAATCACCTTCCTATCTTAATCTCTATCCATTTGAATTTTCGATGTGTTTATTGCTAACTAAAATAGTTTTATATATGTGTTTACTTTTCACTGCCTCTTTTGTTTATAGATTTCATTCACTAGAACAAAAAAGTCAGCGGGGCATGGCTTTTGTCTTCCTCATTTCTATATCCCCCAGGCCTTAGAACAATGTGGGTAAATAGGAGACACTCAGTAAATTCCTCAATGAATGGTTGCATTCAAATGGCAAATAATCACTATGTATATATGTTTTATCCAGGAACATTCACTGCTCAGAATCAATTTTGGAAGGGTAAGAAAATTGGTCTCCTGTGAGTTTGGAGTTTGAGTATGGAGCAAGAGGGTATGTAAGTATAGTGGATGTTTTTAGAATGGCTTTCAGAGTCAATGGAATTACGGTTTTGAGGAAGTCAAAACATTGGTTGTAGACTTACTACTAGAAGAGGAAATCAGGGAGCCCAGTGGTGGTATTTAGAGAGTGAGAAGTAAGAAATCAGAAATAGCGCAGTTATAGGTAAATGCAGTGCTTGGCTTGCATAGCTGAGAATACAAAAAATTGAAGTTGAAGAGTTCAAAAGTCCAAAAGCTCAGGGTGTTGTGTGAGTCAGTCTCCTGATGCTGAGGTTCCCAATAAGCAGGGATGGAGAGGAGGAGGGTAAGGCTGGGCCTAAATTCTGAATGAAGGGGCATGGAGGTCATATCCTAGGGCTGTTGGTGCACTGCCTTAATTTATACTGTCAACATAATTCTTTTAACTGGTGGTCTCCCTGCTTTTCATCCTTCCCCTCATTCAATCTATCTACCCTAGAACTTTTTAACTTTCTAAAATGCAGCTATGATAAATACATCAACCCCTTTTGGAGTTCCTTTAATAAGTTCTCACAGCTCTAAAACAGTTTTTATGCATTTGTCTTGCAAAGAGCTACTTGATGTGGCTTTTACTTTCTTCTTCAGTATAAACTCCTACAGTTTCACCTCTCTTAAGTTCAAATAATAAGGATATGCTGTGACATAGCTTATTGTCTGTACAGTGAATTTCTCTATTCCCTGCTCCACTTGCCACATTTATTTTTCTTTCATTTTATAGACCAGGTATTTTGTCATAATTTGTCTTCTTCCTTTATAAGACAGTAATATTAAGGGAATTTATTATAACGTTGACACACCATATACCTTCAATAAGTATTTCTTTGCTGAATGAGGGAGTGAATAAATGGGTGACTAAATTAATAAATTTGTTAGACCTATTAACAGTGATTGTTAAGGAAGAATTATTTATTTCAGTACAGACCAGAGACAGTAGATATCCCACTGTATGTCTGCTGTTATTAGGTGCTTTGTTGCTTCTTGCTGTCTAAAATAATAGAATTTCTGATATTTCCTTGGAATATACCATAATGGTATGTAAATATACACCATTGACACAAAAGATCTTTATCTTCCTGTCTCTGCTCATTTCTTTCAACCAGTGTTATTATCAAAACCCTGGCATATAATATATTTTATTAAAACATATTTTCCTAGAAAGGAAGTAAAATTTTTGATCAAGGACAAAGCATGATGTTGATAACAAAGTATTTAGATTTGTTTAGTAGTTAGCAAAACAATTGCTTAATAAACTAGGCATAATAGACAAAGGCACATAAAAGTGCATCTTTTCTTAATTTAAAAAAACATAGGCAAGTTATAGGGTGAAAGCTAATTATTGTTTAATGATAAGCTTATGTTTTATGCAGAAATGACTTTAAAAGTTTTCAGTTATATTTCAGTATTTTTTTAAATGCTGAATAAAATTTATAGATGAAGAATATGCTTCCAGAATTCTGCTAAATTATGACCATCAGTTTCTGAAATATGTCAGGAAAAGACTGACTGCTGGCAGATGTGCATAAATGTGAAAAAAAACCTTTATATAACAAGAAAAACAATCTATATCTTTTATGCTATGTCAGATTACTCAGGCAGGGAAGACACGTTTCAAGTATGATAGCTAGTGGCATTGTCAATAAAATCACCTTGCTCAGCATACTTAAGCCATATTTCTGGTACAGAAAATCCCAGCGTTTCATAAATATGTGTGAAAGTAAGGGCATTTAGAACAATTAAAGTAGAATTCCTCAGGAGATTTGTCTTTTGCTCAATCAGATGTGACCACATTTTCTTTTACATCTCCTTGTTTTCCTGACTGGATTTCAGCCTTCCTGTCAGACTTCATGGCTTGAGCCATCTAAGAAGAAACACTTTTTTCCTTAGTTGTATCTAACTGAAAATAAAACAGGTTTACTCTCTCTTTTTTAAATTTCTAGCTACCACTTTAGATTTTACGTTGTTTTTTTTTAAGAGAAAAAGAGTTGCTCAGCTTTTTTTGGGAAAAATTGTTTTTGAATTGGGATTCTAAAAGACTTAGTACAAAAAATATCCTGCTTTATTCAAGCTTAACTATGTAATTCAATAACTAGAGAAACACAGGCATCTATAATTTACTAAAATAATTTTATTTACATAATTTTAAAATTGAGAATGAAAAAAGAGGTTCACTCACAGATACAACCCATTTTTATTTATCAGAATTGAGCATTTATGTGCTCAGTTTACTTAATAAGAGTGAATAAAAACTAAATGTAAAGGAAGTACAATATAAGTAGAATAGAGGGATAGAACATTAACACCGTATGTATTACTTTTCCCCTCAAATTTAATGTCCCTAATGATAAAATAGATGTATTTCATCTTATTAAATATTATGCTATTTGAATATATATTAAGGGATTTACTATGCTTATTTATATGCTTTCATGTTGGTTCATCAGAAGACTAGAATTAATATTTTTAAATGACAGGTAGTAGGGTAATATTTGCAATTTCTCTGAGTTACTTGGAAATTGACTTTTGAAGAGGAAGTTTACTTTTACAGAATGGAGTTACAGGTGTAAAATTGAGCATGTGTGGGATAACTATAGGCCCATTTTAATCTTTTAAAAACACTACACCAGCACCTCTTTCAATAGGAGGGCATCTTTTTTCAGTGTGGTTTTCAGCCTGTTATCCACAGTTCTCTCATCCTCTAAGGATGAGAAGATGGCTTGTAGGTCCTGCTGCATACAAAAGCAGTGACCTAAAGGGCTGGTCTCAATTTTTGCTCCTGCATTTGCTCTGGGTTCTGTTTCCCGGGACCTGAGGTCTCAGCTTTTTGGTGAGTCCACAAACTAGTTTATACTCTTAACTAATATTTCTTCAATTTCTCTAGGTGTTAAATGTTCCCATCTCTCAGAAATGTTTGAGGGCCTGGATGCCCAAAGGGGGATATGCTGATAAAGAGCAAGGCCAGGACTTGGGGAAGTGTGAGTATCTCTACAACTCAGAGGCTCACAAATAGCTTTACTGAATGCTCTTCCAAGCCACCTAGGGACTTGCTGCCTGGATTGATGGTGCTTAGTTTACAGAGCCTTTATAGCACCTTGCCTCACATGCTTCTGAGAATGGTACCCAAGATATATGTTTTTTCTTTGCAAAACTTAGCCTTTCTATATTAAAGCAAGTGGGGACATTTTTACCCAAGTAACTAATTAATATCATGAATCTTATATAAATATTAAGGAAACCAACCCCAAGATACAAACTTTGCAGTTTGCCAAATGCCATCTGAAATCCTTGCTGGCTTTGCTTCCAATAAGTCAGGATTTAGAAATCAAACATCTTGCAGAAGAAAAGCAGGTTTAATGTCTCCCAGCTCTACCATGGTTCAACTTTATCACGGACGCGCTGTTTCTTGTCGTATAAAGATCAGTTAAGTACAGACTCTATCTGTGGCTTTTACCACCAACTTTCAACTCTAAAAGGCAGGTATTGTTTATGGGCCAAGCTATATAATCTCAATATTGATCCCTAGCTCTTAGGGCTGCTTCAGAGTTTTTGTCAAA